>OX638213.1:7252500-8452500 GCA_951805285.1 Thymelicus acteon | reverse complement strand
GCTACATCTGAAGCGTCTGTTGTTAAAATAAAAGGTTCCTCGAAGTCAGGGTACTTTTTTTTTTTTTTTTTTACACGAATAAGTTAATGCTTGACCACAATCCCACCTGATGGTAAGTGTAGATGTGGTCCAAGATGGTGAGCACATTAACTTAGAAAAAGCCTATTCACTCTTTTCTTGAAGACATCCACGTCGTAGGCTGGCGGGAACGCCGACGGTACTGTAGTATTGGAGCATTTATTAATACTTCTTTACATTTTTCAAACGATTCTACGTATTCTTTTGATAATTCTATTTTCGCATTTTTCTTTAAACATTTTGTCATAGGCTTAGTCAACTTCGCAAAATCCTGTATAAATTTACGATAGTAACCTACTAATCCTAAAAATTATTTGATTTCTTTTTGTGTTTTGGGAATTGGGAATTTTTTTATAGCTACAATTTTATCGGAATTCGGCTTAAGGCCTTCACTAGTTAATGTATGACCTAAGAATTTAACTTCCTTTTGCAAGAATTCAGATTTATTTAATTGTATCTTTAAATTGTGATTTCGGAATCTTTCGAAAACTTGTTCGCACTTTTCGAAATGTTCTTGTAAGCTAACCGAATAGATAATAACATCGTCAAGGTAAGTTAAAACGTTATCTATTCCTCGCAAAACCACGTCCATTAATCTTTGGAATGTACTCGGGGCATTCTTCAAACCAAAAGGCATTCTCAAAAATTCATAATGACCTCTATCTGTAGTAAACGCTGTTTTTTCAATATCATCCGGGCTCATTTCGACCTGGTGATAACCGGATGCTAAATCTATAGTTGTAAAGTATTGCGCTCTACCTAATTTGTCTAATATATCGTTGATATTTGGTAACGGGTATTTATCTTCAATGGTTTTTTCGTTTAAGCGTCTATAATCGATAACTAATCTCCATTTTTTCTCATTTGATGCATCTAATTTCTTTTCGACTATGTGAACGGGACACGACCACGGTGATATACTTTCTTGAATTATATTTTGCTGCAACAGGTTTTCAACTTGTTTTTGTATTTTCTGCTTTTGTTTCGGCGCCTGCCTATAATTGCGCACAAAAATGGGCGTATCGTCAGTTAACCTTAATTTATGTTTAACCTGGTGCGTAAATGTAAGCGGGATTTCATAGCAATAAAATAAATCTCTATAATTATAACATAGTTTCTTAATTTGTCGATTTTCTTCGTCATTCATGTGGTCAGTTCGCAATCTATTTAAGTTCTGCTTTAATAATTTGTCTATATTTTTATTATTACGTATATTGTTAATATACGCGGGGTCACTTTCTGAGTAATCTAAATCATCTACGTATGGTATTAACTTAATTGGATATCCTATTCTTAATTTAATCTTTCTATCCGTTTTATTTAAAACTGTGGTGTGAACAATTCCGTTTTTAACTACGACTAAAGTTGCAGGGAACACTAATCCGCGCTCGGTTTCCTGTTGTAAAACTTCATAATAACCTTCGCTATAATTACATGCTAACGCAACCTGTTGTTCGCAGTTAGGATGGATGGTGATGTACGATTTAATATCATCCTTGATGGGAATCTTACATGTTTCCGTTCTCAGGATCATATTCTTCATATCAATCTGTGAACCTAACACTCCTAGTAAGTCAACACCTAGTAAACCCATAAAGTCGTTGTCAAAATTAAACATTAAGAACTTGTGTGTAATATTACAGTTAAACATCCTGGGTAACTTAATATAAACAACTTCGTTATGCCTTGTAATCCCATGCGGAGTTTTAATATAATGGGTCTCTGTCATTATCTGAGATGTTTTAATGTTAAGGTTTCGGACTACGTCCGGGCGTATTAATGATTGTGAGGCTCCGGTATCCAACAAGAACCTACCACCTAGCTCACTAATATAAACATACGGTAACTTATTATTTCTATGAATGTTAACATAAACTATGTTACGTCTATTACATCTGTGGGAATACAAAAATTTTCATCTTCGTTTACCTCTTCAGGTGGATATGATTCCTCCTGATCATACACGTTCTCCTCGGTTTCGGGTTCCTCCTGGAAATTTACTCTCTGAACCGCGGAACGGATATTAGAAGGACCGGGCTGACATTGTATCGGCCTTGGTCTCGGTACATACTGATTTGGTTGGAACATAGGCCTAGGGCCTGTATTTACTGTAGCAAAAGTAGTATTTTGTGGCATTGGACGCCTAAAATTATTTTGGATCGGGAATCTACTTTGACTAACTATATTATTCGGCCTAGTAGGCGCGATTTGTTTCACCCTACTATCTACTTGTATTTTTGGAGATTTGTTTTTTAACTTTATCTCTTCTTGTTTTGCAACGGTAATTGCCGCTTCCAACTCAACCGCACCTGTAAAGCGAATGCTTAACGCCACAATTGGATCGAGTTGATCTAGAAAAACATCTAAAGCCATCTTCGAATAGAGTTCTTTTTTATCTTTATCTATATTAATTAAAGCGTATGATAATTCCCTTACTCTTTCTCCGAATAATTCTACACTTAAATTACCTTTAGAGAGGTGCATTAATTCGTTTATTATTTGCACTTCATTCCTAAACTCTCCGAACCTATTTCTAAGGACACTCTTTATATCCTTCCATGTTTTACATTCGCTATGTTGGGACAATGCCTCCATAGCTTTACCACTTAGCTTGTTGCGAATCAGGCAAGCGAGAGGAGCTGCCTGTATTTCGTCAATTAACGCTATCACATTTTCTACACTATTTATGTAAAATTCTAATGTCTTTTTGTTGCCGTCATAGCTTGGTAACAATATCGATAGAGTTTTATAATCGATGGTTGTAGCAAACTTTTGATCAACACTTTCTGTTGCCATTTTTAAAATAGTAATTTACGATTAATTTGATCACACAGTAAAATAGTATACGTAAGTATGAATCACAAAATTACACAAGAAGTACACGAAATGTTATTTGGAACACTTGGAACACTTGTACACAAAGGAATCTCGGGAGAAACAAAGAGAGATGCTTACCCCACGAGCATTGCCGATTGGAGGCGGTGAGTCTGTCAACTGCTGGGCTGCCGGGTCGCTGAGCGGCTGGACTGCTGGGCGCTGGATCTCTGGCTGGAACGCTGGCTGGATCGCTGGCTGGAACGTTGGCTGAACCCGATGATGATTCTTTCAGGTTCGCGTCGCGGTAGTCCCGGTTTCATTTTAACGCGTGTTTAATCGTTTGTCGAAACGCAGAATTTCCGTTAATTCATTCGCGAATCCTACCGACTGCGCCAGTTAGGTATCGGGTCCTAGCGCAAGGGTTTTTAAAAAGAAATAAAATACGACCGGTCAGGCCCGAGTGTTAGACAGAACTGAATATTTTAATTAATAAATGCATGAGGTGAGATTGTTGATATAAGTAATCTTAAACCTAATTACATGATAAAATCTTATGGCTAGGGTTGTTACACCAACATAACTCGAGGAAAGAAGAAATTCCCCGATTCCGGAAAATTGACGACACTGAAGCGGGGAATCGAGAAACAGTGTACAGCGCTGTTCCGTCGCGATCGACGTTGTACGCGGCGGATCAGCGCTGAACGCGGCAGATAGCACTCGCTTGATAAAACACATTTTGTCCTCATTTTCTACTTGTTCTCCATACAAAATCGCTGTTTTCTATGGACATAAGCTGAATAGAGCTGAATAAATGTGCGTGGAGCCTTAAGCCGATTACAAAAAACTTATTATTTTTCATCTATATACAGGGTGTCCCAGAGCCAAGTGACCGCCCGGCGTCTATTGATTATTTGGACAAAACTATAAACAAAATTCCAATAAAGTACAGGTCTAATCGGTTTAGTTTTTTTTTTATTAGCTTTTTAATTTTTTTGGAAAAAAACCTGACTTGCTGCACTATTTTCGACATATTTTTTTTGTTTTTACATTTATTTTCATTCTGTTTTTTTTTATTTACCAGTTGTTATCATAGTTTATCTATTCGAGGTATAAAATCTACCCAAAATTAAATGGAATATATTTTTTAAAGACATTAACTGAATTTTTTTTGAAAAAAATTACCCTTTTTTATTTAATTTCGCTAAAAAGTTGGAAAAATGCCCCATGAATATTATTATTTTATCAATTATTATTAAATTACATGATATTACCTACAAAATCTCAATAACATGTTTGTAGTTATCTAAATCATTTACAGAACTACAAACTCTTGAAATATGCACCCTATTTTCGATAATAAGAAGAGTAGACTTTTAAAACCAGGCTAGTGGAACATTTAAGTGTCTTACTATCAAAAATACCTTTTGCCTGTTGATAGAATATTTTTAAATGAAAGGAGATAATAAAAACAAGTGCAAAATTAAATCATCTATTAAAAAAAAACAGTAATTAATTCATAAAATTTTCGAAATGACCACCATTGGCATTAATACAGGCTAAGGCTCTAAATGACATCCTTTGACTCGTTATTTGCACTTCAAAAGCTTCGCTCCTATTTCTGTAGCAGCAGCATCAATCCTCTGTTTCAATTGAGACCTTGGAGGACCATGCTACTGGACCACCTCTCTCTCGGTCTCCTGATTTATCGCCTCTTGATTATTATTTTTGGGGCTACATGAAACAAAAAGTGTATGCTGTGCCAATAGCTACGAGAGAACAATTGAAACAGAGGATTGATGCTGCTGCTACAGAAATAGGAGCGAAGCTTTTGAAGTGCAAATAACGAGTCAAAGGATGTCATTTAGAGCCTTAGCCTGTATTAATGCCAATGGTGGTCATTTCGAAAATTTTATGAATTAATTACTGTTTTTTTTTTTAATAGATGATTTAATTTTGCACTTGTTTTTATTATCTCCTTTCATTTAAAATTATTCTATCAACAGGCAAAAGGTATTTTTGATAGTAAGACACTTAAATGTTCCACTAGCCTGGTTTTAAAAGT
The DNA here is from genome assembly GCA_951805285.1 of Thymelicus acteon. Lineage (NCBI taxonomy): Eukaryota > Metazoa > Arthropoda > Insecta > Lepidoptera > Hesperiidae > Thymelicus > Thymelicus acteon. The sequence continues at coordinate 8,447,543 of OX638213.1, read as the reverse complement.
CTACTCTTCTTATTATCGAAAATAGGGTGCATATTTCAAGAATTTGTAGTTCTGTAAATGATTTAGATAACTACAAACATGTTATTGAGATTTTGTAGGTAATATCATGTAATTTAATAATAATTGATAAAATAATAATATTCATGGGGCATTTTTTAAACTTTTTAGCGAAATTAAATAAAAAAGGATATTTTTTTTCAAAAAAAATTCAGTTAATGTCTTTAAAAAATATATTCCATTTAATTTTGGATAGATTTTATACCTCGAATAGATAAACTATGATAACAACTGGTAAATAAAAAAAACAGAATGAAAATAAATGTAAAAACAAAAAAAATATGTCGAAAATAGTGCAGCAAGTCAGGTTTTTTTCCAAAAAAATTAAAAAGCTAATAAAAAAAAACTAAACCGATTAGACCTGTACTTTATTGGAATTTTGTTTATAGTTTTGTCCAAATAATCAATAGACGCCGGGCGGTCACTTGGCGCTGGGACACCCTGTATATAAAATTGAAAAGCGACACACCGCTGATTAAACAAAAAATCTCAGAAACTGCCGAACCGATTAAGATGAAATTTGGTAGGTAGATAGTTCCTGCTAAGGAGACGTCCACTAAGAACGGATTTTTGGAAATTCATCCCCTAAGGGGTACAAATAATGGTTAGAAGTCACTTTCATACAAACCAACTTCGTCAGTTTTAGAGTTATAAATATGAAATTTTTTATGTTAGTTTATAGTAATAAACAAAAGTTAACTTTAACACATTTTTTTGGAAAATCATCCCTTAAAGGGTTAATTTAATGGATGGTACTTAGTAGGCAACTTCGTCATTTTTGAAGTTAAAAACATGAAAATTTACATATTAGCTCCAGACTAGAAACAAAATTTGTAAGTATTGTTTTTTTGGAAAATCATCCCCTAAAGGGTTGATTAAGACGGCGCAAATTAGTATGGCAACTTCGTCAGTTTTGAAATAAGAAGGGTGAAAATTTGTATATAAGCTTATAGTTAGACACAAAAAATAACTGTATCACTGTTTTCTCGAAATTCATCCCCTACAAATAGGGGTTGGAGGTCATTTTCATACAAACCAAATTCGTCAATTTTAGAGTTGTAAATATGAAAATTTTTATGTAAGTTTAAAGTAATAAACAAAAATTAAGTTTAACACATTTTTTTGGAAAATCATCCCTTAAAGGGTTAATTGAATGGATGGTACTTAGTAGGCAACTTAGTCATTTTTGAAGTTAAAAACGTGAAAATTTACATATTAGCTCCAGTTTAGAAACAAAATTTGTAAGTATTATGTTTTTTGGAAAATCATCCCCTAAAGGGTTAATTAAGACGGCGCAATTTAGTAGGGCAACTTCGTCAGTTTTGAAGTAAGAAGGGTGAAAATTTGTATATAAGCTTATAGTTAGACACAAAAAATAACTGTATCACTGTTTTCTCAAAATTCATCCCCTACAAATAGGGGTTGGAGGTCATTTTCATACAAACCAACTTCGTCAATTTTAGAGTTGTAAATATGAAATTTTTTATGTAAGTTTATAGTGATAAAAAAAATTAAGTTTAACACATTTTTTTGGAAAATCATCCCTTAAAGGGTTAATTTAATGGATGACACTTAGTAGGCAACTTAGTCATTTTTGAAGTTAAAAACATGAAAATTTACATATTAGCTCCAGTTTAGAAACAAAATTTGTAAGTATTATGTTTTTTGGAAAATCATCCCCTAAAGGGTTAATTAAGATGGCGCAATTTAGTAGGGCAACTTCGTCAGTTTTGAAGTAAGAAGGGTGAAAATTTGTATATAAGCTTATAGTTAGACACAAAAAATAACTGCATCACTGTTTTCTCGAAATTCATCCCCTAAAAATAGGGGTTGGAAGTCATTTACATACAAATCAACATCGTCAGTTTTCAGATCAGATCCTAAAACAAACACTTTAGGCTTACCATCAGTCATTCAGCGGCAGACTGGCTTAGTTAATTACGCGAATGCAATTTGAAACTCAAAACTATTTTTACATAAATGGGTTTCAAGAGCAAATGATCATCAGGCACACAGGATGTTCTGCGTTGCGAGTTTACGTTAGTCGATACAGTTGTTAGCGTTCAATAATGACGTGGACAAAAATACTTTTGTCCTTTGTCTACACAGGGCGCAGGCCTTCGGGAAACTTAATTATGCCTTCCGCACCGGTCTCTTATACGCCACACGAAACAGGCTATGTTTGGATTGGAAAAATGAAATGGGTGAAATATACGTACCTGTGCACCCACTGGCTTCACCCACCCGGTGGGTGCACGGGTAATATATTATTTTACTTTAGGGGTCTGATCCATGGTACATAGTAGGTTTGAGTACAACTTATTTTATTTGATTATTTATTGCAAAAATTGTACATTCCATTTTTTTCCAACCCCGGTACTGTATACCCAAATGGATATGTTGCGTGCGTCATCAAAAACCCTAAAAAGAAACGAAAGTTAATTTGGAACATTCCTACCGGCACTATTATGCAAATCGGATTGGCTATAGCATTTTACAGATTTGTACCAAGGTCTGTACTGTCACGTGTGCATAACATTCTCTTTAATTACGTGTAACTTTACCTAACAATTAGCCTTGTGCAGGTGAATGTTGTTAGTGATATAATATCATATAGAAGCTAAGTCTTCCGCTCATGGGACCTAGGTTCTTATCTTAGGTAAGTAAAGGTATACAAAGTTATACGCCCTTCTAATTTCAAATAAATAGGTAGATATATCAGTTGCTTAACTCGTTAGAATCCGCGTGGCGGCGGTACCTTTGAGTTCGAACGTGCATCCACGTTCCCGGTAACTTAAGCGTTAAAGGAAATATCTAAGGATTTTCTATCAACGCAACTTGAACACATGACCGGAAAATTCATAAATTACAGGTTATAATTTGTGAAGATTGTTATCGTAGTCGTTATACTAGCTGTTGCTCGCAGCTTCGCCCGCGGTAGAGATCGATTTTTACAAATCCCGCGGGAACCATGAACTTTTCCGGGATAAAAAGTAGCCTATGTTTTAATCCAGGGTATAGGCCATCTCCATTCCAAATTTCAGCCAAGTCGGTTAACTTGTTTTCGCGTGAAAGCGTAACAAACAAACGTACATTCACATTTATAATATTAGTATGATGTTGTATCTACGGCTACCTCTTCTATATGCATACGGAATTTCATTTAGTTTCTTTACTCTATGATAATCCAATTGACGACAATAGCCCACGAAAGAACAAGACATTCACTTCGTTAATAACAAAAGCGCTTTGTTGGTAAAATATAAAAACAATCGGGGTCATCGACGTAATTTGACACATTCAGCACGCATACAGTCTTTACCTTGGCATAGTTACTGTAAACTGTAAAGTCATTCAAATATTATTATGGTCACTCGATTTAGAATTTTTACCGGAAGTAAGTAGGTAGGTATATCGTGTACTCGCACACGTGAGTACAACACAGCATTGAATCGGATTAGTCATGAAGAAGATGAACTTTAAAGGTGGCATGGCAGTGAATGTCGATCCGGCAAGCCGCGAGACCGATTCCGGGACCGGTTTAACCGAGACGTGACTCATCGAGGCTCGAGCCAACACGCCATACAAATAGTTTATACAACTGTAATGCCACTAATAAAGCCTTCAAAATTTAGATCCCGAGAGATGAGTATCATGAATATCATGATGAGCCATTACGCTCTACAACGGTATTTCTTTAAAATTACCCTATGTTATTTTTGTATGGGCATTGTAAATCAATATAATGACAATGTATTTAATTTTGTAAACAATTTAAATATGTACCTATCTAGTAATTTGTAATGTATGTAATAAAATATGAATATCTAGTTTACAAAATTTATTGACTGTTAAACTTGATACAGTTCACGGGTTTCTAGAATTTATTATAATTGTTTGTGTAATAAATATACAAAATACTAGCTGACCGGGCAAACGTTGTTCTGCCAAAAAATTTTTAGGGGTAGGGGGATGAAAAATAGATGTTGTCCGATTCTCAACCCTAGCCGATATGCACGCAAAGATTCACGAAAATTGGTCTAGCCGTTTCGGAGGAGTTCAACTTCTAACACCGTGACACAAGAACAAATATACATATAAAATATTTAATAAGTACCTTAATAAAAAAAACCGGGGAAGTGCGTGTCAGGCCAAGCGCAATGTAGAGTTCCGAAGTAGTAAGTTTATCGACTATTACTCAGCTAACATAGACCGAGTCGTGATAGTTTTCCTTGTAAATTCATCATATAACCTATTTTTGAGAATTTTTTCACTTGTCCAACTCCAACCGTTTAGCCGGCAGGGAGGGGGGACACTTGACTCTCACCAAAACTAGCATTTTGAAAGACCTTTTCAACGATATCCTACAGTCTACACACTATAGGGTGCGCGACGAATAAAAAAATCATCCTCACGTTACCTGTAGGGGAGGTACCCTGAAAAAAATGTTTTTCAATATTTTATTCTACGATTCTGGAGTTCTAATAAATATGTATATAATATCGATGCCAAATTACAGCTTTTTAGTACTAAGGGTTTCGACGGTTTGCTTCGGACAAACGGACGGACGGACATGACGAAGCTATAAGGGTTCCGATTTTACTTCGGAACCCTAAAAATTAAAACGGGGACATTTTGTGTATAAACCATATTGACGCATTTGGCATTTTGATCTAATTCTATATTTATCCTCTAACTTTGAGAGATAAGTTCTTACAGCTAAGTTCTTGGTAAGACCATTGAAAGATGAAACATACATTAAATAGTTTTTAAAGTAACAGCGGTAACGGGCCATGTGATGGTAAGTGGCCACTGCCACTCATGCACATCTGCACAGGGGGGTGGGGGGGCAATGGCCTGTCAAGGAAACTGTAATTCAATTCGTTTCTGACCTGATTCTCTAGATTTGCGACACAAACACCTTTTAAACTTTCACGTTTGATATAAATAAAAAAACCAGGTAGGTATGTATAAAGTTCTTTCACTATGTATAAATACAGATTCAACTAGATTGTTTAAACATATAAATCCTAGTGACCTCCAAGAGAAAGGGAAGTAACGGTATCAGGTTTTCCGTAGTTGGCGAGCAACTTCGTTTTCATTATTGATATTTACAACCAAACTTTAAGGAACCATTAGCGAGGTGAAATCGGTAATAAATCACCCTTGACAAATAGGTAAGTTATTCTTAAGAACAAGACCAGTAAAGACAATAACGTCGCAATGCGTCAAATGCGTGGGTTTTATGACGACTATAATAAGTATATTAAAAATACTCTTCTACATACATTCTACTTCTACATTCTACCACAATACTTATTGCGTGAGAGCAATTTTATTTTCATTCGATATAGGTAAATCTATGTTCTGTGCTGTCTGTTAATGCAACGCATATCATTTGTGATTTAAACAGATTTTCTGACGATTTGTTGATTGACGCATTTTCTTGCTGTAATATGAAAACTGCAAAAATATAGAAACTGTTAAAGAAACGCTACGTCATTCAATTCCAACGGTGCATTTTTATCTAAACACATCCTCTTCATATGCGCCGGATGACTCTCCTCAGCACCTATTTAAATTTACTTTTAATACAAACTATTGAGGACCACATAACCCGGAACAAGGCATCTCATAAAATGTCTCTTTCCCCTCCTTCGAAAAGCAAAGCAAATCAAAGCAATGCAACGCAAATCGCAACGTATTATCTCAATGTTCCGTAACACAGTTTCGTGCACGACACTACATACGAGTATGTAGCTATGTTAATTCTAGTTGCATAATTAGGCCACTGGATGTGAACAACAAATAGCGCGCACGTGGAGTTCGTAGACCGATCGTTTGTCTTCGTGCATCAGAGACTCCGCGCCTTATAGTGCCGTAATGATGATTAGCCTCGTTTATGATTAACATGCATATGTACATATGTAATTTTCAAGGAAAAAGAGATGTTTTATACAGGAACTTTCTATGGTTTATGTAGAGTGGAACCATCGCTATGATGATCATTATATGGAAAAAAATCTTTGCGAAGCAAGCTGCCTTTACTTGGGTTTCGGTTGGTACAAAAAAAGAAGGATTCCAGCTCAGTTGGCAACTCACACTGGACCTATATGAAATACAAATATCATATTGGAGTAGGGTTGACGGATGGTCGGGATTCGTCTGGATTGTCCCGACATACATATGCATCACATGATGTCCAGACAAGTCCCGACAAATTACAAAATGTCCCATCAATTCCAATACAAAATTTTTTAACCCGACAAATCCCGACTTTTTGAAGTTTTGTCCATATATTGTATTTCAGTCTTGCCATCTGGCAACCATATTCGTTCCTAACTAACTAGATATAACTAGAGGTTCGTTGTAGATATAACTTTGGCCAGAACAACCACTAAAATCTAAGTTTTCAATAAAAAAAGAAGGCCGATGCCGCGACGGTTCATAAAACATGCTAGCAGATGGCGAGCGGCAACCTGGGGCTATTGACTTCCAATGATCCCATTCGACCGCAGCGCAGGTGTCATAATCCTTGTCGAGTAAATTGCCTGTAAGTACAAGTACTTCTTTTCTCCCGGTAATAGGGAATATGCATCATTTTTAGGGTTCCGAAGTAAAATCGGAACCCTTTTAGTTTCGTCATGTCCCTCTATCTGTCCGAAGCAACGCACCGAGACCCTTAGTGCTAGAAACCTGTAATTTAGCATGGATCATTTATTAAAACTCCAGAATCGTAGAATAAAATATTGAAAAAAATTTTTTTCAAGGTACTTCCCCTACAGGTAGGGTTGCCAGATGGCAAGACTGAAATATATGGACAAAACTTCAAAAAGTCGGGATCTGTCGGGACAAAAACATTTGTTTTTCCAAATTGCCGGTAAACGAGCTGATGACGAAAAAAACGGCTAGAGCGCGTGCGGCAGACGCTTTCTGTTGAATCGAGTGAATTGTCGGGACATTTTGTATTTTGTCGGGACTCTGGACATCATGTGAAATGTCGGGATAATCCAGACAAATCCTGACCATCTGGCAACCCCTACCTACAGGCTACAGGTAACGTGAAGATGATTTTTTTATTTGTCGCGTAACCTAGAGTGTGGAAAATCGTTGAATAGGTCTTCACAAAAATATTATGGGTCTTCTAAGACCATTTTTGGAATTAGAGGTCCGTAATATATTTGGCTTTAAAGTGCTAAATTTGGTTAAAGTCAAGTCAAGGTGCCCCCTTCTGGCTAAACGGTTGAAGTGGACAACTGAAAAATTCTCAAAAATTAAGGATTGTTATGGCTGTAGCGTAGTGAAAAAAGAAGTTATATTCTTTTCAGAAAACAATTTTTTTTATGATATCAGTACTTTTTAACCCGACTACAGTGAAACCAGGCTGGCTATGATTTAAAACCTTCCTTAACTTTATCTATTGGTGTATCTCTATCTACTGTATAAAAATCCGTACAGTACTTAGTTATTGAGATCTTGCGTTACAGACACTAAAAGATGACTTATTTTTATAATAAGTAGTGATTATAGAAATAAAAAAAATAAGTTGAATACCTCTTAACTGGGCATCCTGTACAATACGACTTTCCAGCGAAGTACATAAAGTCATAAACTATATAAAAGTTTTTGAACGAAGTTCCTTATCGCGCGTTGCGAAAGGGGGCTAAACGGAAAAAATTAAGAGGAAAAGTTGTAACGACACTTTTTGCCGTCGTTTATTAATCAAAGCGAGTACTAGACGACCAGAAGTGTTCGAGGGTGCAACATCAGTGATACTGTACAATCATAGTATGTGGCTGTCTTATTCACTCTTCGGTATTTAGCATAGGCACAACAGGGATATCTATATTACGATCATGCACATTAAGTTATTATTGCTATTTCTCTTGTCATGCCAATTAATATGCGGAAGAGCGACAGGGATAGAATAAATCTATCATCTAAAGGAACTTCGTTCCATCCGGGTGTCCCTTGACACCTCTCATTTTTTTTTATAATTGCATGCATCTCAAATTAAAGTGCTTAGTTAGAACTTTATACCTTCATCATTTTATTTTCAAAGCGCGATTTTTACGTCCCCGGGTTAAACAATCAATATACGGGAAATCGTAAAATTCCAAATTCAGCACATTATTGCAATTCATGTAATTATTAGATATCCTCAAATTACGTGTCAATAATGATCGAATCTGTTTTACCTATATCGTATCGATTTCACATAGGTAGGTAGATACTCGTACGTATCAGAAAACGAAAATGAATTTTGTATTGTTGCATTGAAGCGTACTCGGAATCGCTCTTTTCAGTTACTGTTGCAGTAAATAGCTTGAAAGATAAAATACTGTTAAATACATTTAAGTATCTAAAGCAATGCACACAAACAAGGTACTGGAGGGTTATAATAATAAGCCCTCTTTCGTTTGTTTTGTACGACAACTATTACGATAAGTCCCCGGCTTGTTTTTTGATAAACAAGAGACCACGCGTCATTGAGGTTTGTGATGTCACGGATATTTACGTATTTCCAACAGGTATACAAACCGGTAAATGTTTGTCGTTACTAGATTACAGTGTCACCTATAATACCAGATCTCCTACTAGGCTAGTTTGATCATGCTTAGATAGCGAGCAATCTGCAACTGTTTACTCGTATGTTCAGAACTTTAGTTTTAATATTTCTTGACGTGACCTTTATATGCACCTAACGAAGTTGTATAATGTATGTACGCATCAACAACTATTGTCTCAATGTCTCATTATTGTCATAATGTCAAAAACAAATGACTTGTGTGAATCATATCGCTAACAGACGCACCAAATATAGATAGACACGCCCAAACTTTTATTTCCTTTTTACTCCACCCGTACATAGTTACAGTACAATGCACTTGCCACGTAACACTGTTTTTGTATAATTAACAAAGCGATGGATCACGTGCTACGGTAACCACGTTACTTATGATATATTGCCACAACGGTTTAATACGAGCGAACTATTTGTGTAATAAACTAATGAATAAAGAGGTCGACAAACCGCTCTCAAACAATGTCATGGGATTTACATGCGATTCGATTGAAGCATGTGAAAAAGCAATCTTTACCTATGTTTCGGTGGACAAAGTAATTCTAATTATAAAAATTATATAAAAGCTTAATAAATTCTACACTTATTGCGATTATTGCTTTTATTCAGAGCCTTGACCACCTGACCGACGGAACACGAAGAGAAATCTTAAGGTGCCCGTAGCTATAAATGTTATGAAGTAAAAGAGAACATAATTATTAAGAAGAATTAAGAAAATGATAACCAAATTAAGGCGTACCAACTCATCCCTCGGGATGAGATCGAGCGGGATGAGTTGACCAAAGACTCGTAGGTACATATACCAATTAGGCAAACATTATAATATACCAATGAAAGAAAATTTACACGAACAAAGTATAGAAAATTGAAAGTATAATTGCTTACCTTTACGTTTCTAAGATGTCGGTAGAGTTGTTATCATGTTGAAACCTGCAAAGAAAATAAAAATAAAAATTGTAAAATCAATTATTGTGATCAGCCAAAGTAAATTTTATTATTTTACGGTTAAAAAACGTATAATGCATGACGGTTTTTGAAACCGCAATAGACACACTGTGGCTAAACACCGCGAAACCGTCCTTTATTGACAGGAGCATGTACTGGAGATGTTGACATTTTGCGGTTTATAAATCAGTTGAAGGAAAAACGGTAAAACCGTAAGTGCGGCCGCTTGTATGCGAATCCTTGTGTTACAAAATTACGCGGTTCAAAACCGCGGTGGTTTCACCGAAGTGCAGCCTCAGGCTTAAGACCAATCTGAAAACTTACCGACGTTTTCGGATCGATATACTTATTCTATTTACTTCATGAGTTCTATCAGATTAGTTAGCAATCTACATTCGTATAAAAGTTAAGTGTATCTTGGAAACTACTTTCATTTACACCAAAAATAGCTATGCAGAGAGGACTAACGTTGTCTTTCGATTTAAAAAGCTGCATCATAATCGGTCCATTCGTTCAGGAGCTACGTTGCCACAGACAAAGTCAGTCACGTCAAGCTTATAATACTAATAATAATACCCCTCTTTATGTGTCTGGGGTTAAAAAGTGAACAGACAGACACATAAAAACACTAGTTGGCATGCGCTCCTACACCTCTAATAAAAATAACTTTTATAAACTAATCAAATGTATGTCTTTGTTGAAAGTTAAAAACTAAGTCCTACTTCGTGAAGCAGTTTATAATAGCGTGAGTCATACTCATAATCACTAAAGTTCAGACTTTCACATTTTTAAAACAGCGACTAATATAACCAATGTTTAAAACTTTAGCCATACAGGTTTAGTGTTTATATTATTCGATTTGGCCATATTCGATCGTTTAGGCTAATTATGTTATTATTGTTCCTATCCGGCCACAGATCCCAAATTGTATAGGTATTATTCTTAGATTGACAATATTCTAGTTCCTAAATGAGGGAACTAATATTAGACGCGTTCGTTTAAACGTTTATGGAAACTATTATTCGCTCTACTATATTATTCGCTCGCGCCATAATCGTTTTTAGAGATCGCACATCTAGACCAGCCAAACTGAACTTACTGAAGTTTACTCGGTAGAGCTCTAGAACTTAGGTCGTAATAGTATCAATCTTTTTAAAGCGGCATTCTGAATATAACATTCCAGAGATAAAAAATCAACTTTAAGCATGCAGTAAGGTGACCAGTACCCGGACGACCGAGCTTTGTTCGGTATTTTTGATCCATCCATCTGTGAAGTAGCTTTGGTGTTGCTACTCGCCAATAGATGTCAGGAAGAGTCTATTGTAGCAGTTTTACATTGCCTGAAAACACGGATAAAACTACATTTTCTAAAAATGAATCCCAGCAAGATCGATTTATCGCCCCCGAAACCCCCTGCATACGATTAGATACGTCCCGCTTTGGGCGGGATTGTCCCGCTTTGAGGCTGACTGTCCCGCTGTCCCCCGCGAGAGCAAAAAATCCCGATTTGTCCCGATTTGGTATAATTTACTTACTTATGGACATGACTTGTGGGCTCGTTTGCCGACTATTTCCATAAAAAAATGCAATTTTATTTATGAACCGAGGTACTCTAATTTAGAGACAACCACATGATTTCGACTTCACCATTTCACCTCTAAGCGCCCCCGGTTATCACCGTGAACAAATACTCCGGTGTAACCGTGGCCACGTACCTACATAGTAAACATTTACCGTGACGCCGAAACAGTTTTCAAGCAATCAAAGCCATTGTTTGCTACAGGAGTTTCGTTACGTCGTTTAACCTACTGACTCTGTTGAACACTGGTGCGTAACTGAAATAATCCTTTTAGTACCATAGTATCGAAACTGTAAGGAGTGATTGATGATCCAAAGAGTTGGCGACTAGGCTTCGATATTTTAAAATGACTATATGGGACCGATAACCGCGTTGGGGAAGAAAGGTCCTCGAATGGAGACTACGCATCGGAAAAAGGAACATAGGACGCCCCCGACCAGGTGGATTGATGACCTGAAGAAGACAACGGGTATCTGCTGGATCCAGAAGGCTCAGGACCGTTCAGAGTGGCGCTTGTTAGGAGAGGCCTATGTCCAGCAGTGGACTTCCAAAGGCTGATGTATGGATGGACTGTGATTTACACGTTTAATTTTACTTCCTTCAGTTCCGTTTACTATTAATTACTATGTATTACTATTAACTACCAAGATTCTATTTAAGATTTATTGCACTTGCACTGACAAATGAAAACAATAAACATATCAATACGAATTTGTAAATAGTTAAGTAAACTGGTAGTTGACAATGTTGCAGTAAAATTTAAGTAAGCAATTTTAGTACTACCCAATAAAACATTTGGGTAAAACCCTGTAAAAAGCCATCGACCATCGGTTGGTACAGTTGCATGCAGACCAGACCGGACGAAGTCTGATTCACTGTCGCAGAAATTACGCCAAAAATAGAGAAATGGCAATGACCTGCATTTCAAGATTATAGTTTAGCTAACATAAAAAAGTATTGGGCTATTATTAAGACTAATGAATTCCTAGAATATACATTCTCAAGCAAGTAACTTTATCTTTTCTATACCTAGGTGTGAAATTTTACTAGATTGCAAATTACTTACAAACAGGGCAATTTCATTACAATAAGTGAAAAATATAATCAATTTTTATGGAACAAATTAAAATTTCATAGTAGGTAGAAAGCTACCTTGTTTTCGCAACCGAGATAAGAAAACGTATCTACAAAATAAGTTACTTTTAGTCGTAGTAACTAGTATAAGTTAAAAACATATGATATAACTTTTTGAAATCCTTATGATGAGTTCTTTAATTTAATACCCATATTGCCGTATTCGATTTATTGTTATTTTCTAATACTTCAAACAATGGCATCTCACATGGCCCTTATATTTGTTATATGTGTACACAATACTTCCTTGGCAGTCGGGTAAAAAAGATATGTAAAGAAATCTGCCTGACATTTGTCACAAATTAGTCTCAGAATTAATACTTTATCTTTTTAAATACCCAATATTCATTAATTAAAATCATCGGATAGGTATAATCAACAGCGAATGTTTACAACAAAAATATATAAGATTAAAATGTCAGTCTTATCATGAGTTTAATAAAAAGAGATTGCTTTTCAACATAATAGATGCGAGTATTCTCCAAGGTGTCCTGAAGTCAGTGAATATCGGGGCAAGTGGAGAAGCGCAGGCTGTGAGGTGAGCGACCGTCGCTCGGGTCATCGCCGCCAGTGCCACGACACTGATTCATCTCCTATTGCATAATTATTGTCAACTATTACGTATACTTTGATATGAGCTCGATTATTATTGCAATCAAATGTATTCGATCTAATGTTGGTAACATATTTTAGTTTCATATGAAACTAGATATTTTGAGAGTGCTAAGAATTATCGGCTTTTGGACTGTGTGCATTGCAAATGATGCCAATGGAATATATCTCTTTTTTCCATTCCTCGCTGATCTCAAGAAACAGCTTAACCGGTTTAGATGTGGTTTTCACTATGGGTAAGCTTTCCGTCCGATACAGAAAGGTAAAATAATATGAAACATGAATCAAGTCTATAGTAGTAACTAGTAGCACTTTTTGATTTTTCTAACAATAAGTTTGTATGCATTACCATACACGGCCAGTTACCAATCAGATGGGATTGCTTAGATTTATGACTGATGGTAAGTGATCATCGTCGCAGAAGAAAGCGGAAGATCCGGGATATTGTAATGTTAAATAATTAACAAAGATATAGAATAGAAAAGTAGAAGGTATAAAGAGTGCAAGTAAAAGTGGTCTATGGGTGGCGAACTGGCGATGACCAGTTACCGTTAGATGGCCCGTATGCTCGCTTGTTAGCTATTTAAGTACGCAATATTTTGTTTGATACATAATCTAATGATGATTTACGTATACCTATCTGAAATGAAAAAAGTGTTCGCACTGCCGACTCCATTGTGTTATTAGCAGAGGGCAATAGAGCCAAACGGTTGTTAATTAAGCTCTCACAATTGTGAAACTGCCTATGGAATTGGAACTTGTGACTGGCAATTATACCAAGACCGGGACAATGGAGAAGTACCTACCAAGTATAAAAAGGTTACGCAACGAAATATATCCACTACATTTCTAAAGATTTTTAGTTTATTTTGGTCACAGCGAAAGTAGATAAACCAGCTTTAGGGTGACAAGAGACTTACGCCCCAACTCAGAGTCACTAACGGTTACTTAAATCGCTTCTTATTAAAGAATTTGTATGGCGATTTTTTACCAAGAAGAGATTAAAGTAACCGTTAGTAACTCTGAGTTGGGGCGTTAGTTGACCGAGAAGTCACTCGGGTTCAGAAACAAAATTAATTTTCGTAAACAAGACGTTCTGAATCCTATCTAAATAATCTATCTGTGAAAATCTAATCTATGAAAGAAACTTTTAATAGATGTTAATGTTATATTGGGTTGATTATATGTCCACTTTAATCCATGATATGTGAAAATCAAGTAATTAAATCTTTTTACACCCCGTAAGCAGACCACAAGTGTCCGCAAAGATACTTTAAAATAAAGGTTAATAAAATTTTATTTATAGGGCGCCTCAGTAAGAATTATGGTTGCCACAGAATTATTGCTATGATATGGTACTTACGATATTTATTTTGTTATGGACATGACATCTGTACTTGCAAAACTCTCATAACCTTTCTCGGAGTCATACGCGTAATCCGGTGTCACAGGACCGCATCAGGACGGGGAAAGTCGCGAAACGCAAATTCGAAACTGGAGAACCAGTAGCACTTGTTTTGCTTTTTAAGACTTTTTTAAGACAAATAAGGATTTTAAAATCTAAACCTGTAAATTTCATAAAGGCGATAAGTATAATCTAGTAAAGTATTTATTTAGAGAAAATTTATATTGTGGCAAATATGGTGCAGATCTTTTTTTTCGTTTTTTTACATAAATCGTATCTTCAATGATATTTTTTTATTATTGCATGCTAGAAATTGTACACCTAATTATAGCTTTAAATATAACATGATAGTATTTTTGTGTAACTTTATTGTATTTACTGAAATTTATTGAAAAGTACTATTTCACACTATTTATTTTAAAGAAGCTGTCATCTATATATAGATGTTTACCAGGAACCCGGCAACAATTTTATGCTAACAATTAAAGTCCTCATTTCCGTAAGATGAGTCACTGACACAAGTGGACTGTAAGTAATAAACAATGTGTTATTGCGGTCCAGATGTGGGTCACACTCACAGACCTTATTGCTACTGTAACAGTTTGAACTGTTGATTTGATATCTTTTCGATGAGTTATTGTTTGCCGACACGATGTCTATACTGCGCGCAAATACCAATAATAATGGGCTTTTAAGTTTTGCAACTTTTTTTTTACATTTAAAAATCTTCACATCATCATTTTTTGTATTTTCAAGTGTTATGTTTAAAACTTTAAGACGATGTCACATGTGTGGCGCACTTCATCGTTTTTAGGGTTCTGAAGTAAAATCGGAACCCTAATAGTTTCGTCATGTCCGTCCGTCTGTCCAAAGCAAAGCGCCGAGACCCGTAGTGCTAGAAAGCTGTAATTTGACATAGATATACATATTTATTAAAAATCCAGAATCGTAGAATAAAATATTGAAAAATATTTTTTTTCAGGGTACCTCCCTATAGATAACTTGAGGATGATGTTTTTTATTTGTCACGTACGTCAGTGTAGGGTATCGTTGAAAAGGTCTTTCAAAAATATTATGGGTTTACTAAGACCATTTTTGGAATGAGGGGTCCGTTTGCGAAATATTTGGCTTTAAAGTGCTAATTTTGGTTAGAGTCAAATATCCCCCCCCATGCCGTTGGAGTTGGACAAGTGAAAAATTCTCAAAAATAAGTAATATGATGAATTTACAAGGGAAACTATCACGGCTATGTAAGCATAAGTAGTTAATGAGTAATAGTCGATAAACTTACTACTTCGGAATCCAACATTGCGCGTGGCTTGACACGCACTTGCCCGGTTTTTTATTTTACAAGAAGGGAATTAATTTGAATCCATACGTAACCCAAACGGAAATAGGTATGCAGTAATAAAGAGTGATTTAAGTGCATCGTTTAAGAAAAGTAATTGCAGCATGCGTTACTACCGTTTTAAATTAGGCTATCCATCTGCGCATTGCCGATATGAGGTCATCGACGCGGCTGCTGTACTCTGGACTGATATAGACTTTCCAATTGATCCCTAGTTACTAAACAAATGCATTTCAATTTGTTGGTGGTACATATAAATATAAATAAATCTATCTGCGTGGATGTTGGCACAGCTTGGCTTCCTTATGTTATGTCCAATCACTCTCGTCCTAGTTCTGTTTTGAACTTATGACCCAATTTTGACCTTTGAAAGACGAACCTTTTTAAAAAACAATCTTACTTTCCTACTAATATGATAAATGTGAAAGTTTGTAAAGAAGGTCAGTAGTTTACATGTTTGGATGTTTGTCTTTTAATCACGCGCTAACCGTTGTAAGGATTAAGAATTTTTAATTTTTTTAATATTTAAACAAATACATGACTAAAGAGTTTTCTCAAAGGAATACAAAAATAAATTGTGAGTTCCAGAAAGTTCTAACTTAAAGGATACTTTCGTTCGTTCGAGAGTTCATAAATTCTTGGTGTTTCGCGAGATGTACAACTCTTTTCTATAGATCCGAACCAAAACCTCTTATTCCTAACATTCCTGTTTAACCTTCTAACAAGCTAACTCAGCCAACATTCTCGCAAACGACGCAACTTGTCGTGTGGTTTTATACCACATACAATAAACCCATTTAATATATTGTCACTTTCGAAGCATTGTCTGCGTCGCTTTTAGTCATGGCAAACGGCCAACCGTGAAAGCAATATGCACTTTGGGTGCAAGATTTAAAGTTCAGTATTGTAGAATAGCGAGAGTTCATTGTTCAACGTAGAAAGTGCAGCGCAGTCTGATCATGGCAAGCATTTTAATTGCGCTCCTTCTACAAAAGGACCTCTAGCTGTTATAATTTTAATGGCATACGAAACACGGTTCACGGATTGAGGAAAATGTTTTATAACTGGTAAAAGATGCCTTGTTTGGAATAATAATAACATCACCAACATGGACCTAAAAAAGAATAAATTTTGTATATTGTCAATGAGTCAATGCGTCGTGTGATGTGAATATTTTCACATGAATATTTATACCAGTCGTTAACAAAGACAGACATTTACCTGCATATTATCACGGTGGATATATGAAAGTAAACATAGTTCATAAGTGATAGAAAATAAAACGTATTTGGCACAAAATTCGGGAATGACATCATTAGCTAAAATTAGCACATGTCAAATCTTTCAAGCCAGTGTCTGACTATAAAGCAATATTTTGTTATGTCAAGGAACAGCTGAGAAATGAGGCGAAGAATCATCTAATGGTAAGTACCTAGTTAATGCCATCTGGATTTCATTGATACCAGAGCACGGATGAATTTAGATGAAAGGCAGTTAGATGGATACGTCGAGAACCCTGTCAAACACAACCATCGAGATTATATTTTGGTTTTGCAGAGCCCAGCAACTTCCAACAAAAGGCGTTTGCCGTATCCTTTTCCGTTGTTCAGTAAGGACACCGTGAGTGGGGGAAGTTGGTTCAGACGCTAAAAAATGAAGGTTTTGTAATACTGAATGAGACTTATGCGTTGAAATTTAAGAGTTAATTACCGGCTATTTTCGTGAATAAATTGACATGCATAAATTCTATTAATAAATTAATAGTGAAATCAAACATCAATTACTAGAGTCTAGACTGTAGACCAAGTAAGAAAGATTTATTTTGTCCTATTCATCATGTCAAGGTAATAAACGACCTTCCTTATTTGAATAAGTTTTTACGAATCCGTTTTTGTCGTGGAAACTAATAATACAAGTGGCCTATCCGGGCGGATCAGCAAGGTCAAAAAATGAAGCATTGGAGCTTACGATATTAATATTACAATTGATGAATATTTTATTATATAATGACACTAGTACACTGTACCTATATAAAATACAGTGTTCGTTTGTTTAAAGAGATTCAATTAATAACTAGGTACCTACTACACGATTTTTCATAGGCTTTTTGCAGACGAAGGTATTTGCGTAGAAAATTAAGGTGTAGTAGGGGCCTAGGTATAGGTGTACCGTGTAGGGGCGTAACACATAGATATAATTAAAAAACGGTTTTTTTAATTATATCTATGGCGTAACAAGAATAAATTATAAAGCGATTAGTAAAAATTGTTTGGAGTGCGGTTAGAATTTGTAACATGTCAACATTTGGATCGCTTAGCTTATAATATAGGCGAGTTACTAGTTAGTTATTGTATCAATTCATTTCCGTACTTTAATTTATATCACCATTTGCCATGATTTGTTATCGCCATCTGTTTTAAAATATTAAATTTTCAACGTTTATAAAGCTACTATACCGCAGTGGATCACCTAGATATTATTTAAACATTGTGTATACTCTATAAACAATTAGTAAATATTATCACAACATTCGTTAAACCTTTTCGTTACCGAAATAAATGTCAGAAGTGAGTCAAATACTTGTTGAATGTCAATCGTCGCTCATATATATAAGTTGAGTGAGACAAGATGACAAGAGTGAGAAGTGAGGCCAGATGACGTGTACTACGCGTTCACTTGTGAACGCGTAGTAGGTACGTCGATTATTCGTCGACGTAGGTAGGTAGTAGATAATAATATTGGGTTGTCAAACTTGTCAAGCGTCGAGTCGAGACTTCAAAAGTCAAGCAAGATAACTTCTTCAATACTTTTTGAAACATTGGTGCATTGCCATTACCAATTATGTATTCTGTCATCTGTGCTATTGCTTTGATAATTTACATCTGCATTACACCTAATAGTATATAATTATCTAGGTAGGTACTAGATAATTAGGGACCTACGTAATAAATTTTGCAATTTTGTGATTGAGTATAAAATTGCTACTTAGTTTGATTTGATAGCTCGCCCAAATTTAAATCTTATAAAACGTGTTTTATATCGCCCATAAAGGCAATGGTGACATTTAGTTATTTATTATTTATAAATCAGGTAGAAGTCATTACAGGGGCGGAGGCGTGGTAGAGTGTGACCATTATTTTTTCCCTAAGTTCTGGATATCTATAAATCGTTACTATGTTATTTATTGTTATGAAAATATTATCCAGACTGGTGAAATGTTATTCAGTATCCTGCATGCGTGTGGACCCTTTTATTCTTTAATCTGAGGTGTGGACACTACGGATATACTACCTACAAATCCGACATTCATAGCACAGTTGACAGTTGCTATGGCTTTCGTTTTGTAATTCCGGGATCTTTACTTAGGGTGACACTGACACGGCTTAAAAGCGGGACAATCCCCTTCAAAAGTGTAAAGTGTGGTCACGCTAACACCATCGGCACCCTCGCATCAAGCGCCAACGACCTTGCAAGGTCGGGAGCTGCCCCAATTGTAATTATGCTGACACTATAATAATATATTATGCTTTCTTAGTAATGTAATTTTACGCAACGGAACATTAGGTAACATTCGATTTGGGTAAGCAAGTCAAGTTACATAAGTGGAAAATTGATTTGATTTTCTCTTCAAAAATCTCAAACCTTAAGAGACTGGTTGATGTTAATAAAAATAAACTTCCTTGAAACAGTGTTTCATTAATTTTCCTATAATTATAATTAAATGAGTTAGTCAATTCTACAATCAAACCACGACGGATATGTTACATCGAGGCACACGCGAACCGACACATGAACCAACTCATCTGTGAAAGCCAACAAGGAAAACATACATAGAAGCGTCACGTAAGGTTTCGTGGTCTCATTTCTTACGAAAACATTTATCTTGTTAACAAACTGACCCTTCTCTAGACCTAACATAAGAAAGTGAATCCCAACCTCTTCTTTAGATCCCATTACTTACGAGTAGGTACATTGTTGACAAACAATAATCTATTACATTCTATGTACATTACACAAGTTGCTGCGGTTGATGTATTTTTTTCTTTTATGTAAGATAAAGTATTGTTGCCTTTAGAAATAATAAAAAATATAATCTTAATTATGTAACCAGTTTTAAGAAAATATTCCCTAATGAGACGGCTTAACGGGACTAGTGGGATAGATCCAGTGCGTGTACAAGCAAATTCTTCGTAAACGTAAAGTTCTACGACCATGAAACCCAGAAAAGAGATTTTATTTGCTTTTCCCGTGTCGTGACGAGAGAATAATCTCCAAAAACCGGGCAAGTGCGTATCTGGCAACGCACAATGTAAGGTTCCGAAGTAGTAAGTTTATCGACTAGACTATTACTCATTAACTACTTATGCTAACATAGCCGTGATAGTTTTACTTGTAAATTCATCATATAACAACAGAAGAAATAATAGTACATATTATAACCTAATTTTGAGAATTTTTTCTCTTGTCCAACTTCAACCGTTTAGCCGGCCGGGGAGACGGGACACACTTAACTCTAACCAAAATTAGCACTTTAAAGCCAAATATTTCGCAAACGGACCCCTAATTCCAAAAATGGTCTTAGAAGACCCATAATATTTTCGAAATACCTTTTAAACGAAACCCCACACTATGAGGTACGCGAAGAATAAAAAATTCATTCTCACGTTACCTGTAGAGGAGGTTGAAAAAAAAAATGTTTTTCAATATTTTGTTATACGATTCTGCCGTTTTAATAAATATGTATATCTATCCATGCAAAATTACAGCTTTCTAGCACTAAGGGTCTCGGCGCTTTGCTTCGAACAGACGGACGGACGGACATGACGAAACTATAAGGGTTCCGATTTTACTACGAAAGCCTAAAAACGTACCCTTCCTATCTGAGGGAGATACAGGGTTGCGTGGAATTGTTACGTAGCCAAATCTCGTAGCTAACTATATTTTTGGGATCTCATTTGGGATTTACCCCGTGATTAAAGAGCCCCTTATTTTGCCTTTCTCATAAGCATAATTTACCCAGGCCTAAAATAACGTTGGCCTAACATTATGAACGAGGGTACAGGCCGATTGGCACCGACAGTTTAGTTGTTCATTGTTCCGCTTGTAGCGACAGGAACACTTTTGTTCTGGGTGATATTATTGTTCCTCTATACAAACAAGTAGGCAAACGGGTTTAAAGGGTACAAAAATCAATACTATACATATACTACAAAGTACAAACATTCAAACTATGACCAGAATCGTTTAAAACCGTTGAAAAAATACTAATTAAGTATAGCAAAATCGAGTTCCCCGCTTCTAATACTTCTATCATGACCAAAAATATGTCTTTGGTATCACGCATAGAAATTAATGGGGGAAAACACCATCAAGTTACCATCAAGCGGCGATTCTGCTCGTGAAGTTTATTAAATTAAAACATTGTCTTGTTTCCATACGATTATAATATAAATATTTAGTTCATTACATTATTTAATAAACCTTTCCAGGAGTAGGTACATCACCAATTACCACCACATGGAAATGTGTTTGACTATCAGTTAATGAGGAAGGATAATTTCAAAATGATATTTTGAAATAAATCATCAGGAAACAAGATGCGGAAATAGGATACAAAGTTAACGTATTTATTACTACAATTAACAAATAAAATCAATTATCAACATATCTTTAAAAATTATTTACGTATACCAACCACATTGTGATAAAGTATTGACCCACTTTTAAAGAAATCGATAAATAATGAACTTTGATAGTAAATATCTGACCCTAACTGCCTGACAAATAAAGTGGTCGATCCTTCAGTCAAGCCTGAAAACTTTCAGCGGATTTGTTTCTTGCAAATATTTAGGAGGAAACTAGGACCGGAAAATATACAAATATTAGGATACGCCTAACGCCACTGTGTAAGACGTGCATTCTGCAGCACACATGTTTTTAGCGTTCCGAAGTAAAATCGGAACCCTTATAGTTTCGTCATGTCCGTCCGTCCGTCTGTCCGAAGCAAAGCGCCGAGACTCTTAGTGCTAGAAAGCTATGTATAAGTAAATATGTATTAAAAAACAATTAATGGAAATAAACCTTACTTCGGAACTGCTGTTTTAATGTAATAACTTCTATACTTGAGTCAAACTCGTATCATAATACTTGTCAACAAATCATTAAAATTCCTTTATAGGGTTTTCACAAACTGATTTGTATTTCGCACACCAAATAACTATTAAAGAACTAAATAATCATTATAACGTTTGCGACATCTTCATTGTTTTACTATTGACCTATAACAACAACACACTAAGAGAAAACGACGTAAAAACCAACATCTTAAAACAATTTTCATCATTGAATAACTCACGCTCGCACATCCTTAATTTCGTGAAGCGACTTGTAACCTTTGCACAAAATTATTTTTTACGGTCTGCCTGCCTATGACTATAAATAGAAATGACTACGAAAACCTCACAGCTATAATGGCGCTTACATGCTTTGCAACTTGGTCGTATTATATTACGAAATACAGTGAAATCAACTTATCTGTGACTTTAAGGAGGGCGCTGCCGGACGCATTGGACCAATCATAGTGCGCTATTAGTAAGTTTTGAATGGGATGGCATTAGTTCCAATTTTCGCCACGGCACAAATAAGTTCTTCAGAGATGGCACTGTACAGATTATACAGATATTTCATTCCACTCAATATGCATGAGCATAAAGTTATTTATAAGTTAAATTTCATTAAAAAAAGCCGAGTAACATTTTATATTTATGTTTATGTATTTTAAAACAGTCTATATCGATTTTATGCGTAACTATTCCGTGTTATTTTAAACTTTTGCAAAATAAATATTATGTTTAAAAAGAAATTAAATTATAAAGAGTGGAATGGAACGCGACTTGCGAACTCCAGATTTAGTTCAAACGCACTTTATACGACCAAAAGTTTCATGCACCTGTTTGTTTGTGGTTGCTAGGCAACACAGTGATTACGTAAATTCTGATCCGAATGTGAATATAGTGTAGGTGTAAAATTTCATAATGTGTGACGTCACACTAGGGGGGGAGGTCTTACAAATATGACCAGCCGTGACAAGGAGGGGGTAGGGGTCAAAAAGTCATGAAATTAGTGTGACGTAATTTATGGATGGCCCCTAACGTGAAGATGAATTTTTTATTCTTCGCGTACCATAATGTGGGGTATCGTTGAATTTTTTTTGGAATTAAGGGTCCGTATGCGAAATATTTGGCTTTAAAGTGCTAATTTTCGTTAGAGTCAAGTATCCCCCCTGCCGGCTTGGTTTGGAGTTGGACAGGTGAAAAAAAACTTAAAAATAAGTAATAAGTATGATAAAACAAGGAAAACTGTCACGGCTATGTTAGCATAAGTACATAGGTAGTCAATGAGTAATAGTCGATAAACTTACTATTTCGGAACCCTACATTGCGCGTGGCTTGACACGCACTTGCTTAGTTTTTAATATCAAATGACCTTACGGCAATTTCTACATAACAGTGAGACTTCCTAGAATTATTTAAACATTTATGAATTTTACGTAAATATAATAGTTCGCATCTCCGCAACTTTACGCATTTTATAACGCAGTTTCAAAACGCGATAGGTACCGATAAAGCTGTAAAATCTTTTAACAAATGCCCATTGAACGTAATTGAGAACATCGTCAAACGCAGTTAGTGTCAAGATTACTTTAACGTAAGTAGCCATTTCCTCATATAAATCGTGTCGAGAGGAAAACGCTACTTCAGAAGGGCAGTCACATACTTAAACAACAAAAATACGCGTTGGTATTAAATACAGATGAGCAACAGTAAGATACAAGGGCTCATTTAAGATTGCTGCGAAAGTGGCCATTTTCTAAACAGTTTATTTTGATAGTGGACAACAAGTAACAGATAAAGTACGAGTTATATGGCTTAATTTTGAACGATGTTACTTCGTTTTGAACGACTTCAATTCAAACTGTATTGTTACGTGTGCGTTGATAGCTTGATAGTCTTGATACCATTTCGTGACAAAAACCAATTTTGCGATCATGTCTTTTAGAATTATCCTTGAAGGGCTAACAACGTGTGTTTCGAGTTTGAACAAACCTATGAGTTTCTGTTACGTTTTATAAATTTGTAAACTTAATCATGACGTCAATTTTAAACAGATTCGTACATATTAGTCTCCAGTTCAAATTTTCCATATAATAGTCTCAAGTTATTGGGTCGAATAATCAGAGGTGCTCCTCCTTCCCTAGCTACGTCACATTTTCGCCAACACATCCCCCCCGCAATGCAGGTTCAGCTTCCAGTCGTGACAGACTTCCATGGTCCAGTTTTCACATTAGTTTTCGAACGGTTTTCTACGTTTGCCTGAATACTAGCTTTAGGTTCTTCAATAAGTAATCACCTTCCAATCTTCTTCTGGGATTTTCCACTTACTCGCAATAACTTATAAAAACTGAATATAATATGTTGCTTTGAAGATAATTCAAAAATTTTCCTGTTTACTCAAGCATATAGGTATAATTTTGTTGTTACAAATTTCTTTATCAGATAAAGTACGTAGATTTACGTTTTGCTATGTTTAAATCCGAACAAAAACAGTTTCACTGTAAAAAAACAGGACAAGTACACTTCAAAAGATAGTTTCAAAAATGATAATTAAGTTCTTACAAAAAGTTATGAAATCAAAAAACCCAAGTACATATCCGTTTTAGATTAGAAAAAAAAATTGCTGGTAAAAGTAAAAAAAAATGGTGTACTTGGTGTGCATAATTATGATTTTCGATCTGACTTGACATTGGAAGCCTAGGCCGTCAGAACAAGGCAAGCCCAGCTGTGTCGTACAACCCAGGATCTCGGGATCTTTGGCCCGACAACACAGAACACTCCATTCCATAGGTTTAATATTTAACAGCTGCAGAGCGAAATAGTAAAGCAATGATAGTAAGCTGGGCTTTTCGGCTTGTATGGCTGTACCACACGCCACTGAATTTGGAAGATATTTTTTTAAACTTTTTAACCTCCGACGAAAAAAGAGGGATGTTACAAGTTTGGCGTGTCTGTGTATCGGTGTATCTGTTTGTCTGTGTATCTGTATGTCCCAAACGGATGAACCGATTTTGATCTCGTCCTTTTTGTCTGAAAGGTGACTTAATCGAGTGTTCTTATCTATGTTTAGTGTAAATAAAACTAACGGGATTTTTTAAATTTTAATTTAAGATTATTTTGAAATAAGCGCGCACTATAAAGTGTTATGCACACCAAGTACACCATTTTTTTTACTTTTACCAGCAATTTTTTTTTTCTAATCTAAAACGGATATGTACTTGGGTTTTTTGATTTCATAACTTTTTGTAAGAACTTAATTATCATTTTTGAAACTATCTTTTGAAGTGTACTTGTCCTGTTTTTTTACAGTGAAACTGTTTTTGTTCGGATTTCATATCTTTTTGTAAAGTAAACTTTTTTTTTAAATATTGCACGCCTTATACCGCGAAGCGGTTGAAGTTGTGCTTTACTCCCGATAGGTACGTCAAGATCAAGAATTTTTTTGCTCTAACTCTAACACAGCCAATATGCAGCAATATGTATAAGAGCTACTGAACCATCTGACTAATCCGTTTCCCACAGAGCTCGAATTTTTTTTACGATGTTTTATTATCAGTCAAATAAGAAAGTACCATTCTGGCAGGCATCTCGCGGTTGCGTCGCCCTTAATTTTTTGAAAATGCAAAAAATATTCTTTTTTAACCTTCTCCCACAAGGCTATAATTTTAATAGGTTGTAATTTAATTATGCTTAAGTGTAAAAAAAATTGCCAACCCATTTTGAGGGTTGCAAGTATGTGCCAGAACAAAGCAAAGTTGTCATCGGGTGTGCAATTCATAACCTGCTCCCACATGGCTCAAATTTTCAGGGAACATTCTTTCAGTTGTTAAAAAGTACCTATATATAAAGAGCTAGAAGATTCCAGCGGTTACAAGTATCTGCCAGAAGAGTATACAGGGTGAATTTTTCAAGTGGGCGTGGATGGATAAATTCAAAACTATGAGGAATAGCGAAAAGTGGGCAAAGGAGTCTCGGAGCCGATGTTCACGAAAACCAAAAATGCATAATTAGATTTTTGAAAAATCAATAGCCAGGAAGCCGTTGATTTTGCCTCATGAAAATAATTATTGTTTGTAGGGTAACACTTTTTTTCCATCAATGTGTACGATCTGTCCTACAATCGCCCCATACATTACAGTGACATCAAATAGAGAAAAGAGCCTAAAAATGTACATACAAGGATATAACTGTATGAAAATTATTTTTTGTATGGCAATACTGACATTTATTTCCGCCAAAGTGTATCTATAAGATCCACCTCATCCAACAATAGTTCCACAGTATATGGAGATATTCAGTAATGTGACTCGGCCCTATTCTCGAAAAACTTCCCTACGGCCGCGCGGAAGTAGCCGCGCGATAAGGCTGCCCGCCGACAGTATTTTAATTTTATCAAACGACTTGAGTTTCTTTGTAGTTTTGTATTTATATTGTATTTGAGTAATACCTACAATATGGAGGTACAGTAAAGTACCATGATGGAGGTCGCCAACTTCTGCAAACGTTGCTTAATATTTTTTTTATGGAAATAGGCGGCAAACGAGCTGACGATCCACCTGGTGGTAAGTGGATATCGTCGCCCATGGACACCAGCAACACCAAAGGCATCACTGATGTGTTGCCGGCCAAGAAAGAGAGAAGAAAAAGAAAGAAAGAACTGGCTCTCAAGCCCCCAGCCGGAACACGAGTCGTTTGGCGGCTGACTCATCATGCTCAAGGATGGTAGCTATCCAGGCGAACCCCATGGAGAAATAATAATAGTAATAATGGTATTAATTAACAATTAAAATCAATATTACCAATATAATCCCTCGAGGGGCCCTACCACCAGCGGGCCGGATTTAGTCGCCTTTTACGACACCCATCTGGCGTGAGATTGGGGTTGGTATTCTAAGCCGCCCCAATACGGCAAAAGTAATAATAATCAACCATTTGATTTTTTTAGCCCCTTATTTATCAATCTAGGCATTTTACTCGGTGGACTTATGAAAAATAAACAATTTAGGTACTTATTGCAATACGTACTTGTAGGTAGGTACATAAAAATAGAGAAGAGTTAGTTATTTGTACCGAGTTACCGACCGTGGTACAAACTCCGCTCGATCGCCAATCGCCACACGGCGGCCGCAGTTTCTTCCTTTTACTAGCCTTATTCCGATGTGCGTAGGTATGACGCGCATACCGACCGTTTGTATGAAGAGCGAATACTGTATGTAATAATATATAAACTGTGATAGTTCTGTACATTTAAATGACATCAAAAGCAGGCTAAAGCTTGAAATTATGCATAGAAAGATCATACATTTGTATGAAAATTATTATTTTTTGTATGGCAATACTGATTAATTAGGGGCCATTGATAGATTACGTCACACGTTAGGGGTGAGGATGAGGAGGGGTCAATGTAGTGTGACATTGTGTGACAAGGAGTGGGAGGGGGTCCTAATTTCGTGACGTCACATTTCAAAATCGAATAATTGGTATGTACTATAGGTAAAGATTAAATAAATAATAGTAAAAAAAAAACTAAAAAACACGCTTTTATAGAAAATCCAACTAAAAAAAAAGCGTGGGGTGCTTTTAAAGATATTATCCCTTCTACTCATTGACACAATGCACCCCACGCTTTCATTACAATCACACGATTCATAATTCAATTTTATTTTCTAATTTTTTTAGTTAATTTTCTATAAAAGCGTGTTTTTTTATATTTTTTTTAACTATTATTTATTTTTTCATTTTTAGTTTGATTTTTTCAAATGAAATTTAGGTTTTTTTCTTTCTTTCTTTCTTTTTTTCTTTAAATATTGAATTGTCATCGATCCTCGATAAGTATACGAAGTTTGAAAGAAATCTGACCGTTTAAAGCTAATATAAAGCGGGTAATTAGGTTTCTTTCTTTCTTTCTTTTTTTTCTTTAAATA
The DNA here is from genome assembly GCA_951805285.1 of Thymelicus acteon. Classification (NCBI taxonomy): domain Eukaryota; kingdom Metazoa; phylum Arthropoda; class Insecta; order Lepidoptera; family Hesperiidae; genus Thymelicus; species Thymelicus acteon. Next base: position 8,419,842 of record OX638213.1, on the reverse strand, counting down.
TTGAATTGTCATTGGTCCTTAATAGGTATGCCAAATTTCGAGTTAAATATATGACAGCAAAAGATTTATCCAAGGGCAGCCCTCTTTTACAACCAAATTCATTGGTTTTGCTGAAGTTTTTAGAAGAGGGAAAGAAGAGGAAAATTGAGGATAGTGAACTCTTGAAGTATCAACCCACATATAGTGTGAGTGAAACACAGTCTCAGTCATAAAGGGCAAAGCCGGCCAGCAAGCCGAAGCTGCGGTGGTGAGCGTTAATAGCATCTGCGACGATAAGATCGCGTGGGACCGCCAGAGCCCCGCAGCGCCGGAGCCGTGACAGAAACCATGTCTGCTGCTTGCTTGCTGCATGCGGAATGCTTCTTGCTGTTTGCCGCATGCTGGAGACCTTTTAAGGGTGTGTAACGTTTGAAGATCAGATTATGTATTTGAAAATTATATTAAATGAAAATTAAGTCAAATGAACGTTATATAAAAAGAGCATTATACTATATAAAATTTATATGAGGTAAACGTTACAGTAAACTATACATACAACATCATTGCAGTAAATGTTATTCGAGCAAATTAATGAATTATAACATTATAATATGAAATAAGCATTAGATCACATGAAATTTTGTTATTTGTTTTTATAGCATGTGAACATTATTTCAAGTTACATTATACTAAATGTTATTATACTAACTATTACACACCTTAATTTTAGGTAGGTATGTTTTGATGACAATTGGCTATTTGACTGTTGTCACGGTAAAATATGAAATGTGTTAAATACGGTTGCATAATGGATAACAATAATTATACAATACGTTTTTTGCATGAAAACAAATTGTAAATATTTTTATTTTTGAAAAATAGATTTGAGTTTTTTTACCTGTGGATACGAGAACCGAAACGCGGGCGGCCATGATTGAACATTGTATGACGTCACATTTCAATAAATAAAGCGTCGTGTACTAGGTACATAGATTACCCCCAATAGATTCCGCATAAGTGAAATTTTCCTAGAATTTGAAGTCACAAAATTTGGCGGAAGGCGCGGGTTGCGGGGAACAAAACAATGCGCTGTGATTGGCTATTTCTTATTCATACTTGGACTTGACGGGTCAGTATTGGTCGACACTATTGTCGTCGACTTGCAAATGCACGTATGTGTTGGCGCGCGTCAGTTGCCTTGTATGCGGTATCTATTGGAGGTAATCTGTGACTAGGTACTATAGTCACCGCGAACTAAGAAGCCCAATTTGTCGTTTGCCATCACAGTGACATTAGAGATGTACAAAAAAATCGGTTCACGAAAGAAACCAATTTTTACAACAAATCGATTCAAAATTATAAGACCTTCTAATCGATTCGATAATTAAATTTTAAACTAAAAACCGTAATATTTAGGTACCTAGTTACCTACCTATTACCTCGATTGAGCTATCTCGTACCGCGTATTCTCAATATGTACCTATTTACGACTTCAATAAAATATTCTTTTATCCATTCGCCCATGAACATCAACAACACCAAAAGCATCACTGGTGCGTTGCCGGCCAAGAAAGAAAGAAGAAAAAGAAAGAAAGATAGATCATGATAGAATGAAAGTCCCGCTCAGTTTCTTAATAATATTTTGACATAATATTATATCATAAGCGTCAGGAAAAAACTACAGTGAATAAATTCTTGCTTATTTTATAAGATACATTCATGTGTATACATAATTATTATTTTGTTGAAAAAAAATGTTTACCACAACCTTAAATACATTTATTTATTTATTTATTTATTCTTTATTGCACCTTAAAATATAAAAGATACAAAAGGCGGACTTAATGCTAAAAGCATTCTCTGCCAGTCAACCTTAGGGCAGTGGGAGAACAAAGAAGGCGGTAGCAAAAAAGGGAAAAAGAAACTATGTAATTAAATTTAATTAACAGCATATGTTATATATATAAGAATATATATTATACTATATCAGGAAATATATACTAAAAAAATACATAATTACATATAAAATATTATCTGCAGTTACTGTCCATGGATGTCGAAGTGCCCATACATAATGGAAAACGTCCTTTGTTAGCATCCAGTTCGTCGTGGTATTATTGGGTACCTAATTTTAAATTCAAATGCAAGCAAATCATTTTTAACAATGTAATTAAATTAAACAAATTTTTATTTTTAAATTTCGATTATAGTAATGTATCGATTATGATTGGTTTTATAAACGGTTTCAAGCCGTCACATCAGACATCACCCTACATCACATTAGATTTAGGCTTCTTCATATAAGATTGTTTCGACGTCATGTATTTTTATTAAATTTTGCATAAATTATGATGTGATGGGATTTTTACTAGATTTTAACGTATAATATGATTTATAATCAACGCCAATGAAAATGAGTAGGGATTTTTAACAAATTTTGGCAAAATCCTTTGTCCGTAAGTACCTATTCAACTATTCATGTCAAGTAAATTAATATTCCTTTTCGCTCAAAGACACTCATACAAGGTTAGTTCATATTAATAAATAGCAGCTATCATTATGGGCATCTTAGATAATTTTGACTTATAAGTTACTATATCGTGTGCAATTTATTGGGAAAAATAATAAGATATATTTTGATTTGTGCTTTTGAGAGGTTTTGTAAAATGGAGTCAGCCTATACAAAAGCTGACAGTGCGAATTTGCCTAAAGTTGATTCATTTAATTGCAAATTTCTTTGCGTGTATCTCTGACTTTTGCTCTGCCGAGTTTCGGAATGCAAAAACCTTCATGTAAGTACTGAAATGAATAAGCAAAATTGGTCAGAGTCTTGCTAAGGGGTCACAGAAGGACTTTTTCTAAGTTTTTCCTCAGCGCCCTCATAACGACACCCTAACTAATGATTTTTATACCCCATTTACACGCGCGCGCGAGCCACGAGACAATCCGCGAGACGCGCGCATACGCGCGCGTGTGAACAGGGCGCTCGTGGACCAGACCGCGGCGCGTCTCGCGCTCGCAGGGCTCGCGTCGGGAGCGGTTTTCTAGGCGCGCGCATAGGGTTACGCAAAAAGTATCGATACTTCTAGGTATCGATACTTTTGTTTCGATACCAAGTACTTTTGGTATCGATACTTTTGTTCCGATACTTTCGAGGTATCGATACTTTCTAGAAGTATCGATACTTTCCTTCGTCCATTTCCAATAAATTATTAGCTTATGAAAAACAGCAATTATTAATCGACGAAAGCTAAAATTTTTAGCCTAAAACATGATTCGATGAATTCCCAGTCATTGCCGAGCACTTATGTGTGTTATCATTTTATTTCCTTGAACTATTTTAGGACTTTTCTACGAGTAACCTTTACGGGTTGAATAATCTGTATAGTGTTTTTTGTCTTTTAAACTATTTCACTTATTCAGTTTTCTGATAATTGCAGCCCTTAAAAGTATTATTGCATTATTTGCACAGCATCTTTTAGTTCCTTAGTTATAACTAAGGAACTAAATACTTTCCTATAGGAAAGTACTTTACTTTTCTGACAACGGTACGCTTATGTCTAACTCATGTAAGGAGAGCCATCTCTGTGCATGAAAATTGTCCGTAAAAACGCGTCCAATAACGGGTGGCGCTGAGGTAGCCTAGGGTAAATTTTATTGAACTCAGCAAACTTCACTCCCCAGCTCTGTATACAACAGCTATGTTCATATCGTAGTTATTCCGACGCCAGGGCTATTGTCACAGGATGGTGGAAGGTATTGGATATGAGATGTCTCTCCTTACCCTCTGTACTCCATGGACTAACTGTCTGAAAGTTTCTTAATCTATCTACTAGTGGATACTCGGCATGTTCCACTACGATACATTATTTTCTGATAAATATGACAGATCAGTGTTTTTGTGATAACGTTGATGCGCCATCGCTACAAATTATCTTCAAATTGTTGTATTGTAAAAGTAGAAAATCGACTTTATCAATGGACTGAATGTGCTTAATGCATTGCTTTAGTGATCTTGAACCATCTTCGAATTATTGCCTTTCAAATGAAACCATTTTGAGGGATACCGGTTGAATGGATTCAGTGTCTATAAAGGACATCCGTACAAACATTTTTGTGTTATATAGTATATAATATGTGTATATAGCTTGGATATTAGTGACTATTTTGTGAGACACGTTCCTGTTTCATTTTTTTGCGAAATTTTGCAACACAACATTCCACTCATGTTTTTTTATAAATTTATTAAAAAGTACTCGATACCTGAAGGTATCGATACTTTTGTTTCGATACTTTTTTGGTATCGATACTTTTGATACGATACTGGTATCGAGTAAAGTATCGATACTTTTGAAATTTTGCGTAACCCTACGCGCGCATAATGGGCTCGCGCGAGCGCTCGCGCGGTGTTCACACGCGCGTAGGGGGCGTGGCTTACGGACGCGCCACGAGACGGTCCGCGACACGCGCGTGTAAATGAGCGGTTAAATTACTTATAGGTTATGTTTATGATTTCAGATCTTCTCGACAGTCGTATGGTGTTCCAGACACAGTTGCTATTAAAAGGGGTCGAAAATTAGACCTTGTAAAACAAAAATTAAAAAATCTACTTGGAGAAATTTCTCAGTGCGGCTTGTTCATGTGTCAAGAATATCCTATGATACCAGCATCACCGGATGGAATTTTAAATGGTGACACAGTAATAGAAATAAAATGTCCAATGAATGAGTCCAATGAACTTCAAAAAAATATGTTTCGATGAATCAAGTTACTGCTAAGTACTTCGCACAAGTGCAACTGCAAATGCACTTAACTAAACTGAAAAAGTATTTGTTTTGTTTGGCATCATGGGACTTTGAAGACACTCAGAAAGTCAATATTGTGCCTGTAGAATATGATTATGTACCTATTTGTAAAAGATTTACTCTTAGAATCTTAATGGATGAAAAATATCCATTAATTTATAATAGTACCAAATAAAACAATTTATATTAGCAAATCATGTATTTTTAATTAAACTATCCTGTAGGTTAATCAGTGCACATGCAACAATAACATACATTTATCTAAATATTTTAACAATTTCATATTCACTACAGAATGAGGTTTTAACATAGAGAATTCTCGATACAATAGATATTATGGTACATATGTCTAAACGCCATAGGTAGGTTCTGATTTACCAATTGTTTATTTGATTTAATTATAAATGGATGTAACACACTTGCAATTAGAATTACAGATTTCATAAATACTTTACTAGCGACAGTGACATTCCGAATTGGTCTCCAAGCTCAGAAAATGGTGTATTTAGTCTTATTTTTTTTAAACATAACAATAATATGTTCTTCAGGAAGGCTAATGTGCTTTTTCAAAATTTCAATCAAAAAATAACAATCCTTCGAAACACCTAAATAATATCTTGCATTTTTCTTGATCAGTCGTACAGTATTTTCAATTGACATTCAACATAGTTTCTCTGCTTCAACTTTCCTCTTTAATTCTGATAATTCAGATTGAATTTCTTGATCGCTGCTTGTAGATGTCTTTGTTAATAAGGATTGAACAGATGGTGAACTGTCAATATTAAGTTGCAATTTTGATGGTGATGAACTGTTTGAAGACAACGCTTCTAGCTTTTCAGTAAAGAGTAAATTTCTCCTGATTTTGGAATGCCCTGCTGATTCTATCCTATACTTTATTTTAAAATGTGATGTTGCAGTGGTTATTACATGAGTTTTTAAAGGAGAAGTATTTTTATCCTTACTTTGAGTAATAATTTGTACATATCTGCTTCTATTCTTTGCAGACATACACACTCAAACTAATTTATTACTCATTTCAGGGCATACTTGTATCGCCTGATCTGAATTTGAACAGTCATCTTTCTCAGTAGCAGACAAAAAATCTGGAAAGATCAAAACATATTATTTATTACATACTTACCTATATGGTAATGGTACATGGCAAAGGTACTCTACTACTTATGAACTTTTCAACATATTGTTGTGTACTCAGATTAAAAAATAAAAGGGTTGTGTATTATTAAATTGTTTTTTACTCACCGTTATTGCTTGTCATGCCTAATGTTGTTAGCATTTGAGTTTCCTCTGAAAATATTTCTTGTATTATGTTCATACATTGTCTTTTGCTTGCGGCTGATCGAGGCTGTGGCGGTGCGGTGCGATTTATTCTGTCTGGTTGACATTGAAATTTTGATGGTAAACAGTCTGGCTTCAGTCTTATTATGCCAACAGACCCCATCACACTGTATTGGATGTAATTTTCCATATCATTAGGCAGCTGTAAAGTAACACAAATATATTAATTACTTACTTTTATTTTGATCATGTTTTATGAACAACATTAGGTTAGGTTTAATTTGTTTTTATTTGTAAATCAGAGGCTAAGTTGATTACTTCTAAATACTTACATCAGTGGTCTTCACAAAAGAATATTGCAGATTTATCAGATGTTAACTCTGGGTCTCGACGTGCTAATTGTAACCACTGCTTTCGACGTTGAGACTTGAGGGCATTTAGGAACGTGTTTAAACAATTTGTTAGGAAATTTAATTGTAGTACTTCTACACATAAGCACTGCACATGTCTTGTAGCTTGTCATTTTCACAATTCCAGTGAAAAAGATGTAAGTTTTTCAGTTAAAATATCTTGAGTTAGAGCGTCCTAGATAAACTCACAGAATAAACTTTTGTTTATTGAAATATGACGTCACAGCCAGCAAGTGACAGATGGCCGACTATTTCGCGCGAATTTCAAATTAATGGATTAAAAGTTATTGTTATTCCTACTAAATAACACTTTTTTGAAAAAATAAATATTGTAAGAGGTATAAAATAAACCTACGAAAATTTTAAAATATTTTTCCAAAAATTGTCTAATAGCCAATTCAATATATTTGATGATAATTTTAGGTATTTTGATGATCAAAAATATAGGACGAGTTATAAATTATTTATGTTTGAAAAAAAATTAAATGATGCTGAGTTATAAAACTACATGTAGATAAAATTACTTTATTGGTGTCATACATATATAAATATTTTAGAAGCTTACTAATTGAATATATGTTACAAATGTAGATGCTAAAAAATAACTACCATGCTAAGTCGTATTTACAGTAGCTTACATTGAAGATTTATAGTGGCTAAAAGAGTATTTTTTAGACGCGCATTGATGGTGGCTGGCTTAGTAATTTAGGGGAGGGTGTAGATTTTTAGAGGACAATAATGGTATTAAATAGAAGTCAGTTTAATTACCACCCTTGAAAATATAAAAGTGAAGTTATTGGAGTTTTGGAAAATGAATATCTATCCATTAATGTCTATGAGTGTAGAACTATAATATAGGTGTTTTAAATAAAAAAATAGTCTTGATTTTCATGTTTTATTTTATTAAGAATCTTGTATATTAATTAAGGCACATGCTATGATTATTAATATCATCAAGTATTTTTACAAAATTAAATTAAAATTAATACATGCATGTGGTTTAAGCATACGAAATTCACGTAAACGCCGAATAACACGCTTTACATGTATCCTTAGGCTAGCTATGTGTTTAGTTAGTTTTGCTTCAGTTTTACTCATCTTTACACCTGTTTCGACACTAGGAGGTCTTACTAGTGTAATACCAGCTTTTTTTAGATATATTTCTAAATGTTTGAAACCCCTGTCTGCCATAACGAACATACCACTTTTTAATGTTTGGACAAAGTCACAGGATTCGACTAAACAAGTGTCGGTTATCCTGCCCCCAAATCCCGGAGAAATATAGTTCATTAGTCCATTTGGTGTACAGGATATTAAATATTTTATTGTGTTGGCTTTTTCATAATCCGACCAGGTTAATGCTTGATTTATTGCTTTAGATGGTTTTTCTATAGAGATAGATAGATAGATCATTATAGACTGCCTTGAAATAGAGATTTCAAGGCAGTCTATAATGCAACTAACATTATAATATTTGTGCCTAAATACCATGGGTAAAGTTTTTTTATCATTTCACTATCTAGCGACACAATAACATACACTGGCTATTAATGGTATATTTTTTGAAAATATCTTGCTTAAATATGATGGAGTCATTGCATAATCATCAGACAGTTGATTAAATGAGCTATCCAATCTTATTTTATTTAAACAAAACAATAAATGATGTTTGGGAATATTGATTTCATCTTTTATTATATCAATCAAATAGTAACGCTTGGAACACCAATGTATAGTCGAGGCTTTTTCTAAATTTTTTTAATCATATTCAATATGGTCTCTTTTGCTTCTAACTTTTTGTCTTCTTCAATAAATTCACTACAGTCAGAAGAGGATTTAACTTGCAAAGAATGCACAGGCGAGCAACTGGTGGTAGATGCAGATGGTGCATATAAAGAAATATCACTATCAGACTGTTCTGCTTCAATAAATATATTTCTTGTAATTTTGGTGAGGCCGGACATATAAGGACTTGAATTTACAATGGTCTCCAATGTGAACGGGGATGTGGAGGTGTAGATATTTGTCGTGGTTTCAAAGGTGATAGTGCCTTTTCTGTTGATTTAATTTTAGTCTGGACAGCTTTACTTCTGAATTTGTGTGTTATTATTGCTTGAACAGATTTATCCGCTGTTAGTTCACATAAAGTTTCAGGTGTCTCAGGTACATTCTCTTCAACTATTTGAAAATCTGAAAAATAAACAATATTATGATCATAATAATAATAATGGCTGCATATTTGTTTCAAACTGCAATCCGTTTGTTTTTTTTGTAACTTACTTGAACTTGTATTAGAAGTATCCTTGACAGATGAACTTGGGGTACTACTTTGTTCTGGTTCATTCAAACACTCTGCGATTACTGACATCCTTTGTTTTTTCAACATATATGGTCGTTCCTTATAGCTGCATGTCCGTTTCCTTATAATATCTTCTTGGCATTCGAACTTCTTTGGTATACAACCTGGTTTCATGCGAACTCGAGAGACTTTACCGATAATATGATACTCTGTTTATTTAATCATATCGTTTGGCAACTAAAAAAATAAGAAGAGTATGAATTATTACATTTTATAAAACGAAAATAATATTTTAACTTAAATAAATCATAAAACCCTATTCAAGTCATAACAGTTTAGACGTTATGTGTAGTATATTAATGGTATAGATTTTGCAAAATTCATTACTTTTACTATACACATTTATAAATAGATACATCAAGTTGTGTTTAATACTTACATCAAAATGATCTTCACAGAAATAATTTGTGGAAGCATCTTGCCTCCTTGACATATTTAACCACTTTCTTAACGTAGTGATTAAGTACTCTGTGACTTTCTTTATATTTAAGTCAATGCTTTCTTGTATTTGTTTTTATTATTGTTTGTAACGTATATGAATAATTTGTTTGGCGTTTTTATCGTTGTACTTTTACACTGGGGCACTATACAGTATTTATAATACGAGGAATTCATTATTTATTAAAAAACACAAATGACTGTCATAAACAAACGGCTGTTTCGCGAGGTGTGACGTCATTCAAGACGCCATGACAGTCTTGGCCTTTTTCGCGGTCAATTTAAAGTTAATTTCTAAAAACTCAAAATACTAATGTAAAAGACTTATTTTTCATTAATATATTTTTGGGGTGAAATAGATGCTAAGCTAAAGTTTTAAACTAATTTCCAAATTTTGTCAACTAGCCTATTGACATAATTCAAATAATCAATGCTACCAACATAGAGTGACAGAGTACTACACCACAGAGTACTTAATTTACAATTTACAGCCATGGATATATTACTCTAACTGGATACATAACTTCGTAGTGGTACCTGACGATCGAGGACGTCATATTAAGAAGGACCATTTTTGTATTGTTTCCATGTTATCTATAGTCCCAGGATATATTATATTATTATACCATTAGAATGCGATTTTTTATAATGGTTTAATAACATCTAAGATGAAATTAAAATATAGATGTACCGTAATGGTGTACCTTAATTTTCAATTTACTCCTAATGCATTAATATAAAGTCGGTAATTTTAAAGAAATTTTAATAAAATATATTATTTCAATATTATCATGATTACTACCAGAAAAATTACATATAGAAAACATTTTGAAGAACCATATCAAAATAGGATATAATTTTTCTAAGTGTGGACACCCTACAATTTAAGAAGGACAACCTCAATCCGGTCTGGGATTGGTCGAATGGTCGTTCGGATATGACATCATCGATCGTCAGGTACCTGTACAAAGTCTCTGATCCAGATAGAGTAACATATCTATGGTTGAAACGCACTTCCCTGAAGTTACACAAATATTTCAAGATCAAAATTTGCCAAATCGGTCCAGCCAATCTCAAGTTTAAGTGACACAAACAAAAAGCAATTTATTTTTATATGTATATACTAGCTGCCCGGGCAGAATTCATTCTTTAAAAGTTTTTTTTTTGAGATGTTATCTATTCTATCTTTCAAGTTAGATCAAACTGAACACGGTGTACAAATTTAATTAAAATTGGTTAATTAGTTTAGGAGTCCATCGCGGACAAACAACGTGACACGTAGTTTATATATATTAAGATTAAGATAAATACATATGTCACAGTATTAGTTACAAACTCCTTCGAAAGGGCTTGACCGATTGTTAAGAAATTTTGTGTATATAATCAGTAGGTCTGAGAATAGGACGCAAACTATTTTTCATACCCTTATGTGATAAGTATGGTCCACGCCAATTTTTTTATTTTTTGGACAAAAAATTTTATTTGAATTTTCTTAGGATTTGGCATAAAAAATACACACAATTTTAATGTTTAACCCTTCTACCACCAACCCCTATTTTTTAATATCGACTCTCGGCGATCGATAATTAAATTAATAATTTACCAAACCTATAAAAACAAAAGTACTGTGACAAGTTTATTTGGACAATCACCCCTTGAGGGTGAAAACAAGGGATATAATTTAAAGTTATAAATGTGAAAAATTTCATAATTTTTAACCCAAGGGTTGTGATTAGGGTGTCCCTATATCTAGATATAATTTAAGAGGCAGTTCAACGTTTGCCCGGTCAGCTAGTATTCTTTGTCATAAAAACTGATGTTTTTATATTATGATTATTTTTGTGTAAGGTAATAATAAAATAAAAATTATTTATTAAGGTACATTTATTTTTTTACGTACACTGCACTTATAAAAATATTTGAACACCATCGAATAATATATCCTGGGACTATACATGAACACAATAGAAAAATGGTCAATTGTGTCGTCATCCATCTTCAGGTATCTTCGAAGATTGTGATCCAGTTAGACTATTATATCCTTGAAGCAAGCACTCAATGTATAGTCTGTATACGCTATTTACTTACTAAGCATGTGTCTGTGGTCACAGCCATTAATATCGAAAAATATAATACGCCAATGCCATGTACGAAGAATAAAAAAATAAAATTCAATACCAACCTTCTAGTAAAAATTCATCCGAAATTGCCGATTTAGGCTGTTCAGATTCCAAAACGGGACCGGGCCAAATTTTTTATTGTTGTAAAGTATTAAATAATTGAAAGATCGAAATAATTTTTAGTGTTTTATAGACACAATCGATAATCATTTTGATGTGTGAAAGTACAAAGTGTTGGCGTTTCGCTATTAATTAAAAATATGGAGTTAAAAATTTCGTGACGGCTTGTTTCGTGACGTCACACTAGGTTTCGAGAAAAGAGACTATAGCGTCAAGTGACATTATTTTGAGAGTGTATTGTGTAGTGTACTTGTCCTAGACACTATTGTGTCTCCTGATAAGATTCTGACAGATTTCTGGTATAGGTCTTAGCGACTTTGCAACTAAGAACAAATTTGGGAGTGACTGGGCTATGTGGAGTATTATTCCACGAAAAGCATTAATTATTAGCTTCCAGGATTCTGTGTCATCGTCGGTCGGTCAAACATAAGAGTTATGGTAAACTTGAATCATTATTAGTGCCTGCCACACGCCGCCGTGTCATGTTCATTTATCCATTCTAGTTCAGAATTTCTCAAAGTGGGCGATGACACCCCATTGAGTGGGCGCTGAAGATTTTTAGGGGGCGGTACGGGTCATTAAAATATTTGGAGGAGCTGAGAACATTCAAGCGCGCTGAAGAGACTTAATATACAAATAAAGCAATTAGGTATTCTGTTTTGCTAATATTTAATCTATTTTTATTTGCATATCTATTGTGTTAAATCTTAATTGGGTTTTATTGTTTAATCTCAAAGTAGGCTGTTGTAAGCCGCTGCGCTGCGTTCTCTTTAATCTTCTCTCAATGCCAAAGATTGAATGGAGAAAGATATTATGCGATTAGAAGGATGAATATCTCAAGCTTCTAAAGATAGAGTATGGCTATTTAAATAGCTTAACTTAGCCACTAGTGAAGTCCTCATTAGGAATACGACTAACACATAGGCAGTTTACAAGATGGTCGGATTGTTGAACGGCGAATCTCGCGATCGATGGCGTCGCAAGAGTTGCGCAACAGTTTGTTGCGTCAAGATACTGCCACGCTCGCGTTCACTAGTATCTAAGTTTTGATAAGTGGAATTAAGCGGGATATCTACGGTAAGGTTACAATTTTATAAGATACTAGCTGACCGGGCAAACGTTGTTCTGGCAAAAATTTTGTAGGGGTAGGGGGATGACAAACAGATGTTGTCCGATTCTCAACCCTAGCCGATATGTACGCGAAGATTCACGAAAATCGTTAGAGCAGTTTCGGAGGAGTTCAACTTCTAACACCGTGACACGAGAATTTAATATAATTATTAGAAGTACAACTTACTGAAGCGATAATGTGGTATCTCGAAGCGAGACTGAAATTTCAAAGACTTAATGAAAGTAGACGTCGTATTAAAATTTCGGATATCATTTCTAGGTTGAGTAGATAGCTTATAAATAGTTTGTTGACTTTTAACTTGAGGTATCCTGATTAAACAAAGAATAGCTCAATTAATAATAATAGGTATATGTAACTAACATATATGGATCACAGACACTTTTATATCTTTAACATAAGTTACCTATAATGGATTACAGACATTTTTAATAACTCTAATAGAATGTGAATCTTCACACGAACTTACAGCGGATTTATCGATCGCGTGTGGTCGTAGCAAAATTAATGTGTTTTGTGTTCATGTGAACCCGTCAGTCCTCGTCTGACGATTTTATGTCCTTTGTTTCGTTGATTTCTGCTACCTACAATTTTTCAATTTTCATTTTCATACAAGATGATTGTATAACACAATGATAATGATAATTTATTTGCGAAAATGTGGTAACATAATTTATCTTAATATTATTAAAAAAAGTTACAACTTAAGTACATTTTTTTCGTTTCATCGATATTTTTATTGACTGTGCTTGTGATTTGTAGCCTTGTTTACGTTTTATTCACATTTTATGCGGTGCTTTTACGTACGGTGGTATAATTGACAGGGTCAATTTCCCCTACGTCCCGATGTCACTCGAACTTATTAAGCCGGATATGCCGGATTGTTAGGCTTTTTTACCTGTTATCCGGTGTTAATTTATCCATCCGAATTATGAATCGGTTTTATTCAACTTTTTTGTTTAAATGGTATCTATAGTATCCAACAAAAAAACATAAGACGTGTATTTATGTGTATTAGTAATTCATGTACTTTGTTCTTACTTTTAACTTTTATAGTTTTGGTAGGTTTAAAAAGTAGCTTTCTTTAAAAACACATTATTACACTTTTTTTTTAATTCTTTCATTTACAAAAATACTGCAAAGCGTAGTACGGCTCAGCTCAGTCCTAAATAAACAATTGAAATGCGAATCAGTATCTTTAGTTAAAAGGCTTGCAGCCTCCGTGGAAACGAATGTAAATAACATTGTAATTTTCACCTGCCTTATGAATATTCAAATTATGTTTACTAGTGGTCTGTGATGACGGAGGAACAGCAGCGTAAGGCCGAAGGTCCGACAATAAACAATGATGATACAGCGCTAAGCGAATAAGTGAATTAAAACGAATTAAGCCCAATCATGTGGGTCAAGAATACTCTGTGCGTGCAATCACATAAACAAAGATGAACATTTATTTAATTTGATGTAGATCAATGAATAACTTATACTGTAATAATACCTACTAATCAAGTTTTGACAAGTTATTAAGTTATGGTTCTTTACTGCATTACTTACAATAGGGCACTGTATTCTTGACTTCTTGTCAGTTGTTGGCCTCAACGTTTTTAAGCTTTGAGTCTAGCTAGAGGTTAAGTCCTGATTCGTCTTCTGTCGATTTGACTATCAGATGTCTTACTCTGGATATTATTCTTAATAATTGTCAATTTACTACTAAAAGCCTATTTCACGTCAGACGGACTCATTGTAAACAAATCTTGACGCAAGTGTAAGATGTAAACAGCACAAAGAAAAAACAAAAGACCGAAATTTTAAATATATGTATATCGGGAGTAAAATTAAACTAGGAGTAATAAATAATAATATCAGTTGTTTATCTGTCACATAAGGCAAATTTCCTTTCGTGTCAATGAAATTAAAAAATCTGATTACTAATCGATCACAATAAGTAACAAGTTTCGCAATGAGCGAACATCAGATGATACGAATCAATCTGATCTAAAAATGAAACATTTAATCTTTTATCATGTATAAAAATAAACGGATCTTTGGCATGTTATAGATCCGTGAGTCTGCGCCAGATAGTGTACAAAACTTCCGGAAGAATATTTGACCTACTGATCGATTTCCCGTAGCAACCGATTTTACCGATTGACTGTAATTGCAAATTGCTATGTAAGTAATCTAGCGTTCTAGACACGCGGGAGCGTACAAGCCAAGAAAAGAGACTGGCAAAGCAAAGCGGCCTCCGACATGGCTTAACGACTGCTATCTAACGATAATAACCGGGACCCACGGCTTCAGGTGCCCTCCGAAGCACGGAAACTATGACGAAATTTTTGCCACTAGCAGTCACCTATCCAACTATCGACCGCGCCCGCTGTTGCTTGTAACCATGGACTTAAATATATAAAATTTTCTAAATAATGTGTGAAGCAATATCTTGCTCCATAGGAGGAAATTATAATGTCGTATCCAGCATAGTGTAGAGACCTTCATACAGTCCATACTATTCTCAAAGACGTAAAATAATTGCTTTCCGGTACTAAGAAGGCGAGGTGCGGCCTTAATTTCTCTTATTCTGAAGAGACTCGAGAATTGGAACAATTGGGAGTAGATGATAATAATTAATGATTAAACATAAGACAGATATAAAATAACTGATGCATGTACGTCGGCGTCGATGCGTAGCTAAATATTGTAAGAGTCATCGATTCATATCGAGTCATATCTCGTATGCACTTTGTCACCCATTCTCCACTCACTTTTCAAGTACTAATTAATAATTATATCTTTGACAATGATTTACTGAACAAAGAAAATTATGTGTGCACTTAATAATTTCTAATGCTAGTCATTTGATATGTATAGTTATGATTTTTGTACATAAGTTACATAAGTTGATTAACACCTTATCAATAAACAATTCATAGGGAGTAATGTTGTGTTACAAACAAAATCATTAATCATTATTATGTTACATATTATATTCTGTCACTGGTATACAGTATGTTACGCTTATATAATGTATTGTGTATGTGCATTCAGGAAAGGAAGATTTAAGATTTGGCCATATTAGAGATTTTTGTAAATGTCTTACATCTTTAGGACATGGTCTATCTAAAGGGTGAATTTTCCTTATCTTTCTTTGACTGCTTACCATTGATATGGATTCTTATCAAGTATAATAAGGTTAACTAAAAAACATTTTTTATTATGGTAATCATTAAGCCTAACAGCAGCAGGCTTCAACCCATTAATGGCCCACTACTGGGCACGGGTCTCTCCTCTTGGGGAGGCCTAGAGGATACTCCACCACCCTGCTCCAGTGCGGATTGGTGGAGGGGTTAGTGGCCAACTCGAGTGTCGGAAGTTCTCATGCCGCCCGAGAGTCTCCGACATGGCTTAACGACTGTTATCTTACGATAACAACCGGGACCGACGGCTTTACGTGCCCTCCGAAGCACGGAAGCGCTCAAGAATTTTTTGAACAATAGCAGCAGCAGGAAGACCTAAATTGTATATCAAGCCATAATTCACCAGAATACTGTACCGCTTTAAGTTTGAAAGTGTGTTTCTTCTGTTATAAGCAGAATATGTCAATTTATTGTAGCCTTTAAATTTAAAATATGCATTTGAAAGGTGGTGTATTGTTAACTACATTTATTTCTGTACAGTATTTGGCCCTTTAGCAATTTAATCAGTTTATATTCAAAGAGCTGAAAAGTTATTTAGGTGATTCTGAAGCTTGATAATATTAATTAAATTTTTGCAATAATTTTGGTATTTCATCGATACACTTATATATGCAAATAATTTTTGTTTCTAAGTACTACAGTTTCGGTTTTGTCATTGAGAAGAAGTGTTAAATAAAACTCCTAAGCATATTGACGGTCCCTATGTATGTATATGAAGACATACCTTTCAAAAATGGCAATTTTTTTTATTGCATATATATAGCTTTAGATTGTCCATATCCTACTACCCAAATAAAATTTTTATTTGAATATTACGTATTTCACTAGATACACAAATCTTATAAGAAGGCAAGTATGGTAATTACAAAAATAAGTGCTGTAGATGTGGATATGTAAGGTAAATTGCTTTGTACAGGGTTTAAAAAAGCGCACCACTCAATGCGAAAGCAGTCTTGTCTGACTGAACCAAGCTGATTTAACGTTACTGGTATTTATTATAAGTTCCACAAATAATGCTTGATGCGTTCCTAAAGCATAAGATTTTATTATTAAATTGATGAATCTTAAATTTTTTTTTACTCTTAAAATATTTTCTTACCTCCTGCTTAAAAACAGCTTTTATTTCATGATGTAGAAATCTATAAGTTTTTTTGAGAAAAATAAAAAAATAATATGTATAAATACTACTGTAAACTTCCTAAAGCTAGTAAAACATTAAGGAAAAAATATATTTATTATACATAGAATTATTTCTAGAGCGGTTTGAATACTTTCACTCTCCTGTAAACCTGGGGTTTTGATATGTCGCTTTATACGTAGGGACCGTCAATATATTTAAACTATGTACAACAGCTAAAGAGTTAGTTGAAACCAGTGTCACACCAGTTGTAGAAGTATTATTTCCAGGTACGTTTATCATTGAAATATGACTTTAATATACTGTTTTACGTTCAATATGTCCTTTCAAACATCCTTTAACCATTACAATGGGTAAATCATATAGCAAGTAATAAGTACAATAAGCCCTATAAAAGAATGTTCACAGCACATTAGCATGTGCAATATGAAAACATAGCAAGTGTGTTTACGATTAAGTGATGTGGAATATACTTAATTTACTTATGGCTTTTGTTTAACAGAAAAAAGTCTATCTTGTCTTATCTATGTACTGTTAATCCGAGTCAAGTGAAAACAGCTTTTTTCAAGATGTTGTTCATTAAAAAAGGAACTCTTATCTCTAAAAAGGTAGGAAATAACATTTGTGGCCTTTATATGTACAGTCACCTGCAGAACAAAGTAACCTGTTTATAAACGTTTCCGTTGCCTGTTGTGTTATAAACAGATGAGTTGCTTTTCTCTGCAGGTGACTGTATCATCACTCCCATGACCATCCATCAGTTTCGAATTAAGATTTTTAAATATCTAAAAGGCATGCATATGCATGGCAGGGTATTTTTCCTGACTGGCTTCCACTGCCCTTGTTGCATCAACCGTAAAATGTTTTTGACAATTTTATTTGCAGTGGCCGAGTAAAAAGTGAACTAAAAAATACGTGAATTACGTTGTTACGCATTTGGAGTTTATTAAGCAGCCATAATATAAGTGGTTTGGTTATCTAATGAACCCGACGTTTCCTATTACACGAACCTTAATGTTTCATAATAGCTCAAAAGTTCCGCGCAAGGTCGCATAACATTTTTAGAAAGTAAAATCTACCGTGTTTAAGATCTCAATACGTACATTTCAGGTAGAATACGTCTTTCTTATTCGTTGTCGCTACTACAAGTCCAAATTGGTGCTATAAGAATGTAACCCAATCAATATATTTCTCACAATACTTCATCCTAATATCTCTCGGCTACGGCAAATGAAACTAAACCAGTTTTGTTATGAAATACTGCTTCGATTTTTAGCACAGCAAACAGAGTACTGTATCTATGTCAAAATGACAACTGCATTGCATTATTTGCATCGTACGGGTTTCTTTCAAAATAAATAGGTAATATCTTATCGTTTTGTTGTCTTAATATTATAGAAAGAATTTGTAATGAATATTATTTTACTTACGGTTCAAAAGTATACTTGAATCCTTTGGGACAAATGCTAACCAGAACAACGAAAAACGAGAACTGTCCTTTGTGGAAGGATTTGAACTGAACACAATTTTATATTCACAAAAAAGATTTAAGATTTTGCACTTCGTCCACAATATCGTATCACTAATTAAATATTATTTTAATATGTATTTTCTATATTATATCAACACTTCACAACACTGCAAACAATTTTAATCTCATTCACACTGGATAGAAGTAGCAAGCAAAATCCTTCTGTCTGTTCTGACTGGTATAGTGTGAAGTTGTCAACGAAAGAGAAGCAAAACATTCCAAAACAGCTGTTTATCGATAATAGTGACATCTAGTGTTGAGTTAATATCACTTATGCGGCATGGCCCTTCCTTCATACATGTGTACTAAAAAAAGTTTGTTTAGCAACCACTAGATGGCGCCACAAACATATATCAGTTAAGAAAGCGAATTACAGAGGGCGTTGAAGATATATTAACAAAACTAATTAAACCACCGCATCCCCACTGCTAACGGCTTTTTTTATTAAATAAATCCGTGAAAATGAACTGTGGGCGGTTCATTGAATCTAAAGCCAGAGCAGTTTTTAGGAAACTTGGTATCCTAATGTGTAGGTACACATTGTTTTCACTTTTGTGTTTTCACTCCGGCATACTCCGGATATCTAGGTAGATATCCGGAGTATTCCGGAGTGAAAACACAAACCTGACAGATTTGTAAACCAGACATAACATATAAAACAGAAAAATTCTCTCTGAAGACATCAAGCTAAAAAACCGGTAGCCCTACGGTTGATACCTTTTCCCTAAACATTTCTTCTAATAATTCTCTATTTAAATCATAGACCTATATTTATCTATGATTTAAATAGATACATAGAGCATTTACAACCCAACACCTCTAACATTGCATTACTTATGGAGTGATTATAAAATAATAATTAAATAAATAGTAAGTAGTTAGATTCTCATTCTCATTACGTGTTTATTAAACACTGCTTGTAATTGGAATGTTCTAATAAAAAATTATGTAGAATATTTTCAATGTTAAACGTCCGTGTGTTATACATGAAGACGTGCCGTACCTATACTAAAGGTCTCAAATTAAAAGCTCAATCTGAGTACTCTGCAGGTCCTCGTACCTACTTGTTAACAGTAAGAAAATTATGTAAGTCACGCACTGTGTTCCTAACCCAATGGCACAGTGCGTGTGTCCACGTAACATTTCGGTACAGCTGAACAATTTCTGAAGTTGTATACCTAACACATTTTTAACAAAACATTGGAAGGCGGTGCAGTGTGTTGCCACTTCGTAATTACACTGTGCCTGTAACCTTTGACAATGATTATAAATTGTTTTACAAATGTCACAATGTGATAAAGAGTTCTTTTTATTTATGACGAGTAACCGCCCTCGCTTTGCTTCGGTTTTCTTATTTTTTACACCTTGGGTTACATTATTGGAGTTTTATTAAGGATCCCTAATTTTTTTTGAAAATATTATATAGCCTATGTTACTCGGGGATAGTGTAGCTTCCCAACAATGAAAGAATTTTTCAAATCGGTCCAGTAGTTTCGGAGCCTATTCAATGCAAACAAAAAATCAAATCTTTCCTCTTTATATATTAGTATAGATATTTTTATTTATGATAATTTGTTATAATTTATCTATCTATACAAATAAATAAAATTGGAGTGTCTGTTTGTAATATTAAAATAACCGCTTTTTACAAAGTGCATTTGGATGTATAGACGGTACATATACCAAAATAATATTTTTTACGATTTTTGTCTGATCTGTCCGTCTGTCCGAATTGTCTTCCGTAATACAAAATTTTTGTTGAACTTATTTTTGTCATAATTAATTCAAAACGCGTCTCCTGGATTTAAAATGATTTTAAACGTTCACACTAAACCATGACTAAGCTCTCAACTCACACCAATTTCAAAATCGAGTACCTTAGATCTATAGCCAACCTGGGAGGCTGAGAATGCGTAATGCATACCAGCACAGCCGCCTGTGCTGGTTATGTGGGACTCTCACCCGCTGAACTCAGCATGAAGAAGTTAGTTTTGGTCTGGCGACACCTGATGCGACTATGAGATGTGAAAGCCCTTGTAGCACCTTTTTTTAAAAAAGCCCTGTGTACAAGTAACTGTAAATTAACCTTCGTTTTACGCAACTTGTATACAAATTATAAAAGTAGTATAGTGTATTGTAGTAGATAAGTTCTTGTGGTTCGAACGATCATTTTTATTTATGTCAATAGCAACAAACACACAGGCTACCTGATCGCAAGTCGCATTCGTTAATGGACCGCCAAGAAGGAAGCAGGTAGCTGGTTTTAGAATAACCGAAACAAGTAAAAAACATTTCACGGTTGGAGTTTGTTTCTCAAAAACAGTATTACATCTGCACTGTGTGTAATGTTGCGTGCGGCGTGTTAATGCATGAGTGAATAAAGCAGCAGAATATTGATATATTATATGTCTACAACTCACTGAAAAATTAACGGAGCTACTTATTAGCATCGATTACAGCTCGCATTAGTATAAATTTAACATTATCAACGGATTCTAGTTTTTACACAACTTCAAAAAAGGAAGAGGTTTTACAATTCGGTTATTTTTTAAGATTGTTACATCAGAACTCCGTTATTTTCAAATTGCTCTCTGAAGTAGAGAAGCGCTAATAAACTGTCACCAGTCATAGAAAGCAGGGTTGAACATAAAAAGAACGATGTAAAGAAAGAATTGGCTCTCAAGCCCCCAGCCTGAACATGACATTTCCCCAAGGGGGTGTAAGCCAGGCAGGCTTCATAATATTTTATATCTTCTATATATATGTATGTATATATCTACATATAAAAGGCAAAAGTTATTGACTGATGTGTCAACGCACAGGCCAAATCCTTAGGGCTAGAAACTTAACATTTCGCGCACGTATTCCTCTTATGACGTAGTCATCCACTAAGGAAAGATTTTTAAAAATTCAACCCTCGAGGGGGTCAAAAGCCCAAGGCGGTGATAAGCATAATTTCCGCGTGCGAAGCTGCGGGCAACAGCTAGTATGACATAATAATCATAATTATGATCATCAATATCAGTATCAATATCAGTATCAATTGATAATACCATCCATAAGTGAAGGCTAACCAGGTCTTAATAAGTCTTATCAAGCGGACTCTAACTAATCGACAAACGAACAGATGAGCCACCTGCTGGTAAGTGGTCGTCATCAACCATGGATACCAGTACCACCAAATTCATCACCGGTTGACTTGCCTCAAAATACCTTACCACCATGCAAGTAGGTACAGAAATCAGCGCCCTGACAGGAAATTAATTATACCATGCCAGAAACTCGTTCTTATTCAGCAGGGTATTCTAGAGGCGTACTCTAAGCCAATTGAATACTCTCGGCCAAACTGGCCTTAGAGTATGGCTTCAATCCATTATGGTCTACATGAACATGAGTTTCTCCTCTTGAGGATACTCCACTACGCTGCTCCATAGTGGATTGGTGGAGGGGTTACAGGCTTACCCAAGTGTCGGAAGTTTTGATAGCACCTGAGGGCTTCCGACATGGCTGAACGACTATTATGTTATGACAACAACCGGGGCTGACGGCTTTAAGTGCCCTTCGATGAATGGAAGCGTTCAAAAATGATTGCCACTAGCGGCCACCCATCCAACAACGGACTGCTTACCATTGCTGACCGTTGCTTAACTTTATCGATCATTTAGGATCGACAAAAGCAGCCGGGCTATAAAATATAAATGCTCTACGGATACGCGGATATTATAATCTAAGAAGTAATAAAAAGACAGAGAGACAAAAGTTGACAGAGCTTCCCAGGAAGAAACTTGGAATAAGGTTCCAAGGAGTCTTTTTAATTATCTTAATGAATTTCTTCACCAATTTTTGAAGAAGGAACGTAAAGCGGAATTGAAAAATATTTTACATTTCAAGAGCTAATGAGAGTTTTTGTTTTGTTTGGACCTTCTTCGCCTCGATAAGATTTACGACTGCAAATATCGTATTCAACGGCGTCAGTGCAATTTATATTTTTACGTCAGTTCGGGTCATTAGTAGTCCTCGTGGCGACGCACGTATTGTTTGTTAAAGCGCGAAGTGTAACAGCCTTATATCATTTTGGCCACGCAATTTGACGTAATTAGATATTACATGAGCGCGCGCAACGCACTGCACGAAACTGAATCAAACAAGGAAGAGGTAACGTTATTCAAACAGTGTTGATCAATGAGCCGCAAATGTAACTTGTGCTAGTTGTTTTTAATCTCCTATGTTTTTATGGCCGGCAGATGTACGTAATGAAAATGGGTATGCCCATGTATATTTATAATACCCGAGGGATCAATAAATCTTACAATTAGTTAATTTTTGAATGAAGGAGAGACCCGTGCTATTCTCTTAAATACAAACTCGAAATCGAAGCTCACTCAAGTGAGACTCGAAAGCAAACTTGCATCATCTTGATATGTCATTCTCTAATCATCTAGGACGCACTTGTGAAGTGAAGTGAGTCTCGAACTCGAACTTCAAACGACTAAAGATGGCCTCGGTATGCTATTCTTACCGAATACATATATGTCATTCTCTAATCATCTAATACGCACTTGCGAAGTGAAGTGAGTCTCGAACTCGAACTTCAATTTTGAAACTCATCGCGGATTCCGCTGTCGAGTTACAAAACAGAATAGCCTTGCTGGGTCATCATTGAGTTGAAGCTAAGCCAAGCCAATATTGTTACTGGTGTCTTTCATTCCGTGAAACCCACCTGGCTATCTCTCACCCTCTAGCTTCAGTCAGCCGCTATAAACAGCTTGTCGTGTTTTGGCTGGGTGCTTCGAAGCCAATTCTGTGTTCCTCTCTCTCTTTTTTCTTGGGGTGATCGGTTGCCTTTACTGTTAGTGATATGTCGACTGGTTACATAAAAAAACTGCACTGCTATTCTCTGTGTCGTATTGGACAAACAAAATTGAAACATCACAAACACATCTAGGCATAAGCTCTCTGCCCTACCAGGGCTAGGGAGTCGTTAGCATCAATTTAGTATTTTACGTAAACATCTCCCTAGTGATCGAATGTGGCTGAGTGATCTATAGTCTGTATAATAAATGTCCGTGATGTTAATTTTAATCTTACAATTAATTTGCGAAAGTAATACAATCCGTATCAAATCCCATGTTACTTATTTTAATGTGGTCCTTCATTTTAGTTATTATGTTGGTTTCAGATTTACGTAGATAGTTAATGAAGGACATGGACTCTACCCGCGACAGAATTAGCCGCATATCCATCCAAAGTTCACGTTAATTTATACACGACCCATTCGAGTTTGTGTTTAGATTGCGAGTAATATTTGCATAGCATAGGTAATGATTCTCGTAAAATCTGGTCTAAAATGTTGTATAATGGGACCGGTTTTACTTTTTTATTTATATTCTACAATACATAAGTATTTCTTTATTAATTTTTTTAAATTTTTTTTTGTTATTGTATGTCACTTTAGTTTTTCACTTCCATGTCGTACAATAACTACATACTTATAATAAGTATATTTTCATAGGATCGTAACAATATAATTTTCTTTGTTTTATCTGCAATGTTAGACACACCTGGCTATAGCTCAATATGCAAATTATTTTTCCGTGGTAGGTATTAACAGTATGACCAAGCAGTAAGACGACGGTCAATCATTGTAGGGAACGTATCCATTTTAATAATTAAAAAATCCATACAATTATCATTAATTAGATAGTGGTCAACCCAAGTGTCGAAAGCTCTAACTTACCAGAAAGCCTTCAACTCTTGTCTAAAGACTGTCATAATGCTAACAATCGGGACACAGGCATTTGTGTCCTGTACAGCACGCATTCATGAAATTTATACATAAACTAACTGCCCGGACAGAATTAGTTCTGTTAAAAGTTTTTTTTTTATTAAAACCTTCCGTGTGCCTTAAGGGAGATGTAACTATCCTGTCTTTCAAGTTGGATCAAGCTGCACACGGTGTGCAAATTTGATTAAAATCGGTTAAGTAGTTTAGGAGTCCATCGCGGACAAACAACGTGACACGTAATTTGTTAACTGTACACAATTTGATTTTATCTCAAACAGTCTTTGTTCAATTTGGATCTGCATTGTGAGTAAATTAATTAAAAGTCAGTAAATTAGCAGATCGCAGATGCTATTACAATTAGTGTATAAAAATTTATCGTTCGCTTTTGTTACAAACCCATGCATGGATATTATTATTGTATTCGATGATTTTTGCGGTTCGTTTGACTATTATAAAGTACATATGTCGTGTTTGATTTCGAAATAAAGCTCGGTCGCGGTTTGAAGTTGTAGTACATCCATAAAATATTCTTAGTGTTGGTTGCCAACACCGCTGCACCGTAGATAATAGTTACCTACGTATCTACAATGAGAATTCACTTAGTTGTGTTTGACGGTAAAGTATTTGTCAAACATTATACAGATTTTTAACCCCCGACGAAAAAAAATGGTGTTATACGTTTGATGTGTCTGTGTATCTGATGTCTATCTGTGGCATCGTAGCTCCCAAACGATTTTTAGTACGCCCCCAAACGTAATAATTTAGTAAAGCTCTTTAGTTCATACAATTCTTCACGACGATTCTTTTGGGTGTCACCTTAGATTCTAAACTACAATGGGGCACCCATATAACGGCTCTCGCAAGTAAGCTAAGTAGGTCAGTTTATGCCATTAGAAAGATAAGACAGTTTACTGATGTAGAAACTGCTAAACTTGTTTATTTTGCATACTTTCATAGTCTCATGTCCTATGGTATATTGATGTGGGGCTCAGCGGCTAACGTTGATGCTATATTTGTTTTGCAGAAAAGGGCAATCAGAGCCATTTATAAATTAAAATCACGCGAATCCCTGCGTGAGAAATTTAAAGAAGTAGGCATATTAACAGTAGCATCTCAATTTATTTACAGCAATATTATATTCGTTAAAAACAACTTAGGTATGTTCAAGTCAAGTCAAATTAAATAATGAAATTCTAACTATGGAAAAATCCACAGTTTTCTTGGGTGTCACCTTAGATTCTAAACTACAATGGGGCACCCATATAACGGCTCTCGCGAGTAAGCTAAGTAGGTCAGTTTATGCGATTAGAAAGATAAGACAGTTTACCGATGTAGAAACTGCGAAACTTGTTTATTTTGCATACTTTCATAGCCTCATGTCCTATGGTATATTGATGTGGGGTTCAGCGGCTAACATTGGTTCTATATTTGTTTTGCAGAAAAGGGCAATCAGAGCCATTTATAAATTGAAATCACGTGATTCTCTGCGTGAGAAATTTAAAGATATAGGCATATTAACAGTAGCCTCTCAATTTATTTACACCAATATTATATTTGTAAAAAACAACTTAGGTATGTTCAAGCAGAATAGTGATACGCATAATCATCTAACTAGAAACAGACATAATTTGGTGACGTCATCTTTTCGCTTAAGTAGGGTACAACGCTCTTATATGGGGCTCGGTGTACGTTTTTTCAATAAATTACCCAAGTCAATACGTGATTTACCTATCCAAATGTTTAAGAGATATGTTAAATCTCAGCTACTAGGCAAAGGATACTATAGCATAAATGAATATATTAATGACAAAGACGCCTGGAAGTTAGTGCCGCATCCAGTTCCGCGTAGGTTAGAAGATATTATGTAGCTTTTCATGATTTTAAAAGATGTGCGAGGAGTTTCTTTCGGTTTTTCTTCTCCTCTATGACAAAGCACCTTTCCGAAAAACTGGTAGATTAAAAAATGACGTGCATAAGTGTATCAGTGATACCTATATGAATAAAAGATTTTGATTTGATTTGATTTGATTTGATTTCAAGCAGAATAGTGATACGCATAATCATTTAACTAGAAACAGACATAATTTGGTTTCGTCATCTTTTCGCCTAAGTAGGGTACAACGTTCTTATATGGGGCTCGGTGTACGTTTTTTCAATAAATTACCTAGGTCAATACGTGATTTACCTATCCAAATGTTTAAGAGATATGTGAAATCTCAGCTAGTAGGCAAAGGATACTATAGTATAAATGAATATATTAATGACAAAGACGCCTGGAAACTAATGCCGCATCCAGTTCCGCGTAGGTTATAACATAATATTATGTAACCTCTCATGATTTTAAAAGATGTGCGAGGAGTTTCTTTCGGCTTTTCTTCTCCTCCATGACTGATGTACGGCGTAACTCGTACAATCAGGAGACTGATGAGTGCAGGGGCAGCGTGGCAGCAGTGAGTGCGTCAGCGGGGGGGTTCGGGAGTAAAACACGTAGCGGAGCTGACTGTAGTTGTTTATTGCACTAATTTGTATTGCTAATTGACAGGGTTTTATTGGTGTCAGACGCTTGCTAAGTCACGTCTTGTACGTGTTCACGGGCTCCGCGCGCCCAGCTAGGCAACTCGTGCTTGGCACAAGGACGCTGCGCCAGCACAATGTACGAGTACTCGTACATACTGGCATCTGACACCGAAAGAAAAGAAACCAAACAAAATTTATACACATAGTCGCTAACAAAATAAGTAGAAAATTGTAAACTTTTAAAAATGATTCATAACAAAAGTAAATAACTAATGCACTTGTAAACAAAAATGTAAATAATGCACTTGGGCTTAAATGTTAAGTTGCAATTATTGAATCCTAATCTAAACGTAAATGTGTAACGTATAAATGTAAACAAAAAATTGCAGTAGTAAATTGTAAGCTAAAATATTGCAATCTAAATTCTAAGTTAAAACAGGAAGTCGCAGTATCCACTTTCGCGGCCGATTCCCGTTGCTCGTTGAGGTCCTACGGCGACGTGACTCTCTGCTGCGTTCTTCTAGCGAGTCTGGTGGAACTGTTTGCTTCCTGTGGCGACAGTTTGTTAACTGATAGCAATGTAAGCATCTTCCTGCGATCTTCTTGATTGTGATGTTGCCACCAGTTTTCCTGTACTTTTGTATAAATACAGTCGACGTGATGCTTTGAGAAATTCATGAGTGCGTTTATTTTATCAGTAATTGTCAATTTTGAATCCTTAGCAAGCTTGACGTCACTCTTCAGTGTAGACTGTTGTAAGCAGCCTCACACTCGCAGTTCGTTATTGTAGTGTAATTAAGGATTCACTTTGAAAAGATTGATCTTGGAAGTCACCGTGCCCTTGATCTTGTTTTATATTGTCACCTTGAAGATATAATATTTGTTCAACTCGTAACACATAATTGTAATAGGTGCATTCTCAGCAATGCCCACGGTGTCGTTTTGCTTGCAATGCGCTCCAGCTGATCACGCCGTCACGCGATGACGCAGCTTTGTTAAAACAACTGAAGTAAGTAACACGATTTGCATGATACGTGTGTAAAATTGTACATATTCATCAATTCTTTAACGAAAGGAATGTCAATTGTAATGCATTTATAAGTTTTGCGAGTGTTCAATCAGCTGTGATTAAGTTAAAATCCATTGCTTTGCAGTGTAGTCTGCGATGTTATCTTGCGAGCTGATGTATCCCCGGGACGATGCTCTCATGATGTCAGTTATCGCTACTAGCTATATGTCAGTTTCCTCTTAGCGTAAACTGTACAATGTCAAATTCTTCGGTAAAATGCTTATAATATGTTGTATGATGTATTTCATATATGTCATGGCTCTCCATCCACTTGTATCGTAGATTGAAGAATGTCAAAATGTCAAATGCTGCTGCTGTACGATACATTTCGTACAAATGTCATTGCTCTCCATCCACATGTCTCGTAGATTGAAGAATGTCAAAATGTCAAATGCTGCTGCTGTACGATGCACTTCGTACAAATGTCATGGCTCTCCATCCACTTGTCTCGTAGATTGAAGAATGTCAAAATGTCAAAGGCTGCTGCTGTACGATGTATTTCGTACTAATGTCAATGCTCTCTCCATCCACTTGTCTCGTAGACTGAAGAATGTCAAAATTTCAAATGCTGCTGCTGCTGTACGATGCATTTCGTACAAATTTCATGGCTCTCCATCCACTTGTCTCGTAGATTGAAGAATGTCAAAATGTCAATTATACTGCTGTACGACGTACTTCGTACTAATGCTAGTGCTCTCTTCATCCACTTGTCTCGTAGATTGAAGAATGTCAAATAATCTTCAGTAGCCTGTAGAGCTCCAATTGCTTATGTAGAATGTCACTCCAATCTCAGAAGAGTTTCAGCAACGTGGTCGGCATGATGATGTCAATGAGCTCAATATGTCAATAATGAAAATACAACCACGCTGACTGCTTATGTTTAGTGTTTTATATCGCTATTCCTTCAATAAAATTGCTATGTATGCAATGCCCCATGTGTCAAATTGCTTGAAATCCATTCCAGCTGATCGTGTTGTTATTCGATGACGTAGCTTTGTATTAAAACAATTGATGTTACACGGTATTTGTAAGATACGTGTAAAACCGTCGTACTTTGAAAAGTTTGAAGCGGCGCGGCGGCGTTACCCTGGGAGCTGATGTGTTTCTTGTTATTATAAATGTAGTTGTTCTTGTTATTTAATTGCGTGTAACCCTTCATTCTTCTGTGCTCTGTTAGTTGTTGTGGCTTAGACTGGCCAAATTCTCCAAATCCCTCCTTGAGTAGTAATTGTGAATCACACCTTCCAACGGGTACGTAATTACATGTGTACGCATAGAGTTGTTTGTTAAATTTTTCTTGAGATTTCACGTTATTGTTGTGAAGTGCGATTTTCTTGAAGTTGGCTATGTCTTATTTTATCATTTTTTAATACGATGTTGCATTGAGATTAGGACGTCTCCTTAATCCCGCAGTTAACGTTCACCCCTTCTTGTGGTGCAGCAACACGATGAACGTTGCGTATTCTTCTTTCTTCAGCAAAATGAAGATCGCTGGCAGTTAAAGTTGAATGAAATTGTTTTTCCTGAGATAAGGATGTAAACCCTATCCCGCAGTTGATGTTAACCTCCTTGTTGTGCAGCAAAACGATTAACGTTGCGTATTCTTTGTTCTTCAGCAAATAATAGCTTGCTGGCAGTTAAGATACGTTTTTTACTGAGATAAGGATGTGTTCCTTAATCCCGCAGTTAACGTTCACCCCTTTGTTGTGCAGCAACACGATCAACGTTGCGTATTCTTCTTTCTTCAGCAAACTGTAGATCGCTCGCCGCTGGTCGCTTTCAGTGCTCTCGCAGCTTCAGTACGGGTTTCGCGCCCTTCTCAACTCAGCTGGGGAGGTCCGCTTGTGGAAGGCCAACTGAGCCGATACGCTAGCCGCAAAGGAGCCGCTAAAACACCAAAAGTAAGGTTCGAAGGACCAAAATGAATCGGGAGGCTGTTGAGTGCAGGAGCAGCGTGGCCGCCGTGAGTGTATCCGCGGGGGGTTCGGTAGTAAAACACGTGACCGAGCTGACTCTAGATGTTTACTGCACTAATTTGTATTGCTAATTGACAGGGTTTTATTGGTGTCAGACGCTTGCTAAGTCACGTCTTGTACGTGTTCACGGGCTCCGCGCGCCCAGCTAGGCAACTCGTGCTTGGCACAAGGACGCTGCGCCAGCACAATGTACGAGTACTCGTACAATGACAAAGCACCCTTCCGAAAAGCTGGTAGATTAAAAAAAATGACGTGCATAAGTGTATCAGTGATACCTATATGAATAAAAGATTTTGATTTGATTTGATTTGACCTACTTAATTACTTAAGCATTTTACTAAATTTTAACTAAAAAAGTGCCAGTCCAAACGTGTTAAGTGATAAGCCCCATCCACCTCCGAAACAGAAAAAGAGAAAACAATCTAAATTACTTGTTTACTTATGTACTAAATTTCATCTACAAAATTATCCGTTTACACGTATTAATTTACTTAAAATTTTGTTATCTACTTAACTACTTATTATGTGTAAAATTTATTTATTTATTTTATTATTTATAACTACTTAATACGTGTAAACCGAACATTATAGTCTCGATAGACGAAAGTCCTAATAGGAGTCCCATTCAGCCATCCATAACATCGGGATCCTTTGAAAAAATGAAAACTTTTTTATATGTTCATCGAAAACGGACTTATAATTTAATAATATAAAGATTACGTTAACTATTGGAACAATATATGTACTAACAATAAATATAAGGAATCAATAATACTAACGCATTAGGCTAGACCTGTAATGTTAGTATGTTTATGGACAAATAAATAAATAAATAAATAAAAAAAAAATAAAAAAAATACGACACATTACTCATACTCATTGAATATAAGATGTAGTGCTTAAAATTATTAACCGACCACTTGCCCACTGGACACGGGTTTCTGCCTATAATTGAGGAGGCCTAGAACATATTCCATTCTGTTTTGATGTGGATTAATGTTATTGAACATTTGAAAGAATTTTCTTAAGTTTTATTTATTTATTTATCTAAACTTTATTGACCACAAAATCACGGTACAATTGGCGAGCTTAATGTTTAAATGCATTATCTACCAGCTAACTATTAGGCCAAACAGATATGCACGAAGAGCGGTATAAACTATTGTTGGTAAATTAAAACATGAAACAACTAAAAAAATTGTATAGATAGTATTCAAGTATATTAGATGCATTCACATAAAAAATCTACTTATAAACAAAGTTTTAATTATTTTTTAATGGAAATAGCCGGCAAACGAGCTGCAATGACCTCATGATAAGTGGCTGTCATCGCCCATGGATATCAGCAACACCATACGCATCACTGATGCGTTGCCGGCCAAGAAAGAGGGAAGAAACAGATAGAAAGGTCTAATCTTACTCTTATTGCTACAAAAGTGTTAAGTCACGCACCTAATTATAAAGAACATTCCAACAATTAGTAGGAATGACTTGTTATTATTTTGGAACAAACCCTTATAAAATTCTTTTGCTTTCTCTTTATTTGTTTTCGAGTGAGTACAAGTACATGTTCATGTACATGTACCTAACATGTATCAGTAAGATGTAAGTATGGAGTAGGTAATTTGTGTATGTGTGAACATACACACGTTATTATATTTAATGATATTTAGTATTAATGATAAAATGCTATTCAGGTCCGTACACATTTTTTTAAATTTCTCATACAGAGTTTTTCGAACAAAATTCAGCATTTCATGTCACAATAGAATCATAAAGTTTTAATTGAAATTACATTAAGAACAAATCAAAAAAAATCTAAATGTTTCAAATAAATTTAATAACTATATGCGTAGTCCAATTTTCTTCATGATTTTTGAACGCTTTGGATTTTGAAAAACTTTTTTGGAATACCATCAATAAATAGCTGAGATATAAATGATTAAAGTTTACGTTTCCTCCGCTTCGTATGTGACGTCATCGCTCCTATCCGAAATCGTGGCACGTGTTATTTCCTTACTCGTGCAAGAGCCTCGTAAAATATAAAGTGATAATTGGCCTAGAATTGATACAATATAAACTATGCTGGATTTATTTTATTCAATTTAAACCCAAAAACAAAAGGTGGTGTTTTGCGAGCCGCGTTGGACAGGTATTGAGATGTCACAAATTATTCTTGTAAAACATAAGTACTGTTTCTTCTGTGCGTAAAACGCAATTTCAAAGCCCCATAATTTTTCCATTTATAAAAGTATTTTGTATTTTGATGATTCCTTCACGTATGTGTCTTCTTTTTCCTTTATTTTTATAACATAATCAATCAAATTCAAAATTGATAAACTTCTCCATTTGGTGAATGATTCCATTTTGAATTTGTATTTTATTTTGGCTATATTTTTTGATGTTATTGATGACATGATGACAATTCATCAGGAATCAATATTCCTTGTTTGTCGGCTACATTTAAACAAAATTATCTCTAATTATACAATAAATAAATATTACGAAAGCTATAAAAGTTGCTATACATGGAATTTTCTGTTCGACCTCGTCTTTTATTCATAAACTAATTGTTATTCATTAATTACTATCGGATGTAGAGTTCAAGTGAAACTAGCCATTCATATACTTTTTGTAAATGTAAATATTTTAAAGATTGTAATCAAATATTTACAAATAAACACGCCTCTAGCCTCACAATCTGCGATTGGTCTGCGTACCTATGTCTGCCTATATCTGAAAAAACATGCTTTTGAGTGATGTGAGAAATGTATAAAAATAAATATCGCCATCAACATCTTCCCAGTGATTGGCGTTTTCATACCGACCATTAGTTTATTACGACCCCTCTTTCCGAATAGACGCCTTTCTGAATAGTCCAATGCTTTCATTCCGTCGACCTCTATTCATTTTTAGGGTTCCGTAGCCGAATGGCAAAAAACGGAACCCTTATAGATTCGTCAAGTCTGTCTGTCTGTCTGTCTGTCTGTCTGTCTGTCTGTCTGTCTGTCTGTCTGTCTGTCTGTCTGTCTGTCTGTCTGTCTGTCTGTCTGTCCGTCCGTATGTCACAGCCACTTTTCTCCGAAACTATAAGAGCTATACTGTTGAAACTTGGTGAGTAGATGTATTCTGTGAACCGCATTAAGATTTTCATACAAAAATAGAAAAAAAACAATAAATTTTGGGGGTTCCCCATACTTAGAACTGAAACTCAAAAATGTTTTTTTCATCAAACCCATACGTGTGGGGTATCTATGGATAGGTCTTCAAAAATGATATTGAGGTTTCTAATATCATTTTTTTCTAAACTGAATAGTTTGCGCGAGAGACACTTCCAAAGTGGTAAAATGTGTGTCCCCCCCCTGTAACTTCTAAAATAAGAGAATGATAAAACTAAAAAAAATATATGATGTACATTACCATGAAAACTTCCAACGAAAATTGGTTTGAATAAGATTTGATAAGAAGTTTTTTTTTAATACGTCATAAATCGTAAACCGCAAAAAAAATCGATCAAAGTTACAACGAACTACAAGAACTTTTATATTATGTTACTTGCTGCTACGGAACCCTTCATGGGCGAGTCCGACTCGCACTTGGCCGCTTTTTTCTTTTACAATCTATCAATGCAGCTTTATTTTCGGCGAAGTAATTAAGTTTTTCGTCCAAATAGCAAATTTTTATGAATAGAGCTTGTTACAATTTCGTTTAATATAACTTATATATATATTAAAAAAAATATGAGCCGTCACGGGACGCTTGGCAGATGTGAAACATCGACATTATTTTGTAAAAGTAATATGCAGAAAAGAACATATTGTGATAGGAACTAAATATGTCATAATGATAAAATAAAATATTACGATTTTATTATCAGAAAAATAATTTGTTTTCAAGTAAAACACAGGTTATGTTTACTGTAGTAAACAACACTGTGTACACTACGGAGTATACACTAGGTATTCGAGCTCAGTGTAGCGAGAAAGATGGCGACGCGTCGCAGAAATCGCCGTAGAAATCGGTTTTAAGTGCGGCTATAGATGTTTCACATCAAAAATTAGGCTTTAGAATTTAGAGAAATTAATTAAAGACGCTTGACAAAGTGTTGGTGAATTCTGCTTAAATAATAAATTCCTAATAAGTATAATTATTTACAGTAACGATGCCGTTGGAGTAGAAGGAGTAGAATAGTATGAGTTATAGTAGGAGTAGAAGCAAAGCTTGTTGATAATAAAATTTATATATCAATATTTTTTTTATTAAAAAAACAAAAACCCGTCTGCGTAAAATAAACTAAAAAGAAAAAAACAAGCCCAGTAGTTTAGAATGTTGTTAAAAGTAATACTGAATAACTACACCGTAGAAGGATTAACAGTTGGGACCCATTTTTCAACCAATCAAATCTTGTTTGAAAGTAGTATAAATAAAAAAATAAAAAAAACCCGCTTGCCGTTCTATTTCTAAATTATTATACCTTTCTGTGTAAACTTACCTCTTACTTTATTTTAAAGAATGAATTTGTAATTGAAATATTTAAATAATATTTGTATATGATAGAAATAGTAAATTATCGCAAGCGTTAATCTTTTAAGTTTTTATGTATCAGTTTACCAAATCTCAACATCCTGGAGCATAATAATTTCCAAAAAAATTAGTTTCGGATGTGTTAAAGAGGATGAAGCAAATTTGGTGCCGCTCCAAAAATTTGTGTTCCTTATCTTTTTCCTTTTATTTACAGACACATGCGGTATAACCGTGGCACTTAATTGTATGTGAATAAGTTTGTTTCGATGGAATATTTTTTGTTTTATTGCTAGGTTGTTTAAGGTAAGGTTATTTCGTTAAAATTGTCAACCTTTGGAAAATACCACCGTAGCTTCGTTTTTCGAACAGCATGCACCGGGCAGGGTTGGCTTGGATTTAAGGATAGAAAATGTTCCTTAAACAGCAACATACACAATATAAATGCAGGTATTTTTTGATTAACGCTTAAAAAGAAGATAATACTTGGGTGGAGCCTGAATTTTTGTACAAATACGACGATCTCTACAGAAATTAGACTGACTAAGGGGTCGTTTGATTTTGGTAATACATAATTATGGACATATGGTAATATACCTACAGTAAGTTTGTAGTGGATATGTTACCGGATATCTGTATAATGCAGGTATTCAACACAATTCCTAGGAAATGTGTATAATACCTGGGTCGTTTTCGCAATGTATTAAATTATATGAATATTATTCACCATTACATAGTTTGCCTAGGTAATGTATACGTTTCCCAACTACTGTACAGAATACCTGCAGATCCACCGGCAATGAATAAAGTTAGATTTGGATATGTGTAGTCAACTTGGATGGAGGTTGGAATTAAGAATTTACTTAAAAACACACTCAAAACAAATTGTAACCTGCATGAATAGATAATTTTTTATACATTTTAAATTAATGCTTGACCGAAATCACACTTGATGGTAAAGAGAGATGCAGTCTAATGGCTCCTACACTATACTGCTCGCCTACGCAGCTTCGGATTTTTCAAAATTGGTGACAGAACCGACTTAGTCAACCCCGACCCCACGTGGTACTAGTCTGCCCTACCCCTAGAGTGAATGTAAACCCCGGAGGCGCGGAGGGAGAGCAGCCCCCGCCCGCTGTAACCAACTGCAGGCACCATGTGAGCCGAAGCGGCTGAGGCTGGTCGCCGCAGGCGACCAAAAAGCCGAAGCTGCGTAGGCGAGCATGGAGTGCCTGCAGTTTGTTACGCAAGGGCGGAGGGGCTGCACTTCCCGCAGCGCCGGAGACTTTTAGAAGCCTTTTTGTGTATCAAAAACCCCTAAATTCTCCCTAAAAGTGCATATGTCACAACTGCAAATTTACAAACCTAGGTTTATAAACAATATACAAGTAAATGAATATTACTCTAACTGAAACATTCGCTACTTGAAAGTTGGCCTTTTGAAAAGTGTCATTATAAAAGGCAGACCAAACGTACAGTTGGCAACTGTTAGGTTGGGAAATAAAAAAAAAGCGGCCAAGTGCGAGTCGGACTCGCCCATGAAGGGTTCCGTAGCAGCAAGTATAACATAATATAAAAGTTCTTGTAGTTCGTTGTAACTTTGATCAATGTTTTTTGCGGTTTACGAGTTATGACGTATTAAAAAAAAACTACTTATCAAATCTTATTCAAACCAATTTTCGTTGGAAGTTTTCATGGTAATGTACATCATATATTTTTTTTAGTTTTATCATTCTCTTATTTTAGAAGTTACAGGGGGGGGACACACATTTTACCACTTTGGAAGTGTCTCTCGCGCAAACTATTCAGTTTAGAAAAAAATGATATTAGAAACCTCAATATCATTTTTGAAGACCTATCCATAGATACCCCACACGAATGGGTTTGATGAAAAAAACATTTTTGAGTTTCAGTTCTAAGTATGGGGAACCCCCAAAATTTATTGTTTTTTTTCTATTTTTGTATGAAAATCTTAATGCGGTTAACAGAATACATCTACTCACCAAGTTTCAACAGTATAGCTCTTATAGTTTCGGAGAAAAGTGGCTGTGACATACGGACGGACAGACAGACAGACAGACAGACATGACGAATCTATAAGGGTTCCGTTTTTTGCCATTCGGCTACGGAACCCTAAAAATGTGATAAGTTGGCAAATGATTATTCGGCGAAATAAAATTCTGCGAAACGTTAGTTGGCAAGTGATAATCGGGCAAAAAATTTTCGGCGAAAAGGCAGAGAACCGTCTTTTACACAAATTACCAACTACGCATGGAGTATTGTATAGAATGCCTGGGCTAAGTATGAAATAAATAATATTCAAAACGTTACCTGAACGTTTTAGATATTCTATACATTGCCTAGGTATTGTATAGAATGCTGAATTATACAGATATCCGGTAACAGATACACAGATGCGAAAGAAGACGAGATAGAGTATTATGATTCCTAATAATGGGCTTTGGGATATAATTAGACTTTGTGTGAAATTTCCATACAAAATATCGCGTATTCTCATAGAATAAATTTTTTCGAACATTATTGCCCAAAATTTGTAAAGGACTTTACGTATTTTTGTAGTAAAAGTAATTTATTTTACGACATATTTTAACAAATCCATGATTATTCCAAATAAAAAAAAAAATCAAAGAGTTCTAAACTATTGTATTAAACCTCTGACAAGTTAGCGTGTGGTCGGCGGGCTACGGCTTGTCGTTTCCTTGAACTCGGCTATCGATGCGTTTCGTGTTCGATGCCTGCATTGTTGACCATCTTCCCTCCCCTCGGCCCATCACTAGTACCACTGTAGTCTATAAAAGAATTCGTTAACAACTCCTTGTCATCTGTGAGTTAGTGACTGCTGCTTAGTAGTGTTGTGTACAAGTGACCCTACCCTATCAAGGTATTCTAATTTGTTCTAATATTTTATGCAACTCACTGATTAGATTAGGAGTTGTATACTCTGGAAAGTTGACTTAGTAGCAAATGGTAACTAATAAATAATAGGATTGTTGATATTTATTGAACGCATCTAATATTTTTTAATCATCAGTTAATAAATGCCGTAATAGACATTAAAAAATAAAGTTGCGTGAAATGCCTAAGAAGTGCTTATACATGTAATTTTTATATTACAAGGCTGATGTACTGAAAATTAAATAAATATAAATTAGGTTATTAAATATAGCTATGCAATGACCCGCATAAAATGTTCAATATTTAACACAAAATTTATATCAAAGTGGCTCTATACTCCTGTAAACTCTATATACGGACTCCTGTCCGTTAGAATAATTTTATCATACACATAC
The DNA here is from genome assembly GCA_951805285.1 of Thymelicus acteon. Classification (NCBI taxonomy): domain Eukaryota; kingdom Metazoa; phylum Arthropoda; class Insecta; order Lepidoptera; family Hesperiidae; genus Thymelicus; species Thymelicus acteon. Next base: position 8,382,144 of record OX638213.1, on the reverse strand, counting down.
ATACGTCCTGTATGCTAAAACTGAAAATATGTAATTATGATTTCCAGTGCACAACCATGTACCTATGTAGTGAAGTATCTTTAAAAATATTATGATAAAAATAAAGTAAAAATGCCACATTTACAATGTGCTAGTGAAATAGAGGTTTGGAAAACTATACATAGAGTTTCGAGCATTCGTATTTATTTTGGTTTAATTTTAGAGATACTTCAATTGTATTTTATATAGATTCGTGGTACTACATAAATAAATGAGACACTGAATGTCGCGCGGCTTTTCATCGAAAAACACTTTTCTTAATTTCTGCGAAACGCTTTCATGTTTTGTAGTTGAGAATTTCCTTATAACTTACATCATTATTATAAAATTTTAAATTGTGTGTATTTAAATTGCTATACAGAGTTAAAATTATGTTATTTTTGGAATAGCTTAATAATTAGTTGTAACGGACCAATTTAATTCAAATATTTTTTTAATGATTAAACATAATCAATAATATTCCATTACATTATTATTAATTATGTATTTAATCCAGATTTTTTGTCTTAATAAACACTTTGATGTAATGTATTAGGTAAATACAATATAAAACAAGTATGGCCTGTGGCCTGTGACTTATTGAGATACTAGCACAGAAGAAATAATAGTACTTATATTAAGTAATACTAGTTAAATTCTTTTTTTTCAATAATGATGACAGCTGTCTTAAGCAGTATTGCGGGAGTAGCGACATATTAGAGTCGGTCAAGGATCAACTAGGTAATACTAAGTGATGTTAATGAGATACGCCGTTTTTGGAGTAAGAATCGCTAATGAAGTTCTTTCTTAGAATGTTTTACGTAGCCGTTAGTGAAAACACTCGTTGAAAATGGCTGACATAACTTGCCTGTATTTAGTGATGTAATTCATTTATATCGTAATCAATCATTAATTTTAATCAGTCAGTTGTAGTGCAATCACCTATGCGTGAAGTTTGTGGTATTCAACAATAGGTCGAATCAATAATAACCTTATAAGTTTATAATTATTATGCTAACTTTGCAACGTACATTACTTATGTCTCGCAAAAAACCACATGCCCAACCGGGCAAGTGGAAATTTAAATGATGTGAAAGTTGCGAAGTGAAGTCGGTTAAATAGTCTATTATTTCATCTATTTTTCTTTGGGTTTTTGAGAAGTTAATAGTTATGTGTTTAAGTAAATATACCTTGGTACAGTGCAATGATCCCAAGCACATTGCATTATGCAATTGATGCAATGTTTACTTCCATTGACACGGTTCGAAGTAACAGGTGTCTACACGATGGAAGCAATAACAAAGATTGCAAGGAAATCAAAGATCCACTTCTCATTATATCCTCATTATAAAATACCTACATATGTACTAGTAGACTGCAAAGACATTGTCAATTCCACTACTACATTAGCCGCCGATGAAAAGAATACAGTGAAATTCTTATTTTAAACTAAAAAATCAATTAACACATAAACAAAACACTAAACAAAACTCAAATTCATCGTTAACAATAAATGATACTCGAAAGAGATGAAGATAAAATAAATAAATGGAAAACGGGGAGATTACGTTGAAGAGTAAGTTAAGTATACCTAAGCTATGCATTGAGGCATGAGACAGTAGGATATTTTACGAGTATAACAATGGGTGTAAGTTTATTGTACAGCTACAGATATTATTACGTTAAGACAGTTTCTTCAATCGTCGAAAAATCAATGACATATAGCTACTTATCGTGATATGTATTATAGTAGAATGTTTAGAATCTGTCATGAATTGAGTAATGTTTAAAACTAGCTAGTTACTGTGCAAAGAGAGATAGAATAACGCATCGGTTTTTCCGTTGTTCAAATAGATTTGATAAACATTTGGTAGGTTACTTAATGAGTAACTATGTATTTAACGCTATAAAGGTAAGGTCGTTGTGATTGTTAGTTATATTGTAACATAGAGGTGAGGAAGCAATGAAAATGGAGGTTATTGATGCTTACTGACCTTGCTGTCTTGTTTTCGTAACAACGCTAGTCTGATTTTATCCGCAAAGAAAACACGACACTGAACTAATTAATGATTTATAGACTGGATGGCCCGGCCGCCTAAGCTGCCTATGTGAGTGTCTTTAGGCTTTTTATCATCAAAGCTGCAGTACGAATGAAATAACATCCATTCTGTTATTTTTCGCTTTTATATATTTTTCCTATTTTTTAGATGAAATTTTTGGAGTGGGTTAATTTTTTTTTCAACAAAACATTTTAATTATCATCAAAGTGTTGTTTCGCAAATCCTTTGCGGACAACGTCGGGTGGGTACTGGTAAATATCAATATCTTATCTATTCATGATTATCATCTTTTAATAGTATCTTTCTGTAACTTATTTTCTGAGCAATTCTCCTCTCTGATTCTCCTCCTCAGTCGTTCACTCTTGACAGAATGGTCGTAGTTGTAATGATGATTATGCTTGTGAATCCATTCCAGACAATGCAGCCCTTGCGATGCGCTTTCACTTGTTGGGTCTTCAACATTCCTAGAACATTATTGAACCATGGACCTCGTGATCCATTTGTTCATTTAATAACTATACGATACCAATTAATTCATTAGTTTTTTATTATGCTTTAGTGTTAAAGCCAATGTCGCGCCTATGTGTGAGGCTTGCTTAAGTAGTTAAAAAATAACGACACAACAAATATGTTACAAACAGTTTGTCAAACAAAGTTATCTATAATTGTTAATAGTGTATACTATGTATACTATGTATCCCATGTCACTTTAATTCGGATACAGCCGAGATGTGTGGTATCCGCAGTACCCTTCTTACTATTTCAGCAACATACAAATAAAAGATAGTTAAGCTTGTGTACTTTTCGAGTTCGCTAACCAGGTCGGTAACATTTGTTTGATTATTCTGTACATTGCTCGGGTATTACTTACACTACGGCAGCAGTCCTACCGCACGCAAGCCATGTAAATGCATTTAGTATTGCACTCACGTGTAGGTTGGCTTTCTGCCAGAGTACTGCAATCTGTGCCCTAAGTAGTTCCTAGTTTTTCCTACTTTACGTTACTTGAACACTTGTTTTTCCGTATTTGAAATAACAAGTGTTCTCATGAGTGGCTGTTATTATTATGTACTTACAATAAGCATGTTCTTTAAAGTTTTTAAAGGAGGAAGGAATAACTGTGTTTTTACTAAGTTTGGAGTAAGGAATAAATTTATATCAGAAAGAAGATCACGGAATATCTATGGTTCAAATTTTGGACAACCTGAAAACCATTTTAAAATTCAGACAAATTATTACATGAATGGACAATATTTCTTTGACTTTAACTGCCCTTGAGGCTATAAAAAAACCCCACAATTCGTTTATTTCATCATACGATTTAGTAGATTTGGAAGAGAAACAAATAGGCAAACACGAGAATGATCCGAAAAAGATCCACATTTTACAACCTTTTATTTAACTTGCAGTTGCAATGTTTGTTACTTTGTTAGATTGAGTTTGTTAGTTTGGATCAAATCTTGTAAGCTGAAATGCAAACATTCTCTTAATCTATAGAGATTTTGTTTGCAAATTGCGGTAATTCTAATGTCAATGCATTTTTGACAATAGCATAAAGTTATGCAACGCTCAGGGTTAGCTCCAGACGAGGGAACTCCTTAACGGGGATCAGCAGTCAAAATATTATAATCATATCGTCGTTAAGACCTCTTAAGTGTAAAAAATCAGCTTTCTGAGAGAATCGATAAAGATCAATAAAGTTTTGTTTAGCAAGTACATAGCTGATTTTGAATTTGGGGAATAAATTACGATGGAAACGTCGTACACACATGAGAGTTTTCGAATTCGATAGTGCTTCAAAATGTAGCATCATTTGACGTAAAAAAGTGATTTTGCCAAAAGTGGCACATAACACATGGGTCTTAAAGTCGCAACGACGATATATATTTTTTTAATTATTATTTCAACTATAAAAGGGACGCGCTGGAACTGGGAACTGGGAACGAACTGAAAAACAACAGAATAAGATCAATAGAATTAGATAATAAAATTCTTTTGTAGCATAGTAACCGTACATCTCATAATTACATAATATACATAATTATATGCTCATCACTTAACAGTAGGTACTAGTGACTTCTTGTTTTAAGATCATTACATTGTTGTATTACAGCCCAATCAGAACCATGCAGTCCGCTACCATCATCGTATTGCTGTGCCTCCTCGCCGCGGTGGTGGCCAGTCACCACGAGTCTCCCGTGGAAGACGCCCTGCACTTCCCTCAGGACTCGCTGGATCAGTACGACACTCCCGCTCTCGAGCGGAGTCCGAGGACAAAGAGAGGACTGTTGCTGCTGAAGAAAAAATTACTCCTTGGTAATGTATAGCTTGAAATGTACAACGTAATGTGTTAAGACTTCATCCTATATGCAACAATCCTAATACTGATATAAAAGTAAAACATGAAACTTTGTGAATTGTCTTTTTATCACGCGCTAGCGGACGAAATGAAAGGATTAAGATCGATTAATTAAGACTTGGGACTCAGATAGTCCATGTAAAGGACAAGAAATTTGATTTATACCGTTTGTATTCTCCATTAGCATGATTGGGACGTTTATATGTTGTGATTTTGTTTTTTGAATCTACCCTCCTTGTGAAACAACCTAGTCTAGTCACAACCCGTAATTGTCCCACTGCTGGGCTCGGGTCTCTTTTGACAATGTGAGGGGTGCATGCCATAGTCTATCACACTGGCCGAGTGCGAATTGGTAGACTTCACACACATTTGAACATTACGGAGAACTCACAGTGGTGTCGGTTTCCTCACGATGTTTTCCTTCACCGAAACACCCACGCAAAAGGATTCCCAATGTTTCAATTGGCTCGCACATACCAATAAGTTTCCATAAACAACAAATCCGACATTTATTTATATAGATAAAATAACTGTCGACCCAAGTCGAGAATAGAACCTGTAGTATCTCTCAGGCAACTTTTAAACTCACATGCGCAAATGGTGCTGTAGCCAACGAGTCGATAAATGTATTATGAATTTTGGTACATACGATGTAAAGTAGCAATGAAAAACAAAAACATCTGTTTATCCAATCCGCAGCTGGTCTTAGCACATGCTAAAGTGTCTTATAAATTCTTAAAATAAGGGAAGTCGCTAAAACATAATGCAGTGGGTAGCTTATTAAATGATTTGGCTTCGCGCCATAGGGGTTTAAGTGAAATAGGAAAGCTACGCAACACTTTTTGCTTATAATACACAAGGTCTGGGATTTTAAAGAAACATCACTAGCTCATAGGTATACATTTTTATTTTACGATCAAGGTAATCTCAGTTCTAAAATTGAACGAATCGCTTAGTTATTCAGGTCATTGTCAGATGTCACACTAGTTTATATGATAATATGGTGTGCATATTTATTATGCTTTCATCACAAATATTTCGTCATATAATTTATTAAATTCGTCTTTCCTATTCATAGTCTAGTCAGTAAGTGCTTTTTTGGTCAAATTTTTTCAGTAGTCTCGGAAAAATATGAAAGAGGTGTCATTCGATTCGGAATGGCATGTAGATGATTTTTGAAAAAAATCAAGTTCCGCTTGCAAAAATAACAAAAGTTATAAACAATTAACTAAAAATAAAAAAGAGTTTAGTTTTTTGTAATATCTCAAAAAGTAAGTGAGATTTTTCAAATCTATAAGGAAGATTCAAAAAGAGGAGGAAATTTCCTAAAAAAAAACCTTGACTCCCGAAATTGTAGAAATAAATATTATTATAAATATTATTCCTACAATTTAGGGAGTCAAGATTTTTTTTAGGAAATGTCCTCTTCTTTTTGAATCTTTTTTTATAGATTTGAAAAAACTCAATTACTTTTTGAGACATGTATTTGCAAAAATGTATTTGCAATTTTTGCAAGCGGAACTTGAATTTTTTCGAAAATCATCTACATGCTACGAGTATTCCGAATCCAATGAAACCTTGTTCTATTTTTCCGAGACTGCTAAAAGAAGTTGACCACTTGTTGAGTATCATACTTACAAATGTTATTAAATCAGGATACATGCCTACTTATCTAATTACTTAACTTTGATAGGTAAGTTTTAGGTATAAGGTCGAATACTAAATATAATATGAATAATTGTATAGAGAAAAAGAAGTAGGTAAGTCCAGTCTTTTATTAAATACGTATCTATCGTTAACGGTAATAGTAATGTCTATATCCAAAGGGGAGATTAGATGCTTACTGTTAATATTATATTTCATATTTCATGAAGAAGGCAGCCGGTTAGGTCCGTACTCTGTAAGATTAAACATGAAATAAGTATGAAACTGTTTCATACAACCTAGTGCTAACGGATTCTGTTCAGGCGATGATACTTAGGACTGTTTATTATTGCCATTGTGTTTCAGTAGTTTTACAATGTAGAAGATACACGGGTTTAGTTGTTACATTTGTATTTTGGAGCTTAAATTACATGTATTTTAGTTAGGTAGGAGATGATTCCTGTAAGAATTGGTGGTTATAAAATTAATTTTAAAATCGCACGCAAAGATTAGTATCTATTAGGTTTTCTTTATAAGAACTTCGGAATGCGTTTCAAAAAGTTTTTATTGATACCACTAGAGGTCGTCTAGGTACCAAACATTAAAGATAATTGGTTATGAAAAAGAAAACTGGTTGACGAACAGATGACAAAAACATGAAAGAAAAAAACCGGGCAAGTGCGTATTAGGCCATGCACAATGTAGGGTTCCGAAGTAGTAAGTTTATCGGCTATTACTCATTAACCACTTATGCTAACATAGCCGTGATAGTTTTCCATGTAAATTCGTCATATAATCTGAGATTTGAGATTTTTTTCACTTGTCCAACTCCAGCCGTTTAGCCAGCAGAAGGGGAACACTTCACTTTAACCAAAATTATCACTTTATAGCCAAATATTTGAAAAATGGATCCCTAATTTTAAAAATGGTCTTAGAAGACCCACTTATTTTTGACAGACCTTTTCAACGATAACCCACTATAGGGTACGCGACTAATAAAAAATCATCGTCACGATACCTGTAGGGGAGGTACCCTGAAAAAATGTTTATCAATATTTTCAGTATTCTGGAGTTTTACAAAATTACAGCTTTCTAGCACTAAGGGTGTTGGCGCTTTTTTGCGAACATACGGACAGACGGACAGACGGACAGACCGACGGACGGACATGACGAAACTGTAAGGGTTCCGATTTTATTTCGGAACCCTAAAAAGATAACATATTTCGTTGCCTATTAAAACAAAGTAATGACCTACATTTCGTATATTTATTCCATTATTTGTTTGAACAGGAGCTCTTGGGCTAAAGGCTGCAAAGATCGGTGCCGTTGGAGCAGGAGTAGCGGGTACACTCGCGCTCAAAAAGAAACTGTCAGTACCGAAAGTCCGCACGGAAATTAAATATGATTCTTACCGGTAATAACCTACTAACAATACTAATGCTGTTATATAACATTAAACATCAATTGGCAGCTTAAAGAAAATGTTTTAGCACATGATTTAACTTGCCGTAGTTTTTTTCACATTATCAATTTGTTATATTTTTGTTTCCTTGTTAAACTTTTCTCTAAAATGCCATAAATAATATTTAACAACTAAAGTATTAATAAAAGCATATTTTTCCTAATAATACATGTATGCAAATATGTATTTTTATTTTATTTTATATAACATATTTTAATTATTATTTTATTTTACATTTTATTTTATTTATTTATTTCATTACGTATTTTATTTGCTTTTAATCATTCTGCTTTCCCCGGATTTCAGCCATTCTCCGGCGTTGGTAGAAGTTCATAGGTGAGTAACAGTAACATGAAAACACGCCGAAAATAAATGGACATCGTTTTCTGCAAAATACAAATATATTTTCGTAAAAAATATTTTATGTACATAGACTGGGATGTCATCCGTGTGGTTGACATTTTAGTCGTTTATTTTATAATAAAAGAATACGCAGAAAATCATTTCCCTTTATGAATTCATTCAAACACTCATCAATTCTTATCACTCATCAATTTTATACGCAATAATTTAGTTAAGACGTTTTAACCATCATTTAATGATGGGCCTGCTTTTGAAAGAGCTTGAAAAGGCCAACGTCTTTTAAATTTTATCCGGCTAAGATTGTTGTTTTCTTAGTTTACGACACTACCAATGGTGTCACATCATTATTATTTTGTAACAAAAATTTTATACGTCGACGTTTTGAGTGGTTCTATTATTTTTATTATGTCAATGGTCAATAAGTAATCAGACATGCCATTTGATCGCAAGTGATTATCGCTGTTTCTATTATTATGCTGTCCCAAAAACCTAATAAAAATAAAAGCATACCAATGTGTTGTGGATTAAAAAAAATGTTTACTTACCTTATGTTATTATAAACTGCACTTGAGATTGATATTATGGACACAAGTGAAGTTTAAAACGAGTGTTACTTAATTTATTACACGCAAATATATCGTGTGTTACACTTATGTGACTTATTAAAGCAGATTTAAATTAATTCATGCCAATATTTGCTATATTCTTTAACTGTACCAGTCAGTCAAGATCGTTAATATTTGATTTGAATGGGCTTGGCAAACAGTAGAGTTTGCTAATTCTTCGACTGCGACCATCGTTAATATTTACACATGACGCAAGGGAACCTGTTCTGTTTATTGATCGCTCTTACATAATATGACAAGAATAAAAAATAATAAAATTCTCCTTAAATGTTTGGAAAAACCTCTTCTTTATGGTTTTAAAGGAATGCGAAATTTTTATGTATCGAAAAGAAATGGAGGAATCTAGACACGCAAGTTCAAGCTAACAGAAACATAAATGAAGAAAACATAAATGTGAAATCAGAGCCAAGTTAAAAAAAGTATTGAAATATAAATGGGTGCCAAGTTATGTGTAGAAAAGCCTAAAATTTTAGTTACAAGAACATGTAATTCAAGTTTTACATTTCACTTGGCTAGTTTTTATTAGTTAGAAACATAGATATTAACCCAACAAACTTAACGAAGATATCATCATCATCCTGCCCATTTCCCAATTTTATTTGGGGTCGGCGCAATATGTTTTCCTCTTCCACAATTCCCTATCAGCCGTCATCTTTGCACTAACTCTCTTATCTTTCATATCATCTGTCACACAATCCATCCAGCTTTTCTTTGGTCGTCCCCGTCCCCTTCGTCTATCCATCACATTCATATCCATCACTCTTCTCGCTACATGCGTTTCCTCTCGCCTCATCACATGCCCACACCACGACATTCGGTTCCCTTTCAACTTTTCTGTCATTTTTGCCACTTTTAAACTTCCTCTAATATACTCATTCCTTATTTTATCCATTCTCGTCACTCCACACATCCACCTTAACATTCTCATCTCTGTGACATGCAATAAACTTAACGAAGATAATTATTCAAATAAAATATAGTCTAGTTAGGTACATGAAAACTATGTGTATTTCACATTTATGTTTTCAATGAGATATTAATTTATGGCCATTATTTTAAATGTGTATGTAAGATCTATAAATAAATACTTGTATCAGTAAAAATAATGACCTTTATTTTTTTATTTAAACTTTATTACACTAATATGCGGGATAAAAATGTTTTATTTCATTTGCAATGTACTAAATAAATCTTAATATCTGAACACGGCACCAAACAATTGGTAAAAGTAATATTAATGGTGACAGAACCTAGTACTACCAATTTGTTTTAGAGAGATTATCTAACAACTTTTTTCTTTTTTCAGCTTCTCTGGTTAACGCAGTGTCGCAACATGCCAGTGGCAGATTTATTAAATTGTAAGAGAGCATGTAAAATCGGGTATAGTGTTAGGTGAATTTGTGAGGCTACACATATGTTTTTTGAATTAAACATCTGTAACTATTGTAGTCTAACCGTACAGGTACAAGCTCTGCCAGAACTGTCAAACAAGATTTGTGTTTCATTTATGTATTTAATATATTGGACAAAATGTTCAAATTATTTAGTTGTGCAAATCTGTGAATTACTTTTGAGCTTGATTGTACATTTGAGGCTGATTTTGTTTGGGAGCAGTCTGATGCTTAATATTAAATTGAATTGAAAGTTGTTAAATGTTCAATTTAATATTGAGTGTCACAAACTCTTTTTAATTTTTTTTTATATTGTACAGTCCATTTTGTTTATCTTTATAAAATGTTAAAGCATGTCGGGAGTCATAGACGATGTTAGCGGATTAATTTATGACATTATTTCAAGTGATCAATTTTAAATGAATAGAATCGTTTCAAAAATATTGCTTCGGTTTTTCACAAAAATGGTGTTAAATTTCATTACCATGGGTTATGCTTTTCTTTAATTTTAGGGCTCAATGTTAAATGAATATAACTCTAAAAATTAAGGAATCGGAACGGCATACTCGATATCTTTTTTGTGGAAGATCGAATAATTGTTGTAAACCGTAGAGAGTAATAATTATGATCAAGAAATAACATTCTTTATGACGTCACTAATGTGTCTTCATCTCTTTTCCAATTGTTTCAATTTGTTTTGATGTAAAACATCCATAAAAACAGTTACGATTGGAGTCACATCAATTAAATAATAATAATCCGCAAAATATAGATTTTATAGTATATTTGCGTCATTGCGAGACCTTCCGTCTTATTTTCACATCGAATCTCACAGGGTTGCCATAAACGGGTCCGATATGGATGAACTTCAGGTATGACAATTGTAATGCATTGTTAAGTTGACGTTTGTTATAATATTTATAACAAATCGCGTCCTAGTAGGCTAGAACTTTAGATTAACTTTTTGTTAATAAACAATTCTATCCATTTGGTTTTTTATTTATATACGAGTATAACTAATGAATTTTTACTTAGTAAGTGTACTTTACTGCCCAATAATACATTTACCACTTATCATTTTACATGTTTCTAAGTCATCACAGTTATGTGAGCATAAAAGATGGGATACCGACAAAAAAATGGAATTCGTATCACTTATTAAAATATAAAATGTATCACTAGGTATATTATTATACTTACTCAACTATTCAAAACAGATATGGTACCTATCAAGGATTTGTTTAAAATGTAACTTAAGACATTATTCAAATTATTGGGCTTTTCCCAGTCACAGTCATTTGAAGTCGGTGGAGTCAATCTATGTGTATTACACAATGTTTTTGTGTCAGGTTAGTCAACTTATAAATTCGCATCTCTGAAACCTGATTCGTTAAACAAGTTGATGTCATGTTTTTTTCTATTTAAACATCGGTGAAATTTATTGTTCTAATATAACTTATAATTCATTTTTCAACTTGGATAGTATAGGCATAACTTTCCGCAGGCATAACTAGCAGTAACGTGAATGTCCTTAACGGTTATATCGAGATTTTTGATGGGATCATTATTCTGTCGATAACTCAGAGGTCAGGGTCTGTTTGACCCCAACGTTGCCATCTATCTTGGATAGAAGGAGTGTGCAGAGGATCTGCGAATAAAAGCCAAAGGCAAAGGTTAGTCGTCGAAATAGTAAATTATTGGCAGCAATTCCGTGCAGCCAGACTGCTAAGAGAATTAACTTATTATTTGAAATAAAACATAGTCGGATATTTTATTTATCTGCCCATAAAAATAGTAGAAAATTCGATTATTATTATAAAAGTTAATTCATACCTTACGTATACAGGTAGCATTTAACATTGATAATAAAGGTCCGCCTCGTCATTTGCAGCGCCGAAAACGCGCAGATTCAGTGCGTTTTCGTCGGATGCGCTTTAAAAGCAGGCCGTGTGCAAAGGCTCTTTTGCTTACTGTCCCTAACAAGTTTTTAAATATTTTAAATGGTAATAGCCTGTATGCATCCTGTACGAATAGTTCTACGTTTTAGCAATTTCCACAACAGAAATATGTGATGCTTCTCAATTCCTGTCGCAAGCTCGCTTCGTCATTTGATTGGATGCATTGGACAATATTTATTTTATACTGTGGAATATTTTTAATACGATTTTAGTATACAATCATGTACCTATCTACAGTTGTACACAATAAATCTAACAAGATGGAAGTTTTAATGCCAGGAATAACTAAGGTAGTTTAAACAAGCATCTTTGCGACTTGCTATGTTTTTTATACAATGTTTTGAATATAAAAAATACTTAATTAAATTTGCAACTTGCAAACCGTACCCAAGTTAATCAGCGTATTGGACTATTATAGTTCTGTAATAGTCGCATGCGATGGTTTTGAGTAAAGTGGACCATAGAAGCCCATGCTCCTTGTAAAGCCAATTATTAAATAGTCGTAGATATTGCCATCCGATAACAAATACCTTCGACTTAAGCTAACATCCATCGAATTCAAGTACTCAGACTCGGCAGCGAGTCCCTCGCGCCGCTATTTTATCAATGCGGTCCAGCGGTCCCTCTCTTTGTTAACTTCTGTCATCGATGTTAAAATTGTAATAGGCGCTCTTAGTAAAACGTAGGTTTTCAAGTAAGCAAAATATATTTATTTTTCTTTATTATTTTTTTTACTCTAAATTCATATTTGGTAAGGATTTGGTACGGTACTGAAGAAAAAAAATATTATTTTATTTCAATTAAAATATTGGTAGTTAGTGTTCCTAGGAAAGCCAATGCTTCCTTGTAAGGCCGATCAAAAAGTTGACAGTTGGCCTTGTTAGGGCACAAGGATCTGCCTAGGAACATCTAGGAACTACGACAATATTAATACTTAGTTTTTAGTTGTAAATACATATCTAGAAAGGTAAAACAATGTGTGAGTTAATATAATAGCTACCACTTAGGTAAAAGCACCCAATTCCGAAGGGTTCTAACATTTTGACCTTACAAGTAACGGACCCTTATGAAGGCCATTTTAATCAGATTTTTTTTTATTATAAAGGTTACTGGTAATTTATTTGATATCGATAATATTATTTTTAAAACAATTTCAAGAATACCTTCTTAGTTTTACTTACGATAGAGTTCTAGTAATGTTCGTTGAGTATTTTTTATGTGAATATGTTATGGTAAGCATTTAATGTTTCACTTTAATAAAAGACCTTTTTATGTTGTTTAATTACAAGCAGATGTTTTGATTGTCACAAAGTTAGTTTTAAGTTAAATGACTGATTTATTATATTGGTCTTATATGGAGCATTGTTCCATGCAAGGCCATTTAGGAGACATTAAGTAAAACTTAAATTTAATAAATTAAAATGAAAAATATTTTATGTGTTAGATAATAAAACAAAGTGTTACTTAATGATTTGTTTGTTCCATTCATCCAGTAAATAACTGTTTATTTGTTAGAGTGGCCTTCCATGGTCCACCCACTAATTCTTGACAAAAAATAACCGACATCAAAATTAGGAATAACTTAAAAACCATTCTTCAAATCTCGCTTAAATGGGACTACATGACAAGCACCAGCTTTCCAATATAAAAAGAATCATCAAAATCGGTACACCCAGTAAAAAGTTATGAGGGAACACACATAAGAAAAAAAAAACAGTCGAACTGAGAACCTACTTTTTTTGAAGTTGGTTAAAATAGTTTGCCACGACTTCTTAACAGCTCCTTGCTGTTAAAAATAATAGAGATATACGAATATACACATGAATGACGAACGACGAAAAACGCCTGGAAATAATATTTTGCTTACCGCATAGGTTTGAAGTTTACTGAGTACCTTGTGTATAATAAAATGCAGTATCTTTCGCCGTAAGTGTATATTAACAACTTATTCATTATGTTCCAAAGATTTTGAATTTGAATGATGTTTTCATGATATTCTTCAAAACAGCTATAATTAGAAAGCAGTGTCTAAGCCACATTTGAAGCCTGAATTATATTTTTATTTTTAGCTACTATTTTAAACTCAAGTCATCGTGAATTAGGTGTGTTTTGCTAAAAAGTTTAGCCTTGACCACGATCCATGCCACTGGGTTGAAATATCGGTGTATAAAATGTATTTATTTATTATACTTTTTTGTATCTTATATATTGCAATGCATACTAAGTCAGAGCAGAAAAGGCGGACTCTAAAATCATACCCCAATTCAATCCCAGTCAACCTTTGGGCAGTGGGAATAGAAACGTAGTAATAGTGTTAAGATGATATTGTATTACATTATTAATTATGCTATTTGTAAAAAGTTTTTAAAAATATTTTAAAGCCATACATCGTAAAAATAAGATAACGTACAAAAAATGCGTGTATCTGATGAAGCACGCTTCCGGGTCTTTATGGTATTTCAATATTACTCTTCTCTCATTTGTATACAGTTCCTCCATTTAATAAACTACCGACCCGACCTTTAAATATTTTTACGTAGCCATCTCGCCATTGAATGTAAACAAAATTTTATAGGGACGGAATAAAATCCTTCAATATTTAATATTTTAAAATATTATTGCAACCAATGATATTGTATGTATAATAAAGCGTGTAAAAGAGGAATCAAAACTCAATTATTGTCTGTAATTTTCTTTTTCCTCTTTAGTATTCCATTCTACTAGCCTTCAATTTCCTCTCACCATTAGACCATCGTTCACTACGTTGGTTAACGTAGTGGCAGACTTCACATAAGTATTTCCGAAAATATTACAACCATATACTTCTTCTTCGTCGTCTTCACAGTGGTTTTTTCAATGAAGAAAATGGTTATTAATTTCTAATACGCTCAACTAAGAAAAGATTGATGTGCATACAGAAATCTCAGACTTTACGAGAGGCTAAAGATGTAATAAGGCCCACTGTTTTACCTCACCTACAGTAATAAAATCGGCGACAAAGTGTGAAGTGAATTTTCACTTCATGTCAAATTACCGTGGCATTTTAATTGATATGGACACCCCATGACGTGAAGTAAACACTGCCAATTTGCTGTCGGTAATTCATTACAATTATTACTAGGCGACCTTGTTGCAAAGGAACTCGGAAGCTGGCCATGTACGGTGAAATGGCCCAAGATTCGACCCTCAAGAACGTGTCAGGGGCCCTTTTGCTGACGGCCATTCACCTTGCTTTACGCGAGACGGCGAATTATTACTTACATACAGATGAATGACCGCATCCGTATGATTTGAGTGAAGATCCTACGAGTATGTTGACTGTGAAATTCTTTATCAAGAACCTGAATTTAACGAATAGAATAAGACAGTAAGATAATTTGAAACAACTTCTAAGTTCTATTCAGTTCACGTTAAAATAAATTAATATTTATTGTATAATTCATTTTTACAAAAAAAAATATGTTTTTATAATCTGTTTAGTTCAGTTTCTTATTTATTTAGTAATTTCATGTCGTTGTTAACAAGAGCCACAGAAGACATAGTACTTATAATGGCAAGAACTATAATCTAAATTTTACTAACAAAAAATAACCGACTTCAAAATTACTCAAAAACTACTTGTCAGATCTCAATAAAATTTAAGTGGGACCACATAACAAGCACCAGCTTTCAATTAAAAAAAGAATCATCAAAATCGGTTCACCCAGTCGAAAGTTCTGAGGTAACAAACATAAAAAAGCGGCCAAGTGCGAGTCGGACTCGCCCATGAAGGGTTCCGTAGCAGCAAGTAACATAATATAAAAGTTATTGTAGTTCGTTGTAACTTTGATCGATGATTTTTGCGGTTTACGATTTTTGACGTATTAAAAAAAAACTACTTACTAGATCTCATTCAAATCAATTTTCGTTGGAAGTTTGCATGGTAATGCACATCATATATTTTTTTTAGTTTTATCATTCTCTTATTTTAGAAGTTACAGGGGGGGGGGACACACATTTTACCACTTTGGAAGTGTCTCTCGCGCAAACTATTCAATTTAAAAAAAAAAAACGATATTAGAAACCTCTATATCATTTTTGAAGACCTATCTATAAATACCCCACACGTATGGGTTTGATGAAAAAAAAATTTTTGAGTTTCAGTTCTATGTATGGGGAACCCCCAAAATTTATTGTTTTATTTCTATTTTTGTGTGAAAATCTTAACGCGGTTTACAGAATACATCTACTGACCAAGTTTCAACAGTATAGTTCTTATAGTTTCGGAGAAAAGTGGCTGTGACATACGGACGGACGGACAGACAGACAGACAGACAGACAGACAGACAGACATGACGAATTTATAAGGGTTCCGTTTTTTGCCATTTGGCTACGGAACCCTAAAAATACAGTCGAATTGAGAACCTCCTCCTTTTTTTGAAGTCGGTTAAAAATAATGAATAACATCACTTTCGATGAATGCGTTATTTTTCTTGTATTCAATCCCATTCCTACATTTATGATTAATAAATAAAGATCATGCGTAACTATATATTAAAGGAATGGACAATCTTACATGAGCATAAATTTCTGTCGATACTTATCTGTGTCTGAAGATTAAAGTTCAAATTAAAGAAATGATAGAAAAGTTAAAACTACTCGCGAATTCCGTACAGGTAAAATAAAACTCACTGAACAACGTGTGTAATATCTATCTAACGTTGTCGACTAATCTAGAAGCAATATCGTCTAATTGAAACGAGTTGCTTTTATAAAAGCGTTAATCGATTAACTGAACTCAATGGTAGTGCCATTCGATGTAATGTTAGTTGTACTTGCTATGAGTTTTAAAACTGATACGGATTCGGTTGACAAATTTGTTTTGAACGTTTATAAATGAACTGTAGCATAATATTTCACTAACGCCGCGACGTGAGCCGATAAACTACCGTCAATTATCTGTAAAGAGAAACTATATTATAACATCGAAATGTTTGATTTATTTTATTTTCATTATGTATAACTTTTGCATATATAATTTTATTTGCATATATAACTTCCTGTGAGTGTAATACCTTTATTAATAAATTACATGAACATTAATTTATTTACTTCAATACATGGTTATCACGTTTTATTTTCACGGTTATGGAGTGAACCAAGTGACCGTGAAGTTAAAAAGTTCGATAAAGCGTTTTGATTTTGTTATTGATATTGCAAAATAAAGTTTGTGTTTTAAAACGGAAAAGGTTTACTATATCACTATCACGTTCAATAATTGTCTTAGTAATGGTAGGTATATAAATGTTAAAACTAATCTAGTTCTATTATATAGGCCTCTGCTAATGCCACTCCAACCGATCTGATTCGATTTGACGTTATAACAACCACACTTGTAGTTCCTCCTCCTCCTTCGGTCGTACGCTCACTGCTGAGCATCGTGATGTTTCGATCGCATTTTGATGTTTCGTGGACTAGTTGCCGCCATTTTCCGCGGTCTGAGGCACAGTGTATGGCTTCGCTCAGTGTGATGTTAAGTGTTTCAGACACCTGATCTGTCCATCTTTTCGGGCTCCGACCCCTGGGTCTCTTGCCTTCCATCTTTCCGGTTATCATGAGCTTCTCGAAGTTGTCGCTGGGTTTTACTTTTACTTTAGTATTCTTTGCAGACACTTGTAGTTAAAGTGTAGTAAATGTCTGTGAATAATTAATCACATTATAACTGTCCCACTCTTAAGTAGTTAAGTAGTTAAATTTAGGTGCGAAATGTACAAATTTCCTCTCTGCATGTGAGGGCACAGGCTGCCACATGCTATAATAGTCCACCACGCTTCAAATCTCTACGTTTTTCTTGCTTTGAAAAATGTATTAACATAATTTACTATATTTTTCCATCTACTATACCCATCTACTATATTTTTTCGTACCATTATTTTAAAAGACTGACGAAACCTGTGTTTATTATAATTTAGTATGCAAACGGAAATTCGTTAACGTCCAAGGATTCAATCTTATCTTTAACAATATAAAACAAATATTAAATTTAACAATTTTAAATTATACATTTTAGTTTTTAGATTAACTAAGACAAAGTGTACGAAGTATAATTTTGCGCAATGTACTCAGCATTTTGTAAAATGATAAAATATCACGGTTTCGGTCGCACATGTCCGAAGTGACACTGTGGATCTTGTGCCCGGTTGCCTTTTTATTTCATTAAAAAATGACACAGATAATATCTTATTTTTTGGTAAGTTTAATTTTAAGTCAATGCCACTCCGGGGACAAGTCAGCGAATATGTTTGTCACTCGACCTTAACACATTTATTTTAAATTGAAAAGCTGTTTGTGTTTTGGCAAGTTTGCACACAAGCTGCTTTTTAAAGCAGATTTTTACTTTTAGTAACAAATTTTTCCTTCTAAGGCTTAGATTTTCTGTCATATTTGTAGTTTAAGAAATTGTAAAATTGGTATTTTAGTCGTGCGTAAATAATACATTCTTTTAGTGTTCAATCTTGGTTAACAGGGGACGAGGTCGTAATAACCCTTATTCTGCGAGGACTCTAGTTACTCTACCTACATATTATATTTAATTATTGCATTTGATTTACTTATACATTTAAATATTGCAGAAAGATCATTTATTGTGGTGTAGGCAGGTAAATTGAAGTTGACATGGTAATGAGATTTGAAAACCAGGAATGGGTAAAATTTTTTAAAATTTCTTAGCTTGCATTATTTCTGTAACTTCTTATTTTACTTAATATGATCATGCTTAATTATTTAACATTTTTTGGCAAAATCTAATAAAAAATATTCAGTGAAGCGTTCCAGTAATTGTATTTGTTTGAGTTAAATATTTCGTATAAACCTGAAAAATTTATAGAAAAATAAATATACTTAGGTACTTATATACTTGTTATTTTCTTGTGTTTATTAACCATGTAGAGTTTGTTTCTGTTCTCATATCAGTTTAAACTCTACTCTTAAATATTTTGTGATGAAGGATTATAGCAAGTTCTTATAACCTGAAAATTGGTCACCGGGTATATCCATCTATTCTAAAGCCCGCGTTAGAGCGCGAGTGGGAAAAGATAAACGAAAGGAGCATTAATAACATATAAATATGTTAAAGAAAATAGTACACAAATTATATCAATGTGAAGTCACCCTTGGACACATTGAATTTGGGTCGAATTTTGACAGCTGAGTGGATCTTTAGTTTTTTAGTTTATCAGCCTTTATTGCGGTTATTTTACATTTTTATGTATTACATAATTTTATCTGATAACAATCTTAGTAGTCGTATATTTAAGCTTACTGACGGCATATTAAAAGTCATAACTTTGGTATTTAAAAGAAAAAAATATACTGATTTTAGGGAGCACATACTTGCAGATAAGTACGAAAGATACCAATGATTTTTATTTGCTCCGTTCGTATCGTTTTACTTGGAAGGTCCTTTCCGCCTGTGGTCGAACACCGGCATAAGGCCATGTTCATAGGGACCGCACCTGTGTATTAATTGTCGTCTTACCTGACTCGTAGTCGACCTATAAAAGTGGCGGGCAGGATCGGTTCGGACAGTACAGTGTCGGTTTGTGACAGTGCCATACTTAATTTAAACAGGTATGTTGGCCCAATAAAGTTCGGAAAAATATTTATTAAGTTATTGTATTTTTAATGAATTTTTAGTTATTTTTCTCTATAACTCGACTTCGACTTCGCGCGTAACTAGATAGGTACTTAAATATTTACAAGTCCTTCATAGTAGGTTAATAGAAATATAAAAAATATTTTAATAGAAAAAACGATTTTTTAAACGATAAAGAGAAGATAATAAAATGTCTTACTTAAGCATTTATCAGTGTTTAAAAGTGATTAATACTCTCCTGTACAAAGATTCCCGATGGCTTGGAAGATTGACAAACACAAGTAAATCGTTAAAAACATTTACGATTTGAGTACAGATATTATTTTGGCTGTCGCATAATATATCTGTATCGCGTTCCTTGGAATATGGTCAAAGTAATTCAAGTGCCTGTGTGTTATGGATCGAGGGATCCTGTCACAGATGGATTGACAGACTGACAGACAGCGGAGTCCATAATATTATACAAATAATAGGGTCTCATTGGTACCCCTGGGTGTTGTTGTTGAGTGTTGTTCCACTAAATGGATGTTGAAACTAATGATTAATGTAATGCTTTTAAGATGCTTATCTAAATTTTATTCCTATAGCATTATATACCATTTATTTAAAAAGCTCATTTAATATTCAGCATTATTTAATAAATTATTCGAACCAGACTCAT
This sequence comes from Thymelicus acteon, assembly GCA_951805285.1. NCBI lineage: Eukaryota > Metazoa > Arthropoda > Insecta > Lepidoptera > Hesperiidae > Thymelicus > Thymelicus acteon. The sequence continues at coordinate 8,361,969 of OX638213.1, read as the reverse complement.
TAAAGCATTACTGAATACCTTGCCACTGAATAGATGACTTTAAAAGATGTGTTTGAAGTTTGTAGCAGGTAACTACTCGTACAACTATTAAATGACAGCTTTTGTAGTTTTGACCGCAAGTGGTACATAACAAGGAAATTGATATTCATTATTATTGGTTCTTGTGTTAGTATATTGTATAAATTACTAGTTGCTCGGATAGACTTCGTTCTGTCAAAAGTTTTTTTTTATTAAAACTTCCGTGTGCCTTAAGGGAGATGTAAGCTATCCTATCTTTCAAGTAGGATCAAACTGAAAAATGTTTTCGTATATTTTTAAATCAGTTAAAAATTTAAGTTCAGTCAGTTAAAAATAAAAAAGATTTATTGTTTCTTGTCCGTCCAGAAACAAAAAAATGGGATAAAAAGATCATAACGGTTATGGTTATGATTTACTACGTTTTGTTTTATTTTTTTAATTAAAAGTTGTAATTTTTAGCTGACTAAAATTAAACAACAACAGGAACTTAGTTAATAATACGTAATCATAATCTTAAGTAACAATTATTCTATATTGAAGGAAACATGAAACTGTCACTGGTTGTGGTTGGAGTACTTGCGGTGTGCGCAATCTCCCTCGCCGAAGAAGCAGGACCGCTGATGGCTCTCCTTCGTCCGGTCGAAAACTCACAACTAGTTGCAGTACCACAACCACGGCAGAAGAGGAGTTTGCTTTTAGGTATGTTCATTAAGAACTGATGCGGGCAGCGGGCGTTCCTTGGCTTCAGGATCAAGACCGGTCAATAAGGGCAAGGTAGGGAAAGCATTTCCAAAATCAGGGCCGCAGAAGTAACTTACGGCCGTTCTTTAGAGATAGAATATTTATCCATAATTATTATTGCCAAGTCAGTTGTTAAAAATTACAAGTATAGTTTTAGTTAGTATAGTGCCTTAATATGAATTAGTGGAAGGTATATGATAACCAAAATGGACGAAAGCGCTCTAAAATTTGTTGACACTATATCGATCCAACCACTGACCAAGTTCGGTTTTCTTACATCGATTACAAAGGATGCAAGGTATCAGTTACAAGCGCCTATATAACAATTTAGGAAGTCATACCACTTGAGCCTCAATGGTATTCAATGAGAATGACACAGTCGTATAAGTTATCCTACAACAATTCCCGTATACATAACATTATTATTATGCACGAGAGTCACAACTGGTAACTAACACGATGTTGCCAACCATCCCCGTAGACTACAAACTTTCTATCCCCAGGGATTGACTGTCTGACTCTTTGCTACTGCGACGACATTCGTAACTAGTTGCATAATTATTATGTAAATGACAAGAATCTGGATCACTATGACAATTGCATTATACAGTTTGATTGTGAAATATTAGCAGTAGTATTGTCTTCTGTGATATTAGTACGGTTCGCCTGAGGTAACCGGGATACAGGTTACTGTATCCCTTATGACCGTAATCACTCTTACCTTTACACTACAGATTGCTAATTTTTGTAAATTTTCTGTATACTCAATGACTAAAGAGATCTTTTAAGATCACTCGACTCTCCTTTCATCTATCTGCTACTCATTCTATTCATCTCTCCTGTTTTATTCCAAACCGTTATGACAGAAAAACTATAAATTTTGTACAGATACTAGTACTCGATTAATCAACCGGCGATTGGTAGGTGATCGCTAGTAGAAACAAATTCTTGAGCGTTTCCCTGCTTCGTAGGGCACCTTAAGCCACACTCGGGTTGGTCACTAACGCCTGTAAAAATCTATACTTTCTTAAATCCTTTCTTACACATCTTCGCACAACATAAGGAACCCCTGTGCAAAGTTTCATGCTAGGTCCTCTGGAACTAGCTGTCCCTTGTCAGTCAGAAACACAGCGTTTAAATGTACCTAAATGTAATATAATCTATTTGAATCAGGTGCCGGTGTACTCGGAGCGGCCGCGTTGGGAGCCGGGCTTATAGGAGCTAAGGCCGGTTTCGTCGGTGGTGCTCTCGCGGGCAGCGCGCTCAGCGGCAGGAGCTACGGCGGGTACGGCCACGGAGGGTACGGCGGATACGGCGGGTACGGCCACGGCGGGTACAGCGGATACTACGGCGGCGGATACGGCGGGTACTACGGTGGCGGCTACGGTGGTTATGGACGCGCATACAGGTTTGTATGGCTGGCTGGCTTGAACAAGTTAATTGCCGACTACTGAGCACGGGTCTCTCCCCTTGAGGAAGCCTAGAGCACACTCCACCACGCTGCTCCAGTGCGGGTTGGTGGAGGGGCTAGTGGCCAATCCAAGTGTCGGAAGTTTTCAAGCCTCCCGAGGGCCTCCGATATAGCTTAACGACTGTTATTTTACGATAAAAACCGGGACCGACGGCTTTACGCGCTCTCCGAAGCACGGAAGCGCTTAAGAATTTTTGTCACCGAGCGGTGAGCCATCCAACAACCTACTGATTACCGTTGCTGACCGTTGCTTAACTTTTTCGATCACTTAGGATCGAAACAACCGGGCTATGAGCGCTTCATATGTAACAGTACCAAGAAATAATAGGTTTATCAATTACTAAATACATATATTATTTATATGTTTTGTACCAATTTTTTACTGATTTTTCGTATGATTATTACAAACTTTTTGACTAGCGTTTAATAATTTATAGGCTGCCATGTTTACCATGATACCATGTCATTGTTTGTCTATACTCTGCGCTATTTTTGCTGATCGAGTCATTTTGTAACAGCCAGAGAGTTGAAAGTAACCCTTGTTTGTGCAATGATAAAACAAATTAAAAAATAGTAGGTAGCTTAGAAATAACATACTATTACATCGTTTGACAAATAAAAAAGCACAAAAACGGAGTTTGTTACTATTTACTTGTTTAGACTATCAATAAAAGTATACAGGTTTCTATACTTTTATGTATATCTTAGTGAACAGGTATATAATACATAATGCAATATAAAAAGTGAATAGTCTCTACAATTAAGGGTAGTAACAGAGCCAAGTCCATTAGCTGAAACCTGCAAATAAAACACTGAAAACAAAATCATTTATTTTCATACTTTTATCAAAATTTATTGCGAAATAATTTCAGAGGTGGATTCCTCAAATAAATAGAAAAGTTGTAAAACAAGGCAATAATTTAAAAAAACTAAATATTATACACGGTTTTATAGTGTCAATAAAGATACCAATTAAAAAAATGGGACTGTGCTGTTAATCATTAAGGAGTTCCCTCGGCTGAAGCCAAACCTGTGTGCAGCATCAGGTCACGCTCATCACAAAAATACATTGTCATCAAAACTGAAGCAAAATGTAATATTTCAACTCCTTAGGATAAGTGGAAGTAGGTGTAATTAAGCTTGCAAGATTTGACCCAAACAAACCGACAGTTGAAAGGCAAAAAATACCAAGCGAAATGTTGACAACTTTACACTAGAGCATTTTAAAGTTAAAATTTTAGAAAAGAAATCGTAAAAAATCGCCTATTAGTCATAGCTACTTAATTACAATGAATTTTACATGCAGTTAAAATGCTAAAGCGATTTTTACGATTTTTTTTCTAAAATAAAAATTTTAAAAAGCTTTAGTGTAAAGTTGTCAACTTGGTATTTTTCGCCTTTCGAGCGTTGAAACAAATATATTAACAGGGCAAGCTAAATAAAACCGTTTATAAATGCATGTGGGTATGTTGTGCCTAAACTACAAAAAAATATAATTTTGAACGTGTAATTCAATGAACATGATTTGTGATTCGAAATTTAAATATTATTAACTTAAACCACTAATTGCGAACGATACGATAATGGTGGTTTAGCGTTCACTTATTATGCCACTGGCTGCTGGGAGCCATTACTAAATTCGTTTTTGAATATAAATATAACGTTTAAATTTTGATTACATTTAATAACTCTCCATTGTATAATGCTCAGATATGATGACTGGGCCTGGGCCACCATTGTGTTTAGTTAATAGTCTAAACTAGTTGATAGTCAAAAATCCGTTTTTGTGGTTTTTAATTTGTCACACGATGTAGTATTATGGTTTCTCTAAGCTACCTAGTATTTTTTAATTTATTTTATCATTGCCCAAGCAAGTGTTAATTTCAACTCTGTACCTGTTACAAAACGATGCGATTAGCAAAAATAGTGCAGAGTAGTAGACAAACAATGACAAACATACAGTTACCATCACACCATGGCTGCCTATAAGTTATTAAACGCTAGTCAAAAAGATTGTAATAAATACGAAAAGTCAGTGAAAAATTGGTACAAAATATATAAATAATAATATGTATTTAGTATTTGTCAATTAAACCCATTACCTTCTTGGTACTGTTCCATATTATCTAGTAAAACTTAGTTATTTTATAAATAAAAATCCTAGAATGATATATTAATAATCATTAACTTCTCTTTGTTAAAGGTCGTACCCATCAACTTACTACGTGTCGGACCCCTGGTGCTGATTTAATGATATTTGAGCTTTACTGAAAAATTGTTGTTATTCATAAGTGTTGTTAAGTATATTAGGCTATCAGTGTTTGATTCATATCGAACTCGCAACTGGTACAGTCGTGCAAAGAGAAAATTGCAAATCATTCCAAATGGATACTTTTCTCTCTGCTCGAATGTACATGTACGTTTTAAAATAAAAATTTGAAAATAGTCAAATCTTTTATTTATTTATTTATTCCAGGCCATTATGTATTTATTTATACATAGGGGGCAAGTAAATGTTTGTTCTCAGGTAATGGGTGTTAGTGATCTTATTTGTGGTGTTAATGCCACCCGCGATACAGGGAATCCAGGTCTCTCCTACTAATCTCATAATGAGTTGTTCCATGATGGGACAACTGGCACTGTTTCACTACCAGGAGTCCCATAGGACATGGAACATGAGACCAATATTTGGCAGTAGCAATAGTGGCAGAAGTTCCAATATGTTGTCGAGTATAGGTACCTCGTTTACACCACTCCGTGGTGGTAGTAAAGGGATGGAGAGAATTCCTGCCCCGCTCACTATGAGTAAGCGTTTTTTTTTTGAGGTTACTACTGTTTTGATGAGTGGCTACTACTGATTTCGTCGTGGAGCCTCTATCATGTTATGAGTTTCTGATAAAGTAAAAGTTTTTCATCTGTAATAATTAACTTATTCTATAAGATTTTCTTCTGCATTATGGCGCACCTCCTCGGATCGGTATGGCGTGATTTTATGACAATCGTAAAAATTCATCCGCAATGAACGCGTAAACAAGCAACGACGATAATACCCAATTGTTCCCTAGCTTTAGGAAGATCGTTTTATGGAGGTCTTTCGAGCTTTGCCGCTAAACATAAAGTAAAATAAGTAGGCGGGATTTTCCGAAGACTACCGTTTAATCTAAGAATATTAATTAGTTGGTTCGATTAAGCCGCGCTGGTTTTATTTAATAGCATATCAATAAAGGCGTTTCATTTTAATAAATAATAAATAAAATAACTAAAATGAAAATATATTATGAATATTGGCATATCCGGTTCTTATGACACTAGCAACATTAATTTTTTCGTTAAAAATATTATCTCATTAGCAGTATATTGAAGAAACAAAAAAGCACGTGTCCGTAACTGTAAACTTGCAATAAATGCCACTGGAAAGTATTTTAAATTTTTGCATCACTATTCACTACCAGTTTGTAAATCTGGATATATGTATATCTAAACAAACAATAAAATTCTGCTGTATTTTTTCTGATGACAATGTCAAGTTTCTAAATTCTGTCTAGGATTAAATTGTTCAAATGTTTCAGCTAGGCATTACACATTTCTAATCAATTTTATTTTATAATTGTACACAATATACATTACTAACAATTTATCTATGTCTAGACAGAAATAAGTAGCAGAAAAAAATGTTTTTACGTCGAGTTCTGCTCAGAGCGGCTTCTTGGTGTAATGTCAGAACGGTTCATAAAACATAATACTTTGCGGGATAATACAATAACTCGTTGGTAGAAGTGCCGAGTCCCGAATAACTATAAAAACTTTTCAAATAAAGTCATCGGGATAGTTGTTTACACACTTTGTAGGTGTAAGTATTCTTCATTCGTCCAAATTAAACTTTGGACGTTTTTGCTTAGTCGCCATAAAAGCTTGATCTCCCCTAACTTTTTTGTGAGTGACATGAGATAGGTATTTTGAACTTTGTCTAGAGGCTGTGATAGTTTCAGTAACTTCAATTAAATTGAATTATAGTGAAGATACTTTGGAGAGAAATGAGCAGAAGTGAGCAGTGGTCATGATTGAAATTTATGACAGGAAGTAATAAGTTTTCTGGAAAAAATCTCGTGAAAAGAAAGCTGACAAGGAAAGGAAAAAGCCACGTACTCGTAAATGGGAGATCATAATAAATAAGGTCAACCAAAAGAATATTAAAATTATCTTTGTCAAAATTACAAAGTATAATTACATACATTGAATTAAACCACTTTATTATAGTAATCATTTGGCGTACCTAAGAATTATCTTAATTTTTAACTTCTCTGTCTCCAATTCATTGAATTATGTTGTACGATTACATCTATGGTTGTAGGTAACTCACAGTCGTATTCAGTTCAGCATTATTGTGTAGATAAATGGCTAGGTTACACTAGCCAAATGGTTGCGTTCTCACATGTTTTCATTGGAAAGCCTAAACACATCATCCTTGCTACTACACGAATGTCAGCGATTGTCGATACCCTTCAATATCCATTAACTCGCTATTCAAGAAAGCTAAATGTGCCGTGAAATGGGAACCATCAATTTTCCAATAGGCAATCTACGTACATATATCATACCATATTTCTATTTTTATTGGTAGGTTTAATTTAAGATATTGTTCGTAAGATCGTTCGTACACTGACCCTGCTTACGCGTTTTTGTCTTTTTGGAACGATGTTAATGCATAAAAGTGTCATAATAACATTAATCTTTAATTATTTGAATCAGCGGCGCAACAGCAATTAAAACTTATGAGTTCCATTGGATTTTGTTGTCGTGATTTTGTTTGGTGCAGAAAAAAAAGTAGAATTTAAAAAAAATTGACGACCCGTGTGGCACAATGGTTACTATGCCGGATCGCCGCACCAAGGGTCCTGGGTTCGATACCCAGCGAAGCGGAAATTTGAATGATGAGTTTGAATTTCTGTTCCCGGTCTGGGTGTTAATGTCCTTGTCTAGTGTGTTGTCCATGGCACCCACGACACAGGGACTCCTAGTGTGGGGCTATGAGTGTGAAGCGTTATTTAAAAAAAAAAAATGTTTTTTCCAATTTGTAACTGCGGCAACGTGGCTATAATCATAGCGTCATTTGCAACGATTCTGTAATAATATAATCGTATCATTATACAGTAGGTAGTAGTTATCTAAATATAATAATAAATCTGTAACTGATCGATGTCCGTGTACCTAAATGGAAGATATTTGAATATTTACTGAAATTAATTGGGCTTTCATTAACGTAATAGATGCGATAAAACTTACTTTTAGAATTTTGAATGCGGTTTTGAATAAAATTGAACTCCAAAGAAAATTATATCGTATGCTACGTGCTATCCTTATTCATAAGTTGCACTTACTTATTTTCTTATAGAGATTGATAAAAACAAGAGTGTCCACCTCGGGATCAATACTTTGTCAATCTCGAGTGATGTACCTACCTTCTTTGAATCGTTTGCTGCTCTCAGGATTCTACTTTAGAATACCTCGCTACAATCGGGATACTACTCTAGATTCTCCGCTCTGGACTCAAAGAAATACTAAGAAATATTGTCGCTTTAAAGAAAGTTGTTTGCTCTCTAGGTAAACAATCTTATAATTAAAGTGAAAACTTTAGTCGGGGTGGGCATTTTTGAGATGGGAAAAAACAATTGAACTCGCGACACCGTTACCGACACCTCGACGGCTCTGTATATTTTCATCGTCGTACACTAGATGGTGCTGTTCTTATTTATGAATCATGCTAACGAGTGTACGTTGTAAGTAGTAAGAGTCACTAATATTAGTAATATTATAAGACACTTGGGGATGTCTTTGGTCATACGACTTTTAAGCCTTCATCGGAATATAGTATTTTTGAAGTGAAAAGTGTGAAAACTTCTTTAGGTGCGTCGGGAATTTTTGAAATGGGAAAATCATTGCTATATTATATTATCTACACTAATATATAAAGAGGAAAGATTTGATTTTTTGTTTACATTGAATAGGCTCCGAAACTACTGAACCGATTTCAAAAATTCTTTCACTGTTGGGAAGCTACACTATCCCCGAGTAACATAGGCTATATTATATTTTCAAAAAAATTAGGGATCCTTAATAAAACTCCAATAATGTAACCCAAGGTGTAAAAAAATAAGAAAACCGAAGCAAAGCGAGGGCGGTTACTCGTGTCTTAATATACATATATAAATTACGTGTCACGTTGTTTGTCCGCGATGGACTCCTAAACTACAGAACCGATTTTAATCAAATTTGCACACCGTGTGCAGTTTGATCCAACTTGAAAGATAGGATAACTTACAATGTTCCTTACAATGGCACACGGAAGGTTTTAATAAAAAAAACTTTTGACAGAACGAAGTCTGTCCGGGCAGCTAGTTACATATATAATAATATTATAAGTTTTCACTTTTTTACTTTTAACCTTAAGTGCATAAATTAAAATGTATCTATTAATGTCAAATATCGTCGAGAAATTCAACGTCATAGGTATCTAGGTTTGCTTCAGCATGTATTCTGCACGGACTTAAAAAAAGAATTCTGTAATGAAATAATTGAGATTCCTCGTTACCCCAGTCACTAATTGGCCATCATTGATGTAGCAAAAAGACATTTATATAATCTATACTTTTTAGACTTTTTTAGGGTTCCGTAGCCGAATGGCAAAAAACGGAACCCTTATGGATTCGTCATGTCTGTCTGTCTGTCTGTCTGTCTGTCCGTCCGTATGTCACAGCCACTTTTTTCCGAAACTATAAGAGCTATACTGTTGAAACTTGGTAAGTAGATGTATTCTGTGAACCGCATTAAGATTTTTACACAAAAATAGAAAGAAAACAATAAATTTTGGGGGTTCCCCATACTTAGAACTGAAACTCGAAAATGTTTTTTTCATCAAACCTATACCGGTATCTATGGATAGATCTTCAAAAATGATATTGAGGTTTCTAATATCATTTTTTTCTAAACTGAATAGTTTGCGCGAGAGACACTTCCAAAGTGTTAAAATGTGTGTAACTGTAACTTCTAAAATAAGAGAATGATAAAACTAAAAAAAATATATGATGTACATTACCATGCAAACTTCCAACGAAATTTGGTTTGAACGAGATCTAGTAAGTAGTTTTTTTTTAATACGTCATAAATCGTAAACCGCAAAAAACATTGATCAAAGTTACAACGAACTACAAAAACTTTTATATTATGTTACTTGCTGCTACGGAACCCTTCATGGACGAGTCCGACTCGCACTTGGCCGCTTTTTTTATCAATAAAATACCAATGTCCTTTTAATTGCACACCAACAATATACAGTAAGATAATAAATCAGTTAGTGTTCTTTTGCCATAAAACGTTATTCTCCTTTGTAAGTTCATCGACTATTACTCACTAACTTCTTAAAAACTAACCTAGCCGTGATAGTTTTTCACATTTTTCACGTCTCTAACAAAAACGGAATTATAAAGGATCCGTTTTGACTACGAAACCCTAAAAATGAAGAAGGAATCGTCATTATCATTATTAGGCAAATAAAACAACAGTAAGTATTTATTAGTCAAGCAAGGGAAACAAAATTGGTCTAACAAAGTAAGCCAACTCGGATTTCGAAGCAATTTAGGGGATGCTTGTGTTTTAATGATCTCAGGAAGATCCGCGTCTTTTAATTGCTCATTTAGTTTTGCAGGCGTTTTTAAGGTAATAAAGTATTCTTATGGATCAAACAGACTCTTGGATGAAATAGAACTTTAGAGAGACTTAGACAATAATTGGCGCCGTATTGAGGCGGCTTGGAATACTTACCCCAATCCCACGCCGGATGGGTGTCGTAAGATCGGACTAAATCCGACCCGCTGGGTAGGGCCCCACGTAGGCATTATATTGGGATTAATAATTTTAATAGTTAATTAATACCATTATTGCTATTATTATTTCTCCATGCGGTTCGCCTGGATAGCTACCATTCTTGAGCATGAGTTACTCGCCAAACGACTCGTGATGTTCCGGCTGGGGGCTTGAGAGCCAGTTCTTTCTTTCTTTTTCTCCTCTTTTTCTTGGCTGGTAACGTATCCTGGTAAACTATTAATAAATAGTTTACCCCCAAAACTAGCTTTTTAGGGTAAACTGTTAAATCTAAACCACTAACCCCTTAGGGAATTGATCAAGTCAGGGATTTCTTTATTTCCCTGCGACAAATATATTCGATAAAAACACACACGAAGAAACACGGAAATTTATATTATATTATACGGAATAATATAAGCGCGTATAAACAAAATTGTTATATCAATAATCGCCAAACCAGAAGAATGCACCAATTAGTAACGCCATTTTATCGTCTTTCTAAAGTGCAGTGATCTTTTATGGGGCTTGGTGTACAGTTCCTACAGTTCTATAATAAAATCCCGAAGTTAATACGTGATTTGCCAGTGGAATTCTTTAAGAAACATGTAAAATCTCAACTTTTAGGCAAAGGTTACTATACTGTAGATGAGTACTTAAATGACAAAGAAGCATGAAAATGACCTGCTCTGCAACCAGTTCCGTACAAGCTAGTAATATTTTTTTTGTAATAAATATATCAATGTATTTTTATTTTTAAAAGATGTGCTGAGGAGTTTCTTTACGGCTTTTCTTCTCCTCCATGGCAAAGCACCTTTGCGAAAAGCTGGTTGATTAAAAAAATGACGTGCATAAGTGTATCAATGATACCTATATGAATAAATGATTTTGAATTTGAACTTGATGCGCTGTCGACTGTATGTAACAGGCAGGAGCGGATCAAGTGTAACAGTTGTACGAGTACCACAGAAGATATAATAGTAGTGTTGTACTAAGAATAGCAATCTCAGTGCTGTCGAATATTTTTATTTGAGTTAAGTAGGTATTTATTTTTAAAGTGAATATAAATCTAAATATTCTGTGAATATTTCAAGCATCTACCTGTTGCTGTTATTAATATCGAGCAAAAAAATCACGTTTGTTGTATGGGAGCCCTAGATACTTAAATATTAATTTTATTCTGGTTTGAGTATTTGTTGTTATAGCGGCAACAGAAATACATCATCTGTGACAATTTCAACTGTCTAGCTATCACGGTTCAAGAGATACAGCCTAGTGACAGACAGACAGATAGTGGAGTGTTAAATAGTAATAGGTTCCAGTTTTTACCCTTTGGGTACGGAACTCTAAAAAGGCGTTTTTGACGGCCCGCTAGACAAGCGGCTAAAAAAGTATTTGATCGCTCAGTAATAAATGTTAAATGTACGATCTCGTGTAAGGTCTAAGAGTCGTATTTTTGTTCGGGGCGGGTGTCACAAACTGGTATAGACAGGTCGTAAATATCACAATAAGCCACCCCGAGTGAATATTTTACGAAAAACTCGTAAATTGCCTAAACGTAAACCTTTAACTGAAATTCCCATGCGTCATTGAAGGTTTTATAAAATCTATCAACATGCATGGTTCCTTTGCAGGTAACGTTATTACGTTTATTAATAATGTAAAGCGGGTACATTCGAAATTCGACCATAATTCAACTTTTAAAAGGGTTACTTCCCATTTACACTATTTATATTATTTTTTTTCAAAATATATTTATCATTCATAGGGTACATCTGTAACATTATATTACATCACATTCGTGCATTGTTTTTAAAATAATACCAAAGTTTTTTACTGAATAGATACAGAGGCTCGATAACGTATTTACCTACTAGGAAACTGAAATATGCCGCACAAAATTGGTCAGACTGAAATAAAAGAGGGTTGTTCCGCTGTTTTGTAAATAAATAAAAAGCAATCCTGCACGAAAAGGTTACTGTGGAGGTTCGACGGCGATTTAAAATTTCAATAATCGCCTGTCTATACCCGTATATACTGTAGAATGGCCGTTGAAGATGTCTTTGTTATCAATATTTAGAATTAGTGTTGGATTACTTTATTTTTATAGCAGGATGTTTTTCCTCGCACGCCGCCTCAGTACCACGCACATCTTTCATGAATTTTTAGGACAACGGTTTGTAAATTTTACACAATTGGTAAACGTGAATTCTTTTTTGAGTCGATGCATTGTGGATTAACAGTGTTATCTATGTATACGTATATTCAGAATAGATGCTGTTGCAAAGTAACTTTATACTTACTAATATAATAAAAGGCAGCCTCAGGGGCGTGATGAGCGCGGACCGCATAAGCAAGTTAAGCGTAAAAGTTCCTCTAATACCTACTTTGTAAGAAGGAAGCGTAAACTTCTACAGTCCAGAAAATGAACTGATATTAATATTAGGTATAGGTATAATTTATAATAATATTAAGAACAGGTAGGTGTATTGGTATAAAAATTGAACTGGCAGTTGAACTCGCGGCGGAGCAGCCCGAAATATTCGGATTTTAGATAGTTTGGTGGTATTTTACAAGTAATCCTTGTGGTGGAAAATACCTTACCATCTACTCGGCTGCAGCGACGACACCGGTGCTGCAGCTACCTCTTACTGTGTGCGTTGAACGACGGAACACATAATATCCTTTTATCTTTTAACTTAATATTCCCTTCGGTGATTGTAGTATTTTTTGTTTCCACCCCCTGGGGAATCCCAAATCTCTATGTACAGACTGACCAGTGACTCCTTCAGCATACCTATTACAGCTGGAGCGCACAGGCAAGTCGCTAGTCTTTCATTCAGGTATTTCCATACACGCCGTTCACGTGCTCGTTTTAGGGTTTGTGTTGTGGGCCCAACCGATCCCCCTTGTACAGTACAAAAAATATATATGTCGGCGCAGCAGCGCTAATTTGATATTAAGAAGACAAATTCATCTATCAAATCCATACTAACATCTCAGATTATCTATAATCTAAGATTAACTTAGTTTAAGAATTAATTTAAAGTTATAATTAGCATTACATATGGCAACATTTGAATACTGATTGTAGTAACATTGTGTGCACCGGAACTATACCTATTACTTTCTGTTTGTTGTAAAGAATTACTTTAAAACAAATTGACATACTCCTAAATTCATCTCTCAATTTATAAAAACTATTTAATAACGCTCTTTTTGTAAAAGTTACATTTTGTTATTATTGGAAATAATGTTGTCTCTGACATTACTTACATTTGTTTGAGAATACAATGTCTTTAATATTATTTCAATTACTTAATTAGGAAAGTTAAATAAAGAATGCTGAGGCATAAATTATGATAATTCAATTAATAATTTTACAGCCTAAAATTATTATTAAAACAAGTGTTTTCATTTTGTAAGTAATGTAATGTTTTAATATCACAGGAAGCTCCGTTTGTATTCTAAAATGTTTTTGAATGTTTAATTAATCACAGAGTTAAAGTTTAACAAAATGTTGCAAGCATAAATTGTAGTAATTAACTTGGTGAATTTACACCCTATAGTTATTATTAATAAATAAGTATTTTAGAATGTTGTAATTATACCAGGAAATGTACTGACCTGACGTAATGGCGGTCAGCACATTTTGCGAATGCGGCGCTCTGGTAAGTTCGTTTTCTGGATTTATGTAATTAATTGTGGTTGTTCAATATTGCTTATAGTGTTATCAGTTTGTGTTAATGACGCTAACCGTAATTTGTTGAAAATACATCGTTTCACTGATATATGTTCATCATTCGCAATGAGCGATTCAAACAACGGGGCAGGTACGACGGCTGGTACTCACGAGCCTGGCGAACCTGTCCTCAGTTTCCCCAATATTCCGACATCAGAAGTGGGATCCTTACCCACTTCAGGCATTTCAGCTCTACCATCTGATAAAGATTTTGTCGACCCTTCCATAAATGGAGTGCCGACGGAGTTTTTTACGCGGATGTTAAAAATGATGCAGCACATGTCTGACCGTATTGTGACACAGCCCGATTCAAAAGTTAGAATTAACGATGTATTTTTGCCATCTTACGATCCGGACACTAATGTGGGAGTCCGAGAGTGGTGCCAGCATGTGACTACTGCCATGGAAACCTATAACCTGAATGACTATGATGTGAGAATGAAAGCAAGTAGTCTATTAAAAGGTCGTGCAAGGTTGTGGGTTGACCAATGGCTTGTATCTACTGCTACGTGGTCAGAATTGCGTGATCTTTTGATAACAACTTTTGAACCTGAAAATAGATATTCACGGGATATTGCTCGTTTCAGAGAACATTCATACGATAATAGTAAAGACATTGCGCAATTTTTATCACAGGCCTGGGTTCTATGGAGGCGTATTACAAAAGATAAATTGTCGAATGATGACGCGGTTGAGGCAGTGATTGGTTGTATCGGAGATGAGCGATTGAGAATAGAGTTGTTAAACGTTAGGGCTACATCCGTACCAGAATTAATTTCTGTTGCATCTTCTATTAGAAACATTAAACGACCATCATGTGGTGCGTCGGGTATACAGCCAGTTAGCAGCGTTAAACGTCCTCGCTTCTCTGATAAACCGTCCCCTTTTTGCCAGATTTGTAAGAAATCCGGTCATGATACTCGTGATTGTCGTTTTCGAAACAGCCACATCGAGTCTCAGCCGCGGCAATCAGATAACAAAACTGTTCCTCAGATTAGTCAAAATTCCAACAGACGGGTGTGTACGTTCTGTTCGAGGGCAGGTCATACGTTTGAAACGTGTTACAAACGGGAACGCGCAGTAGTATCTAATGTTAACTGTGTAGGTAAACCTAAACTAAATTCAATACCTGTGAACATCGGGAATTCTAAATTACACGCGATTTTTGATAGCGGAGCTGAATGCTCGGTAATACGTGAATCCCTTGCGGCTAGATTACCTGGAAAACGAAATGATATTGTAAAATATTTAACGGGGTTAGGACAATTCACGGTGATTTCCCTGGCAACACTTACTACAGTTTGTGTCTTTGATAATTGTAAAGTAGAACTTTTATTTCATATAGTGCCTGATTACGAGATTTGTTCAGACATTTTGATAGGCATGAATCTGGTCGAAGGCACAAATGTAAGCGTGTTAGTCAATTCTTGTAGTGTTACATTGGTTCATCAGCCGGTCGTTCACCACATGCGATCTTTGAGTGAAAAATTTGACAAAATTGATTGTGACTTGACTGACGATGATCAAATTGATCAGTTAAAAATTTTATTAAATAAATTCGAACACTTGTTTATCCGCGGATATCCTACCTCACGTGTCAATACGGGAGAACTCGAGATACGGTTAAAAGACTATAACAAGTGTGTCGAACGAAGACCATATCGGTTGAGCCCGATTGAGCGGGAAAAGGTGCGTAACATAGTCACAAACTTACTGGAGCATAGAATTATTCGTGAGAGTAAATCCTCTTTTTCAAGTCCAGTTATTTTAGTCAAAAAGAAAAATGGTGATGATCGCATGTGTGTGGACTACCGCGAGCTGAATAGAAATACTTTAAGGGATCATTACCCGTTACCAATAATTTCCGATCAAATAGATCAGCTTGCAGGGGGCGTTTACTTTTCCACATTTGATATGGCAGCTGGCTTCCATCAAATCCCTATCTCTGTAGGTTCTATTGAGAAAACTGCCTTCTGCACACCAGATGGGTTATTCAAATACTTGACAATGCCCTTTGGCCTTAGTAACGCTGTGTCAGTCTATCAAAGGTGCATAAATAGGGCTTTAGCGCCTCTTCTTGTCCCAGCAGCTGGTCAATCTGAGCCGGTCTGCCAAGTCTATGTCGATGATGTCCTGTCAAAATGTAAGGAATTTTGCGAGGGTTTGTCCAATATAGAAAGAATATTAATTGCTCTACAAAAATCTGGTTTCTCAATAAATGTGGACAAGACAGCCTTCTTTAAACGCTCTATCGAATATTTGGGTAATATCATATCAGACGGACAAGTCAGTCCTAGCCCAAGAAAAGTAGAGGCTTTAACGAAGGCGCCAATTCCGAAAACCGTAAAACAAGTTAGGCAGTTTAATGGCCTGGCCGGGTACTTCAGACGTTTTATTCCCAATTTCTCTCGTGTGATGGTACCTCTTTACGAACTCACAAAAAATGATGCGAAGTGGGAATGGAACGAAAGGCATGACCAGGCTCGTAACTACATCGTACAACATTTGTCTACTGCGCCTACCCTTATCATATTCCAGGAGAACACGCCCATCGAGTTGTACACAGATGCAAGCAGCATCGGCTACGGGGCGGTGTTGACACAGATCATCGGCAACCGGCAACACCCAGTCGCATTCATGAGCCAGCGCACCACTGACGCCGAAAGCCGCTACCACTCGTACGAGCTCGAGACCCTGGCGGTGGTGAGAGCCGTGAAACACTTTAGACACTACCTGTACGGGCGAAAATTTAAGGTAATAACTGATTGTAATGCGATCAAAGCGTCCAAGCACAAGAAGGATTTACTGCCCCGTATTCATAGGTGGTGGGCCTTCCTACAAAATTATGACTTCGAAGTCGAGTATAGAAAGGGTGAGCGCTTGCAGCACGCAGACTTTTTCAGTAGAAACCCTTCGACAGAGAAAGCTGTCAATATCATCACAAAAGACATGGAGTGGTTACAAATCGAGCAACGTCGTGACGATATTCTGCGACCGATAATAGATAGCACGAGTAATGAAAATGCATTATCTGAATTCATCCTAGAAGAAGGCGTGCTGAAGAAGATGCTCACAGATCCTGTATTCGGTATTCAAAAACTTATAGTAGTTCCGAGATCATTTCAGTGGAGTCTGATAAACTCTTTTCATACTCTACTACAGCACCCAGGATGGGAGAAAACCCTGAAAAAATTAAAGCAGAATTATTGGTTTGATAAAATGAACACAACTGTTAGGCAATTTGTTGACAATTGCATAATTTGCAGAACCTCTAAAGGGCCTTCTGGTGCATCTCAAGTGCAGCTTCACCCCATTCAAAAACCCACCTCTGCATTTCAAGTCATCCACATGGATATTACGGGCAAGCTTGGGACAAGAAACAATGAGGGGCAAGATGAGTATGTTATTGTTGTTATTGATGCATATACGAAGTATATACTTTTGAATTACTCAAACAACAAGAGTCAAAACAGTAGTCTTGCAGCACTGAAGCGTATTGTGCACTTATTTGGGACCCCGGTACAAGTGGTTGTTGATGGAGGACGGGAATTCCTTGGAGAATTCAAACTGTATTGTGATAGGTATAGGATTGACCTACATACAATTTCGCCAGGTGTAAGCCGAGCGAATGGTCAAGTGGAGAGAGTGATGGCTACATTAAAGAATGCTTTGATTATAATCAAGAATTATAACACTGAGAATTGGCAGACAGCATTAGAAGCTTTACAACTTGCATTCAACTGCACACCACATCGAGTAACAGGTGTAGCCCCATTGACTCTGCTGACTCGACGTCAACATTGTGTGCCCCCTAGTCTACTAAGATTGGTTGATCTAGAGAACGAGTCCATAGATTTTGACTTGTTAGAACAGCATGTACAACAAAAAATAACTGCTGCTGCTTGTTATGACAAGCAACGATTTGACAAAAACAAAGCAAAGATACACCCATTTCAGAAAGGTGACTATGTTCTCATCAAAAACAATCCCCGTAATCAAACCTCACTAGACTTGAAATACAGTGAGCCTTATGAAATTTACAAAGTGTTGAATAACAATCGCTATTCAGTGAAGAGAGTGAGTGGTAGAGGACGGCCACGAAAGGTAGCGCACGACCAACTGCGTCGAGCACCGCAACCAGGTGATCAGCAAGCCGTGTCGGTGGATCCTGAAGAAGGAATTGAACAATCTATAATGTCAGTTGCAGTCGAGATGCCGGGTGCTCAATAACTGGTCAGTTCTTTTTGGTTCGTTTTTCTTTCACCACATAACTGTTGTCTGAAGGGAGCACTATCACTCATGTTTGTTTTCATTTTGATAATAATAATAATGTTTTGCTTTAGGGTTGTAACAAAATATTCATATTGCTAATTTCCTTTCCCATTTCTATATTGTTTTCAGAGCCCCTGGATACAACCAGCATCGCCCCTTCCAAGTTCCTTAGAGCCCCTGTGGACCACGGCGTACGAGACCGCTCAGCGCCACAGCATCAATTACCCGTGAGCAAGTAATTATACATACCAACAATATTATATCTACAATATTTCAGAGCCTCTGTGGACCACGGCATACAAGACTGCTTAGCGCCACAGCATCGACCTTGCTCCTTTTTCCATTAGAACCTCTGTGGACCACGGCGTTCAATACCGCTTAGCACCACAGCATCAGGCCCTGTCTTCGAGATATTATATTGTGCATGTATGCATATGTGCGACTGTGCGTGAAGCATAAGCACTATATAAATTATCATCAGAGCTCACTTCCCTATTTACAGCATTTCATAATTGACATAAACCTTTACGGTCTTTGTGACTGAATGTTATACGTACCCTAGCTTTTGCTGGGCACAATCTATACCTACATAATTTAACGATATTGTTGATCTGGTTTAGTCTGGCAACATAATTATAAAGTGTCAAAAGTACTGTACAAACCACATTATCTGGTATGGTACCTGAAAACAGATACCTAGCTCAAAGAATACATTTCCTTATTTTCAGATTAATGAGCAAATTCGTGACTGGTTCAGAGCACGAACCGTCCCGCAGGGTGGCCGTGTCGGCGCAGCAGCGCTAATTTGATATTAAGAAGACAAATTCATCTATCAAATCCATACTAACATCTCAGATTATCTATAATCTAAGATTAACTTAGTTTAAGAATTAATTTAAAGTTATAATTAGCATTACATATGGCAACATTTGAATACTGATTGTAGTAACATTGTGTGCACCGGAACTATACCTATTACTTTCTGTTTGTTGTAAAGAATTACTTTAAAACAAATTGACATACTCCTAAATTCATCTCTCAATTTATAAAAACTATTTAATAACGCTCTTTTTGTAAAAGTTACATTTTGTTATTATTGGAAATATTGTTGTCTCTGACATTACTTACATTTGTTTCAGAATACAATGTCTTTAATATTATTTCAATTACTTAATTAGGAAAGTTAAATAAAGAATGCTGAGGCATAAATTATGATAATTCAATTAATAATTTTACAGCCTAAAATTATTATTAAAACAAGTGTTTTCATTTTGTAAGTAATGTAATGTTTTAATATCACAGGAAGCTCCGTTTGTATTCTAAAATGTTTTTGAATGTTTAATTAATCACAGAGTTAAAGTTTAACAAAATGTTGCAAGCATAAATTGTAGTAATTAACTTGGTGAATTTACACCCTATAGTTATTATTAATAAATAAGTATTTTAGAATGTTGTAATTATACCAGGAAATGTACTGACCTGACGTAATGGCGGTCAGCACATTTTGCGAATGCGGCGCTCTGGTAAGTTCGTTTTCTGGATTTATGTAATTAATTGTGGTTGTTCAATATTGCTTATAGTGTTATCAGTTTGTGTTAATGACGCTAACCGTAATTTGTTGAAAATACATCGTTTCACTGATATATGTTCATCATTCGCAATGAGCGATTCAAACAACGGGGCAGGTACGACGGCTGGTACTCACGAGCCTGGCGAACCTGTCCTCAGTTTCCCCAATATTCCGACATATATAAATATCTTCTGATTGTATCATGCGTTTTATTATATAAATTCGTAAATATAGGTACTTCAGCATAAATTCACCATTTTTAAAAATTTATTCTACAAGAGACAGGTAAAAGGGTAAAAATAATTTCCGCATTCAAAGCTGAGGACAACACTAAGGCAACGCTAGTCAAAACTAAGGGCTTATTTACGAAGTTTTTTAATGGATATTATATTGTTAACTATGTATAGCGGTCTGCCAGTGGCTTTACCCGCGTCGGTCAGGATAGTACCCTATATATGTATATGTTATTCCAGATAATGGTCTACGAATAAAAATGGTTGTCTGTAAAGTCGGTTTACGGATGGTAGTTTAACGTGACAACGTCATGACAAAGCTCCGCTCCACTCAACTACGATCGCCTACGGCTCGCCTACGGCATCGGCTACGATACGCCGATCGTAGCCGATCGTGCCTCTCTCTCGCTTTTGCCGCTCTCTCGCTCGCGGAACGCTACATTTTTTCGTGCATGCGCCCGGCGTTCATCGTTTTAATAGACGTTATCACGTCAAAAATTCGTTCAATAGTTTTTTGCGTGAAAGAGTAACAAACCTCACAAACTTTCATATTTATAATATTAGAATTATTACCAGGAAATAGGATATAATACCTGTATTAGTGTAAATGTCTGACATAAGTGAATTTTAAGTATCTATGGTGAATGTTGATAATCACCAATTTTTGATATGGTTCAAGAGGTGTGGTATGATATGAGATGTGGTATGATTAGGTCTTTAAATGATTTAGGTCTGAGAGAATTGGATTCGGAATCGGGATTATTCTAAAATAAATTAAAAGTTATTCGTTGGACATAATTAAAGTATATTAATTTAATTCACTAATTAAAAAATCAATATTATAATACATGTAACTATTGATGCGTGTGATCTTGGAAATCCAAAAAGACTTGGCCAATGTGAAAATCTGTAACATTAGAGAACAAAATATTTAATAATGCAGAGTGATAATTTCATCGCTGTTTAATGGTATTTAAGAATGGTACTGTGAAACCCCCTTTTTTCCTGTGTTTCTGACGTTCGTGAGCGCTGGTGAAAATTACCATCGTACCCTGTCTGTTCTTGTGGCGGTTGGGAGATTTTTGATGAATGATGTGATTAGAAGGAAGATTTTGATTTGCAAATTGCATATTTTGTGATCAGCGCCATCCTCATCACATCCTATAACTGTCCCACTGGTGGGCTGGGTTCCTCTCACATAATCATAGTCTCCATGCTAGCCGAGTGCAGATTGACAAATACACACCCTCGAGAAAAATGTGGAGAATTTTGAGTGTGCAGGTTCCCGTAAGATATTTTTCTGTACCAAAGTAAGTGATAAATATACTTTAAATACGCACATTTTGAAAATTAGAGCTGCGTGCAGGATTCGAACTGAGGCCCCCGGGCTCAGTAAACCAGAGTTCAACCGTTAAACTATCAGTGCTTTTTAAGTAATAATAAGGCTCTATCATTATGTATACGTATTTATGTTAAAAAATACTCCGATATTTATCTTAAAAAGAGTGATGTTCACAATATTAACACAATAAATAAGGCTAGACTGATTGTGTCTAGTTTGTACTCAACAAAACTGGTGGCTATTTATTAGAAAGCATATTGCAAATTTGATGAGTACTTAAATGACAAGAGTGCTTGGAAATGAGTTTTTTATATTAAATATTGCCATAAGTAGTATTAAGTGCTGTCTGTAATTGTGAGTAGGAAAAAATAAGCCCGGTAGTTTCTTGCCGCTTCTTCTCCCGGGACCACTCACGGTAGGGATTTGTTGAAGCAATGGCGTTAAGTGACTTTCGAAGTGTTTATAACAAACCTACTTCAAATAAAACTTATTTCATTTCATTTCATATATTGAAGACAAGCCGAACTATGAATAATGAACTTTAGTTTAAGTAAACTATTTATAAAGAAATGTATACCAAAACTATTTACTATTTCGTAACAAGTGAGTGTCGATCACGGACCTTGTATAGTCAAAAGTTACATAGGTAATAACTTACAAAGAATGCTACATATTCAGAGTATAGGTACCTGTGTTGCATTTGAGTAGAAGCCTCATTGAAGTTTCAGGAGCTGATCGTTGACGTTATTGTTTCTGAACACCAGAATTAGGGCCGTATCCCGGAAATGGAAATCCATTGCCCGGTCCGTATCCATTTCCATAGCCAGGACCGTGGCCCATTTGTTGATAGATTATCACAGGAGCACTGGTTGTTGGATCGATGAATTGAGAAGTACGACCAATTATTTTGGCCAGAGCCTGTCTTATACCTGAAATGGCTGTTTCTAAAATTTTAAAGTTTATCATTAGTTTTTCAATTACAAGTTAATGTTAATATAATAGTGCAAGATACGGCTCAAGAAATATATACCATCATGTGTTTAATAAAAATGATTCACAATATAAACTAAATAATATAAATATCTATAATTCGCGGAAAGGTATATAAATAAATCGCGTAAGACAATATTAATTATTAAAATTGTTAATTAAATATTTTCTATCTACTAAACTATGAGGAATAGCGAAAAGTGGTCAAAGGTGTTTCAGGGCCGATTTTCATGTACATTAAAACTGCGAATTATTTTTATTAAACACGTGAGGTTATATATTTCACGGGATCTTAGACTAGACTAAAATATAAAAAGTTGTTATTTTTGTTTTAAATACAATACAACCGAGATACATTTCACAAAGTACAAAGTTAGCTGACAACTGACGTGGGCTATGACAATACCTCGGCATTAGTTGTTAATTTTTATGCCGAATTTTTGAGATGAGGTGCTAACACATTTTGATGACAGCTCTATTAATATAAGTAATGGTAACAGCAACATAGAAGAGGTGTTAGTGAGTTAAAAAAGATAGAATAGAGCATAGGCGATTAAATATCTAGTTTAATACCATTATGTGGTGCACCAGAGGTAAGAATTATCAGTCGATTGAGTGCTATCAACGTTAACATACATACATCCTTTATTATGTACTTTAAGGACATTGCTCCGAAAATATCAAAGTTTATTGCGGAGTCTTCAGCTTAATAAAACTTACAAAACTGGGGGTAAATCCTGGAGCCCAGTAGTAATATGTGCACACTTACCTATTGGCCCTTGTTCTCTCTTAAGACGTGGATGTAAGAGATCTGTAGACATTGCAGGCGTCTCGGCTGTTTCTGGACCAGTAATTGGCTGCAGTGCGGAGATCAGAGGTCCATTGTCCTGGTCTAAGGCCTCAGATAGTGCGCCAAGTGAAATCGCCACTATTAAAATGGTGTATACATTCATTTTTACTGACTCTGAAGATATGGTAACTTTGTCAAATATTGACTAGTACCCTCGTTAAGTATCGCAATTTGAAAATATAGTTGTTAATATATTAATTATTATATTACAACTACTTATTTCGTTGTACATCGGCAAGCAACTGCACAATGTTGTATTCTGTTATACTGTTTATATACTTGCTTATATGTGCCTACAGACGTCTTTATCTGTCTGACCAGAAAGCAAGCTTTAGGTATTGCCGGAGGGAAGCGAAGAGAGATAAGACTCCTGCCGCGTAAATTTTTGTTCTTATGAGTAAATTTGTTATGAAAAATATAAAGTACAGAATACAATATCCAATTTAAAATTGCATAGTGACGGTCCCTATCCAATGTCAACAAAAATCTTTTTGATGTGAAACATCTTTACGCGAGGGGTAAACCTGATTTTTGGCATGGTGATATAGGCCGTGGCGACGCATCGCCGGCAATATGAAAAAAAATAATAATAACACAATGTGGGTAATCATAAATAAACTTGGTTTGATAGGCTCTAGCATACGGTAGGACAAATTCGAAACTTCAAAAAAAGAAACGGTGGCCTATTGGGATATTGTCGAAACTATAAACCATTATACCTACCTGAGTTCAAATCCTGGAGAAGTGATAATTTTATTGTTCTAATTTAGTTTTTTTAACAATAAAATAATTATGTCTGACATCGATAATTTCTGATGATAATAATTGAGTTGTTGCGATTTTAAAGAAATTTTTGAATTAAATTTTTTGTAAATAAAGAAAATAAAATGTTTATTTAATAAACTGTCATCATTTACTGGAGAAAATTCGTAATATTGTATTTTTTCATCATGTCATATTTAGTTCCTGTCATAATCTGTACTTTATGCCTGTTAGATGTACAAAATAATTTCGATGTTTCACATCTGCCAGCCGTCCCATGACAGCTGTTCTTTTTTTTAATGGAAATAGCCGGCAATCGAACTGACGATCTACCTGATGGTAAGCTGCTATCGTCGCCAATTAACATCAGTAACACCAAAGGCATCACTGATGATTTGTCGGCCAAGAAAGAGAGAAGAAAAAGAAAGAAAGAACTGACTCTCAAGCCCCCAACCGGAACACGACGAGTCGTTTGGTGGCTGACTCATGCTCGAGGGTGGTAGGGTGAGGTTTTAAGACATTTGTCTCTTGTTATCTCGTATTTGTAATCACCACTGGGTTCTTCCAGACTTAACTTACAATGACATTCAGGTTTATCAGTTCAGGATGTTTACATAAGTTCTCAAGTGGTTCTTAAGTGGGGTTTCCCAAGCTTCTATTACTCGTACAATGACATTTAAGTTTATCAATTCAAGTTAATTAAATTCAGTGGGTTTTTTAAGGTTGGAAGTTTGTTCTATTTTTAATAATAATAATAATAATAATACTTTATTTATTTGCTCTCACAAAAGGTTGTAACAAAATTGTGCCTTAGTATGTTACATAGTAGTCTTAAACCTATACTGTGAGAGCCTGGTGCCTGAAATAGGTATTTTATAATAAAAACCTGTGGTACAGGTCACCAGTGCCCCCCCCGCAGAAGTTTTTGGAACAACTATATAAATTTAGAAAGTACGAATACAATATTAATAAAGATTAAACTAATTGTAAGTACAACGATATAAGGATAGTAAAGAGAGGTAAGAGTTAAGTGCAGATATAATTTTAGTAGGTATATTGTAATGTAACTATTTATGTGTATGTTTGTGTGTTATATTAATGTGTGTTGTCTATAGTGTGATGTGTTTGTGTGTTTGTAGTACTGTATTTTGTGTATGTTGTGTTCGTGCGTGTGTTTGAGTGTCTAGTGTGCCGTTTAGGGTTGTGTTTGGTTTTGTGTGTGATTATTTGAATTATATGTGGAAAAACTTAATAAAGGCAGTTTGTTTAAACAGGAAAAAGGTGTGAAAAACAGGTACATACTTGAGTAATACTTGAGAATAGCATAATAAGAGGTTAGTATGATTTCAGATTTTATTTATATTTGAGTCATAAGTTTTGTTCGAAGGATACATAGGGGATACTGCTGCACCTACTCATTTGACAGTCTGTAGTATGTCTTCTGTTTCATGGTAGTCGAGGGATTTAAGGTAGTCCGATACAGTTGTTTTGCAATGTTTAAGCTGTAAGGGGTAAATATCAAGTTTATTGTTTAGCTTGTTATATAGGTAATTACCAAGGAAGCAATAAAACTTATGGGAGAGAGATGTTTTTAGAACTTGTTTTTCACATATATTCCCTTTCCTTCGTTTGTCCTGTCCTAATCCTGGTACATAGCTTAGTTGGGAATGTTTTCTGAGAACTATATTAAGAATAAAAGTTTGACGTACTGTTAATATTTCCCAGTTCTTATAGAGTTCACTGGTGGGATAGCGATGCGGAAGTCCTGCTCCAACTTTTAATATTGCTCGTTGAGCCCTTTCCAATTCTATAAGATGGGATTTTGGAGCACCACCCCAGGCAGTGACACAATATTCTAACAGAGGCTGACAAAGGGCAGAGTAAACCATTTTTATGATGCGGCGGTCAGCCACATGCCTCAGTTTTCTAAAAATGTAAATCATTTTGCGGAGTCTATTTACTAGTGTTTCCAGGTGATGTCTAAAACTTAACGTTTGGTCAATATTTACTCCAAGGTATTTTATTCCATTTGTGCGATCAACTATTGGACATAGGCATCCAACTGTTTTATCAGCATCACAAAAGTGTGCCTTGATGGTGTATGTGTCAGCAGGGAGCAAATTAGACCTTGGAGCAAATGTAATGACTTTTGTTTTGGAAACATTTAGTGTCAGTAAATTACTTCGGAGCCATTGGTTGACTATATTAAAGCCTATCTGTGCAGTATCAAAAACTTCGCTCCAACTGCTGCCCGTGAAAAATAACGCCGTGTCATCCGCAAAGCTAAGTATCTTCCCGCCATTTAAGTGCAATTGACACAAGTCATTTACGTAGATTAGGAACAGCGTTGGTCCAACCACACTTCCTTGAGGAATACCATATTCCGTAGTTGATTCATCACTCAGCCACTGTTGAATCTTAACTCGTTGGCTTCTGTTCGTCAGATAGTCTTCAAAAAGTCTGAAAGGGATTCCTCTTATTCCTATTTTCTCTAGTTTAGCTAGCAGGCGTGGAATTGGGACCGTGTCAAATGCCTTAGCCAGGTCTAAGAACACAGTTAGGCATCGTGTTTTCTGGTCTAGACAAGATACAGCGGAGTCTATTAGTTCCTGAACGGCATCATTTGTAGATCTGCCTCGTCGAAAGCCGTACTGACTGGGCGCAAGAAGATTATTTGCTTCCAGGTAATTTACGAGGCGTTTGTTAATAAGCCGTTCCAGGATCTTAGATAAAGTTGGCAATATAGAAATAGGCCTGTAGTTATTGAAGCAGTCCTTCGGTCCACTTTTATGGATAAGCTTTATTACTGCACGTTTAAGGGCCTTAGGGAACTGTCCTGTTGATATGGCCAGATTGCAGATATGGGTGATGGGTTCGGCTAGAAGAAGTGAATATCTTTTGATAATCTTTGCTGAGATCTGATCCATTCCCACTGCAGTATTTTCTCTGAGAGACATGATGATGTTGATGATTTCGGTGCTGGTAGTAGGCAGCATGACGAATGAGTTTAAAGAAGTAGGCTGGTATGTATTAATGTTATGACTATTTGAGGTATCACTAATTTTACTGGCGATGTTTTTACCAATTTCAACAAAATAGCTATTTATTTCATTAAGGCGAGGTGTCTGATTAATATCATCTGTCAACAAACTTTGAGAATAGTCACTGACACGATTTGTTCCGCTAATCTTTTTTATAGTTTCCCATAGGTTTTTCTTATTATTCTTAGTATTCTCAATCTCCTGTCTTTCATAATTTCTTTTTGCCTTCTTTAACATAGCATTGCAAAAATTTCTATACCTTTTATAAATTAATTTCAATTCTTCATTTCCCGGATCTTTTTTTAACTTTTTATATAAGTTGTCTCGGTGTCTTAGGCACCGAAGTAACCCTTTGGTTATCCATCTTTTAATTATTCTTTTCCTGTTGGTTTTTTTCTCTGTATATGAACTAATTTTTATCCCCGATGATAAGAGCGCTATCAAAAGGTCTGTAGCTGAATTAACGTCGAGACATTCTAATATTGAGTTAAAGTTAGTATTCTGCATTTCTAGGTCAAGTTTATCATAGTTAATCCGATGTATAGATGAGTTATTGTGTTGTTGGCTAATTACAGAATTATCTAGACTAAAGCTGACGGATACGGTCTCATGATCAGTTAACGATGTCTCCGATATAAAACATGTTGCTTCTAATTCTGTTTTAATTATTATATGGTCGAGACAAGTACGGCCGTGCGTTGCGGTTAAGTATCCTGGTAGCATACCGTGAGATGCTAACATATTAAGGTATTCATGCGAACGGTTGTCTGTGGTGCCCTGTGAGATATCTATGTTTACATCACCGCAAAGTACTATATTTTTATAACACTTTAACTTCGAGAGTAGTGTATCTAAGGAGCTAATAAAGTTGCTTATATTATGTTGACTAGGAGGACGATATATACCAATAATACAGTAATTGTTGTTGATTTTAATTAGGAGGCAGTTAGCGTCATGAATAGGAGGCTCTTCATGAGTAACGCGTAGGTTAGATTTGTAATAGATAACAACACCCTCATTTTGGGTTTTATGCGCCGAAGTTTGTATATGATTATAGTTTTTTAAGTACGGTATATATTTTGCAGAAGGTAGCCAGCATTCAGATAGGACTAATACATCCCATGATATCTGTGACCGCTGTAGTAGGGTTTCGAAGTTGTCCATATTACAGGTTATGCTACGAATATTTTGGGTTAGAAGATTGAAATAATTATTGTAGGGAATAATATGTTTTTTTATATCATCAATGTTACAGATAGAGGATTTGGCGACTTGTATCGCATCCAGATCTAGGCTGAGAGATTCAATGTTATGCGGATTAGCTAACATTATTATAAATTGTATTAACTATGTCGTCACGGAGATTCTCACGTGACGGGGAAGAATTGTTTTTATTAATACTATAGCCTAAATCTGGATAGTGTACATTTAGCCGTTTGATTCTGTAGCCTGAGAGTAATTTCGTAGTAAAGGTTGTAGGGTAGTATAGTTTTGTTGTCAATGCTTTGCTTAAAGTAAAGATATGAACAATATATTGAGGAATGAAGTTAATGTGATTAGAAACTGAAGTGTGACGGAATTGTATGTGTATTGTATAGTTTGTATTAGTTATGTATATATATGTATGTGTATATTTGTAAAGTGATTTTATGAGTAAAGTGTGAGTATATCTGTTTGTGTGTATATATCTGCTTATAGTATAATAAAAATAGTTGCAAAGATAAAAATTAATCAAGTAGTAGTAAGTAAAATGATTTAAAGTATTTAAGTACAAAGAAATAAGAAACAAAAATATATCTTTCACAATTAGAGGTAAAAAGTATAAAGCTAGTCATAATTTAAGTTTTAAAAGTTCAGACTCAGAGTTTATGCGAATAGGCATTGCATTATCTTCAGTTTTTACATAAATTTTCCCATGTGCCGTCCAACACGCAGCTATGTTTTTACTCTTGAGCTTTTCACGTGCTAGAAAGAAAAGGCGCTTAGTTTTGGTGGTGAGGAACTCCGAGATGTAGATAGGGCGAGTGGGACCCGCTAAATTAATTTGAGCCGTTTGTAATGGTGTTCCCTTGTTGTCTCGTTGAGATCTATTGTATTTTTTGTAAGCGGACATGTCGGCTTCTTTGCGTGTAACGGAGATGAAGTCCACCACTACGGCGTTGGATTTTCTGCGATAAATATCCTTTATTTCACAGTCCTTCAATGGGGTTTCTAAGCCTGTTGAAATGCTAATATTCTGTACTATAGTGGTTAGGTCCTTTTTATTTTCTTCTTCAGTTTTGGGCAAGTTACGAATTTCTATCATTGTCTTACTACATTTAAGCTCCATTTGTTCCAGCTGATTTTCCAGAGCAATAACTTTTTGTTTATAATCATTATTTTCTTGTTTTAACTGTTTTAATTCTACTTGCAGGTTTTCATTTTGCATTGTTAGCATAGTAATAGATTTTTGTATGTCCTGATTTTGCGAGACTATAATTAAAAGTGCAGAGTTGAGATCATCAAATTTTTTGTCTTGCTGTTCCTTTAATTCTGTGAGCAGTATTTTTAAGTTTGATACGGGTGACAACGGTTTTTCGAAGACGTTTTCGTGGTTTCGCTTATGCCGCTTTGTCACATTAAAGTAAGTTTCCTCAGGTGGTACATTCATAGGTTTATTTAATGCACTATCCGAATTATAATGTTGAATTATTGTAGAAGTAGTTGGAGTCTTTAATTGCGATATTTCAGCCCTGGGCGTCGTACTTTGTTCCGACATTATAAATAAATAACCTCTTTAGGCCTAAATGTCCCGACGGCAAGCGGTTAGTATTTGGGGGCGTGTCTATTTGTGCTAGTAGAAATGGTACGTATATGGTCACGCACACAAGGTCAAGGCGCACTGATATTGGTTAGTCGTTATCTTGTAGATCTTAATAGACTCACGCGCACGTATAGTTTATTCGCTCGGGCGGCAGGCACGTCTTGCTCACTCATTAACACTGTGGTTTATCGCTATTGAATACACACAATACACGTCTGCTCGCTGCGGTGTCCGCGGGGGAATAATGCAAAAACATATTATCAAACGTAAATAAAAGTTCTACATGTTCAAACACCTTATCGTAGATCGTGCTCATTTTACACTGATACATATCGAAAATGGCGCAACAATCATAAAGGGTGAATTTATACATTAAATTGAGAAGGGTGAATTTATAAGGTGAATTTATAATAAAGGGTGAACCGACGAAATCAGCTGTAGCAAAACATTTGAATCGGAAACTAATCATTGGAATGAGCTTCGTAGCTCACAAATGATCTCAGTGGAACGCCGAGAAGATCTGAAACCCCAAAAATTTTAAGAGAAAGGATATGTGTGAATCTTTGCAAAAAGTGCAGAATGTTTTGCTGTAAAATGCCGCCGGTTAGTGTAATTTTTAATTATGTTTAAAATATCGCCGTACAACACCTAAACATAATTATCGTGAGCATTCATAATATTATTGACATCTTCTATTGCTAATATTGCTATAAGGGAATTAATTTATCAATGTATTATTTCTTTTTATTAATACGTAAAATACCAGCCTTATCTTTGTACCCCTTTTTAATATAATAAAGCACGCATGTACGAGTAGGAGTAACTTTTTTATTATTTATTTAAAGTTAATACCGATAAGATGCGCACAAAATTAAAATTGAAAAAATCAATGTAGAGCGAGTCTTTATTGAAAATTAATGCATAAAAGGAAACCCTAGAGCCATACCTACTATCCTACGCGAGCATACGAAATCACCAGCAGCACAGAATTCATAATAGTACCTAAAGGTACCAGCAGCCAAATTTATGCTTGAATTGGGCACTAAGGACTGTGCTGTGCTGAGGCTGTGTGGAATTAAGGCCTCAAAAAATGATGTAGATCATCTGACAAAGTGCAAAATATTTTGCAGCAAAATGTGGCTATTGCGGCGAATGTGGATACTATAATCTGGATTTTACCAAGAACAAAATAACCGACTTCAAAATAACTCAAAAACTACTCCTCAGATCTAGCACAAATTTATGTGGAACTACATGACAAGCACCAGCTTTCGATAAAAAAAAGAATCATCAAAATCGGTTCACCCAGTCGAAAGTTCTGAGATAACAAACATAAAAAAATACAGTCGAATTGAATACCTCCTCCTTTTTTTGAAGTCGGTTAAAAATTGTTGAACTAATTAATTGTAAGTTATTAATTTTTATAAAACAGCACTAGCTGATATGTGTCTAAGGTTTCTGTGCGGTGGTACAGTCGGCCGTAGAAGTAGCTTAACATTTTAGTACATACTTTGTAATAGTAACTGTTTCGACGGTTTCCTAGCAACATCTATGACAAATTCAAGGAATGTAATGTGACAAGGTACTAAAATGTTAAGCTACTTCTGCGGCCGACTGTACAGAACGTGATATTGGAACGAAACATCGAAATATAGCAAGATATTCTATATCAGCTGCGTACCTGTTTGATAGTGGTCACGTTAGTATTAATATTGTACGCTCGAAATGCGCCGTTTTGGATATAATTCTCAACAGAAAGATTTTGATCAGTTTATCTGTGCGTGAACTTTGGAAAAATCTTACTAGGTTAAATCCAGAGAATGGTATTTAGTATTAGCATTAACTATATAAACATTAATAATACGAGTACAATAGATTCTAAAAAGTAGCAATAAAATTAAAAACATTAAAATGACTCCAAAGAAGTTCGATAAAATAAGGGACTGATTAATCTGTTGTCGATGCTAGCAAACCCATACAAAACTGCATGAAACTCAAAATTGTCTGTAATATTTTTAAAGTCAAAAATCTAAATTCACTGATTCATAATAAACATTCTGTAAATATAGTCGCAGTAATCTGCTAGTTTAATATAACAGGAAAAGCGCCACTTGGCTCTCCCGAAATTATCTTACATTAACAAAATACCCAGGTATAGGTATTAAGTTTATCATTGTTTATTTATATAAGGCAGGTTTAAAAATATATTTGAACAATGACCTAACAATCATTAATCACTTTACAGTAGAGTTATCAGTTCAATAAATACGTGAACTTATCTGTACCATTGTGGGTAAAATATAGAAAAGATTATTTTTATAAAGTTTTCCTGTTATTGAACTTGGGAAATAGTCGAAATATAGTTTTTCTCCTGCAGAAACACTTAGGTAAGCTGTAAGACTTTTCAGGCCGTTCAATATTCATTACGCGATATTACTAACACGAAATAGTTGGCTTATCTGAAGTTAATTCACAAACTTCATGGTAAGTTCACGCGAAATACCGCTGGCAATAGTTGGGGTGCTCAGAAGTATTTCACAAAGCCAACCTTCAACTTGCGGAGCGCGTCACAATTATATTGTGCTGTAATAAAAAAGGAATTACTAAGTAGGTACTACAGTCAAGACAGATTTTGGCTATATTCGGGGTAAGTACATGCATTTAGTAAGATCTTGAGTCAGTTTAGGTAGAAGTACACTGGAAGCGATTAGTACGAAGATTAGTGCAACGTCCATCTTAATATCCACAAAAAATATTTTTTTTAAATCTTTAATGGATCTTTTTGCAATTATACGTCTACTCAGTTTCTTGATATTATAATTGATGGTTTAGTATTAATATGTTTTCGATAGGGTATTGTAAGCAATCATATTTTAATCCGGTGGCAATTAGTTTTGTATTAGATAGGTATAGTAGTATAGCGCTCTATATGCAAAGCGAGTAAACATCTATACTCTGCCAATGCTGGACCCTTTTCCCACAGTTTTTGTGCTTCTATTCATATTTTAAATCGTTGGTAGGAATTCTTCGTTTCATAATAAAGTGTCAAGGTTGACAGAACTATTTAAAACCTCAAGCATAATAATTCTGTTTAATTATTCTTTTGTGGAAGCCATTATTAACGAGGAAAGGTTTAAAAGTTTTTCTTTCGGGCCAATTCCACCGTAAAGTTTTTCTTCAATATGTACGCGGGAACCGGAGAATAAGTATTAAAATTTTAAAAGTCTTGCGATTAAACATTTGTGTGTAGGTCTAGAATAGAAATTAGTTTCCTATACAGTATAGATAGACGAAGCAAAACACATTTATAATTCAACATTTTTGCAAATGCCAGTTTGAGATTTGAAAGTAAGGATTTTTAATTCAATATTGAATACACGTACATAAATTGTCTCGAAATGCCAATGTACTTCTGATGAAATCACCTTTTGCTAAAAACTTTTTATTATTTTGTCTTTAAATCATGATAGAAAATCATTCATCTAAATATAATCAAACTACGGAATTGGATTCCGAGGTTTAGCGTTTTTATACGGGTGTGTAATAGTTAATATAATAACATATAGTATAATATGACTTGATTATAGTATACAATAACGTTCACATGATATAATTTTCATATCAACACATAAAATAACCTAATTTCATGTGATCTAATATTTCTTTCATATAATGTTATTTCATTCATTTGCTCTAATAACATAAGTATAACGTTTACTTCAATAATTTTTATATAGTACAATGCTCTTTTTATATAACGTTCATTTGACCTAATTTTCATTTCATCTAATTTTCAAATAATCTAATGTTCAAATGTTACACACCCTTAAAAGATATACAGCATGCGGCAAACAGCAAGAGGCATTCCGCTTGCAGCAAGCAAACAGCAGACATGGTTTCAGTCACGGCTCCGGTGCCGCGGCGCTGCGGGGCTCTGGCGGTCCCACATGATCTTATCGTCGCAGATGCTATTACCACTGCGGCAGGGCTGTAGCTAGAGTCGAATTTGAGGTAGGGCAGCATTGGTTACAGGTAGGGCGGAAGTTAAAAATTTATCATAATTGATCTGATCCGAAGCACGGGCTCCTAAATCAATCACCATTTATATCACCGACCTCTAGGTCACAGAACAAAGAAATATTATAAATGAATGTCACAAACTGTGGTATATTCGGAAAAGTTTAGATACCAGTCGCTATACTTTTTTTTATCTCAAGCTATGAAGAAATAATTTAATTATAATATATTATCTTAGTTTTTGGTATTTTTAAGGTAGGGCATTGTGGTGTTAAGGTAGGGCAATACCCCACAATGCCCCCCCCTAACTACGGCCGTGCACTGCGGCTTCGGCATGGCTACGCCGTGCGCGGGTTTACATTACACTCTACGGGTAGGGCAGACAAGACTACGTGGAGTCAGTTTTGCA
This sequence comes from Thymelicus acteon, assembly GCA_951805285.1. Classification (NCBI taxonomy): domain Eukaryota; kingdom Metazoa; phylum Arthropoda; class Insecta; order Lepidoptera; family Hesperiidae; genus Thymelicus; species Thymelicus acteon. The sequence goes on along the minus strand of OX638213.1, from coordinate 8,327,851 downwards.
GTGATTCTTTCACTAACGTTAACGTTAACATTCGGTCAAACGACAATTATTTGGAATTTTCCAAAAATATACAAAGTAGATTTCTAAATTATATTAAACGTTACTTATAGATTTTAAATATTATTGTACCTCATATTATACTAATTGTATATTAGTTCAAATGTTAAAATATCCGTTAGACCATGTAAAAATAGGAAATATGAAATGAAATTATACCAATTAATCATTATATCATTTGATCGTTATACTAAAAAAAGTACATCAATTGGCATCAGGTTAAATTATCGTTAGTATTTATGTTATTCTATTAACTGTTACTGCATTCCATACAAATTGTATTATGCATCACTTATTCAAGCGCGAAATATACGTACTCAAAAGAGGGTATTTCTCTTCATCTATCAACACAAAAATCTACGGTATAAATGGGTGGTTCTGCCATAGTGACTATACGAGTTCTACTTTGTGTGTCAAGGTTGTGAAATGCAAAAAACCCGTAATATTCAATTTGTTTTTGAAGCTGGCAGCCCGCCCGCCGCCGCGGCATACTGACGCGCCAATTCTTCCTGCCGCCTCAGCTCTTTATACCAGCGACCTGCCAAATGCGAACCTTATGAGTGCTCGAATTTGGTGTTCTTTATGATGATGACGTCACGTTGTTAACATAATAAGGATATGTTCTGTTGTTTATTCTAGCGTTGCTTACCCTAATAAATGAAATGTAAGTAGATACACCTGCATGCTGAAAATGTCGTTTCTAAAAATGTGGTGTTTGTTTGTAACAGTAATGCTGTTTCCTAGCTAATGGTTGACCGAATTTTATAGCAGCACTGCGCTTGCATTTTGTATATTTTAGACAAAAATGTTTGGATTCTCTTAAGATACTTTAAGAACATATTTTGAATGAATTTGATGCAAGATGAATTTCTTCCTATCTTCTTTTTTTCGTAGTGGGCAGTCTAAACAAAAACAGTTAATAATATTGTATATTGTAGTATACCTACTATTTTAAATTTTTACATCGTAAAGCTTTTGTATGTTGCAACACCTGGGGCAAAAGGCACACACTGTAATGTAATCTTGTATTTAAAAGTTCTTCTTTTTTGGAACGAAGTTTCTTATCGCGCGTTGCGAAAGGGGGCTAGGCGGCAAATTTGGTAACGAAAAATTGTAAGGGCACTTTTTGCCGTCGTTAGTCGTTACAACTCGTGCGGCGTCGTTACATGTCGTGCGGCGTGCGCATGTTTCTCTGTCTGTCTCTCTCTCTCTCTCTCTCTTATAGAAAGCAAGCCATATTTTCGTTTCTTGCAGTAAGTACTAGGATAGCAAAAACATGCAAGCGAGTGTAGCAAGCTACTAGGTGAACAAAGCCGATGAGAAATTTAGTACCCTAGATTTGTTTTGGCACACTCGCTTGCATGTTTTTGCTATCCTAGTACTTACTGCAAGGAACTTCGTTCCATCCGGGTGTCCCTTGACACCTCTCAAGTTTTTTTTCTTAGGCTTTTGCAGTGAAAGGGGTTGGTTTTCAAATGGCACATTTCAATGTAAGGTTTGTTAAATAAAAAAAATGTACTAACATTCTAGAAGCAATATTATATTTATTTTCTAATGTTTGTGTCACCCTTATTGAGATGCAAAGGACAAACTTAATGAGAAATGGAATTGTCTACCAGTCTACGCTGGGTGGTTGTAGAAAGAGTTGATGGCAAAAGTTAAAACAACAAAATAATGTAATTTAATAGGTACATGAAAATCTCGTGTCACAGTGTTTGTAGTCGCACTCCTCCGAAACGGCTCGACTGATTTTTATGAATTTCATTCGTGTATATTTGGTAGAAATGACAATAGGTCGTAAAGTATATTTCATACCACTAGGTGATTAGGGTTTCCAGGCGATCGGGATTTACGCTAGAAGAGGATCCGATGCGAACAAAGTCGAGGGCACAGCTAGTATTATCATGGCATTTTCATATATCTCCATAATCGACCTCAACTAAGACTGTGGTGTCTTTAATAATAGAAATGACTATTCAAGTTGGTTGATTTAATGGTTGGTCAGCTTTATATTGGGATACCCAAATGCCGGATTACCCCCCCGCCCCCAAATAAAACTCACAGTTAAACATTTTTGAGAGTGATTTTTTGTGATTCTGTACTAAGCGATTTATGTAACTGTATGTAACTCTGAGTTGGGGCGTAAGTATTTAACTCTCTTTCGATTTAAGGTTAAGGTGGGTATTTTTTCTGGCGGAGGGCTTCACTCCCCGAGCGCACTATACACAGGCCCTGCGGTCTCCCCATCCCCACTTTTCGTCACGTCTTCAGGTCCTTACCACAAGCTCATTACAATACATCAGTGAAAACCACATCTAAACCTGTTAAGCCGTTCTTGAGATTAGCCGGAATAAACGCACAGACAAACAGACACAAACTCTAGAAATCATTGTTATGGGATCCATTGCGTTAATAAATACCCTTAATAAAAGTTTTTCTTAAGTATCTTTATGAAAACGATAATAGTTACAGTTTTATTATAAGGACTGATTGATGTAGTCAGCTAGATTAGGCTTAGGAATCCATCTATAATGCTTACAAATGCATAGAGCACTCCTCTGTGGTTGCCTCAAAGTGCTCTGCCCTAAGACTGTATATGTTAATTAATAGAAACTTCTTGATACTATGTTATTATGACATTTATTTTAAGACAATACCTATACAGACAATCGGTTACTTAAATCGCTAGTTTATATTAAATTTTCTCAATAATTCATATATCTCTGACAACTCATTACATCATACTATTAGGGTTCCGTAGCCGAATGGCAAAAAACGGAACCCTTATAGATTCGTCATGTCTGTCAGTCTGTCTGTCTGTCTGTCTGTCTGTCTGTCTGTCCGTCCGTATGTCACAGCCACTTTTCTCCGAAACTATAAGAGCTATATTGTTGAAACTTGGTGAGTAGATGTATTCTGTGAACCGCATTAAGATTTTCATACAAAAATAGAAAAAAAACAATAAATTTTGGGGGTTCCCCATACTTAGAACTCAAACTCAAAAATGTTTTTTTCATCAAACCCATACGTGTGGGGTATCTATGGATAGGTCTTCAAAAATGATATTGAGGTTTCTAATATCATTTTTTTCTAAACTGAATAGTTTGCGCGAGAGACACTTCCAAAGTGGTAAAATGTGTGTGTCCCCCCCTGTAACTTCTAAAATAAGAGAATGATAAAACTAAAAAAAATATATGATGTACATTACCATGAAAACTTCCAACGAAAATTGGTTTGAATAAGATTTGATAAGAAGTTTTTTTTAATACGTCATAAATCGTAAACCGCAAAAAACATCGATCAAAGTTACAACGAACTACAAGAACTTTTATATTATGTTACTTGCTGCTACGGAACCCTTCATGGGCGATTCCGACTCGCACTTGGCCGCTTTTTTTATATATTCGTTTTCTAACAATGACGTGGCCAGTCTCATACGTACTTGCTCATATATAAGTTATATTATTATTTATCTACAAATTATTTATTAATACAATTATAGCTGTGATAATAATATCTAACTTAATGAATGATATGCACAAACACAAGTAGAAAGTAATTTTTATTGTACATACATTAAAAGTAACACTTCTGAATTCCAAACATTCGTGAAATAATAGCGATAACTTTGTAAGGTAGGTAAACTTTGTTTGGAAACTTTTTATTACTTCAAATCTCGAACAAAATTTTTTATTATCATTGTTAATTTCACAATTTAAAAAAAAACATGTGTAATTGTTGGTAGGTACGTAGTAATTTTGCAATTCCTGAACAACTTCTTCCAACAAGTCTTGTTCTTGGGGTCATAATATTCAAAAATATTTGTGTAGGCTTAATCGTTGCGTTAGATGTTTTGAGATCTGAAACAATAAAAAAAATATGTTATAATGTAAATCATGTGGTCAGCAATATCTCGATCGACAAACTTTTTGATTTAAAAACCGCATCAGATTTGGTCCATTTGTCTACAAACCTCCACAGATAGTCACGCAGTCTGGGTGACTCTCACTGATATAATACACACTGGCGGGCACGACAAATATAAAACGCGTAACTTATATTATCAATGAAATTTTTGGTTCCGAAAAATGGATTTATTCCCACGGATAAGCGCTTACAAGTGTAACTGTTGCTATAAATGAATGTTTTTAATTTATAAAAACGCCTGGCCTCTAAAAATTCTTGTTAAAAATGAGTAGTTAGTAGACTCAGGTGAGTACAAGCACAGGTTTTCAGATTTGAACTGTGTACTTCTTACTATGTAAATAAAAAATAGTTGAATTTTAGGTTTTGTCCTGTACCTTATTTACCTGTATTGGAGTTGATCGTTGCCGCTGCCTTCATATTGTGATTGATCGGTCATGACATAAGCGCCGTTTTCATATTTGTAGCCAGACTTGTTGAATCCGGGGCCAGGGCTGTTACCAGGGCCGTACCCAGGTCCGTAGCCTGGCCCATAACTCGGTCCGTAGCCAGGTCCGTTGGAGCCTGGGCCAGGGCCGGTACCAGATCTGTAGTCGAATCCGGGGCCAGGGCCGTAAACAGGGCCATACCCAGGTCCGTACCCAGGTCCGTAGCCAGGTCCGTAGCCAGGTCCGTAGCCAGGCCTGTAAACAGGCCAGTAGCCAGGTCCGTACTCAGGCCCGTAGCCAGGCCCGTGTCCAGTTAAGTATACTATATGGTTTCTGGGTCCTGGATGAACAACATCACTTACACCACCCAGTATACCACTCACGAGATCTCCAACACCGCCCAAGATTTCACCTGAAAGTTTACGATAATAATATTCATAAAATTTTAACAATAACAAGTTTATAACCATGTGATTTAAAATGCAGTAAGCACTTATGGGGCTCACAGTCCAGCTTGTGATGAAGTGATCTGATCTACCGAGCGGGCGCGGTCGCTTATCCATTGGCAACCGCCGGTGGCAAAAAATTCTTGAGTACTTCTGTGTATAGGAGAGCATGTAAAGCCCAGCTCTAGCTGATATAACAATAATTGTTAAGCTATGTCAGAGGCCTACGGATGGCATGAAAAAATCCGGCATTTGGGTAGGCCACTAATCTGCTTTATGAAGTACAATCAAATCAAATATAAAAAAAAATTATTGTACACCACACAAAGGATTACAATAATTTAAAATGTATAAATAGTGTATCAAGCTATAAAAGCGTATTAAAAATGTGAGATAGAGTGAGACAATTTTTCTGAATACAAATAACGTTGTGCGCGCTTATGTGTGTTACATATTTAAATACTTTTATGTATGTCACACATAAGCGCGAGCCTTCAGGTAATTCAGTAATGTTGTTTGCACACTTACCGGTGTGTCTCTTCTGACGTTGTTCTTTAAAGTCTTCAGATATTGCTGACATTTCGGGTGAATCTAGACCAGGAGATGGCTGCAGTGCGGATATCAGAGGTCCATTGCCCTGGTCTACGGACTCAGATAGAGCGCAAAGCGAAAGCGCAACTATTACAATGTTATATACATTCATTTTTACAGCGAACATCATAATGCAGTTATTTATTCAAGAAACTAAAACTAAACTAAAACTTAGGATTTCGTAATTAATAAGCCTCAATATTAGTTGAACACCTAACTCGTATACAGTTACAAAATATAAATTCGTGTCTATATTCGAATGACGGTAATTAGGTACTTATTCGATATAAATCGGCACTCAACTATTTAACAGGAGCTTATGTTATCCTACTTATACTTGCTTACATGTGAGCACTGATACGGGGTTCGAAGTATGATATAAACACTCGTATCTTCCATAGTAGAAAATGGAATCGCAGTCTGTCTGAATGTGTAATAAAAACGAGTGTGCAACATTTGATATACTTATGTATGTAATAACATAAATTCTAACGATCATTTGACCTAATGTCATTTGATATATGTACTTTTTATTAATATAGCAATCAAATGAAATAATGAATTATTATGGTATAGTATAAAATTATGAAAAAATGAACATTTTATATAATGTACATTTGCACAAATATTTAATTAGTAAAATAATCAGGTACTATAATATTCAAAATCTAAAGTAACGTTTAATATAATTTAAAAGCGTACTTTGTTTTGTATATTTTGTATAAAATATTTAACCCTATAATAGATCACAAACCTTATTTTATAACGCTTGTCATAAACTTTAATAAACAATTTTTAAGTAGGTCACGCCCCAACTCAAGAGTCACTAACGGTTACTTAAATCGCTCCTTAGTACAGAATTTGTATGCTGATTCTTTACTAAGGAGCGATTAAAGTAACCGTTAGTGACTCTGAGTTGGGGCGTTAGTCTCGTAATTAGTATGACGGATTTTTGCACATTTTTGACTCAAGTACATTTTTTAACATTTTGCCTAATCGTTAGCCAAATTAAATTTTACGGGAATAATTTTCCATGAATTCTAGTAGTTCTTAAGATAGATTGTGGAAAAAAATACCAGTGAAATATTTCTACTACAGGCCCTGGAAGTTAATGTTTACTTTTAATTTTCTAAGAAATCAATATTGTTTCCATGTTAATTCGATTTTTATAAACCTATGATTTACAGCGGTCATATGACACAAAAGGGATACTATTGAGCTAGTTTGAGGAAAAAATCACGTGCGTAGACTTAGATCTGTAGACCTGTGTTTTCAAGTTTTCTCAAAGAATCGGATTTCTTCAAAAAAGTCACTAATTCCCAAATATCGTACGAAAAATAACGTACATAGCGGTCAAATTGGTAGGTATTGAGGTCTCCCACTCCTGGGCCACCGTTGATCGACATTCCCTGTTACACCCTGTATAAAATATGTAAGTCTAATAGACCATGTAAAATTAGGAAATATGAAATTATATCAATCAATTATTATGTCAAATGATCGTTACTACTTATATTATTCTATCAATTGTTGCGCACCCTTTTGTAACTGCTGAAAGGTACTTCAGCAAGTTTGCCGCGTGCACTCAAAACGCCTTCTGCCTCGCTCACACATGTATAGGAACAGGTTTTACGTTGCCAAATTTTAGTTAATCCCTTGAAATTTCCCCTTTCCGTGGAAAATTTGGAATACGTTTTCATTACTTACGTTGCCAAAATATTTATAAAAATAAAAAAATAATAAGAAAGAAAAGTTGATAAACAGAGGAGCAAGTAGTGAAAGAAAAAAAAAAAATCAAACTGGTGACGCACATTACTCTGTGTAAAGAAAGAATTACCCTAGAGGAGCGATAGCGGGTTATTATTTAGTAGAATAAAAGACTATGTATAAAGATATTGACTTCAAACTTTATTAAAATAATGCATCCACGGGAACATACTCGGAGAAGTGTGCTAGTTTAATATACAAGGAAAATACACTAAGTTCTCTAAAAATAATCTCACAGCGTCATTCAACTTTATCGTATCACTTTGTTTATGTCCAGTGGGTTTTTATTGTTGGAAGATTGTAAATTGTTTGAATACAATGATTCAATAAAGTAAAAATCTGTTATCAATTTAAAACATTTCAGTAGGTAGCGTATACAATAATACTTTAAGTACATGCATAAGTAGGAAGTTCAGTTTTTCATTAAATTATTTTTCACTTTCTCAAGTCATTTTGTTTTAATTTTGAAGGCCGAAAAAATATTTTAGTATAAAATCGAATGTGTCTAATATGTAACCTTAACGTTATGTCGTTAACGGTCGTACTGTTCTGATGGTATGTTTTTTAACAGACTTCGAAAAAGGAGTTTACACCTGCATGCTGAAAATGTCGTTTATAAAAATGTGGTATTCGTTTTTAAGCCTAATGCTGTTTCCTAACTTATGTATGATTGACCGAATTTTATAGCAGCACTGCGTTTGCATTTTATATAATTTGAATCCACTTTTAAATTACTTTGGAATACTTTTAAAACATACTAAGAATACATGTCTGTGCTTTGAATACATAATTTGATGCAAGATGCATGCTGTGATTTGTCGCGCACAGGCACTAGATGGAGTTAGATGTTTTTTCTGCTACAAATGTCATAATGGTTTCCTATAATAGAAATGTGTCTGACTCCAAAATGAAAAGAAATCTTTAATCAATGACATTGACGTGTGCTGTGCTGTTGGATTCCTTTCACCATAAATTGTTCTCCTTGCGGCTCGATTGCTTCGACGGCTCGATAACATTTCAATTTGATGAAAAAGATTTTGTAGAAAAAATGCAGATCCTGTTCATCATTTATGGCCAGCAACATATTGGTGATGCATCTGGTGAACTTACTGATGTCCAGTGAAAGTAGCCGGGGTAACGGTGACAACATGCCTTTACGTGGTTTATAAAAATTATGCAGGGAACAAAAACATTAAATATTTTATCTCCCTATCGGGAACGTAATTTCTTGTTCTAATGTCTTTACACTTCCTTTCTTCTCTGACAATTATAACTTTAGAGTGCAAAGAGCAACCCGCTGAGACTAATTTAGAGTTCTCTTCGGTTTTATCTTTGACCTATCTTTAAGGTAACTCAGGTAAAAATAATTTAGTATCAAATCTTAAAATAGTGTTGGAGTAAGCCATTCTTAGTCCACCAGTATAAATAGAATAGCTTCGATTTATATCATCTATCATATAAATATATTGGTTTATAACTGCGGCTCTATTAAGTTTTTCATAACATTGCGATTTTGGCTTTTAGCTTTGGATGCGGTTTTCACAAGTTTGGATTGTTAATTAGGTTAAAACCTTATGTTATATTTCAATCACAAATAAAAAATGTTTATTTAAATATCTTATCTAAAAGTTATTATAAAAATATAATCGCACCTGCGCCGGTAAACAAAAGCATCGCACCTGAAACCCAAGCACCTGAGAGATCTCTACAATTTTTGTTTATTTATTTAGACTTTATTGCACCATACAAATGTATAAGAACAAAAGGCGGACTTAATGCTAAAACTTAAAAGCATTCTCTGTCAGTCAACCTGTGTTGTGTGCCAGTCACAATGTTCTTAAAGATATCAGAAGTATGTCAATCTTTACTTGGCCAGCGTGGTGGACTGAGTACCCTTCACATATTGTGTGGTCCAGCAGTGGGACAGTTAAAGCTTTCCATGATGATAAGGAAATTCTGTTAAATTGTTCGACAAATTTAACGCATTTTTTCCTGGAATATTCACACCGTAGTGAATTATTGCCATATTTATGACCTGTCTATAGCAGTCGGTGCGCCGCGCCGCCAACGAAAATACGAGTTTCATAATATTTAATGAGTGCGAGTACATCGTGGAGTTTTATAAAATTATGGTAATAATAATTTTTCTTTAGTTAATCTGTGGAAGTGCAATGACCTAGTCATGCACATTGCACGTGTACAATCATTGATTGAATTCATATTAGGAGTTTAATGCTTACGTAATTTCGATTCAAGTAGGGTTAGTTGTGTTCGATATATTATTATTTCAATTACTGGCAAAAAATGCAAAATATTTCAGTCTTATCCGTTGGCCGTCATTCCCGAAACGCAGTGAAGTCAGTTCGTAGTTTTATCCTAAAATTATAAATGTAAAAGTTTTTGAGGATGTATGGATGTTATATTTTATTCTTTCACGCAAAAACTGCTGTGCGGGTTTACAGGAAATTTAGCACACTAATAGATCTGGAATAAGATATAAGATATTTATTATCCCGAAAAACGTGGGAAAAGTCAAAAGGAGAGCGCTAGTAAGTAATAAGCATCAAGAAAATGGATACTTTGAGTTTAAAATTGTGTTTACTATACCTATTATGTTCGGTTTACACTTATTAAGTAGTTAAGTAGTTAACTAAATTTTAAGTAAATTAGTACGTGTAAACGGACTATTTAGTAGGTTAGTAATCAAGTAGACAAGTAATTTAGAAATTTTTCTATTTTCTGTTAAGTAGTCGGGGCTTATCACTTAACACGTTTGGACAGGCACTTTTTAGTTCAAATTAAGTTAAAATTTAGTAAAATGCTTAAGTATTTAACTGGGGTAGAATTGTATGAACTAAAGAGCTTTACTAAATTATTACGCGTGGACGCACACTAAAATTATTCACTTAAAATTTAGTTAAAATTATTTAACTACTTAACTACTACGTCTAAAACGAACATTACTGTACGTACACTGTACAGTACAGGGTAAGTTTCTCGTGCTCCCATGAGTCATTGCGTCGGGCGCCGGAATAGTGGTTCTCTCTTCCCATCCATCAAATCAGAATTTATATTACATTGTGGAAATGGATTGTTTGTTCAACGATCTTGTTCATGATCACAACTTTTATTATGACTATCTTCTTTCAATATGATGAATTAAGGGGCGATTTGTGCCGTATCTAAAAGTATTATCTAAAAAATTGTATCCTGAGGAACAAAGATTAGTGTTATATCTCTTTGTTTGTATGTTTGTCAGTTTTCTGTCACAATTAATGGTGGCACTCGCCTTAATAAGACGAAGCTTAAGGCCGTAAGTATGTCTCTCGGATTTCGGAGCTTTAACATGATTTTGTGGCGGATAGGTCTCCTAGGATCCTGGGTACGCTTCAAGGTTCTTGCGGAAATAAAAACGCACCGTCTTAATTCAGGCGAATCCAAGGCGGGGTGAGGCGTCGCAGATCTAGTAGTTTTCCCTTTTCCTGAGTCACTTTGGACTTTTTCGTTCTGATGCTCGAACAACGAATGAACAACGAATGAACAACGAACAACGAACAAACAACGAATGACGGCGGAACGCGCCGTCGCGGTATTTATACGATTCCACTTAAGTTTCCCGATGCTTCGATACGTTTCGATACCTCGCCCCCGCATTTCTCTTTATTGTTTTTTCAACATTGTTTTTACAATACTAAAGACAATAAGACAATAATACGATAAAGACAAAATGTGTGTATCCGGCGCCGCTCGTTCTTGAACAATAGCGAACATTTGCCTGCGGTGCCCGCGTCTCGAGAGTTCCGTCCTTCGATTTTTTTCTAGATAGATCGAGCACCGTCGCGTGCGCACAACCCGCGTTCTTGAACAATAGCGAACATTTATTTTGCCTGCGGTGACCGCGTCTCGAGAGTTCCGTCCTTCGATTTTTTCTGGATAGATCGATTGCCGTCGCGTGCGCACAACCAATACCTAAATGTAGATTCTTCTATGCACTATTACTATATTATCCATATACTATACTATCTCTTATGCACTATTATCCATTATAATTTTCACTCACACGTAAATTACATAAAAATGCTAATTTATTCTTACGACTTTGAAATGTACCTAATTCCTATTCTCATTGTAGAAAACTCTTTACATAATTAATTTTACAACTATCTTACGACGTTTAAGACCTAGATATACCTACTAACTACAAATCTTAAACTGTTAATAATGTTAATCTTACGTAATGAACTTCATAAAAATATAATGTTATTCCGCGATATGTCATGTGGTCGACCGAATTATTGTCGTCGTGCACATTTCTCCCGCCGTCGCATCCTGCGATTCTACTGGCAGCACGACGATCCTCTTGCTCGGTCTTCGTAGAACGTGTCCGTTACTCGTAGTGATGTCCACAACGCGTACCTCGTTGTCCTTTCCAGGGTATACTCGGGTAATTCGTCCGCGTGGCCAAACGTTCCTAGGCAGGTTTGGGTCACAGATGATTACTAGATCGCCGACCTTGGGCGGTGTCCCAGCAGATCGAGGCTCCCGCCGGTGTTGGAGTAGGGGGAGGTATTCTTTCACCCAACGTCTCCAGAAGATATCAGCTAGCTGTTGCGCGCGCCTCCAGACTTTGCGCGCTGACTCGTCTTTCTCTGTGAATTGACCTGGTGCAGGAACGTGGCTGTTAGGCCCCAACAGTATGTGGTTGGGGGTCAGTCCCTCGGGTTCGTCCGGTGTCACTGGCACGTGGGTGAGCGGGCGCGAGTTGATGACATTCTCAGCTTCGGCGAGAAGAGTCATGAGAGTTTCGTCGCTGGGGTACTTCTCGCGTAGCGTGACGCGCAGGGTTTCCTTGACGCTACGCACCAATCGTTCCCAAGCTCCGCCCATGAACGGGGCGGCGGGGGGAACGAAGCGCCAGTGGATGTGACGAGCGTTGGCTTCTTCCCTCGTCGCGTGGATCGCTTCACGTACTGCCTCTCGTAATTCCTTCTCAGCTGCCTTAAAACATGTAGCGTTGTCGGACCACAGCTCCGTGGGTACTCCTCTTCGTGCGATAAATCTGCGTAGCGCTGCTATGGCCGAGTCCGCACTCAACGATGTCACCAGCTCGAGATGTACTGCCCTTATTGTCATACAGGTGAAGAGAGCTACCCATCGCTTCTCTCGGTGTCGCCCCACTGTCACCTCGAGGGGCCCAAAGTAGTCGAGGCCTGTGTAGGTGAAGGGACGCGCGTGATGCATGAGGCGTGCTGACGGAAGGTCTCCTGTAGAGGGCGACACTGGCTTAGCCTTTCTTAACTTGCACACTAAGCAGTTTCTTATAACACTCTTCACTGTAGGGCGAATCCGAGTAACCCAATATCGTTGTCTTATTTCATTCACGATCAGCTCCACGCCTCCATGATGCATCTTCTCGTGCACGTGCTGGATGTACATCCTTGTGTACCTGTGTTCTCCGTCCAGCACCGCAGGGTTGACCGCATCTTCGTATATGTCCGGTGCAGCTGAAATTCTCCCTCTCAGACGTATTAACCCGTCGTCTCCTATGTACACGCTAAGCGAAGCGAGACGATCTCTCGCGGCGGGAGGGAGGTTATTCTCGACTCGTGCCCTCTCATTCGCGTAGCTGTCATCTTGTGATGCACGTAACCACATTTTCTCTGCGCGTTTGAGGTAGTGGGCGTCTAAACATATTAATTTTCGATTGAGTTCACTGATCTTGTAGTGAGTCTTTTCGTTTTTCTCTATTTTCTTATTTTTCACCCACGTAGGGTCTTTTTGTGTATTCTTTAATGTTCGTTTACGTTTTGCTGCGGCTGTCACATGCGTGTTTTTACGCCTACACATGTCGATAAACTGTAATACTCGTCCTGTCGCACGGATAAGAGTCTGCCACTTAGAAATGTTCTTGATGTTCGGTAGGTATCCATGTACATTTTTCACATTAGCTATACAACAGCGTTCTTCACCGGTCTTCTGGATTTTTTCTCCCTCTGCCTCGGCTGGCCATTCTGCCTCTGATCGCCTTAGAAACTCCGGGCCGTGAAACCAACGGTGTTCCGCATTGAAGTCGCTCGGGGTCTCCCGTGTCGCATCGTCGGCCACATTTTCCTTCGTTGGTACCCAACGCCATTCGTTAACCTTAGTGAGCTCTTCGATTTCTGCCAGGCGGTGCGCGACGAACGTCTTATACGCACGAGGCTCCGATCGTATCCACGCTAGTACAGTGCGCGAGTCACTCCAGTAGACTTTTCTGTGAAACTCAAAGTCGTGCTCTTCTTCTGTACGACGTGCTAGACGCGCTCCCAGGAGGGCTGCCTGTAGCTCTAAACGAGGGATTGAAGTGGGTTTCAGGGGTGCGACGCGACTCTTCGCGGCGGCCAGGGCTACATGTACTGACCCGTCGGACCGCTCCATGCGTATGTATATAGCAGTGGCATAGGCTTCCTCGCTTGCATCCACGAAGATATGCAGTTCCCTTGCGTTGACTGGTGCTCCGTTGTTATAGCAACGCGGTATGTGCAAGCTCTTGACAGCGCGGAGGTTAACTAACCACGCCGCCCAACGTGACTGTAATTTTTCTGGAATCGGCTCGTCCCATCCCGTTCCGTAACGCCATGTTTCCTGCATGAGCCTCTTCGCCGGTGTTGTCAGTGGCGAGACTAGGCCCAGCGGGTCGAATAGGGACATAATCACGCTGAGTGCTTCTCTCTTAGTGGGCGGTCGTGAATTTTCTAGTACCTGAGTAGGTGTCTTCGCTTCGTTCAAATGGAAACCGATACAATCCTTTTTCACTTCCCACAGTAGGCCGAGCGTCTTCTCAGTGTCGCTCCCGCCGATAGACACTGTTTCGGTTCCTAGGTCTGTGTTGAATTTGCATAACACTGACTGTTCGTTTGACACCCATCCACGTAATATGAAACCCGCTTTACGGTGAACATAGTCTACTTGTCGTGATACTTCTACAGCTTCTTCTTTACTCGGGAAGCTCGAGATGTAGTCGTCCATGTAGTGATTCTTCTTTATTTCCTTCACGGCCTGGGGATACGAAGCTTCGAAATCTTCTGCGTTTCTGTTCTTAATATACAGCGCCGTACACGGAGAGGAGGTGGCACCGAAGATCACTGACGTCATATGATACTCCTTGGGCCTCGTGTTGCCTCGTTCGTTACCTCTCCACAGGAATCTCAGTGCATCTCTATCTTCTTTTCTTATCTTGATTTGCATAAACATTTCCTTGATGTCAGCTGAGATTGCGTAGGTATGTTGCCGAAACCGCATAATAACTCCGGGTAATGACTGCAATAGGTCTGGGCCTGAGAGTAGCATGTCGTTAAGGCTCCACCCGTGTGACCTCGCGGCTGCGTCATGTACCAAACGTATCTTGGGTTTTGACGGGTTGCAGACGGCGAAGTGAGGTAAGTACCATGTTCTTCCCGGTGTTGCGGGGGCGTCGGCAGGGACGGCGTATCCTGAGTTTAGTAGATTTTCTATTCGTTCTTCATACTTTATTTTGAGGGCAGGATCGCGATCCAACTTCTTCTCCAAGTTCTTCAATCTGTTCAGCGCACATACGTAGTTGTTAGGTATTTCAAACTTATCTTCTTTCCATAATAAAGAAGTTTCGAACCGGCCGTCGGGTAATCTTCTACTATTTTCTTGCAATATTTTTAATGCACGTTCTTCTGGATCATTCTTCTGCTTCTTGGGTTCTACTCCGAGAGTTTCCAGGTCAAAGAATTGCTTCATCATTTCTTCCATAGAGTTCTCACGCTCTGATACAACTGTGTGACCGCAGAAAGCCACGACGTTTTGATACGACGTGCGGCACCCGTGTAGTACCCAGCCTAGACGAGTGTTGGATGCGACAGGTTGATCTTGACGACCGGTGCGTGTCTCGAGCGCTACCAATAATTCCCAGTTGTCTTGACCAATGAGTAGCCTTGGGCACGCGTCCTTATATACCAGCTGATTTTCTACGTCGCGGAGATGAGTGCAGTCGAGTAAATCTCTTTTTTCTATGTTCTGTCGAGTAAACACAAGGCGTTCTATAGTGCGCGCGCCCCGCAGTGTGTACTCTTCTTCACTGTGTCTTCCGCGTATCTTGACGTCGACCTTCTTGCTATTTTCATACTTGGCAGTTTGATTCAAGCCTTGTACCCACATGTGGTCTTGCGGGCCGTCAAGCTCCAATATCTCCGCAAGCCCTTCGTCTATGAGCGTGACGGTGCTGCCATCGTCCATCAAGGCGTATGTGTCAACACGTGTTCCGTTGGGACCGGTAAGCGTTACAGGTGCGATCTTCAAATATGCTTGGCGGCTTCTTGCACAGTCAGCATTTTGTACAATCTCCACCGTAGACGTGACCGCCGTATTGACCGGTGCCGTCGGCGTGGACGCCGGTGGCGTTGCTACTGACGCCGCCGGCGCCGCCGACGGCGTCGATAGCGACGATGCTTCAGCCTTCTTCTTGTGATGCAAGAAGCGATGATGAGCCATCTCACAGCCATCCTGTCCGCACTTCTTCGCACGACACATAGCGCGGCGATGTGTACTACGTAGGCATCGAAAGCAAACTCGATGTTTTTTCGTAATTTTCCAGCGTTGGTTAATGTCGGCGTCGCGGAAGCGCTTGCACTCGGGTAACTGATGTTCTTCATTACACAACGGGCATTGATCTTTTTTCATATCCGTATGTAGGTATCGTTCCGCTATGTAGGTATGTTCGAATTTTTTCTTGAAACTTCTATCTTGTACCGTATTATTACTCGACGATATTTCTTCAGGTTGTGCGTATGCACTGCACTTATCCGCTTCTTCATTTAAAAATGATGCGAGTTTCTTCAAGTCAGGTATATCCTCCTTATCCCGCATGGCAAAGTCGTACCACTTGCTTCGAAGTATAGGCGTGAGTTTTTCAATAGTAATTTTTACTAACTCCGGATTATATAAATAGTGAATTTTCTTCAATGCTTCAATCGTAGCGACAATATTCGATATTCTATTTGCAAAAACACATAACTCACGTGCGTTGTCACTGAGTTTTCCTAGTGCTTTAATTTTCTGAATTTCATACATGGCCAATGCGTCCGGGCGCCCAAATCTTTCCAGGGCCTCCATGATGACCCCTGGGTCCGGTTGGCTGATTAGTAGGCTGCTGACGGCTTCCAGCGCGGCCCCCCTAAGGCTTCTTCTCAACCTTGATACGTTTTCAGTTTTCGAAAATGAAGCTTCAGTTTCATAGTAGGCGGCGCGGAACGTAAGCCAACTGTTACATTGTCCATTGAAGATAGGTAGTTCCTGGAGGTACTTGGGGGCGTCTCTCGTCATCCGTACCGCTTGGGTGAGAGCCGCTGCCAGTGAGGTGACGTCCACGTTCGGTGGCTGACGCGCAGGCCGGGCCTTGTCTTCCCGGTGCTCGCTGTCCTGTTCCTTGCGAGCGCCCTGTCCTCGTCCTTCTTCGTTCTCCACCTCCCCTGGTCTCTTCTCTTCTTCCTTGTTGTGATCCTCCAGCCATTCTTCAACTCTGCTAGGTTGCTCCTCCTCTTCATCCTCGGAGCAATCAGGCAAGTCGTCTCCATGGGCCGCAGCGCGCTTGATCTTGATCGAGCTTGATCTGGGCGAGTGCGAGCGATGCACGTATTTCTTCCAGCTTCAAAGCAGCGATCTTCTCTAGTGCTTCCAACTCCGCTAATTTTTTCTTATTAGACTCGGAGTGGCACGACCGTGCGCACTTCGCCTTAAGCGTACTACCCTGCGCGGTAGTGGCTGTGGCTTCGGGGCTGGTCGAATATTCCGTGGTCGCGCTAGTGTCCTCCAACGTGCGTGCGGTGCCCTCTGACGTGTGGTGACTCGTTGCTGCAGTCATTCTTGACGCGTCGGCGGCGCCTGTCATATCACTTATGACATCCTGATTCGTAGTCGAACGTTCTTCCACTCGATCGGCGATACTGCCCGCCATAGAGCGCGTGACAGGCATTTTTTGTTTTTTCGACTTCTCTTGAATTCCCAGTAATCCGCGCTGATTTTCTTCGTAGGAGATCCGCGCTCGAAGGACCAGCAAATGTGGCGGATAGGTCTCCTAGGATCCTGGGTACGCTTCAAGGTTCTTGCGGAAATAAAAACGCACCGTCTTAATTCAGGCGAATCCAAGGCGGGGTGAGGCGTCGCAGATCTAGTAGTTTTCCCTTTTCCTGAGTCACTTTGGACTTTTTCGTTCTGATGCTCGAACAACGAATGAACAACGAATGAACAACGAACAACGAACAAACAACGAATGACGGCGGAACGCGCCGTCGCGGTATTTATACGATTCCACTTAAGTTTCCCGATGCTTCGATACGTTTCGATACCTCGCCCCCGCATTTCTCTTTATTGTTTTTTCAACATTGTTTTTACAATACTAAAGACAATAAGACAATAATACGATAAAGACAAAATGTGTGTATCCGGCGCCGCTCGTTCTTGAACAATAGCGAACATTTGCCTGCGGTGCCCGCGTCTCGAGAGTTCCGTCCTTCGATTTTTTTCTAGATAGATCGAGCACCGTCGCGTGCGCACAACCCGCGTTCTTGAACAATAGCGAACATTTATTTTGCCTGCGGTGACCGCGTCTCGAGAGTTCCGTCCTTCGATTTTTTCTGGATAGATCGATTGCCGTCGCGTGCGCACAACCAATACCTAAATGTAGATTCTTCTATGCACTATTACTATATTATCCATATACTATACTATCTCTTATGCACTATTATCCATTATAATTTTCACTCACACGTAAATTACATAAAAATGCTAATTTATTCTTACGACTTTGAAATGTACCTAATTCCTATTCTCATTGTAGAAAACTCTTTACATAATTAATTTTACAACTATCTTACGACGTTTAAGACCTAGATATACCTACTAACTACAAATCTTAAACTGTTAATAATGTTAATCTTACGTAATGAACTTCATAAAAATATAATGTTATTCCGCGATATGTCATGTGGTCGACCGAATTATTGTCGTCGTGCACAGATTTCATAATTTAAATGCAATTTCTATCTACATTTTTCAGTGTCTATCGATGCTCTGCCACTGCAGTCTATAATAGTAAACACTATCGCCAAAGTGTTCCTATTTCTTTTTTTTATGACATTGCCTCCATTTTGCCTTTGTGGTGACTCCTGCTTGGCTTGAACCAATTACGGGTCTCTCCTCTTCAGATGGCCTACATCAACCGGTTAGTGAGAGTTAACAACCGGGACCGACGGCTTTACGTGCTCCCCGAAGCACGGAAGTGCTCAAGAATTTTTTGTTACTAGCGGTCAATCATCCAACTACCAAACGTGCTTGGATAATTCAGTTTCTATACTACGTCATAAAATCATTTTCAGTGAACATGGGCAAGGATATTTACACTAACCTACACACCAACAATGTATGTAAAGGTTATAGTAATGATGGTATTAATTAACCGAAATTTGTGCTTTGTTAAGGGTTTCCGTGTAGCTGGAAGTCGTAACGTTAATAGTACTTATCTGCCATTTGATGTTGTAGCTATTCGTAGAGGGTTCAACGTTCGATTCAAAAGTTAAAGTGAAAGTTACTCCTGATACAAAGGAATGGAATCAAATCGAATGGAATTTTAACAACACCAAAGGCATCACTGATGCGTTGCCGGCCAAGCAAGGGCGAAGAAAAAGAAAGAAATTTTAATTGGTACCTACTTTAAACATCAAAGCATGTATAAATACTTACTGCTCGCTGTTTTTAGCGCAAAAGGGAAATAAGTGAATGTAAATATAGACCAGATTACCAAAAAAAATAAACGAAACAATTTATTCATAATTTTATCATCTTAATTTTGAAAATACGCGAAGATTAGAAAATATTCATAATAATCCTACTCTGGAAACACGAACAAAAATCGACATCAAAGTACTCTTGTTTGAAGTCCATTCCTCCAAATTGAAATCGTCTACAGGATTAAGCCACCTAAAATATTTTTAGATCATATCAAGTAATGGTACATAACATGCTTCATGAGACATAAAATCGAGTAACGTACAATTATCGTAGCACTGAGGTTTCCATAGTGATTACGTGTCGATTTAACTGGGGAGGTACTAGTCACGTAATCGAGCCTCCAGGGCAATAGATATTAATCGGATGAACGCTGGAATGTGATCAATTAGTGGCTTTCAACAGTTTTAACTGAAGCGACATTCTATTGCCTGCGTACTTTATGTAAGTATTTAGTAACCTTTACTACTTCTATCAAACGAGTAACCGCCCTCGCTTTGCTTCGGTTTTCTTATTTTTTTACACCTTGGGTTACATTATTGGAGTTTTATTAGGGATCCCTAATTATTTTTTTAATATAATATAGCCTATGTTACTCGGGGATAGTGTAGCTTCCCAACAGTGAAAGAATTTTTCAAATCGGTTCAGTAGTTTCGGAGCCTATTCAATGCAAACAAAAAATCAAATCTTTCCTCTTTATACACTAGTATAGATTAAAGTGCTATAATAGTTTTACTATAAAATGCAAATTTAAGATCAGGACTAAATAATTATTCCTCTAATCCTGATTTCTTTTTTCTTTTAAAAACAACCTATAAAATTTACAGCGCAGTCAGCAGTCAACACGGTGTAAGTATACAATTTCGTTGAGGATTTTTAATGATATTGATATTACAGACGGCCACTTCAGTTTATTGGTAGGTAATGGTTATTTATAAATTTATCGAATTATCCACTGAAACATTAATTTTAGTAAGGGAACGTCGCGTTAGCTCATCACATCATATGCATCAACTCCTGGGAATCGGATTTTAATAAACTTTTAATAAAATTGTGTTCGCACTTTCGCAGTACATATTCCTACCTACAATCTACATATTGGCTTTGCTATTACTTGGGTTTGCAGCAGCAGTGGAAGTAAATTAACATGAGTAATGCATTTAACATTCCTCGCAGAAATAAGATCGAAAAGATTTGACAATTAAATACCAACTATACAATTTATTTTTTACATATATTTTGCGTGATAGTGATATTTTATGGAATAAGAAAATCTATGTAGTTTAGTTATTAATAGTCATTAATAATAAGTTATTAATAATAAGTTACAAACAAAAAGTACTTAAAACATTGAAGTATAATGTCATAGAACAGACATCTCGAACAAAATGTGTCTCGCCGGAAGGTTGTATTTTAAAAATTGAGCCCCCGTTCTTTCAAAATCGAACGAATCCATTGAAAATTGAAGCCGATCGGCGCCATTTCATTGGGACATACATTGTCTTCGCGATGTCGGTTCTATTTACTAGTAATAATACTTCAATGACTTAAAATGGCAATAAAAAGTGAAAAATAATTGAATAAAAAATAATTGAAACTTATTTAAAAAAAGATTATAATGTGCATTGTGCACTACCTGTTTTTATTTTGAACAAATTTTTATTTTGAATCAAAAAGAGAGAAAAGGAAAGTTTTTTTATGTATCAATGAATAGTGTCCAAGTCGCTAAATATATTGCACCTATGTACGCGTATATCCCGCTTAAAAAATTACAAAAACATTACGACAACATTTACAAGGTTCACCAATATCACGAAAACAAATAGTAGGTACGGTCGCTTCATCAGTGACAAACTCAAGTGTAGTTATGGGATTTACATACAAACACGTGGAACAATGTTTTATTAGCGTAGTGTATCACACAGTATTTGTGTATTTCCCAACGGACTTGTGAAATGTATTTGTGATGCGAACTTGTTTCGTCTACCGTTCTGTTTTGGAATATTGTTCGAAAACTTTTGAAATAACTTTTTTTTGGAAAAGTTTTATGTGTTTATCCATGCTATAACATTTTTTTTAAAAGCGAGGACAAATACATTACATAGGTATTGGATATTTTGAGGAGGTCTTTTATTTCTGTTTGTATAAAGGAAAAACACTTCTTAGATTTTGTACCTATCTATCATTTCCGCTTTTGGTTGGCTTTTGTAAAACCGTCTCGAGTCAGGCTACAGAATAAATAAAAAAATCTGAAGAATTTTAAAGATTCTTGAACCCTCATTTGGTATTTTTATTACATTCCTGATATCCGTAAAAAGAATGCTGTGATATCAATATGGCAATTTTAATATTAGACATTTGAAGAGCTTTGTTGAAATAGGTATATTAAAAATGTATGGGGCCTGGCTCGAGATGAATGATTTATTTGTGGAGTGAGGCTGGTTGTGCTATTGATCCGGCTTATTTTCGGAAGGCTGCATTAAGTCTGTCTTTACATGATAGAGCGAGATAGACATACTCAAACAAATCATAGATTTACGAGAAGAATTATTATTAGACTCGACTTTGACATTTACAGATGGCGAAATTTGGAAGGCTCTTTCTATTTTACGATAACTCTGTGAGAGAGGAAGGGATAAATAAAATTTATGTTTTAATTTTTTTCCCATGTTCCATATCTTTTTCTTTATAATCTAAATTAAGAATCGTTGTGGCCGGTGGAGGTAGAAACCACCTCAACATTAAAAATAAATTAATCTTTGGGTGTGTTTTATTGTATAACAACGTTTGAAAGACTTTCATCTGACCGAATGAAGTAATTTGGCACGATATATTTGTGTGGCCTTTTTCAGATAGTAAATTAAATTCAAAATAATGTATTTATGTGGGTATTTTACGTGAGTGTACAGCATTATGCGTCCACTCAGCCAAGTGATGACTGTGAAACGGAAATCTTGACATAACTAACGCACTGAGAAATTGCGCTCTTCGCATAGCGTTGCTTCATTAGTCACGCAAATGTTGTTTCTGAATACGTTTTGGGAAGTTAAGGCGCGGTATGACTACGATTTAAAAACGTTGATTTCACTCACACAAGCGCATATCTGCGCTAATCTAATGTTACATTTACGTGACGCTGAATAGGGTTCAAAATTGCAGAGCATATTTTTGCTAACAATGTAACTAGATTGCGAATAAACATTAATTTTGAGGGTTTTCCTTAGATAATTCAGAATATACACATTAAATTCAATATCTGTCCGGTTTAAGTTTTAATAAAACCATATACGTATTATATTCTCAAAAAAAATATATTGTTACCGCTGAAAATACAGAGAACGTCGACGATTAAGATTATTTTTGTATAGCAAATTACGATTTTTTATTGGAAATATTAAAGAACTATTTAATATTCTATTCGGTTAACATTTTTCTTTAGACCTTTTTCTATGCTCTGTATTTTTTGCGTGCGATATTTTCATTGGGTTTCCTCATACTCGAGCACCAAAGAAACCCAGTTTTGTGAATATTGAGATCACACCGCGCCTTAATAGATTTTTCAGCTCTCTGGTTACCAACAATCAACAGCCAACGTTATAAACTCGGAATATTAACTTGTGGTGAATTTTACTTAGCAACGGACATAATGGACATGATGACAGATTTTGAAATACTGTTCTATATTGTTGGGAAATATATTTTATCTAGACACGCGGCAGCGTGTCAAGTCAAGTTCAAGCAAAGGAACTGGCTAGCCAGCGCCGAGTGTAATATTACACGAACCACTTGGTGCCACTTTTGACCCCTCTATAACTCAAAACCTCTTTAACGTAAACACATAAAACTACGTGTATTTAATTATATCCATAAGGACATGCAGAAGCCCAAATTTCATGAAGCTAGCTCAAACGGTTATAAAGATATGAAGGTCAAAAAGTCGTAAATTTTACCACTGACTGACTGACATATAGTACCTAAACCTAACCTACTTCCAGATGACCTAGAAGGATGAAATTTGGAATCCAGCTCGGTAATTGTGTGTAAGCGTAGGAAAAAATCAAAAAATAAAAAAAGTCGAAAAATAAGTTGTGTCCCCATACAAACAACTTGTTAATATGCGCTACGAAAACCACGCAGCGGAAACGCAAGAAAAAACATTAAATCCCAATACCTGCCTAGTTTTCTTTACAAAAAGTAATGATATCCCACCAAAAACACAAATGTAAAAAAGGAGAGCCAAGTTCAATACAAAAATTATGCTTAGCAGTGGGCTTCGCCGCAAAAAGAATGGAGATCTAAATGAGTGCCAAGTTCTATGCAAAATCGAAATATGTATTTATAGGAACAAAATAACATTATGAACAAGTATTAAACTCTATTTCTTTGCTTTATTGGATACCTATACCAATTGCTGTTATTTAAAAATGTGAGATCTTAAAGTAGGTTAGATTTGACTTGGCCAGTTTTCATTACATCAGTCATTTTATAAAGTTATTCAACATTTTAATTCAGATAAAAACTGGCCAAGTCAAATCTAACCTACTTTAAGATCTCACATTTTTGAATAACAGCAATTGTTATAGGTATTCAATTTATTAGTACGGTCATATTCGCTTGTTTAAAGAAGCGTGACGTAATTCGCGCTGATTGAGACTGATTGGCGTTCAAGATATCATTGCTGCTTGCCGTATTTTGTATTTTTATTTTATCAAAAATATTGTTAATCTCGCTCATAATAATACTATAAATGCGTGTTTTGGAATCCTATAATAGGGTTTCATTAAATAAATACATCATTTTAGTGATTTTTACTTACTGTCATCATGCCTATTGCCGCCAGATTTTTGCAGTTAAAGGTCACTAAGCTGAGAACCGCCTTGTGAAATCATAAACCTTGTTCACTTTAGAATTAGTGCCATCTACACACTTATCTTTGTTCATGTTGTACATGTGTGTGTAGTTGATGATTTGTCCACATACAAAGAAAGACTTTGTAGTTTGTCGTGTTGTATTGTCTCCCAAACTAGGTATTTTTACAGAATATTAATAGAATCAGTAGATATAGCTAATCACAATGCGAAATCGTGTGTAGCGTGTCAAGCCAATTTCAAGCTAACAGAACTGGCGAGCAGCACCGTGTGTGCTTGACCGACTTGACCGAGTTGGCTAGTTTTCATTAGTTAGTATGTAACCAACAAACCAAATTTTAGAAAAGTAACATAGGTATTACGTCAATCTTACAGACCAATTATAATATAGCCTAGGTAGGTACGTGAAAACTAATCAAGTCAAATGTAGAGCTTCAATTACATGTTCTTGTGACTAAAATTTTAGGCTTTTCTACAGAGAACTTGGCACCCATTTCGATCTCAATATTTTTTTTAATTGGCTCTCATTTCACATTTATGTTTTTGATGAGATTAATTTATCACGCGGTTTCATGTCAGATTACGACCAAAACGAGACTTCATTAAAGTGTATTATGTATTGTGTTCGAATGGGGGTGTATTACTTTCATTTGGATTAAGCGAGTAATTAGCGGCGTAACAATGTTCGTAGAATTAAGAGAGGAATAATTGCGAATCATTTATAATAATAGCATCTTTGGTCGGATGGTGTTAAGATTTACGATTTTATTCAATCCAGCGTCCCGGTAAATTACGGGGAGCCGAGATCCATTAAGTGCTTAAGTGCCTCCCGAGCACGAAATTGAGGATGATAATGGAAATGGGAACCCCACTATGTTAATATAGGCCTGTACAAGGAGAGGACTAATTCGCGCCTACGACAAGTACGTACAGCTTAATAGCGGTTAAACCGTAATGTGTAATTCGAATAAGACGCGGGTCGACGTCACAAATAAAGTGTATGCTACGTTTACAAACTGCTACACGGTAACCATACAATTTCTTGGTTTTCGTGAACCACACGTCCTAGCAACGCAGAGAGGTATGTGTGGTTCAATTTCTCGCTGCGAGTTTCGTAAATATACCGGTTCGTCTATGGCTACACTAGTAACATGCTCATGCCACCTCCAATATTATATACCTTTTAAGATTTATTTGCTAGATGGATGGTGATAATTGTTTTTGCTCACAAAACTACTTTTCAGATCTCGTTCAAATTTATGTGGGACCACATGACAAGCACCTGCTTTCGATTAAAAAAAGAATCATCGAAATCGGTTGGCGTGATATTGAGTTATACGTCAATTTGTCGCGCACATCTTAACACAAATTTACGACTTATGTGGTTTTCTCATGGATGCCATTGTCAGATCTCAATAAAATTTATGTGGGACTACATGACAGCCACCAGCTTTCGATTAAAAAAACAATCATCAAAATCGGTTCGCCCAGTCCAAAGTTCTGAGGTAACAAACATAAAAAAAAAATAAAAAAATACAGTCGAATTGAGAACCTCCTCCTTTTATTGAAGTCGGTTAATAAAAATAATATTTGTGTGTCTGTTTGTAATATTAAAATAACCGTTTTTTACTAAGTGCATTTAGATGTACCTATACACGGCACATATACCAAAACAACATTTTTTACATTTTTTTTCTGTCTGTCTGTTTGTCTGTCTGTCTGTTTGGCTAATCTCTGAAATGGCCGGACCGATTTTGACGGGACTTTTACTGGCAGATAGCTGATGTAACAAGGAGTAACTTAGGCTGCTTTTATTTAAGAAAAAAATTGTTAGGCGACACGAAGTTCGCCAGGTCAGCTAGTAACAAATATAATTAATCGTTATTCATAGAATATCTTCTGGATGTTTTATATGTATCTGTAATAGGATAAGATAGTGGGCCATACACCCGTAACATCAGACGTATCGCCAATGTGTTGCAACGGCTGCAAGGTAAAAGTGAAATTAGACTCAGTTACATTTAACCTTTGATATACCAGAACATGATCGTAGTTACGAGTAGGTACATTACGTTTATAGTAATGAGTTACTTTTTAATTACTTAGGAGAACATCTAGTTCGCGTTATTACGCTCTAGGACACGGAACACAGACACAAGCTCTAGGATGCGGTTGACACATTTTGCAGGGATGTCGCAACATTTATTAAAAAATGTTAGTTATAAAAACATTGATATCTTAAGTAATTTGTAAGTAATAAATATCGTAAGTACTCATATTATAGTAAAATCTATCCCCGATATAAAAAGTACCCTATCCTTTAATGCGGGATATTAAATATCTGGGAGCCAAATTGAAACTAAATTCGTTTAGCAGTTTAAGCGTTAGTGAATAAGAAACATTCACTTAATTTCATTTTAAAAATGGTTTAAAAAAGCAACAACAAAATATTTTTGAAATCAATTTCGTTATTTCCGTTCGTTCAGGTGTTACATAATTAAGTATTTGGTCTTCAAGATACACCATCAGGCCCTAAGTTTGGTCAATAAATTATGCTAGTTTTGCAATGTCAAAGTACCACCAACTAATATTTTAAAAAAGTGTTTCCGTTATTGCCACCCGATCAGGAATTACATATTATTTTATCTCCAAGATCACTATCTGGCCCTAAGGCAATGATGTACCGGTTTCGCAATGTGAATGTTACCAACAACAACAATCACCCATATAATAACTGCTGTTATTATGTATATTTAGCACGCGCCCCATGAGGCGCTCTATTTAGAATACAAGAATGTTCTTAGTGACCGGCAGTACGGGCTCCGCTGAAACCGGTCTACGGGAAATCTTCTAGCGTATGCCACTCACATTTGGGGCAAGGCCCTCGAGTAAAATAGGGAAGAGCTAGCCATTTTCCTTGACATCTCGAAGGCCTCCGATTGGGTCTGGCATACCAACTTTGTGAGATTCAACGTTTAAAAATTAAAGCGTGTCAATTCACCGGCAAAAGAAGCCCTTTAATCTTGGCTCTTACTCTTATACGGGTGTTTTCAAGTGAAGAGAGAATAGGCTTTTAGTAAGTTAGTGCGCTTTACCACCCATACTTCGTTCCCGCTTACCATCAGGTGACTTTTTAGTCAAGCATTACCTTATTTCACATAAAAGTTCCATTTTTTTTTACATAAAATAAGTGCTTGACAACAATACCACCTGATAGTAAGTGGCGATGGAGTCCAAGATGGTGATGCACTAACTTAATAAATGCTTATTCACTCTTCTCTTGAAGACACCTACATTGTAGTTGGACGGGAACACCCACGCAGGCAAGCTATTCCAGTCCTTCGCGGCGCGCAGTATGAAAGAAGACGTGTATCACACCGTTCGCAGCGATGGGATATTCACGACATATGGACGGATGCTTGCCATACGACGGGTTGTTCGATGCAGGAACGGGGATAGGGGAATTAGTTCGTGCAATTCCTGAGCACACTCTCCAAAATACATCCTGTAGAATGCCGAGAGACTGGCTACTCTGCGCCCGTGTGCGAGGCTTTGCAGGTTGGTTACCACCAAGTCTGGGTCGTTAATGAGCCTCATTGTACGCCTCTCCATCGAATCTAAGGCTGAAAGGTGACATTTTGCGGCACCGGCCCAAATGTGACAGCAGTACTCCACACATGAGCTTTATACAGTGTTAATATCTACCTAGGTGTGAAGTACTGGCGCACCCCTGCAAGGATCCCGAGTTTTCTTGCTGCCACTTTAGCTTTGGATTCGATGAACCTTTCATAGTTGAGGTTCGAGGAAACTTCGACTTCCCAATAACTGTAGGCGGTCGGTGCATTCCAGGGATACATTCCGGAAAGTGGGAGCCAAGGTGAACAGGCTCCGTTTTGCGGCGAACAAACACGTCTGCGTTTTACTGGCATGGCATAATTATTTTGTGTACCTACCCAAGATACATCATCAGGCTTAAGTTGCTCAATGATGTATATAGGCTTTGTAATTTCAACGTTACTAACAAAAACATTTTTAAATCGTGTTCAGTTATTCCCATCCGTTCGAGATTTACATATTTAGCTTCCAAGATAAGTACACCAGCAGGCCTTAAGTTGGTCATTAATGTACTGGTTTTGCAATGTCAACGTTACTAAAAACAAATATTTTTTTATTCCTGTTAAGTAATTTGCACCCGTTCAGGAGTTACCTACTTGTTCTCCAAGACACGTCATGAGACCCTTAGTTGGTCAATGAAGAGCTGATTTTACAATGTCAACGATATCGAAAACAAAATATCTTTAAACACCGTTCTACTTTTTTCTATCATTGAGGAGTTACACTCTTTATCTTCAGATACCATCATCAGCTTATTATGGTTTATGGTCATTATGGTCAAGCATTAGCTTATTGTAAGTAGAAAAAAAAAGCTCCTCACTGAATTTCATTAGGATTTACTTGACAAAATACCCAATGTTATACAAAAAAGCATAATACAAATTGCTTCATATACAAAGAATTTACTCGTATTAACTAAAATCATGGATATATTACTCTATCTGGATCATAGACTTTGTAGAGGTACCTGAAGATCAATGACGTCATATCAGAATGACCATTCGACCAATCACAGGCCGGATTGAGGTTGTCCTTCATAATTGTAGGGTGTACACACTTAGAAAAATTATGTCTTATTTTGATATGGTTCTTCAAAATGTTTTCTATATATGATTCTTCTGGTGGTAAAAATTATAATATTGAAATAATTTTATAACAATTCCTTATATTTTATAACATTTTATAACAATTCCTTCAAAATTACGTAATTAAAATAATTGCATTAAGAGTAAATTGAAAATTAAAGTACACAATTACGGTACATCTTATACCATTAGAAAAAATCACAATCGAAAGATATATCCTGAGACTAATAGATAACATGGACACAATACAAAAATGGTCATTCTTTTATGCCTTCATCAATCTTCAGGTACAACTACATTATGTATCCAGTTAGAGTAATATATCCATGACTAAAATCAGTGATTCAAAAAATTACTGGCCTAGAAGCATGCACAGCTATAGAAAAATAAAGCAATTTTGACATTAGGCTAAAACCGCACTAGGATTTTAAAGACGTACGCGCTCATCCGACATTTTAATAATGACTTGCTCAATCGGATAAGGAAAATTAACATTTTTTACTATAAAGTAAATGTAGAAAACAGAAAGACATTTACGAATGTTAATAACCAAAGGGCAATGTCCATTTTCGGCTATTCGTGGACAGGATGCTCAAAAATAAATAATTACACGAAAAAATATATTTTGTTTTTTAACTTATACACGCGAATTAATTTTGTATCAATTTATTTTTTTTAAATAATATATTTAATATAACATTCTACTGATAAACACTTCCTGTTGTCACATACACAGAGTACTCACGTCAGTAGAATTGCAACATTATTCCGATAACGATAATAAAACGATATATCGATGTTATTTCGAAGTTTTAATTCTCACGACAAAAAGTTAAGTTTGGTAAGATACACGTATAAAAAGCAATAAACTATAACTAAGGTATTATTTTTACTAGAATAACATATTATTTTATGTACGTTGCTTTTATAATAATTCACGATAGTGAACAATATATCGATGTTTTGCAAACACGCTCGAATCGATGCATTGTTTGCATCCCCAACTGTCAATCGTTGGACATAACGTAGTGATTAAGTACTCTGTGGTAATCTTAACTGTCAATCGTTATTCGTTGGATAATAGTGCATAGTAATCTACGTTCAACTTTCAAGTCACATTCGCTTTGTTTTTCGCATCATGTTTCGTCTGTGTTTTTCATCAATAATATTAATACGACCTTTGGCTTACGAAAATGGATTTAGACTCTGCTTCCCACGTTGACCTTGGCACTATTGTATGTATAACGCTTAGATGAAGGAAATAACGATGGTTGACCCTTGGTTTGTATGGTTGCTCATGTAATGACTGTTTTTTTGGTTTCTGAGCTGGGCAAGGTACAGAGATGATATAAATGCACCAGCCCCGTTCTTGGACAATATATTAATAACATACGAGTCAGATTAATAAAAAAATGTCAAGGAAATTGGGCGTTTTCTTTAAAATACCTACAAAATATTTATTCAAATAACCAGTATAATAAACATCTGGTTACAAAACAATTATTATTTTCGTTTTTAAACTGAGTAAAGGTATTAAGCCTATATAATATTTATGTTGAAATGTGGTGTTCACTGATAGCCAAATGTCCATACAAAGTGGACATTGTCCTTTGATGATCTTTTGCAATCAATTAAACCTGATACGATATCTTATAATACTTCGATAGCACTTCTTATTGAAAGGTAGGAAAAAACTTGATAAGCTATATTGAAGTATTATTACTGGCGTATAGAACCGATACAGCGAATACTATGTTTGGCCCAATGAATTGGCTGCAGTGGGCTTCAGTTTTCAATGGATTCGTTCGATTTAAAAACAGAATCTACCGACGCGACACAAATTTTGTTTGCGCTGTCTGTTCTGGTACTTTAGTACATTACACTTCAATGATAAGCTACCAGTAATTTTCTTTATCGTAAAATTATTATTTTTTGTAACTCATTGATTGCTCATCGGGTGCATGAAGCGCTTTACAAACGCTGGTATGTAAGCAGCCTTAGTTTTCCGCAAAAATTGCTTTGTTGTTATATTTGATTTTATACAAGATCGATGGCTACTAAACATCGCATTGTATGATAAAAATTATCACAATGTGCATCACCGCACAATTGGTATAATGTTAGTTATTAAAAACAATTAACCATATTACAACTTAATCACTCAATCAGCTGATTGAAGTTCGGCCATGTTTAATTTCGATCATCTGTCATGTCAGTGTGACGAAAAACGACAAACTGTTTTTCTATGACTAAATTGTACCTCTTATCCCTCAGGAACAGGTATATTTTCCGGGATAAAAAGTAGCCTATCTGGTAAGTTAGGTTGAAAGCTATCCGTGTGCCAAATTTTATCCATATCCGTTCTGCCGTTTTTGCGTGATTGAGTCACAAACATCCAAACATCCAAACATCCAAACATCTAAACATCCAAACTTTCACATTTATAATATTAGTAGGATTCCGATATTTCGACCCAGTTGCATGGATCGTAGTCCATGGTGGTTAAGTTTAAAACTGGGTGAGTTAAATTTAAAATATTATATCGGGGATAGACCGTTCCCTCAAGATAAGTGTTGTAATTAAAAATGGCTAGCATAGAATTTTTTTATCATTTCTTTTATTGATCACACTCTTCATTCCTCTAAGGATCCAATTCTGAAGTGCACGCAGACGAAGTCGCGGGTAGAAGCTAGTATTGATAATATGGTCACTATAAGATGTTGTTACTTGTTAGGTTAGCTAATTACGTGATAACTTAAGACAGAAGGACCCTTAAGTAGGAACTGAATAAATTAACCGACTTGGTATTACATGGATCTCACAACTTTTTACGGTAGAAGAACTGAGTTGCGAGACTTGGTTTTTTTTACAAGTTTTGTTTTTGATGGCATCTAGGTTGTAATAAAAAAACTACTTAGGATCAAAAAAAAAATATATATAGATACACTATAAACAAACATAAATAAACACATAAATGCATAAAAAAATACTGATAAACATGTCAGGATGACCACATATTTATTGTACTATATATATTTATATTATATAAATTGTTCATATTTATATTATTATAATTATAATAAGCGAATGCGCATAGCAATAAGCTTGCCGCAGCAGTTATTTCTGCGTCCATCGTCATCGAGCGCGAGAACAGTATTGAGAACCTTGCGAGTGTGGACCCAAGGAAGTTCTCGCCGAGATTCTCGCTGAGATTCTTGCAAGATTCTCGGCGAGAATCTCGCGTGAAGTGTGGAGCGCGCATTAGATCTGAAACAGTTCTTCAAATGATGTAATAATAACAGTACTCACCATATTCACATCTAAAAACAAGCATTCACACACACACACACACACACACACACACACACACACACACACACACACACACACACACACACACACACACACACACACAGAGAGAGAGAGAGAGAGACGCACGCGAATGCATACAGTAGAAAAATGCCTAGCGGCGATCGGGAATTACCTGACTGACTCCCAAAGGACGCCTAAGGGAGAGGGAGAGTCTGAAAAACAGCGCTGCACGAGGTTCCTCGTGTTAGCAGAAGCTGAGACTCTCCCTTTGCCCACAATAATTGGATATTACCTATTATGTTAGATTTAAGTGTTTATTTTTCTTAATTTTTTGTGTGGCAATAAAGAATATTTTATATATTTATTTATTTATTTATGTCAGTTCCCTCTAGGGTATAAGTGTTCTGTGCGTTAGTTCTCGCGTTCTCGCGCGAGAACCTGCGAAGATTATGTGAATCGGCTCCACATTCACGTTTCTCGTGTTTTTCTCGCCTTCTCGCGAGATTCTCGCGCGAGTGTGGAGCGCGCATGACAACTCATTACATCATACTTTTTTTTATGTGGCCAGTCTCATACGTACTTGCTCATATATAAGTTATATTATTATTTATCTACAAATTATTTATTAATACAATTATAGCTGTGCTAATAATATCTAACATAATGAGTGATATGCACAAACACAAGTAGAAAGTAATTTTTATTGTACATACATTAAAAGTAACACTTCTGAATTCCAAACATTCGTGAAATAATAGCGATAACTTTGTAAGGTAGGTAAACTTTGTTTGGAAACTTTTTATTACTTCAAATCTCGAACAATAATTTTATTAACATTGTTAATTTCACAATTTTAAAACATGTGTAATTGTTGTTAGGTACGTAGTAATTTTGCAATTCCTGAACAACTTCTTCCAACAAGTCTTGTTCTTGGGGTCATAATATTCAAAAATATTTGTGTAGGCTTAATCGTTGCGTTAGATGTTTTGAGATCTGAAACAATAAAAAAAATATGTTATAATGTAAATCATGTGGTCAGTAATATCTGGATCGACAAACTTTTTGATTTAAAAACCGCATCAGATTTGGTCCATTTGTCTACAAGCCTCCACAGACAGTCACGCAGTCTGGGTGACTCTCACTGATATAATACACACTGGCGGGCACGACAAATATAAAACGCGTAACTTATATTATCAATGAAATTTTTGGTTCCGAAAAATGGATTTATTCCCACGAATAAGCGCTTACAAGTGTAACTGTTGCTATAAATGAATGTTTTTAATTTATAAAAACGCCTGGCCTCTAAAAATTCTTTTTAAAAATGAGTAGTTAGTAGACTCAGGTGAGTACAAGCGCAGATTTTCAGATTTGAAGTGTGTACTTCTTACAATGTAACTAAATAAAAAATATTTAAATTTTAGGTTTTGTCCTGTACCTTATTTACCTGTATTGGAGTTGATCGTTGCCGCTGCCTTCATATTGTGATTGGTCGGTCATGACATAAGCGCCGTTTTCATATTTGTAGCCAGACTTGTTGAATCCGGGGCCAGGGCTGGAGCCAAATCTGTAGTCAAATCCGGGGCCAGGGCTGTTACCAGGACCGTACCCAGGGCCGTATCCAGGTCCGTAGCCAGGCCCATAACTCGGTCCGTAACCAGGTCCGTTGGAGCCTGGGCCTGGACTGGTACCAGATCTGTAGTCGAATCCGGGGCCAGGGCTGTTACCAGGACCGTACCCATGGCCGTAGCCAGGTCCGTAGCGAGGCCCATAATTCGGTCCGTACCCAGGTCCGTAGCCAGGCCAGTAGCCAGGTCCGTACTCAGGCCCGTAGCCAGGCCCGTGTCCAGTTAAGTATACTATATGGTTTCTGGGTCCTGGATGAACAACATCACTTACACCACCCAGTATACCACTCACGAGATCTCCAACACCGCCCAAGATTTCACCTGAAAGTTTACGATATTCATAAAATTTTAACAATAACAAGTTTATAACCATGTGATTTAAAATGCAGTAAGCCTAAGCACTTATGGGGCTCACAGTCCAGCTTGTGATGAAGTGATCTGATCTACCGAGCGGGCGCGGTCGCTTATCCATTGGTAACCGCCGGTGGCAAAAAATTCTTGAGTACTTCTGTGTATAGGAGAGCACGTAAAGCCCAGCTCTAGCTGATATAACAATTGTTAAGCTATGTCAGAGGCCTACGGGTGGTATGAAAAAATCCGGCATTTGGGTTGGCCACTAATCTGCTTTATGAAGTACAATCAAATCAAATATAAAAAAATATTATTGTATACCACACAAAGGATTACAATAATTTAAAATGTGTAAATAGTGTATCAATCTATAAAAGCGTGTTAAAAAATGTGAGATAGAGTGAGACAATTTTTCCGAATACAAATAACGTTGTGCGCGCTTATGTGTGTTACATATTTAAATACTTTTATGTATGTCATACATAAGCGCGCGCCTTCAGGTAATTCAGTAATATTGTTTGCACACTTACCGGTGTGTCTCTTCTGACGTTGTTCTTTAAAGTCTTCAGATATTGCTGACATTTCGGGTGAATCTAGACCAGGAGATGGCTGCAGTGCGGATATCAGAGGTCCATTGCCCTGGTCTACGGACTCAGATAGAGCGCAAAGCGAAAGCGCAACTATTACAATGTTATATACATTCATTTTTACAGCGAACATCATAATGCAGTTATTTATTCAAGAAACTAAAACTAAACTAAAACTTAGGATTTCGTAATTAATAAGCCTCAATATTAGTTGAACACCTAACTCGTATACAGTTACAAAATATAAATTCGTGTCTATATTCGAATGACGGTAATTAGGTACTTATTCGATACAAATCGGCACTCAACTATTTAACAGGAGCTTATGTTATCCTACTTATACTTGCTCACATGTGAGCACTGATACGGGGTTCGAAGTATGATATAAATACTCGTATCTTCCATAGTAGAAAATGGAATCGCAGTCTGTCTGAATGTGTAATAAAAAACGAGTGTGCAACGTTTGATATACTTATGTATGCAATAACATAAATTCTAACGATCATTTGACCTAATGTCATTTGATATATGTACTTTTTATTAATATAGCAATCAAATGAAATAATGAATTATTATGGTATAGTATAAAATTATGGAAAAATTAACATTTTATATAATGTACATTTGCACAAATATTTAATTAGTAAAATAATCAGGTACTATAATATTCAAAATCTAAAGTAACGTTTAATATAATTTAAAAGCGTACTTTGTTTTGTATATTTTGTATAAAATATTTAACCCTATAATAGATCACAAACCTTATTTTATAACGCTTGTCATAAACTTTAATAAACAATTTTTAAGTAGGTCACGCCCCAACTCAAGAGTCACTAACGGTTACTTAAATCGCTCCTTAGTACAGAATTTGTATGCTGATTCTTTATTAAGGAGCGATTAAAGTAACCGTTAGTGACTCTGAGTTGGGGCGTTAGTCTCGTAATTAGTATGACGGATTTTCGCACATTTTTGACTCAAGTACATTTTTTAACATTTTGCCTAATCGTTAGCCAAATTAAATTTTACGGGAATAATTTTCCATGAATTCTAGTAGTTCTTAAGATAGATTGTGGAAAAAAATACCAGTGAAATATTTCTACTATAGTCCCTGGAAGTTAATGTTTACTTTTAATTTTCTAACCGCTCATTTACACGCGCGTGTCGCGGACCGTCTCGTGGCGCGTCCGTAAGCCACGCCCCCTACGCGCGTGTGAACACCACGCGAGAGCTCGCGCGAGCCCCTTTGGCGCGCGCCTATAAAACCGCTCCCGACGCGAGCCCTGCGAGCGCGAGACGCGCCGCGGTCTGGTCCGCGAGCGCCCTGTTCACACGCGCGCGTAAGCGCGCGTCTCGCGGATTGTCTCGTGGTTCGCGCGCGCGTGTAAATGGGGTATAAGAAATCAATATTGTTTCCATGTTAATTCGATTTTTATAAACCTATGATTTACAGCGGTCATATGACACAAAAGGGATACTATTGAGCTAGTTTGAGGAAAAAATCACGTGCGTAGAATTAGATCTGTAGACCTGTGTTTTCAAGTTTTCTCAAAGAATCGGATTTCTTCAAAAAAGTCACTAATTCCCAAATATCGTACGTAAATAACGTACATAGCGGTCAAATTGGTAGGTATTGAGGTCTCCCACTCCTGGGCCACCGTTGATCGACATTCCCTGTTACACCCTGTATAAAATATGTAAGTCTAATAGACCATGTAAAATTAGGAAATATGAAATTATATCAATCAATTATTATGTCAAATGATCTTTACTACTTATATTATTCTATCAACTGTTGCGAACCCTTTTGTAACTGCTGAAAGGTACTTCAGCAAGTTTGCCGCGTGCACTCAAAACGCCTTCTGCCTCGCTCACACATGTATAGGAACAGGTTTTACGTTGCCAAATTTTAGTTAATCCCTTGAAATTTCCCCTTTCCGTGGAAAATTTGGAATACGTTTTCATTACTTACGTTGCCAAAATATTTATAAAAATAAAAAAATTAGTAAGAAAGAAAAGTTGATAAACAGAGGAGCAAGTAGTGAAAGAAGAAAAAAAATCAAACTGGTGACGCACATTACTCTGTGTAAAGAAAGAATTACCCTAGAGGAGCGATAGCGGGTTATTATTTAGTAGATTAAAAGACTAAGTATAAAGATATTGACTTCAAACTTTATTAAAATAATGCATCCACGGGAACATACTCGGAGAAATGTGCTAGTTTAATATACAAGGAAAATACACTAAGTTCTCTAAAAATAATCTCACAGCGTCGTTCAACTTTATCGTATCACTTTGTTTATGTCCAGTGGGTTTTTATTGTTGGAAGATTGTAAATTGTTTGAATACAATGATTCAATAA
The DNA here is from genome assembly GCA_951805285.1 of Thymelicus acteon. Lineage (NCBI taxonomy): Eukaryota > Metazoa > Arthropoda > Insecta > Lepidoptera > Hesperiidae > Thymelicus > Thymelicus acteon. The sequence continues at coordinate 8,291,043 of OX638213.1, read as the reverse complement.
AGTAAAAATCTGTTATCAATTTAAAACATTTCAGTAGGTAGCGTATACAATAATACTTTAAGTACATGCATAAGGAAGTTCAGTTTTTCATTAAATTATTTTTCACTTTTTCAAGTCATTTTGTTTTAATTTTGAAGGCGGAAAAAAATATTTTAGTATAAAATCGAATCTGTCTAATATGTAACCTTAACGTTATGTTGTTAACGGTCGTACTGTTCTGATGGTACGTTTTTTAACAGACTTCGAAAAAGGAGTTTACACCTGCATGCTGAAAATGTCGTTTATAAAAATGTGGTATTCGTTTGTAAGCCTAATGCTGTTTCCTAACTTATGTATGATTGACCGAATTTTATAGCAGCACTGCGTTTGCATTTTATATAATTTGAATCCACTTTTAAAATACTTTGAAATACTTTTAAAACATACTAAGAATACATGTCTGTGCTTTGAATACACAATTTGATGCAAGATGCATGCTGTGATTTGTCGCGCACAGGCACTAGATGGAGTTAGATGTTTTTTCTGCTACAAATGGCTTAATGGTTTCCTATAATAGAAATGTGTCTGACTCCAAAATTAAAAGAAATCTTTAATCAATGACATTGACGTGTGCTGTGCTGTTGGATTTCTTTCACCATTTGATCTCCTTCATGACAAAACACTGAAACGGCGCGGCTCGATTGCTTCGACGGCTCGATAACATTTCAATTTGATGAAAAAGATTTTGTAGAAAAAATGCAGATCGTGTTCATCCTTTATGGCCAGCAACATATTGGTGATGCCTCTGGTAATCCTACTGATGTCCAGTGAAAGTACCGGGTACCGTACAGTAACGGTGACAACATGCCTTTACGTGGTTTATAAAAATTATGCAGGGAACAAAGACATTAAATATTTTATCTCCCTATCGGGAACGTAATTTCTTGTTCTAATGTCTTTACACTTCCTTTCTTCTCTGACAATTATAACTTTAGAGTGCAAAGAGCAACCCGCTGAGACTAATTTAGAGTTCTCTTCGGTTTTATCTTTGACCTATCTTTAAGGTAACTCAGGTAAAAATAATTTAGTATCAAATCTTAAAATAGTGTTGGAGTAAGCCATTCTTAGTCCACTAGTAAAAATAGAATAGCTTTGATTTATATCATCTATCATATAGATTGGTTTATAACTGTGGCTCTATTAAGTTTTTGATAACATTGCGATTTTGGCTTTTAGCTTTGTATGCGGTTTTCACACGTTTGGGTTGTTAATTAGTTTACAAGCTTATGTTATATTTCAATCTCAAATAAAAAAATGTTTATTTAAATATCTTATCTAAAAGTTATAATATTATTAAAAATTATCGCACTTGCGCCGGTAAACGAAAGCATCGCACCTGAAACCCAAGAACCTGAGAGATCTCTACAATTTTTGTTTATTTATTTAGACTTTATTGCACCATACAAATGTATAAGAACAAAAGGCGGACTTAATGCTAAAACTTAAAGGCATTCTCTGCCAGTCAACCTGTGTTGTGTGCCAGTCACAATGTTCTTAAAGATATCAGAAGTATGTCAATCTTTACTTGGCCAGCGTGGTGGACTCTGGACCCTTGACATATTGTGTGGCCCAGCAGTGGGACAGTTAAAGCTTTCCATGATGATAAGGAAATTCTGTTAAATTGTTCGACAAATTTAACGCATTTTTTCCTGGAATATTCACACCGTAGTGAATTATTGCCATATTTATGACCTGTCTATAGCAGTCGGTGCTCCGCGCCGCCAACGAAAATACGAGTTTCATAATATTTAATGAGTGCGAGTACATCGTGGAGTTTTATAAAATTATGGTAATAATAATTTTTCTTTAGTTAATCTGTGGAAGTGCAATGACCTAGTCATGCACATTGCACGTGTACAATCATTGATTGAATTTAAATTTGGAAAATTTAATGCTTACGTTATTTTGATTCAAGTACCGCTACCGAACATACGAAATATTTGAGTTACTGGAAAAAAGTGTAAAATATTTCAGTCTTATCCGTTGGCCGTCATTCCCGAAACGCAGTGAAGTCGGTTCGTAGTTCTATCCTAAAATTATAAATGTAAAAGTTTTTGAGGATGTATGGATGTTATTTTTTATTCTTTCACGCAAAAACTGCTGTGCGGGTTTACAGGAAATTTAGCACACTAATAGATCTGGAATAAGATAAAAGATATTTATTATCCCGAAAAACGTGGGAAAAGTCAAAAGGAGAGCGCTAGTAAGTAATAAGCATCAAGAAAATGGATACTTTGAGTTTAAAATTGTGTTTACTATACCTATTATGTTCGGTTTACACTTATTAAGTAGTTAAGTAGTTAACTAAATTTTAAGTAAATTAGTACGTGTAAACGGACTATTTAGTAGGTTAGTAATCAAGTAGACAAGTAATTTAGAAATTTTTCTATTTTCTGTTAAGTAGTCGGGGCTTATCACTTAACACGTTTGAACAGGCACTTTTTAGTTCAAATTAAGTTAAAATTTAGTAAAATGCTTAAGTATTTAACTGGGGTAGAATTGTATGAACTAAAGAGCTTTACTAAATTATTACGTGTGGACGCACACTAAAATTATTCACTTAAAATTTAGTTAAAATTATTTAACTACTTAACTACTACGTCTAAAACGAACATTACTGTACGTACACTGTACAGTACAGGGTAAGTTTCTCGTGCTCCCATGAGTCATTGCGTCGGGCGCCGGAATAGTGGTTCTCTCTTCCCATCCATCAAATCAGAATTTATATTACATTGTGGAAATGGATTGTTTGTTCAACGATCTTGTTCATGATCACAACTTTTATTATGACTATCTTCTTTCAATACGATGAATTAAGGGGCGATTTGTGCCGTATCTAAAAGTATTATGTAAAAAATTGTATATTGAGGGACAAAGATTAGTGTTATATCTCTTTGTTTGTATATTTGTCAGTTTCCTGTCACAATTAATGCTGGCACTCGCCTAAACAAGACACCTATTAAGTACTACCAAATTGAATTAAGCTTAAGGTCGTAGGTATGTCCCTCGGATTTTGGAGCTTTAACATGATTTCATAATTTAAGTGCAATTTCTGTCTTCATTTTTTAGTGTTTATCGATGCGAGTCTATAATAGTAAACACTATCGTCAAAGTGTTCCTATTTGTTTTTTTTTATGACATTGCCTCCATTTTGCCTTTGTGGTGACTCCTGCTTGGCTTGAACCAATTACGGGTCTCTCCTCTTCAGATGACCTACATCAACCGGTTAGTGAGAGTTAACAACCGGGACCGACGGCTTTACGTGCTCCCCGAAGCACGGAAGTGCTCAAGAATTTTTTGCTACTAGCGGTCAATCATCCAACTACCAACCGTGCTTGGATAATTCAGTTTCTATACTACGTCATAAAATCATTTTCAGTGAACATGGGCAAGGATATTATATTTACACTAAACTACACACGAACAATGTATTAAAGGTTATAGTAATGATGGTATTAATTAACCGAAATTTGTGCTTTGTTAAGGGTTTCCGTGTAGCTGGAAGTCGTAACGTTAATAGTACTTATCTGCCATTTGATGTTGTAGCTATTCGTAGAGGGTTCAACGTTCGATTCAAAAGTTAAAGTGAAAGTTACTCCTGATACAAAGGAATGGAATCAAATCGAATGGAATTTTAACAACACCAAAGGCATCACTGATGCGTTGCCGGCCAAGAAAGGGCGAAGAAAAAGAAAGAAATTTTAATTGGTACCTACTTTAAACATCAAAGCATGTATAAATACCTACTGCTCGCTGTTTTTAGCGCAAAAGGGAAATAAGTGAATGTAAATATAGACCAGATTACCAAAAAAAAACAAACGTAACAATTTATTCATAATTTTATCATCTTAATTTTGAAAATACGCGAAGATTAGAAAATATTCATAATAATCCTACTCTGGAAACACGAACAAAAATCGACATCAAAGTACCTACTCTTGTTTGTTGTCCATTCCTCCAAATTGAAATCGTCTACAGGATTAAGCCTCCTAAAATATTTTTAGATCATATCAAGTAATGGTACATAACATGCTTCATGAGACATAAAATCGAGTAACGTACAATTATCGTAGCACTGAGGTTTCCATAGTGATTATGTGTCGATTTAACTGGGGAGGTACTAGTCACGTAATCGAGCCTCCAGGGCAATAGATATTAATCGGATGAACGCTGGAATGTGATCAATTAGTGGCTTTCAACAGTTTTAACTGAAGCGACATTCTATTGCCTGCGTACTTTATGTAAGTATTTAGTAACCTTTACTACTTCTATCAAACGAGTAACCGCCCTCGCTTTGCTTCGGTTTTCTTATTTTTTTACACCTTGGGTTACATTATTGGAGTTTTATTAGGGATCCCTAATTATTTTTTTAATATAATATAGCCTATGTTACTCGGGGATAGTGTAGCTTCCCAACAGTGAAAGAATTTTTCAAATCGGTTCAGTAGTTTCGGAGCCTATTCAATGCAAACAAAAAATCAAATCTTTCCTCTTTATATATTAGTATAGATTAAAGTGCTATAAGAGTTTTACTATAAAATGCAAATTTAATATCAGGACTAAATTATTCCTCTAATCCTGATTTCTTTTTCCTTTATAAACAACCTATAAAGTTACAGCGCAGTCAGCAGTCAACACGGTGTAAGTATACAATTTCGTTGAGGATTTTTAATGATATTGATATTACAGACGGCCACTTCAGTTTATTGGTAGGTAATGGTTATTTATAAATTTATCGAATTATCCACTGAAACATTAATTTTAGTACTTACGGGAACGTCGCGTTAGCTCATCACATCACATGCATCAACTCCGGGGATCGGATTTTAATAAACTTTTAATAAAATTGTGTTCGCAGTACATATTCCTACCTACAATCTACATATTGGCTTTGCTATTACTTGGGTTTGCAGCTGCGGTGAAGGTAAATTAACAGGAGTGGTAATGCATTTAACATTCCTCGCAGAAATAACATCGAAAAGATTTGACAATTTTGTATTTTTTACATATATTTTGCGTGATAGTGATATTTTATGGAATAAGAAAATCTGTGTGGTTTAGTTTTTAATAGTCAGTTAATCTGGCATGTTGGTCGGCTAAGTTACAAACAAAAAGTACTTAAAAAATTGAAGTATAATGTCATAGAACAGACATCTCGAACAAAATGTGTCCCGCCGGGAGGTTGTATTTTAAAAATGTAGCCCCCGTTCTTCTTTCAAAATCGAACGAATCCATTGAAAATTGAAGCCGATCGGCGCCACTTCATTGGGACATACATTGTCTTCGCGGTGTCGGTTCTATTTACTAGTAATAATACTTCAAAGACTTAAAATGGCAATAAAAAGTGAAAAATAATTGAATAAAAAATAATTGAAACTTATTTAAAAAAAGATTATAATGTGCATTGTGCATTACCTGTTTTTATTTTGAACAAATTTTTATTTTGAATCAAAAAGAGAGAAAAGGAAAGTTTTTTTATGTATCAATGAATAGTGTCCAAGTCGCTAAATATATTGCACCTATGTACGCGTATATCCCGCTTAAAAAATTACAAAAACATTACGACAACATTTACAAGGTTCACCAATATCACGAAAACAAATAGTAGGTACGGTCGCTTCATCAGTGACAAACTCAAGTGTAGTTATGGGATTTACATACAAACACGTGGAACAATGTTTTATTAGCGTAGTGTATCACACAGTATTTGTGTATTTCCCAACGGACTTGTGAAATGTATTTGTGATGCGAACTTGTTTCGTCTACCGTTCTGTTTTGGAATATTGTTCGAAAACTTTGAAATAACTTTTTTTTTTTGGAAAAGTTTTATGTGTTTATCCATGCTATAACATTTTTTTTAAAAGCGAGGACAAGTACATTACATAGCTATTGGATATTTTGAGGAGGTCTTTTATTTCTGTTTGTATAAAGGAAAAACACTTCTTAGATTTTGTACCTATCTATCATTTCCGCTTTTGGTTGGCTTTTGTAAAACCGTCTCGAGTCAGGCTACAGAATAAATAAAAAAATCTGAAGAATTTTAAACATTCTTGAACCCTCATTTGGTATTTTTATTACATTCCTGATATCCGTAAAAAGAATGCTGTGATATCAATATGGCAATTTTAATATTAGACATTTGAAGAGCTTTGTTGAAATAGGTATATTAAAAATGTATGGGGCCTGGCTCGAGATGAATGATTTATTTGTGGAGTGAGGCTGGTTGTGCTATTGATCCGGCTTATTTTCGGAAGGCTGCATTAAGTCTGTCTTTACATGATAGAGCGAGATAGACATATTCAAACAAATCATAGATTTACGAGAAGAATTATTATTAGACTCGACTTTGACATTTACAGATGGCGAAATTTGGAAGGCTCTTTCTATTTTACGATAACTCTGTGAGAGAGGAAGGGATAAATAAAATTTATGTTTTAATTTTTTTCCCATGTTCCATATCTTTTTCTTTTTAATCTAAATTAAGAATCGTTGTGGTCGGTGGAGGTAGAAACCACCTCAACATTAAAAATAAATTAATCATTGGGTGTGTTTTATTGTTTAACAACGTTTGCAAGACTTTCATCTGACCGAATGAAGTAATTTGGCACGATATATTTGTTTGGCCTTTTTCAGATAGTAAATTAAATTCAAAATAATGTATTTATGTGGGTATTTTACGTGAGTGTACAGCATTATGCGTCCACTCAGCCAAGTGATGACTGTGAAACGGAAATCTTGACATAACTAACGCACTGAGAAATTGCGCTCTTCGCATAGCGTTGCTTCATTAGTCACGCAAATGTTGTTTCTGAATACGTTTTGGGAAGTTAAGGCGCGGTATGACTACGATTTAAAAACGTTGATTTCACTCACACAAGCGCATATCTGCGCTAATCTAATGTTACATTTACGTGACGCTGAATAGGGTTCAAAATTGCAGAGCATATTTTTGCTAACAATGTAACTAGATTGCGAATAAACATTAATTTTGAGGGTTTTCCTTAGATAATTCAGAATATACACATTAAATTCAATATCTGTCCGGTTTAAGTTTTAATAAAACCATATACGTATTATATTCTCAAAAAAAAATATGTTGTTACCGCTGAAAATACAAAGAACGTCGACGATTAAGATTATTTTTGTATAGCAAATTACGATTTTTTATTGGAAATATTAAAGAACTATTTAATATTCTATTCGGTTAACATTTTTCTTTAGACCTTTTTCTATGCGCTGTATTTTTGCGTGCGATATTTTCCTCATACTCGAGCACCAAAGAAACCCAGTTTTGTGAATATTGAGATCACACCGCGCCTTAATAGATTTTTCAGCTCTCTGGTTACCAACAATCAACAGCCAACGTTATAAACTCGGAATATTAACTTGTGGTGAATTTTACTTAGCAACGGACATAATGGGCATGATGACAGATTTTGAAATACTGTTCTATATTGTTGGGAAATATATTTTAACTAGATACGCGGCAGCGTGTCAAGTCAAGTTCAAGCAAAGGAACTGGCTAGCCAGCGCCGAGTGTAATATTACACGAACCACTTGGTGCCACTTTTGACCCCTCTATAACTCAAAACCTCTTTAACGTAAACACATAAAACTACGTGTATTTAATTATATCCATAAGGACATGCAGAAGCCCAAATTTCATGAAGCTAGCTCAAACGGTTATAAAGATATGAAGGTCAAAAAGTCGTAAATTTTACCACTGACTGACTGACATAATAGTACCTAAACCGAACCTACTTCCAGATGACCTAGAAAGATGAAATTTGGAATCCAGCTCGGTAATTGTGTGTAAGCGTAGGAAAAAATAAAAAAAATAAAAAAAAGTCTAAAAATAAGTTGTGTCCCCATACAAACAACTTGTTAATATGCGCTACGAAAACCACGCAGCGGGAACGCAAGAAAAAACATTAAATCCCAATACATGCCTAGTTTTCTTTACAAAAAGTAATGATATCCCACCAAAAACACAAATGTAAAAAAGGAGAGCCAAGTTCAATACAAAAATTATGCTTAGCAGTGGGCTTCGCCGCAAAAAGAATGGAGATCTAAATGAGTGCCAAGTTCTATGCAAAATCGAAATATGTATTTATAGGAACAAAATAACATTATGAACAAGTATTAAACTCTATTTCTTTGCTTTATTGGATACCTATACCAATTGCTGTTATTTAAAAATGTGAGATCTTAAAGTAGGTTAGATTTGACTTGGCCAGTTTTCATTACATCAGTCATTTTATAAAGTTATTCAACATTTTAATTCTGATAAAAACTGGCCAAGTCAAATCTAACCTACTTTAAGATATCACATTTTTGAATAACAGCAATTGTTATAGGTATCCAATTTATTAGTATGGTCATATTCGCTTGTTTAAAGAAGCGTGACGTAATTCGCGCTGATTGAGACTGATTGGCGTTCAAGATATCATTGCTGCTTGCCGTATTTTGTATTTTTATTTTATCAAAAATATTGTTAATCTCGCTCATAATAATACTATAAATGCGTATTTTGGAATCCTATAATAGGGTTTCATTAAATAAATACATCATTTTAGTGATTTTTACTTACTGTCATCATGCCTATTGCCGCCAGATTTTTGCAGTTAAAGGTCACTAAGCTGAGAACCGCCTTGTGAAATCCTAAACCTTGTTCATTTTGGAATTAGTGCCATCTACACACTTATCTTTGTTCATGTTGTACATGTGTATGTAGTTGATGATTTGTCCACATATAAAGAAAGACTTTGTCGTGTTGTATTGTCTCCCAAACTAGGTATTTTTACAGAATATTAATAGAATCAGTAGATATAGCTAATCACAATGCGAAATCGTAGTGTAGCGTGTCAAGCCAATTTCAAGCTAACAGAACTGGCGAGCAGCACCGTGTGTGCTTGACCGACTTGACCGAGTTGGCTAGTTTTCATTAGTTAGTATGTAACCAACAAACCAAATTTTAGAAAAGTAACATAGGTATTAGGTCAATCTTACAGACCAATTATAATATAGCCTAGGTAGGTACGTGAAAACTAATCAAGTCAAATGTAGAGCTTCAATTACATGTTCTTGTGACTAAAATTTTAGGCTTTTCTACACAGAACTTGGCACTCATTTCAATCTCAATTTTTTTTAATTGGCTCTCATTTCACATTTATGTTTTTGATGAGATTAATTTATCACGCGGTTTCATGTCAGATTACGACCAAAACGAGACTTCATTAAAGTGTATTATGTATTGTGTTCGAATGGGGGTGTATTACTTTCATTTGGATTAAGCGAGTAATTAGCGGCGTAACAATGTTCGTAGAATTAAGAGAGGAATAATTGCGAATCATTTATAATAATAGCATCTTTGGTCGGATGGTGTTAAGATTTACGATTTTATTCAATCCAGCGTCCCGGTAAATTACGGGGAGCCGAGATCCATTAAGTGCTTAAGTGCCTCCCGAGCACGAAATTGAGGATGATAATGGAAATGGGAACCCCACTATGTTAATATAGGCCTGTACAAGGAGAGGACTAATTCGCGCCTACGACAAGTACGTACAGCTTAATAGCGGTTAAACCGTAATGTGTAATTCGAATAAGACGCGGGTCGATGTCACAAATAAAGTGTATGCTACGTTTACAAACTGCTACACGGTAACCATACAATTTCTTGGTTTTCGTGAACCACACGTCCTAGCAACGCAGAGAGGTATGTGTGGTTCAATTTCTCGCTGCGAGTTTCGTAAATATACCGTCTATGGCTACACTAGTAACATGCTCCTGCCACCTCCAATATTATATACCTTTTAAGATTTATTTGCTAGATGGATGGTGATAATTGTTTTTGCTCACAAAACTACTTTTCAGATCTCGTTCAAATTTATGTGGGACCACATGACAAGCACCTGCTTTCGATTAAAAAAAGAATCATCGAAATCGGTTGGCGTGATATTGAGTTATACGTCAATTTGTCGCGCACATCTTAACACAAATTTACGACTTATGTGGTTTTCTCATGGATCCCATTGTCAGATCTCAATAAAATTTATGTGGGACCACATGACAGCCACCAGCTTTCGATTAAAAAAACAATAATCAAAATCGGTTCGCCCAGTCCAAAGTTCTGAGGTAACAAACATAAAAAAATAAAAAAAATACAGTCGAATTGAGAACCTCCTCCTTTTTTTGAAGTCGGTTAATAAATAATATTTGTGTGTCTGTTTGTAATATTAAAATAACCGCTTTTTACTAAGTGCATTTAGATGTACCTATACACGGCACATATACCAAAACAACATTTTTTACATTTTTTTTCTGTCTGTCTGTTTGTCTGTCTGTCTGTTTGTTCTGGCTAATCTCTGAAAGTGCCGGACCGATTTTGACGGGACTTTTACTGGCAGATAGCTGATGTAACAAGGAGTAACTTAGGCTGCTTTTATTTAAGAAAAAAATTGTTAGGCGATACGAAGTTCGCCAGGTCAGCTAGTAACAAATATAATTAATCGTTATTCATAGAATATCTTCTGGATGTTTTATATGTATCTGTAATAGGATAAGATAGTGGGCCATACACCCGCAACATCAGACGTATCGCCTATGTGTTGCAACGGCTGCAAGGTAAAAGTGAAATTAGACTGTTACATTTAACCTTTGATATACCAGAGCATGATCGTAGTTACGAGTAGGTACATTACGTTTATAGTAATGAGTTACTTTTTAATTACTTAGGAGAACATCTAGTTCGCGTTATTACGCTCCAGGATGCGGTTGACACATTTTGCAGGGATGTCGCAACATTCATTAAAAAATGTTAGTTATAAAAACATTGATATCTTACATCTGGGTTTGAATCCTGAACGGCCGTTGCCAAAACGGAACCCTAAATAATTATGTTTAGGGTCCAGTGATATATTTATTTATATTATTTATTTACTTATGTTATATATTATATGTATACCTACTTACAATATGTATAATAGCTTATAGAAGCATAGTATCTTGATAATTTAAAATAATTATTTAATGCAACCTTTTAGTAACTAAATAAATAAAAATCAATAACACATATATTGTAAACCTAGCACTACCCCAAATGTATCCTCATCGCCGCTTCAAACCAACCAGGTTTGAAGAAAATGTTTTGTTAGCATTAAGCTCGCCTTTTGTACCATATTTTGTGAGTGCAATAAAGAATTTTCATTTCATTTCATTTCATATATTAATATCACGCCGAAAATGTGGTAAAATTTTGGGTACCACACCAGCCTTAAAGTTGTGAGATATTTGTTTGTCGTCTGTCCAATAACACATACGCAACAATATATTATAACTAACAACTTTACGTTATTAACTGTTGGATACATACTACATAGTCTTCACGTAAAGCCTAAATTTTATTAGATATTTAGCTATAAATCTACTGGGCACCTATAAACATGATCAATGAAATCAATAAATAATCTATGTATATACAATACAAGTAATTATTCGGCTTCAGTTAAAAGTTTCCGTACAGCCATGCACGCAAGTTACACAACGAACTCTACCCCTTCAAAGCAGCGGGGCTTAAATGTTATTTGAATTTTAGATTTCAGTTTAACGAAGCTAAATTCGGTTTTCAGCTTCAAAACATTAAGTTGTAAATTTGAGCAATTATGTAAATATTTGTTACTGATTAATATTTAATTATTAATCGATGTAAGTTGTAAATGTTTAAATTATAATTATTTATGAAATTGATAAGTGTGATGATAATTTCGTAAAATGATTGATGATGTTCTACGATAGAACTAAGCAGTAGAACTAGTGGGAATGAACGGATTTTTCAATGTGTAATCTCGTTATCACTGGGTTAATTAAATGAATAGCGTCTTTTTTACTTTATACTACTTATCTACTGAAAGAATGATTGAATCATCTTGAAATCCTCAAATTATTTGCTTAATTTAGTTATTTCAAACTCTCATTTCATATTTTAGGTGGATTGGGTAAATCCTTTGTTCAAATGTATTGTAAAACATAATATTATTTAATAGGCTATTTAGGTACTGAGTCATTCATTTCGGTTAAGTTATGAGTTAATACTGAACTGAAGTAGAATAAACTCACTCCCAAAGGCATTGTATGAACGTAATAATAGGCATGCTAACATTGTTAATATATTACGCCCTAAGCCAGTCCTAGGGCGCAAGGTGGGGTTCATTAAAATGTATTAATTTCCCTTGTCTCGGCTCCTGCGAGGACTAATTGAATTTCAGCACTGACTTCCTTGTTATTGTAATAGAGAGGTCTATAAACAACTGTTTTTTTATAATCTTTCTTGGCTTGATAAGGCCATTAACTGCCATTATATTTGACAACGAGTAACCGCCCTCGCTTTGCTTCGGTTTTCTTATTTTTTTTACACCTTGGGTTAAATTATTGAAGTTTTATTAAGGATCCCTAATTTTTTTGAAAATATAATATAGCCTGTGTTACTCGGGGATAGTGTAGCATCCCAACAGTGAAAGAATTTTTGAAATCGGTTCAGTAGTTTCGGAGCCTATTCAATGCAAACAGAAAATCAAATCTTTCCTCTTTATATCTTAGTATAAGTAGATATAGATAAATCAAGAGAGAGAATGCCGTCACCCTTAAAATACCATTGAGAAAGAATATTACGTAGTATAGCTCGTATTATAATATACTCGTCTTATTACTAGTAAGTGCCCTCGTTTCCCTTCGGTAAACTTTTCAGTAAGCCCAAATTCGAATAAATACGAGTATATGGATGGTATTGTTTAAATTGACATAACATTTTTTATTTGTATAACGATTGAAATAAAACATACATTAAATGTTAACTCAAGCTCACTTCAATATATTAGTGAAAACCGCATCTAAATCTGTTAAGCCGTTCCTGAGATGAGCCGGAACAAACGCACAGACAAACAGACAAAAATTCTAAAAGTCTTTGATGGGATCTTTTGCGTTCATAAATACCCCTAGGTACCTACTAACAATTTTTCTCAAATTTGTTCTATGTACCCACTTACAGACGTCGCGGCGTCGATCATTACAGTATTATTATATGTATAGATGATGATGGTTAATAAAAACATCAGAGGAACGAACAAATTTACGTAAATAAATACCTTATATAAAAAATGCTTCTGAAACACGAAAAAATGTTTATTCCCAGTCAGCGCAACGTTAATGCTGTGTCAAGAATTTTTTAATATGCAATAACTCATTTCAGCGAAGAATAAACTGTTGAGTGAAGCGATTTCAGTTTTATTTTCCTTAGTTACACTTTTTGTCGCCGACGCGGTTTAACCGGCCATTGTTTATGAAAAACTTCTCCCACACGAACCGGCTTCATTTGCAGGAGTTTACAGTAACGTAATGTTTTCATTGTTATCGATATGGGAACATGCAATTAAAATATGCAAAACTTTGTTGCGTTCGCCACGTTTTTGTCGTGCCCAAAATGCTCCTGGATTTTAATTAAAACAACTTGCAACGGTTTATAGGTACCCACCTATATCGTAAGGTTGCTTTACCTACAGTAGGGGATGGGTATCATGTAATTTACGAGGCCTAGTGAGTATTTTACTACGCTGTTTACAAGCAGGTCGATGAACGGGTTAGTGGCCATATCTAATAATACTTAATATACCTAGTGACCAACCTAAGTTCTAATTCCTTTCGGTGGTCTTTGACGTACGTAAAGTCTGCTATTTAGAGATACGATCCGGAAACAGTATCTGGGGAAAATTATTCAGTGTTTCTGTGCTCTAGAGGTCATGTTAAGCTGGATGGCATCAGCAAATAAGCTGTCCGATTGATATTGTTGTCACTTTATATTATCCATATTATACTATAATTATAGTCCCATTAGGTTTCTGCCTCGGAATTCAACAAGTGCCTACGTTACACACCTTAGCGAAAATCTAGAGTTCTTTAATTCAAGGGTTCGTAAAACAGTTCGTTACAATTTTTTTTTTAACTTGATTAAATTGTCAATTGAGCACGTCATTCTGTTATTTATGAGTATGTATGTAGAGTAATCCTTTTAATATTTTGTTGTAAATCACTACCAACATTATTAACAAAGTTTAATTATAACAGATCCCTGGAGATATTATTCTTAACTCTTGGACGTTTAATGGCAGTGATAATGACCTCGTACGTGAATGAAGATAGTAATTGGTAAAAGCATGTACTGGATGTTTACCCTTATCGGAAACTAGAAACTAATTGATCAAAGATCAAGCATGTAGGTCAATTAGTTGCCCAGAATTGCTGGTTATATTGTTTCGAGACATACTCTATAATACTATAGGTAAATATGATCAACGATGGAATCATTACTTCTTGAAATTATAAAAAAGTAGCTTTTGCCCGCAGCTTCGCCCGCGGTAGAGATCGATTTTTTACAAATACCGCGGATAACCTGAACTTTTCCAGGATAAACAGTAGCTTATGTGTTTATCCATGGTATAGGCTATCTCCATTCCAAATTTCAGCCAAATCGGTTAAGTAGTTGTGGCGTGATTAAGGAAAAAACATCGAAACATCTTCACAAGCTTTCACATTTATAGTATTAACTAGCTGACCGGGCAAACGTTGTTCTGCCAAAAATTTTTTAGGGGTAGGGGGATGAAAAATAGATGTTGTCCGATTCTCCACCCTAGCCGATATGCACGCAAAGATTCATGAAAATCGGTCGAGCCGTTTCGGAGGAATTCAATTTCACAAAAGCGTGACACGAGAATTTTATATATTAGATAATAGGATGTTTATTTAGTACCTACCGACAAAATGCATTAAGCATTATGCTCGCCATTTGTACCGTAATACTTGTATTGTGGTCAATAAAGGTTAAATAAATAAATAAATAAAAATCCAACTGAAACCTGTTTCTCTGTCTGTTCGACCAACTTTGAAAATAACACAATAGTATATTAAACTATACATATAACTGTAGTCCTATAGTCGAATCGATAATCCACCGGAACAAAATTACACGGTGATATCAGTTTTTGACGAAAAATAAAATTAAAATATTTTGATGATGAACAGAAATTAGTTCTGTAGTCTTCTTGTCTTTTTCGAGCTTATTTTCTCTCTTCTTTAGTACTTTTAACCATTTTCCATCTGAATGTCACAGTCAATATGTAATAATTGTTAATTTGTTATTTTTAAATGAGAAATGTTATTATTTCAATTATCACCTATGAAATTTTTATTTGTAAGTAAAAAATAAAGATTCTCCACAAATTACAGCTTCTCATAACGATGAGCACGAAATGTTTCACGAAGTAATTAAAAACTCTCAATAGCAGAACGCATTCCATATTCACGTCGCTCGCTCGCACTGCAATTATTTCGATGTCGCCAGAACTTTTCAATTCTATTTAGCAATTAATTTATTTGCAACGACTGCGGTTCTGAGTTGCTGTGGTTTCACAATTCACAGACCTCGGCTCTATAACGTTTCCAACTTAATAGCATTCAAATTCATAACTGATTTTCAAACAGTTTACCACAATGTTTTTGATACATGATTGATTCTGGTTACATTTATTAATGGTTATGTTTCTACGCTTGCTTGTAAAGTTATTAACTGGATTACCTTGTAGCTACTGCGTACATTATAGATACAAGTACATCATTTGATATTACTAGCAAATATGGTATTACCATGATTCCGGATTCTATTAACAACTGAGGTGATTTAATTTGTCATTGTTGTCTAATTGATATTGAACATTAATTAATTTTATTATCGTCATTCGTTTATAAATTGATTTCGATATTTTAGTGCTCTTGAATTTATTAGTACATTCATCAAAATAACATCAACTATATTTGAGAATTTGAGAATTAAGTTGAACATAAAATGTACTCGTAAGTAATTAAAACGAACTCGTTAGTAAACGTAATGTAATTTGCCAGCGTGCTCTCTGACGTCATATCAGTAATTTAAGTATCTGCAAGGTCAATTTTTGTATAAAGTTCACCTTAATGAGAGCTAGTTCTGAAATAATGTTTTTATCTTCAATACAGGACAAACAGCAGTGTGGCACAAATTATATCAAATGTAGCAATAAATGAAACTTTCCAATGGTTTTCGCGCCCGTTACTGCGTAGTGGTCCATAACGACCATATAAGGCCAATTGCTTTCTTAAACTTATCCCATTTGTACCTCGGCGAGGAGGAATTGGAACTTCTTTATTGTGCCAAAGTTGCGAGTGAGAACGGCTATTTCCATTTCTATCGAGCTGGTAAGCCTGAACCTATAAATTACTGCAGAATGCGAACACCGTCATAGACGAATCGTTATAAAACTTGGAGTGATAAATCGGACCTCAGACCAATGATATTATAATGTAAAAAAGAGGTAGATATGTCACTAGTGCGAAGACGATGAAGAGCGTAAGAACAGGCAATTGACCGTTCTGCTCGTAGTCGCTCTGTCAATACAAGACGATACGCACGCTTTTGTTGTTGTCAGAAGTGCTTGACATTTGACATCCAGCGTTAAAATGCCTTTGTGTATTACACCAATGTGATTGGTGTAGTGAAAGATAAACGTGTGTGTGTTGTAGCTCTTTTAGGAACAGATTTGTTGGTTGATTTGTAAGGATATAACGTATCTATATTTTTTTAAATATCATTGCCTCAGAAATTCCTCTCTGTAACAACTGGAAAGATTATGGTTCCTGAGGGACTTGTTGTACAAATAATTATTATTATGAGATTTTACATTGTAAGGTTATCTATATATATATTATGTAGGTATCTACCTAATTATCACTTTGATTTATTTTTAGATTTAAAACTTGAAAATAATTATCTATATTGAATTCTCACTTAGTTCTCTCACTCTTTCTGTGTAATTGATTGAACGTAAGAAATAAAAATATATTGACTTTGATATTTAACAACTCCATAGTATTTTTGTTACGTAAGTATTTTGTTGCATCTATTGCATTGGTACTACTAAGTTAAATATAATTTGAACCCAAGTTCTCCGAATTGAAGAGAGTCGTTCAAACCCGTCACTGTCACGTTAATAAAAATTGCGGCCCTTCCGGAGTACACAGACGCCTATTGTAACATAGTTACCTTCTCATTTCCATTATCAACCTCAATTTCGTGCTCGGGAGGTAGTACTTAAGCACTTAATGGATCTCGTCTTATAATAATTTACCAGAATTAATAAAATCGTAAACTGTGATACCGACCAACTTAAAATGAATATTATTATAAATGATTTTCATAATTCTGTCGCTTAATTCCAGAAACATTAAATTAGAAAGCTTTTTACATAGTTGACACAACGAAATCAATCTCAGCCTTGTATCTTAAGTTCGCCCGTCTGCTCTTAAGTGAATTGCGTCTTATTTTCGTTGTCGCTAGCAGTCAGTGCTAAAAGGTATCTTTGCAGATCAGCGAGTATTTGTGATCGAAAAAGATCTATTTATTTCCTTTGCTTCCTTAAAATCTACACAGTCGTACAAAGACTTTTCAAAATTAGTCCTTATTAAAATACTCAAAATTAGGCGTTCATATAAAAATGTATAAAATAACTAGTTTTGTTTTTTACTTACAATAAGCTAATGCTTGACCACAATCCCACCTGATGGTAAGTGGAGAATTATTAAATAATAATTTAAACATAATAATAACATAGTGTAAGTTTTAATTATTATTTAAAACTAGCGCTCTCTCGCGGTTTGGCCGACGTTTTATGGGATAATAAGTATCCTATATGTTATTTCAGATCGTGTTGTACGTTCTACATACTCATGTAAACTTTCACCACCTAAAAAGGGACAGACCCTTTGGGGTGCAAATTTTCAAAAATCCATTACAGTACCTACTTAAATAAAGAAAGCTGTGTGTTACCTGTCAGTCAGT
This sequence comes from Thymelicus acteon, assembly GCA_951805285.1. Classification (NCBI taxonomy): domain Eukaryota; kingdom Metazoa; phylum Arthropoda; class Insecta; order Lepidoptera; family Hesperiidae; genus Thymelicus; species Thymelicus acteon. The sequence continues at coordinate 8,273,090 of OX638213.1, read as the reverse complement.
TATCACAACAAGTTTTATACAGTAGAAGATGATTCATAAAAAATAATACGATGATGTAATAGTAATGTAAATTTATCATGAGACATTATCAATATGGGTATCATTCTGACCCCACGTGTCTAATAGTTTTTATTTGTGGACCAAATGCGATCCAATAAAGTAGGTAACTGAGTGTAACAACTTCGTCATCAGTCGCTGAGGTTATCATTTCTGACATTATTAATTATCATAATTTATGGGTATTTAAAAATATTTATAGGTGCATTTAGGTGGATATGAATGATATGATTTTTTTATGAATTACGTATGTTTTGTTTTTATTAAGTTTAGGCCAATGGTTAGTTGGTAGAGAACGCATAGAGTGTTAAGCTCGCCATTTGAGTCTTTGTTGTAGTTAATGAAGATTAAATAAATAATATATTGTTTTAACACGCATTTTTGATAAATGATATAGACACAGGCGAAGATGTTTCATTCTTATAAAACAGCTTATTTCCAATTGAAATTAAATTATGTTTTAGTTATTAATTCTTTTTTTACTATTAATAAAAGCTTGTTTTCATTAATTTTTTCGTTTAAAAATCCAAGTGGCCATTTTAGAGATCAGCACTGTCAGCACGTTCAATTAAAAAAACAAGTTCTTCAACAATGAGACTAGCTGCTGTGCCCACGACTTTGTTCAAGTTGGAGCATTTCCCGCGTTAATCTCGATATATATTATCCCGATAAATCCAGATATGTCCTAGTGTCATAACTGCCAAATATGCACAAAAAAATTCATTAAATCGGTCGAAATGTTTCGGAGGAAATCGACCACAAACACCGCGAAACAAGATTTTTATTCATTAGATACATATCTATTCGAAGAAACAGTAAATTGTTATACTCGTACACTGTGGTCAAGCTGTCTGGAAGTATTCGATTTATTTAGTCACCGTCCGTTTATTTCTAGGAACGTTTATATTTCCACGGTTTTGGGTAAACATTCTCGACAACACTTTAGTGTAAATATACTCCCAGTGAGGGCCGTGACATAAATATAATAAAGCGCCGTCAGGGGTTTTAATTTTAAAAGTTATCGTACCGTACTTTTAACTTCAAAGCGATAATGTTAGTGCGACGCAAACATTTATTTTATAGATAGCTACATGTTTGTTTTCGTTTCCAGTTTTTAGTTCTTTACATTTTGTACCTCCGTGACCGTAGTCACAGTGAAGCACCCATAGGAATACCAACTCTGTATTCGTACAAGTAGGTACATACACCCACACATTGACACCATACGGCTACGACATTGACACTATCGCGAATCAAAAATTACAAAATTACGCACACATGGTAAGCGAGCTGTCCGCTGTCAGTTTCACTCTCGATTAGACAAGGTTACGTCCGTTCTTTTTTTACGTCCGTGCCTATGGTATATTCTCTTTACCCACATCAGGTTTGTGAACACATGATTTTTGTCTATTATTTTGCACGGGTAATTTCTTATACCTGTACTGGCTTTGAGTAGTTAAGCTGCACAATACTGAGCCAATGGGAATCAGTGGAGGGTTTAGTGGTCAACTTAAGTATCTGAATTATTTATATCGCCCGAAGTACTCCGACGTAACTTCACGACTGCTATCTAATTATAACAACTGGGTCTGACGGCTTTACGTACCCTTTGAAGTACTTGAGCGCTTAAGAAATATTTGCCATTAGCCGTTAGTGCCGTTCCACATTAAAATCCCGACCACGCCCTCTGTTGCTTATAACGAACACTATACGATCGATAAAAACCGAGCTATGAACTTTGAGAAAATTAATATAATATACTATACTATAATTATACTAGTTTGGACGTCGACACGCGTCGGTTTTATCTTACAGAATGAACGTTAAGAATTTCTATTATTGTCTTTTTTACTGAACTAGACCTTTTATCTATGAAGACCCCGTAGCCTAATTGGTAGAAACCCGCCTACGAAGCGAGGGGTTAGATTTCCGGTTGGGGTATATATTTCTGTGACAGATAAATCTTTGTTCTCGCGTCGTCGTACTAAGGGTACGTTGTCCATGCCACCCCCGACACAAGGATCCTAATGCGTAGGTATAAGCGTTTTTAGGTATAAGTGTGTAAGCGTTTTTTATAAGTTATTTATTATTATTTTAGTAAGATACAGTTAGATCAAGTAGTGCTCACTGAGGCGTGCCTGGCTAAATTCTGTCGACGCTATTCCGTCACTGCTTGCATATTTGTGCATTTACGGTATGCATTTGAACAATTAGATGTGCAATATATGCTCGAGATATACCTTAACTATTACTAGGAATTCAAACCCGAGCAACGACATACGTGATATCTGTGAATCCTACTATAATAATTATAAATGTAAAAGTTTGTGAAGATGTTTGGATGTTTGTTCCTCAATAACGCCACAACTACTTAATCGATTTGGCTGTTTGGAATGGACATAGCATATACTCTGAATTAACACATAGGCTAAGTTCAGGTTCCCGCGGGATTTGTAAAAAAACTATATCGACGCGCGCGGAACCACGGGCATATAAATCTGAATTAATTAATTAAAAATTTCGTTTTCGAAACCACTCTACCGCGAACGAAGCCGCGGGTAAAAGCTAGTTTAAAATATTTCTATGAATACGGCTGAAATTTGTTCGTAAGGATTACATGTTCTTTTGCGTACCAAATGTCGTCCTTTTTTTAGTTCTGGAAGGCTATTCTGTTTTGTAACTTGACAGCGGAATCCGCGATGAGTTTCAAAATTGAAGTTCGAGTCCGAGATCTTGATATGTGATTCTCTAATCATCTGGTACGCACTTGCGAAGTGAAGGGAGTCTCGAACTCTAACTTCAATTTAGAAACCCATCGTGCATTCCGCTGTCAAGTTACAAAACAAAAGTGAACTTGCATCATATTGACATGTCATTATCTAATCATCTAGTACGCACTTGCGAAGTGAAGTGATCCTAGAACTCTAACGTCAATTTTGAAACTCCGCTGTCAAGTTACAAAACAGAATAGTCGTCCTGTTAAAGAAAATAAAACACATAGTTCATGGAAGAACTTATCTTGAAAAATTAAAAGTAGGTATCTACTTTCGTTTACTCTTCTTTTCCGTAGAGTACTGAAAAATTTGTTGCAAATTTAAAACCCATTTAAATAAAAAAAAACAATAAATTTTCATCATCGCTATATTTTTGGGAAAAAAGTATTATATATTTTAATCCAAGGCATAAGTAATGAGTATGCTAAGATACATTGAAATCCGTTCAGTTATTGTGTGTCCGGATTGTCAGACATTTTATGTATCCTATTCCAATTATGTCCTTACAGTCAACCAAAAAATCTGTTAAAAAGAGCTACAACACACACAAGTTTATCTTTTGTTTCATTACACCAATCACATTGGTATAATACACGACGGCATTTTAACGCTGTATGTCAAATGTCAAGCACTTCTGACAACAACAAAAGCGCGCGTATCGTCTTATATTTGACAGAGCGTCTACGAGCAGAACGGCCAATTGCCTGTTCTTACGCTCTTCATCGTTGGCGCTCTAGTGACATATCTACCTCTTTTTACATTATAATATCATTGTCTTACTCTTATACGTATACTTATGTCATATTATTACGTCTAATAATATATTATCCTTACGTATTAATGTTTATTAATCTCAAAGTATTTAGAATCTGAATCAGACCAGACTGAAGCCATAAACATGTAGCACAAACAGTAGGTATTTGAATATGTATATTAAGCGGCGTTATTCGTGTACTAAATTCCGATAGCAAACACCGACTCAGGGAATATTGTAACCCTAGTTAGTGTACATTGTTGCCCGTTTAATATAATATTACTAGCTTTACCTAACTATGATTATAAATTCAAAGTTTTAGATATTCTGATTGTATTTAATGAAGAGTGTTTTCCCAATGAACGTAATTCGAGCAATAATCATTATTGAAAATATAAGGTAAACATAATATCAATTTGCATGTTTCACTATCATGACAAATCATTATCAAGTCAAACTGGGTAGTATTGATTGATTCTTTAAGCGACCTATGTATTTCTTTATTTATCTAACCTTACATTTTGACCTCCATCTATTTTTGTAATGTTAAGTTGCAACGATGATTATACGTCTGAACATTCGATTCCTGTAATTTGATTAAGCTTATCGAGTAGCGATGCGGTGTGAAAATAGAAGCGTGTGCCTATTTTCCACTACGTTGCACCAATGGCTTCTCATGAGCTTATGTACTGCCTCTGGGATATTGCATTAAAAGCTTCAGACCGCTCCAGGCTGAACCTATTTTAAATAAAGTCAGTAAATAGGTGTCTGTTTGATTTTAGATTTATTACTACGTGATACGTTTCTTGCGGTGGTTGAATTTTATGAATTACACTCCTGTAAAACTGATAGGGAAATTTTTAACCGACTGCCAGGAAGGGTTATATTTTTCGCGCATATCTTGAATGTATTGTATGTATGTATGTTTGTATGTATGTATGTATGTATGTATGTTTGTATGTATGTATGTATGTATGTAAGTATGTATGTACGTATGCGTGTAATATTTTTTTTTATAACTTATAAGTTAATGCTTGAATACTATCCCACCTAATGGTAAGTGGTGTAGTCATGGGTGGTAAAACGCATTAACTTATTAAATGCCTATTCACTCTTGCCTTGCCTTCTTTATTACCTCATACGAGTATCTTTCAAACCGCTGCCGTGCTGAACGGATCTATATAATTATTGTAAGATATCGTTAGATTCGTCTTGATAACCCAAGTGTTCTTAGACAAGTAAAATTAAAAAAAAAAAAACAAATATGGTGGCTGCGAGATGCAATTCTTTGAAGTATCTACTTATCAAAAAAATATGAGTAATTCGAATAATTCAGTAAGGGTATCAAATTAAAGAGCTCACCATAAGGATTTCAAAAAGGTATATCATGATAGCTTTTGTGATAGCAGGCGGGTTTCTTTAATTTTTAAATTTATACTAGTTATTGTACCAAATTTTAGGCTACGTAAAACTGGTAGCTCGTTCATGGGAACATGTGTAAAGATTTATAGTAAAATTCCTTCGAAATTTACAGACATACCTTACCTTAAATTTGAAACTCATATTAAAAGCATTCTTATGACGAAAGGATATTACAAATTAGATGATTAAAAAACAACCCCGGTAGTTCCTTGCTGCTTCTTTTCCCGGGCCCTCTCACAGTAGGGCCTCGTTGAAGTATTGGCATAGCTTGCATGACTTTCAAAAAGTGTTTGTAAACAAAACCAATTTTGAATAAAAACATTTGATTTGATTTGATATTCAACTGCTGAAAAACGAACAAAGCCACCTGATTTTAAGTGGTCACCGTCGTCCACTGACAGTAACACCATGTGCACACATGATGCACCAATGCGTTGCCGGATGAGAAAAAAGATAGAATAGAGGCGGATAGAACTGGTTCTAAAGACAAAAAAATCTCTGTAAAATGAACTTAAATGTCAGTCGTAAGTCGCACAGTGTAATAAACACTACGTTTTATAGTCGTCGCTTTACAGATTACCATTTGTCCATTAAGTAGCATACCATTAAATAGAATTCAATTTAATTAAGAAAAACGTCAAACGAGATAATAAGTAACTTACCTACTCTTTTCTCTCTTGAAGCAGCAAGAGTTCTAGTTATTTCTGTCTGCTGCAGTTTATCTTTTGTCTTTCTTGCGTACTGGTGGCCGCTGGCAGGTGCAACTGATTACGTCTCTCCGGTTTCCTATTAATTTTGTAGATAAAAGGAAAGAAATAAACTATTTATTCTGTCATTTAAATACGAATGAACTTTATATACAAATTCCGTTAACGACTGAAGATAACTTTACTTTGAAAACATTGAATATCTTATGTAAATAGTTTCATAGCTAAACGAATAATATCTTCCTCATTAAACACATCCTAAATGAAAGATAAGTAAATATTAAGCTTCGAACTGTACGTATAGATGTATGCTTTTTTAAATGGACGTCAAATTAATTCCTTTTATATCTTTCTTCAATATCAACTAAAAAGAAAACACTGATGAGAATGTACACATCAAAATTACTTACATCATCATCACACTAGTGGCCGCGTGGCAATGATTCAGGCAAGACAGATACAATAGATCTAGACAGGGAGACGGCGCGGCGGCGGTACCCTGACCACAAACAACTATGTAAAACCATAAATGGCCTCAATCTAGGGTTTATGCTGGCGTGTCTCCAGATTTACCCTTCAGAATATGTTTTGGGAGTAGGTACCTATTGGATAAGTCTGATTTACCTGTTGAACTTATCACAAACAATATTGGTGTTAAATTATATTTTACTGCAGTAAAATTGAGATTCAGATACCGTTTTCTCTGTAACCAACATCCTGTCAATGATTTTTGTTTACGAATACATAAGACAACGGTCATAAGTTATTATCAGGTTTCTGTATGGTCTTTTCTCTTATAATGATTGAGAAAAAACCAGGCAAGTGCGTGTCAGGCCGCGCGCAATGTAGGGTTCCGAAGTAGTAAGTTTATCGTATATTACTCATTAACTACTTATGATAACTTAGCCGTCATAGTTTTTTGTTTTATCATATAACCTATTTTTGATAATTTTTTTTACTTGTCCAACTCCAACTGTTTAGCCAGCAGGGGGGACACTTGACTCTAACCAAAATTAGCACTTTAAAGCCAAATATTTCGCAAACGGACACCTAAGTCCAAAAATGGTCTTAAAAAAAACCACAATATTTTTGAAAGACCTTTTTAACGATACCCCACACTATAGGGTACGCGACGAATAAAAAATTCATCCTCACGTTACCAAGGTACCCTGAAAAAAAACTGTTTTTCAATATTTTATTTTATGATTCTGGAATTTTAATAAATAATGTATATCCATGCCAAATTAGAGCTTACTAGCACTAAGGAGGTTTTACTTCGGTTCCGATTTTACTTCGGACCCCTAAAAATTAAGAAACTAGTCGATTTTTGTAGTCGGTGAGTTTATATAAAAATAAAATTATATAAAACGAGTAACCGCCCTCGCTTTGCTTCGGTTTTCTTATTTTTTTTACACCTTGGGTTACATTATTGGAGTTTTATTAAGGATCCCTAATTTTTTTGAAAATATAATATAGCCTATGTTAATCGGGAATAGTGTAGCTTTCCAACAGTGAAAGAATTATTGAAATCGGTTCAGTAGTTTCGGAGCCTATTCAATGCAAACAAAAAATCAAATCTTTCCTCTTTATATATTAGTATAATTAAAATACTTTCAGTAAAACTTATTTCCATGACACCAATTACGTCTATTCATGTACCTACTTTAGGTACCTACTAACTAAGCACGTAGCTGTAGTGTGTTTCACGTAAGAGTTCTCCTCTCTACCATAGTATTAGTAGGACAGCAAATCGAATTCTTTCTACGTCATGACACAGTCAGAAACGAAAGCATGAGAAATATCCATGGCTTGTATTGTCTGTACTGGCGCTTCCCAAGGGATTGCCAATATGGCAGGCTTGGCTCTTGGTAACGTTGGAAGGAAACATTTTACTGACGTCACGTTCCTTAAAAATATATAATAAATATACCGTACCTTTCTCCTTGATATTGATATTACTTTGCCTTTTATCAACCCGCCATATTGTTCACCAAGGTCTTTGTACCGCGGCACTAATGTTTGGTTTACACGTATTAAGTAGTTAAGTAGTTAACTAAATTTTAAGTAAATCAATACGTGTAAACGGACAATTTAGTAGTTTAGTAATTTAGTAGTTAAGTAATCAAGTAGATAAGTAATTTAGAAAGTTTTCTATTTTCTGTTAAGTAAGTGGGCGGGGCTTATCACTTAACACGTTTGGACAGGCCCTTTTAAGTTAAAATTTAGTAAAATGCTTAAGTAGTTAAGTAGAATTGTATGAACTAAAGAACTTCACTAAATTATTACGTGTGGATGGACACTAAAAATTATTCACTTAAAATTTAGTTAAAATTTACTTATCTACTTAACTACTTAATACATGTAAACCGGACTTAAGCGTAACAAAGTAATGCGCTAAGTAATTAGACGTCACTTTGAGGAAATCTGTTGTTAATAAATTGGTGTTAATTAACTTTGAAACAATACACGCGCACATTGTACTCGTATTTTCGTGATAAATAAAATTATCATCCATTTACAGCCTACATTTAGAGCAAGATTGTTCGGAATGTTGAAATTAGTACAAAATCGTTAAGAATTCATTAAAAGTTCTAGGCTATTTGTAAATAAATAACCTTCATTATTGGAATTCCAATAGCTTTATAGTGTCTAAGTAGTTATTCACAATTATATTAGAAGTAGGTCATGAGGCTGAAACTGTGACTCGGTCAGTAAAAGTAAATTCTAGTCGAGAAGTTTCTAAAGTGCTTCATGCTCAGTTGAGATGAAAACACACTGAACTATATTTTTTATTTCTTGCTTTTAAAAGTGCTAGAAAATGCATACGATACCTTACTACTAAGAAACATGTGACTGAAGTTGTCATTTTTAGGGCTCCGAAGTAAAATCGGAACCCTTATAGTTTCATCATGTCCGTTCGTCTGTCTGTCCGAGGCAAAGCGCTGAGACCCTTAGTACTAGAAAGCTGTAATTTGGCAAGGATATACATATGTGTCAATACCACAGTTAAATCTTCAACCATTTCTTACATCTCATCCATGGTTCATCCTTCTACTGACCCTTTCTTGTTTTCACCAGTATCTGTGGATGAGGTTGGTAAAGTTATCGCCTCTTTGAAATCCAATGCTGTTGGTTGTGATGGGGTAGGAAGGGCAATGATAATGCCTATACTCTCATTCCTTCTTCCTGTCATTTCTCACATTATTAACTTCTCCTTGACAACAGGGGTATTTCCAAAACTATGGCTTAAGGCATTAGTTACTCCCATTCCAAAAACGTCTAACCCCTGTGGATTAAAGGAGTATAGGCCTATTTCAATTTTGCCCTTCCTATCTAAAATATTAGAGGCAATTGTGCACAAACAACTATCTGCATATATTTTCTCACACGACCTCCTGAGCCCACTTCAGTCCGGATTCAGACAAGGACATAGCACAACCACTGCTCTTCTGAAGTTAACTGATGACATCCGCGAAGGCATGGAGAATAGAATGGTCACCATTTTGGTACTGATCGATTTTTCTAATGCGTTTAACATGGTCGATCATGATATTCTCCTTGCCATTCTTACCCAGCTTCATCTCTCGTCCACAGTCTTGGCATGGTTCTCTTCATATTTGCGAGGCCGTCAACAGGCCGTCAAGGTTGAGGGTACAGTCTCTGATTGGTGCGACCTTATCTCTGGCGTGCCTCAAGGTGGTATTCTCTCTCCTCTGCTCTTTTCAATTTTTATAAACACCCTCACACCGCTCCTTGGTTGTTCTTACCATCTTTATGCGGACGACCTGCAAATTTATACCGCAACTGATGTACTTGATGTCGACAGCGCCATTCAGAAGGTTAATTCTGATTTAAATAAGGTCAAGAATTGGTCGCTGAATTTTGGCATCAAAGTAAATCCTACAAAATGTCAAGCCATTATCGTGGGTAGTCCCCGTCAGCTGGCTAAGGTTGATCTGAACCAGGTTGCGCCTGTCATGTTTGAGGCTTCGAGAATCCCCTTCAGTGCCAGCGTCAAAGACCTTGGTATTCATATCGACAGTTCCTTAAGTTGGAATACACAGGTGAGCGAAATCTGTCGAAGCGTCACAGCCTCTTTGACTTTCCTCAACCGGTTCAGAAATTTTCTTCCTATCGAGACCAAGATTTACTTAGTGCAGGCATTAATTTTTCCCACAATTGATTATGGCGATGTCTGTTGTTTAGACCTTAGTGAGGCTCTCCTTGACAAATTGGATCGACTCATAAATAACGCCGTACGCTTTGTTTTCTGTCTTCGTAGATTTGACCATATTTCCTCATACCGCTCAAAGCTTAAATGGCTTCCGATTCGCCAGCGACGGCAAATTAGGCTGCTGTGCTCTTTATTTTCTATTCTTTTTGACTCCCACTCTCCAGACTACTTAAAATCTAAATTTCAATATCTGCACTTTACCCATGATCGACAGCTCCGCTCTGCTGAGTCTTATATTTTGTCTATCCCATTGCATCGATCTGGGTTTGTGTCAGACTCCTTCGCGGTTCAGGCAGCCCGGTTATGGAATGCTCTTCCTGATGAACTTAGAAGACCTGGAGCTAAGCTTATCTTTAAGAAAAAACTACAAGCTTTCTTGACTAATCGTCTACTGTAATTTACATAACATCTCAGACGTAATATATATTTGGGATATATTTATATGCATATGTATATATATATATGTATTATATATAATTATATATATATTTATTTATATGTATGTAGTGTATTTGTATACGTTATTATGTATTTTATGGATTATGTGTCATGAATTTTTATGTATTTGTGTGCACATCTATTGTATTTGAATACTATTTATACTTTCTTTTTGTTATTTTATGTTTCTAAATTGCCAACAGCAGTTAATACCGCTCTTCGTGCATATCTGTTTGGCCTAATGGTTAGCTGGTAGATAATGCTTTTAAGCGTTAAGCTCGCCAATTGTACCTTGATTTTGTGGTCAATAAAGTTTAAATAAATAAAAATAAATAAATATTTATTAAAACTCCAAAATCATAGAATAAAATATTGAAAAACATTTTTTTTTCAGGGTACTCCCTTACAGGTAAGTTACCTAACCTATCGTTGAAAAGGTCTTTTAAAAATATTGTGTCTTATAATATCATTTTTTGGAATTAGAGGGCCGTTTGCGAAATATTTGGCTTTAAAGTGCTAATTTTGGTTAGATTCAAGTGTCCCCCCCCTCCCCCCTGCCGGCTAAACGGTTGGAGTTGGACAAATGGAAAATTTCTCAAAAATTGGTTATATGATACATTTACAAAGAAAACTATCACGGCTATGTTAGCATTAGTACTTAGTGAGTAATAGTCGATAAACTTACTACTTCGGAACCCAAAATTGCGCTTGGCCTGACACGCCTTTACCCGGTTTTAAATAAAGAAACCTAAGTCACGAGTATCGCTCTATTTTATAGTATAGCTTGTATGTGATGTAATCCTGGCGGGATTTATATTTTTATAGATTTTACATCGGAAAAGATTCTTTGATATTTATATAACCTACATGTACATACATCGGTCAGTTTTATTATATTATGTACATATTAACACATACTACTAAAACTGTCTACAGCTTACTATTGCAAACTTACTTCACTTCGCTTCAGTTAGAGAACTGTTTTCCGAAGTTGGAATTAATATAATATATTCAGCAGTTCGAACTCACAGTGCAATGGACGTTTATAACAGTTCACAATATTTATTAATTTTTAATAGAATTAGCTTATCATAAAGCTCCGTTTTTATGCATATTTTTATGGAGATAGCCAATAAACGAGCTGACGATCTACCTGATGATAATATGTTGCTATTTTTGCCCGTGAACATCAGCGAAAATAAAGGCTTCATGGATACGGTCAAGAGAGAAGAAAATGAAAGAAAGAAAGAACAGGTGGAAGGGACTGAAAATTACTTTTTATGTAGCCGACAAACGAACACTTGATGGTAAGTGGTCACCATTGTCCATGGACATTAATAACACTACAGGCATCATCAATACTTAACATACGAATCGGTGGGCGTTTAAATGAAAATAATTACAATCGTACCCAGTTTACCCATTAACACACACATAACCTCGCACTAAGTGTAGTCGGTTGCATGGACGATAAAGATTACTAAAACCCATGACCAGAGAACAAACACTTATCTATTTCTGAAGTTATACTTCTTATGCGACTTGCAAAACGTTAAACGTTAAACGTTTAACGTATAAAATTTAATGTTATTACTTAAGCCGGCGCCAGATATAGCTCAAACATTTGAACACTTCTTTAACCCATTTGTTACTATCGTTTGTTATACGGATCAATGAGGATTAAAAATTATTTTAGAAAATGAGTTTAGTTACACAAATAATTGTCAATTTCTTGTGATAGCTGAATGATTCCTCTGTAATTATAAGTGACTAGCTGTTGCCCGCAGCTTCGCATGCGGAAATTATGCTTATCATATATTTTGTACCCCTTGCAGAAGAAAATTAAAAAACAGGTTAATTTATACTAAAGTACTTATATTTAGGAATTTATATATTGAAACGTACGATATAATCACAAATCATTCCTCCGGGAACGAATTTTGAAAAATAAACGTTAAAAGATAATATTAGTTTTTTTCTTTTTCATGAAAAATTTAGAAAAACTCGAAAACATGTATTTCATCAATTAAATGAGGAATGTTTGTTGCAAATTTAAAGAAAATCGTTAATATTTCAAAATATTCCACACTAAGTTTCATCTTGTTTCCGGTGAAAACTTTTAATTTTATCGGGACGAAAAGTTTTTTAAAACGTGATCCAAAGTATGAGGAACAACATAACTAATTTCCGTCGAAATCAATTCAAGGGTTTTCATGTAATGCCCGAACAGACAAACAGACACTAATTTAAAAAAAAAATTTTTTGGTGTTCTAACACGTTATTGACGTGCCCCTATTTAATGTACAGAAAAACTGGCTCTTGAGTGTCATTAGAAAAAAAACAAAAAGGTTCCGTTATTTCCATCCATCCAGGAGTTACATATCTTGTCTCCAAGTAACACCACCAGATCCTAAATGGATCAATGATGAACTGGTTTTACGATGCAGTACAAATATCTTTAAAAACGGTTCTGTTGTTTCCATCCGGACACTTACACTCCCTCTCCCTCTCCCGCTCCCATTCCCTCTCCCATTCAAACTATCTCTTTCTCTCTCCCTCTCCCTCTCCCACTCCCTGTCCCTTTCCTTCGCCCGTTCACGGTCCCTCTCCCGCTTCCTATCCCTCTCCCGCTTCCAGTTCCTCTCTCGCACTCGGTCCCTCTCCCGCTTTCTGTCCCGCTCCCTCTCCCGCTCCCTGTCCCTCTCCCTCATCTTCTCCCGCTCCCAGGCCCTCTCCCGTTTTCTGTCCCTCTCCATCTCCCGCTCCTCGGCCCTCTCCCACTTCCTGTCCCTCTCACTCTCTCTCCCTCTCCCTCTCCCGTTCCCAGTCCCTTTCTCGCTTCCTGTCCCTCTCCCCTCCCCCTACCGTCCGTAAAGTCCTCTACAAAAATTTTTTGTTTCTCACTATAAGCTTACATATTAATTTTCATATTTCTGGTTTGAAAATGACAAAGTTCTAGAAAAACTTGCAACCTCTTTATTTACCTCTTAGGGGATAAAATTCCAAAAAACCTGTTACAGTTAATTTTTGATTAATTATTTTCACATTTCTGAGTTCGATATTGACGAAGTTTCGTACAAACTTACATCCCTGGTTTTACCCCTTAGTGGATGAATTTCCAAAAAAACCTGTTACAATTTATTTTTGTTTCTAATTATAAGTTAACATATACATTTTCACATTACTGAGTTTACTTACTTTAGTATTACCCTTTATGGGGATGAATTTCGAGAAAACCTTGATACAGTTAGTTTTTGTGTCTAATACAATGCTTATATACAAATTTTCATCCTTTTCAAAACTGACGAAGTTGCCATACTAACTTGCACTCCTTTAATTAATTAACCATTCAAGGGAGAATTTTCCAGAAAAACATATTACTGATTGATTGTTTCTAATCTTGAGCTAATAAACAAATTTTTATGTTTTTAACTTCAAAAATGACGAAGTTGCGTAGTAAGTTCCATCCCCTAAAGTAACTCTTTAAGGGATGATTTTCAGCTAAATTTTAACTTTTGTTCATAACAACAAACATACATTAAAATTTTCATATTTATAGCTCCAAATATGACGAAGTTGATTTGTATGTAAATGACTTCTAACCCCTATTTTTAGGGGATGAATTTCGAGAAAACAGTAATACAGCTGTTATTTTTTGTGTCTAACTATAAGCTTATACACAAATTTTCACCCTTCTTACTTCAAAACTGACGAAGTTCCTATACTAACTTCCACAATCTTATACAACCCTTTAGGGGTTGATTTTCCCAAAAAAAAACATAACCTTTAAATTTTGTTTCTAATCTTGAACTAATACATACATTTTCATGTTTTTAGCTTCAAAAATGACGAAGTTGCGTACTAAGTTCCATGCAAGAAATTAACCCTTTAAGGGATGATTTTCCAAAAAAATATGTTGAAGTTAACTTTTGTTTACTACTATAAACATATATAAAAAATTTCATATTTATAACTATAAAATTGACGAAGCTGATTTATATGTAAAAGACTTCCAACCCCTATTTTTAGGGGATGAATTTCGAGAAAACAGTAATACAGTTATTTTTTGTGTCTAACTATAAGCTTATATACAAATTTTCACCCTTCTTACTTCAAAACTGACGAAGTTCCCATACTAACTTGTACAACCTTATTCAACCCTTTAGGGGTTGATTTTCCAAAAAAATACATACCTTTTAAATTTTGTTTCTATTCTTGAACCAATATATAAATTTTCATGTTTTTAACTTCAAAAATGACGAAGTTGCGTACTAACTTAAATTGAAGAAATTAACCCTTTAAGGGATGATTTTCCAAAAAAATGTGTTAAAGTTAACTTTTGTTCATTACTATAAACCTACATAAAAAATTTCAAATTTATAAATCTAAAACTAACAAAGTTGGTTTGTATGAAAGTGACTTCTAACCCTTATTTGTACCCCTTAGGGGATGAATTTCCAAAAATCCGTTCTTAGTGGACGTCTCCTTAGCATAAACTATCTTCCTGCCAAATTTCATCTTAATCGGTTCGGCAGTTTCTGAGATTTCTTGTTTAATCAGCGGTGTGTCGCTTTTCAATTTTATATATATAGATTAGTGCTCGTGTTGTTTAAATATAGTATATAATATAAATTCTATAAGCATCTATAAATTGTGCATTTTCGACATGAATGTTTCAAGGTGAGTAAATAATATAAATTGAATGTAATCAAAAATTTCCTTGTGATAATATGATAGATTAGAATGTTCTCATTATTCGCTAGTCATTTGTTTATGGGTTTTATTTCATTACCTTTCATAATATTTACGATAAAAATCGTGATCCGTATATCAAACGATAGTAATATGTACTACCGTGTTTTGTCATTTCAGGCCAAAAAGTAAAATATTGACTGAATGAAATTCTTGAAGCGTTAGAAAGCAACGAACATGAACCAGTGCCAGATTCTATTACAATCCCCCTCCCCCCTTCAAAAAAATGCACCGATGAAAATATAGTGTCATTGCAAAACCTGCCGGACTCTCATCTGAGGGCCGAAGCCATGGCTACCGGTTGCGATACATCAGACGATAGCGATAGCGATGATGAGGAAGGTCTTATACCCATAATTCAGGTACCTAAGCGAGCAAGATTAGGTATGCCTATGCCTTCCAGCAGCTCAGTTAGTATTACTTCACCTCTTTCACAAAGAACTGCAAAGAGGGTAGAAAAGAACAAACCTTATACTTAGCGTTCTAGAGATATTCGACCAGTAAAAAAAAAATGGGTTGATATGCAGGGTGTAAAAAACAAACAAACGCAAGTATTTTTTTATCTCTCTATTCTATGATGCAGTAATACAGATCTTGGTTGATTACACAAATCTGTATGTTACTCAAAAGAACAACGAAGGCAATGTGACTGTAACTGAATTTCTCTGCAGCGGATATATTGTGTTACCTAGAAGATGTATTGGGAAAATTCTCTGACTGTGGTATGCCAATAGATTCCAATGCATAGTCGAGAGACAGATTTACGTGGATAATGTCTCATTTACATAGTTACGACAATTCCGATTTGAACAAAATTGATAAATTCGTAAAAATACGCCCATTTTTTGTCATCTTTGATATAGTTATAACATAGATTTAAGGTGATTGATAAATTAATATGATGAAAAATTGATAAATATATGACATACAAAAATAAACATTATAAATAAACTGTCTATGTTGTACATTATTAAATAAAATGAAACTAAAACTCACTATGAATAAATTCCGACAAACATGCAATTTACGGTAGTACATATTACTAGCGTTCCGTATATCAAGCGCCATTTTCCAGGCTTTCCAGAAAAGTTAGAATTTTTTTACTATTTTTTTCTTCTTATGTCCATCTTTACTACACATATTACAAAAAATCAGCAATTTCTGTCGAAAAAAGTGATATCCGTAACAAGTGGGTTAAAGGACTTTGCAAAGACATTTGAACACATATTGTCGCAACCTGCCAGACATGCTTTGCAATCTTTTTTCTTCACAGTATGCTAGAAGACGATAAACAAGATGGACGAAGATTTTGTGGATGCCTTTATTACTTAAGTGCTTGTAATTATTTATTATATGTGCAAAACAAATAACTGTTTTACATTAGAAAAAAAATTGCTGAAAAAGTAAAAACAAAAATTTTTGTGTACTTGGTGTGCACTGTGCATTATACTTTAAAGTATGAGCATGATTCATAAAAGTTGTAACAAATGTCTTCCAATGTCCAGTTGGATGATCAAAAATCATAATCATGGCACACTAAATAGTTTTGTTCGGATTTAGTATTCTATCAACTACCTACCGCGCACGACCTATCGCCACAGCAACGGTCCCGCAACTGGACTTTGCGCAAGTGTGGCAGGCTACGCAAACATTTGAACACATTCAATTTTCAACGCTTAGATGTGCGCTAAAAAACCGATACCGCATGGCAAAGTGCAAATCTTTTTTTAAACTTTGAACCAATATTCAAAGTCCCGTGCTACACATATCAATCAAAGCAATGTTTACATGTTTGAAGCTATATCTGGCGCCGGCTTTATACAAATCTCACAGAGTCTCAACGGCGTGATTCAGCTTCATAAACAACGCCATGTAGTTTGTACTTGTGTAGAAGAGGGGAAGTAAGGGGTAAAATATTTATTTAATTATGCCGAAGAAGTATAACTTCTCACGCGCGTACAAAAGTACACGCACCCTTTTATTTTATTTTTTACTTTATTTTATCACTTATGTTAATATCTGCCTCGACCGGGATTCGAAGCTGGGATCTCTCGCTTCACAGGCAAAGTCACTGCCAACAAAGCTACAGAGTCGTCAATGACAATAGCATTTTAAATTAGTTTAACATCCATTATACTATTTGAAAGTAGATACTTAAACTTTCGGCTTAGGTCCATAGAACATTTATCATGAACAAGAGGATAGAGGACTCAAAGTTACTGCGTGATTGAGGTAAATTATCATTAATAATTAATTAGCTTAATATTTTCTTGTCCCATAGTTTTGAGAGATAGTAGTACCTACTCCAGTTAAACTTCGTAACTTGGGATCTTATTATGAACGATTGTCAAAAACAATATTATAGTTTCACCGATCATAGTCTTTACGGAGCTGTCACTACTACGAATGCCGCCTTGGTTTTTAATGCGTTAAAAAAGGGTATAATGTTATTCAGGTGATTATCACAGAACTATGCAAAGTTCATGACGCGCCTTTTGAGTCACTTTTAAGGCCCACATAATTTGACCTCTACCAGTTATATTCTGGACAGCACTTAACAATGTTCCAATTTTAGTTTTGGTATTTCAAAATAGTTTATAACATTGACAAGTAATGGTTCCAAGACTTTGATTACCGCCATATGGTGCAATTTGTTCCTCACATATACATCCTTATAACAAATCTTGCATTGCAATATCTTCAACATCTAAACTAGTGTATTACCTTGTAACCAATATTTCTATATCCGATACCTTATTTCCCAGCCATCGCAAGAGATAACAACCAGGCACTGAAATTGGAAACTTGATAATATCTACTTCCATTTTTGTATACAGAACACGAAATGGCGCCAACATTCTGTCCCGATTAAACTTATGATTTGATTTTAAAATGGATACTGTTTCTGAGAGCCATTTCATTCATTTAAATACATGAACGAGATCTTCATAATTCAAGAATCAAGCAAAGCGGAGATTGCGTTTAATTTTAAAGTATAAATAAATAACTGGGTTAATTTTGAATCGAAGCAGCCAAGCCAAGTAGAATGAAGATTAAGGATCAACACCAAGTCGACTATATTTTCCTACTGCTATTGAAAATATTGTTCGGATTATGGTATGCTATAATTATGGTGTACATTTGTATATTATAAAGATTCCACAATTTAGGAAACTTACCCAATTAAAAGAACAATATATACATTTAATTTTTAAAAGTGTGCCTTGTGCCTTGCAAATTACAGGTTTCTACTTGCAATTCAGAATGCCTGGATTATAATGATTCTACGCTATGGTTCTTCACTGTATATTGGTTTAGTAGCCTATGTATCCGAAAACCATACATAAAATTAAATAGCAATGTTCGTTTATATCTGCTTCTAACTTCGCAACTAACACAGAAACTCGATATATCGGAGTTAATAAAAGTACACCCAGTATGGTTTAATTAATACGTGCTCAGCCTTCAATTTCCTCCTGTGGCTCCTTATTCCATAACGTAACAAATATATTAAGGAATCACGAAATCCTTATCTATTTTCATCAGTTTGTCTAGCCTAAACATAAAAGTACCTATTTGAAAAATATCATTAAAGTTTTGACTTAGCTTTAGCTTAGACTAGCAGCAAAATTTAATACAATATTACTATAACATCAGGCAACTGAAGTCCACACAATATAACGTACAGATACTCCGACAGGGCTTAAAAACTGCTAGCTAAGGATAACAACTAGAACCAACAGCTGAACTTGCCCTCAAAATGTCGTAACCGCTCATATTTTTGCTAATAACAGTCAACCACGCAAAGTCGATCGCACCTGTTGTTTAACTCAATCTACAAAAATAAGATAAGATAGGAAAACAATTTACATGCAATCACGCACATCAAGATAAGTTTAAACCAAGTAGGTATTGGCAGGTCAGAAGTAACTGGCAGGAACTGGCTTGGTTTAAACGTATGTGTGTGCGTGATTGCATGTAAATACTCGAATTCCGTAGACCGGCTTGGTATTTTTCGGCTACACAAATTTCAAATCGGTGAGTATTGATCTGAGAACAATGTTCAAAGTTAAGCCCGTTGTACTTTTATATTAGATCGGGAAAAGATCCACGACGAAGATAAATAAAAATAAATTTACTCGTTTGATTGTATGTGGATTGATATACAATGTATATGTCTTTCAAACAATTGTATGTAGCGGTAAAAAAAATAATTCGTGATACTCCTGGTTTGCCATTCGTAACGAAGCTGTTATACGATATTGTAGCTTAGTTATTAGTAGATTGTTACGAGTACCTTTTGAAGTCTTTCCAAGATTTCCTGGAATTATAAAATTATTGAATTGAAGGCAAATCCACATCACATCATCATTACAATTTCTATTATTGTCCTTCCACCTCGTATCACAGATTTAGGGTTTAAGGCCAAGTACACCGCGCTGGGTGTTTAAGTGATAAAGTGAAAGTGTAAAATTCCGAACGGCACGGCCGCGGCCTCAGCACGGAAGCTCTCAAGAAATTTTTGCCACTGTCGGTCACCCATCCAACTACCTACCGCGCCCGCTTTGCTTAACTTTGTCAATCACAAGCGATCGATACAAGTCGATGGGCTATGTGCGCTTTGCAACTCAAATGAACTTGAATAAATCTTTGGTGTATTTAAGATTTCTTCCAATAATATTTTATGTTAGTACCTATGAAAATATTTTACACACACACGTTGCGAAGAGACTCGCTAAATCAAAATGAGGACCACAGAATGTGTTTTCATGCCTTACTTTAAAAGTAAAATGTTCCTTTAGTATCATTTACTTAATTATTTGCCGTCGTAATAAAACGTTCAGACAAGACCGCAAATTGTCTCCGCCAAATCGTAAATTTTCTTCGAAGAAAATAATATGATAGTAAAACCGGCGCAGTTAAACAAGTAAGGCAATAAACTGCCACGCCGGGCTGCCGTAATCAAATAAAGGCAAGTACATACAAGCAATGGATTTACGAGCCGTGCCGGGAATCCTCTAGGCTTACACGCAAACGTTACTCCGATCGAGTGAAAACAATACATCACGCCTCCGAACAAATAAAATCAAGCGTTGAAGGTGGATATATTTATTTTCTTCCTTAGATAAATTATATTTTTTTTTCAAAGGAAAAACTTAAAAAAAACGCTTAGTTGAATTTTGATAAAATAAATAAATGGGGAGGTTACTTAGCAGTGCAACGTGAACAACCATAAAATATGTTGATTAGTAATTATGGATGATATGCATTCTTAATAAAACTTAAGATAATCTATACTAATATATAAAGAGGAAAGATTTGATTTTTTGTTTGCATTGAATAGGCTCCGAAACTACTGAACCGATTTGAAAAATTCTTTCACTTTTGGGAAGCTACACTATCCCCGGGTAACATAGGCTATATTATATTAAAAAAAAAAATTAGGGATCCTTATTAAAACTCCAATATGTAACCCAAGGTGTAATAAAATAGGAAAACCGAAGCAAAGCGACGGCGGTTACTCGTGTATAATATTTTTAAAGAAATAGTGAAAAATCACTTTTCTACCTTGTCTCCAAAATTACTGAAGCGATATTAAAAAAACCGAAAGAATTAACCTTCATACTGAAAATAGGTAATCGTAGGTTTTATATTATTATATTACTTAATACGGAATACTATGTAGTCATTTGCAAACGGACTTAACAGTTTTTCCCTCTCGATTGCTGGTCTCAAGACGCGAAAATCATCTATTCAGACGAGATGCAAAATTGACAGCGAAATTAATACAGTAAATATTCATCAATCCTGATGTCGACTCACGACTCTCTCGTTCGTAACTGGGACGCCTGCCGGAACACATAAAATATTTTCATTTAATAAACTTCCTCAAAAGCATCCTTTATGAAGTCTACCGTAATATTAGAATAACGTCTCGACTAATATGATTTCTGCGAAACTTTGTACTTATGTTTATTTATTGGTTTGACGTATTTAGAGAAACCTCGCCTCGATTCGTTTCGGGAAGCATCGCAATGTATAAGTCTACTAGACAACCACAACATACGTTTTGTATAGATGTGTATAGGCAATGATTCACTTTTGTGGTTGAGTATCTTAACCAGTGCCAGTGCCTCTGTTTCACCAGGACTGAGGAGCAACTGACTGGTATGACGATACCATACGATTGATGAAGATATCTCATTGATACAAATAATTTATTTCAGTTAACATAATTATCTCAAATCAAATCAAATGTTTTTATTCAAATTGGTTTGGTTTACAAACACTTTTTGAAAGTCCTGCAAGCTACGCCAATGCTTGAAGGCCCTGCTGTGAGAGGGCCCTGGAGAAGAAAAAATTAGCAGGGTTGTTTTTTCCTGCTCACATTTACAGATAGCACTTATCACCTACTACAATCTATAATTCATAAAACTATGTCCAAGCAGTTTGTCTTTAAAATAATCATCTAATTTGTAATATCCTTTCGTAATTATTCGTCCATCGTCCATCATTATAAAACTGTTTACAAAAACTTCACGTAATAGGTATAATTATTACCTATCCTAACTTTCAAGCAGCATAATTATCTTCAGAAACGTGTTTCTAAAAGCATTTCAAGCAATTTTCATGAAAAATATTTCTAGAAAAGTATAATGTGTAGTTCATAAGTCAGACATAATGAGGTCTAGCCAGACTTCAATGAGCCATTGTTGACTGCACGTTGACAAAGCTAGAGTTACTCTCATAACATAGCAAGGTCAAGGGCGTGCTGTCTTTGTACCCGTTTTAAAATATTTTTTTCTGGCTTCACTCAGTCGACCTTTGCAATACTATACACAATACAATGCACTGGAGCAGCATCACCTATACTATTGTAGATCATACTTAAATGTTAATAATATTATTGGTAGTGTTCATTAGCTGTCTCCAAAAGTAGAGTTCCCAATTTGGTTGTTTTTTTAATAATGTTTGTTACCTCAGAATTGCATAAGTTATCAACTAATTTGGAAAAATCTTTATTTGATAGGGTATTCTTCAAAATTGGTCCCATATTTTACAAAATTCTTGATGCAAAACAATTGAGAGTTAGTTCTTTCTTTTTTCTTTCTTGGCCTCCGACGCATCAGTGATGCCTATAATCCTCGTCGTTCTATGTATAATTTTATACGTTGTTACCATTTGGTGGCTCTTTTGCTCTTCTGTCCGCTATCAACATAAAAATACATGTCAATCTATCTCTGGTCTTGTAAGAAACATACGAAAGTAAAATTTATATACATATAGATTAAAACTGAATAAAAATTACATTGGTCCCCTGTGTATAGAAAACCCGTAAAGGACTGCGACATCGCTCCGGTGTAACGATATCCGGCCCAGCTCAATTTCCTGCGCTGTAAAAAATCGTTCACTTTTTGTTCGCTACACTCATCCCCTAAATGTATATACATAGTCTATAGACCATGATGTTTTTGTTTTTGAATCGAAGGCGATGTCGATCCAACTTGACTGACTTTAAATTTATAGCTCCGTGGTCTATGCTAGATAATTTTTACTTAATTAAGGATAGTGGTAGTAACATAAATTCAAGATGTGTGTTTAAGCACTAAAATGACAGACTTAAAGTTTTCTATTGGATTAACATTTTTGCGGTGTAATGGCCACGTTGCGAGACATGTACTTATTCCTTTTCTTTTTTCCCTCGATTGCTACGCGACGTGACTGCGCGTAGCGATAGTGATCATTTATAGTAGGGACGACACACAAAATAGAATCATCAATAGAAAAAAATACTAGAATACTCTAATATACATGTATAACGAAGCATGCAGAAGGAAGGATATCACCGAGATAAAGCGGTAGGGCTCGCTGTGGATTATTTATTTATATAATTATGTTTATTGACCCAAATCAAATAAGTGGCACAAAAGGCGAACTTAATGCTTAACAGTATTCACTACAAGTCAACCTTAGGAATGTGCAGAGAACAATGAAGCCAGATCATCAGCCAGACCTGATCATGATGCGAATAGCGTTAGCGCTGATCAAGCTGCTGGAAGGATCGGGGATAAATAAACGCGAAACGCTTATAACTTTTATCATTTCCCATAAAATTTCTTCAACTATGAGCGTTTCTCAGATGAATTCATCTGAGGAGCGTTTCAATCACGGACCTAAAAAAAGACGGACGTAATCCCAATAACAAATTCAGTGAAGCACCTATAGTAATACCAACTCTCTATTCATACAAGTACACAAACCCACACATTGACACTTCACTGCTTCAATCGCGAATCAAAAATTACGCACACATGTTAAGCGGGCGGCTATTGTTATGCTTCACTCTCGATTAGACGAGGTTACGTTCATATTTTTTTCAGGTCCGTGGTTTCAATAAAGCATTATATTTTAATCCTATTATATTAATATTACAAATGTGAAAGTTTGGTTTTTGTGACTCCATCACGCAAAAACGGCTGAAAGGATATGGATAAAATTTGGCACACGGACAGCTTTTAACCTAACTACCGGATAGGCTACTTTTTATCCCGGGAAATATACTTGAGGGATAAGAGGTACAATTTATAGTCAGTTTTTCATCACAGTGACAATTCAGATGTACGAAATAAAACATGGCCGAACCAGGGCCGAACTTAAAACAGCTGATAAAGTGACAAGTTATAAATGGTTCCACGGACCTAAAAAAAAGATGGTTCATTGTTTTTGAATAACTTACCTACCTGACAAACGAGCGACTCAGGAAATTCGAAATCAGAAAATTTTTGTAGCTTTATTTTCTTTATTAATGATACACTTCTTTTAAGGAACCGATTCTGAACACAGAGTACTTAATCACTACGTTAGTCACGGGTAGACGCTAGTAAATAACTAAACGGTAATTCATCCAATCCGTTAATTTATAGTAGGTTGTACTTTACTGTCAAATAAATAAGTAATTTAAACGCCAAAAACGTAGTGATTGAGCACTGTGTCAAAAGGTTATTCAAGTCAAAAACTATCGCCCACGCCATATTCACAAAGTATAATTAAACATAATCTCTACGTGCCGTTTTGGTAAAAAGTTACATATACTTGGTGGAAAGTAGATACATATATTAATATCTGTTATCTTATTGTAGATATATTCTTATCATCGAGATGCCGTGGGGATGGGAATGCAGGGCTAAGCTCATAAAGCAGCATCCAGCGAAGCCGACTGTACGGCGGGGTCCTATCTCAGGCGCCGCGAAGAGTCCAGCTCCGAATAAGTATGAACTACCAGAAATTTTCTGTAAGTTATTGGACCACTTCTTAAAATATTACTCAATAAGGCGTTTCCTAAAAAAATTTTACTCATTCTATCTCATCTTATTAAAATACCTTTATAAGTTTAGTAAATAATAAATCTAGACCTTTTTATTATATCAAAATTATTTTGCCAGGTAATTTTCGAGTAACCAAAGACATTATTACGTATTCAATTTCCCTCCATGGAAAAAATAGCTGTAATTTATACAATTTGGCCTATTACGTATATTATATATATGAATGACTTTAATGTTTTAATATTTTTGTTGGGTATTCGGACATAATCCCAAGAACCAATTCAGTGAAGCACCCATAGGAATACCAACTCTGTATTCGTATAAGTACACACACCCACACATTGACACCATACGGCTACGACATTGACACCATCGCCAATCAAAAATTACAAAATTACGCACACATGGTAAGCGAGCTGTCAGCTGTCAGCTTCACTCTCGATTAGACAAGGTTACGTCTGTTCTTTTTTATGTCTGTGGGTATTATCTTATATCTTATGTTCAAGGTGGCAAAGGATTTTCAAATGTAAAACGAGCGCCAGCCTACACATTCGGGCATAAAACTCCATTAATTTCAAAACCAGTTACCACTCCATATGCTCCTATGTTCAATATACAAGGACTGGAAAGAAAAGGTAAAGTTGTAGATTTGTTCTTTTTGTTTAATTTTTGTTAAGTTTTATTATTAGGTACTATTAAATCATATATCATTTCTTATCATAATGGCCTACTTACATTTATTTTGTTATTTATTATTTATCACTATTAAAGTACAAAATTTATTATTGTAGTATCAACATAAATTATTCTAGAATTGGGTGCTCATTAAGGTATCGTTTTTAGACTTCAAAGCCAATGATACACCCTTGACGGCATCCCGAACGATCGTTCAAATTACGGTACATTACCCCTACATTTTTTGCGATAGCATTACTTTAAAAGGAACCCTTTTTCAGGTCCTTACAGAATTACTCATAGCGTTGTGGGGACTCAATATAACCCACCGGGGGAAAAACTGAAAGTACCGGGACCAGGCGCGTATGCTCCCAACGCTAGATTACGATACAAAAGGCCTCCTGCGTACACCCTTCGACCAGCAGCAAGACCTCCCTATGAGCCCTGGGATCAATGGACGCCGCCACCTAATATGTACTATCCTCCACACCCAGGAAGGTAATCTTTAAACCATTTATAAAAAAATGTTTTCAACGCGATTCTAACAGTTTCAGAATTGCATGAACACACAATGTTCGATTGTATGTTCGATTCGGCAAAGCCGGGTGGCAAAATATCGGCTAAGTCTAAGGCTGCTTTGCCGAACGGCTCAACCCAAATATATGTAGGATTGCTTTGGGTCGGGTCAGTCGTCAGTCCGAGCAGAATATGTGTGAAGCACCCCTAGAAATCAACGTTCATGTTTGCAGCGTATAGCCAATTTGCTTTTAGCGTTGCAGCTCATAGCTCTCATGCTGGACTTATTGATAACTGAAGTCTCTTGATTCTAAAAGCATACTTTGGTGAAACTTATTCAATGTTTATTAATGTTATGATGATGTGTTTATTTCTCGGTTTTTCTTCCTCCATGATAGAGCACCTTTTGTAAGCGGTAGTGGAAACACATATATCACTGATTATGAATTCAATACCAATATGAATAAGTATTTTAACATGACGTGTTGTTTTTTGATTGAAGAATGATAATGATGTAGAAATGTGTATGTGTACAAAAAATGTTTGTATGTATGTCCTTTATAGACTCTGATACCATCCAACCGATGTGCCTCAACTGGTGTCATTTGAAAGGCAATAATGCGAAGATGGTTTGAGACCACTAAAACAATGCATTAGGCCCATTTTCCATTTTCGACTTTTTCCATACATTTTTTTTGCGTAGTAGCAATTGCCAGGTATCCACTAGTTGTAGGTAAAAGAAACGAATACGAATATCGTGTTAAAACATTATCGTACTCTGTTGTATTCTACATTCGCAGTTACGGTAAAATTCATGTGGTAGTGACTGCATATTAAAGGACCATGCCCATATTAGTATGGAGCTGAAAGTCAGAAATGCCATGCAATGCCCAAATTGCAGCTCTATGTCATATGATAATTTTTAACAGTATTTATATGATATCTAGATTTAATGTCATATAAAGCACCGGTTCAAAAGATATTGACCGGTTCAAAAGATATTGGACATTAAAAATGATAACTTCCTACTGGTCTTTTATACATTTTATCGCTTACAGACAGCATTGCTATTAGTTTTTCACTAGGAACTTAATTTTCTATTAATTTCATTTAAATTTTAATTTTTATCCAGTGCTTCATATGATTTAAAATTAACAACATAATTCTAGTTTTTATTTATTAGAGCAATCTTGTAATATACTTTATCTGGGCATTTCTGGGGCACAGATGGGCATTGTCCTTTCGTGTTCAATAAATTGGTCGAATTCATTATTAGTGTGTTGGGTCTGCTCGTATTTATTAAGTTGAAAGTATGTTTCCCTAGGTACTCTATTTGACCTTATAGTAGAAAGATATTATCATCAACACGACCAAATGAGCAACATGTCCTTTTAGCAAAATGACCGTCCAATTTAGTAGAATGAGTATTATTAGTAAAGTACGTCACTATTATAGACTGTCATAATGTATCCTACTATCCTATCCTAATATTACAAATGTGAAAGTTTGTAAAGATTTTTGAATGTTCGTTTGTCATCACGCGCTGTTTTACGGATTAGAACAAAACTTGGCACACAGGTAATCCATGTCCAGGACAATAAAAAATGGTACTTTTATCCCGGTTGTGTGTCCCTGGGATTATTGGAACGTCTACATGTTTGTGATTTCGTTTTGTAAACCACTCGTCCGTGGGTAGTGGGTACAAACTAGTAGCAAAAGAGATTTCTATACGATAACCTAACTTACTATTAAATAAATAATAAATAAAAGCTACACACTCGTACCCTCACACTTGGATTCCTTGTGTCGCGGGGGGCATGTATAACAAAAAGCAGACATCACTTTAATACTCATGACCCGAGTAAAAATATTTATTTGTCACATAATGTCACATTTGCCTCAGCCGGAAATCGAACCCGGGACTCCTTCCCTTCCGTCTCCGGTTGAGATTTCGTTTTTTGAATGGGTACAAATTTTGAACATGGTAAAACCTAACTTACTTTAAAATATTCTTTGGCGTTTGATTTCGTACTATATCTGAGGAATGATTTTTGTTTTGCAGTTGCTAAGTAGTGCAAATTGTGTTCTCAAGTCTTCCAGCTGTGTTGTAGTCTCGTGAGGTCTAATCAATATGGAGATATGGTGGTCTTATTTACAAGAACTAGAACAATTATTTTTTTTTAATGGAAAATTCAACGATGGATCCTTGTCATGGATCCAAGTTGACATCGCCCCTTTTTAAGGTTCCGAAGAAAAATTGGAACCCTTATAGTTTCGTCATGTCTGTCCGTCTGTCTGTCCGAAGTATATCGCCGAGACTCTTATTGCTAAAAAGCTGTAATTTGACATAATATATGGATTTGGCATTTGACATATTGGATATACATATTTATTATAACTCCAGAAACGTAGAATAACACCGTATCCTACGTGGGCGACTCAACGCGAACTCGATCGCGAAGCAATCCAATGCGAATTCAGTGCGATGCGGTGCGATGCGGCGACTCTGTCCTACGTGCACGCGAATTGTCACTTCACCGCCACTGACATACGCCGTCCCGCTGAAGTTCGCGCGAAAATATCAAACCAACTGATCGCGTTCGCGTCAAATCGCGCCGCGCCGCAGCGCACTCTACGTGCGTTTTGCAACGCAGGACACTTCAATACATCTCGACTGTTTGTTTTTTTCGCGTCGCGCCGCGTCGCTTCGCGTTCGTGTTGAATCGCCCACGTAGGACAGCGCGTAAAACATTGAAAAACATTTTTTTTTCAGGTTAACTCCCCTACAGGTAACGTGAGGATGATTTTTTTATTTGTCACGTACCCTATAGTGTGTGATATCGTTTAAAAGGTCTTCCAAAAATATTATGATTCTTGTTAGACTGTTTTTGGATTTAGAGGTCCGTTTGCGGCTTTAAAGTGTTAATTTTGGTTAGAGTCCAGTGTCTCCCCCTTGCTGGCTAAACGGTTGGAGTTGGATAAGTGAAAAAATTCTCAAACATTGGTTATATGATGAATTTACAAGGCAAACTATCACGGCTATGTTAGCATAATTAATGAGTAATAGTCGATAAATTTACTACTTCAGAACCCCACATTGCGCGTGGCCTGACACGCACTTGCCCAGTTTTATTATTTAGTTCTAGACTTTTGTATATATAAATATTGAAAAGTATGAAAATATAACTTAAATTTATTCTGTAACGAACAGTGCATAGTCAATTTGGTCAAAATTATTAATTCAATTAGTTAAGATAATTAAGTTTAAAAATTTATTTTAGAGATGTTTGGAACTTGTTATTTTTATTGTATTTTTATAAACGCTAACACATTCATACCCTCGCAGTAGGTTATTACCTGTGTTGCGGGTGGCATGGATGACACATACTATAACACATCACAATTTTGATCAATAAAATTTTTTTTAGGAAGAAGGCGCCGGCATACTCATTCGGGTACATGGTAAAATCTCTAAATCCTCCAGATTTACCGGGGCCTGGCCAACACGACCCCAACTTTCAGTACGTAGACAAAAATAAGCCCGCATACTCCTTTGGCGCTCCCTTCAAGCCTTTGAAACCACAAAAAATACCTGCTCCTAACGTCTACTGCGAGAAAAAGGTAATATAATAAATCAATGGTTTAATGCTTATGAATGCTAGGTTTCGATTGACTAATAACACACATTGCTTTTGAAAAGGTAGTTACAGTAATACAGTTTCTAGGTACGTCACTATTCTATCTATATGTATAAAACACAAAAAATGATTTTACGGATGTCCTTTATAGACTCTGAAACCATCCAACAGATATGCCTCAAATAGTATATCATTTGAAAAGTAACAATCTGAAGGTAGTTTGAGACCACTAAAACAATGCATTAGGCACATTCGGTCCATTAATAAAGTCGATTTCCCACTTTTCCCATTCAACAATTTGAGGATAATAAGTGAAGATGGCGCTTAATACAGACTGTATACAATACAAAAACACTGAACTGTCGATTTTTTTAGCGTAGTGGAACACGCCCGGTATCCACTAGTAAGGCATAATTTTACTCTAACGTTAAAGTCTATTTGCAAACGTGACCACTTTAAGTACTTAGATCGCGGAAAAGCGTGACTTAAGTGCGGGTTTAGGTCACAGTGTTCTATAAAAAATATTTCATATCTACATATTGTCATGTTTTGAATGTTGTTTATGCACGCTAAAGTAATCATTGTTACGCTGTGATAATGTGGATTATTCGCAAAAATTGTCAAAATAACGGAATTGTACACTGTAAAGTTCCGCACAAAAACAACGTGGTCATTAATTTGTGGTATACTTTATTTACAGTTTATGTATCCGAAGAGAACAATACCTGCACCATCCTTCGGTATTCGCCATACTCCTTTCCTCGGAAAATTCGAAGACTTCATGAAACCATCCAAATTGGAGCTGAATATTGTTCAAAGTTAATTCAAATTTATAAAATGTTTAGTAAATTATTATTTTCTTTGTATTATGTTTGTTAATAAACTTTTATTGTTGGACTTGTTTCAAATATTATTTGCAACGTAAACAGTTCGATTAGGTTTGGTTTTTATAAGGCTGATGGTAGCTAGAGTTGTAAAGCTTCACTATCATAAGGTGTCACTTGAATAGTAGTACAAAAAGGAGCTGCCAATGGTGTTGTTGTGCACTCAAGAGTTTTGGGAACGGAATGTAACCGGCTCTCGACTAAGGAAAGAAAATAATTTTAATTATAATTACAGGTGTCCATTACTTTTATTCCATGGTTATGGTCGCAGAGGCCACTTATAAATTCATTTGCAACCCGTTCTATTTTCATGTACTCCTTTCTAACCCTTCTGAACGATTTTTCTTTAGCTGAAGGTATAATTTCTATTTGAAAAACAAATGCCAAAGACTTTATAGGTAGATGGAAGAATACAAAAATGTTTAAGCGACGTAGACATTAAAACACGATCAAAGTTGAATTCCGAAGCGGGCAGTTCTCAATTTGTATGCAAGAGGAATATCCCGTTGGCCAGCCACGCTATTTCCATAAAAAGTGTAATAGAACCACTTCCTTATTTGATAAGTTTTATTTAACTGTTATAAATTGAATTAATAAAAGTAATCTTGTGACAGTTTATTGATTGAATTGAAGTACCTAATTACTATAGTCACCGTGAACTAAGAGGCCCAATTTATCTTTTGTCATCACAGTGACACTAGGGATGTATAGTTAATAGTATCAGGCGTTACTTTGCGGAAATGCATTGTTATTAAGTTAGTATTAGTCTACTTTGCAACAATCCGCGGGTAACATGTATTTATTTATTTATTTATTTATTTATTTATTACAACCATGCTCACAGTGCTTACAGCATAGCCAAGGCGCACTACGAGCCATACATAATAATATAATAATACAATATCCATATAGTTATACATATTACTATTATACTTACTGTTTTAAATTCGAGAGAAGGTACATATAATATGCAGGTTTTTAAGAAACCTGATACGTTCATATTGAATATATCAACTTCTGGATTCTGAGCAATCAAGGCGTTGAGTAAGGTAATAGCCAGGGCCGTGGGTGCGTGGCTATTACCTTACTCAAGCAAGGCACGCGGGCGCCGTCTTCGACCCACCTCCGGAACAACGAGCGAACAACGTTCTAAATGTATGATGGTAGGTATATAATATATTTTAAGACATGCGTGGCACCTCATTCCCTCCCACAACGGAAACATGCACTACAATAATTAAAAGTACCTATATATCAACATATCAGCACCAACACGTGTTTCGCCCCGAAATGGAGCATCATCAGAGTAAATTGACTCTACGATGGTTTGACTTTGCGACTAAGTAATCTTAGATAATTTTGAGTATAACGACTTAATTTATAACCGAAATGGTTATTTATTAAAACATCGGTCACTTCTGACGGGCTCATCGCAAAAGGTTGGCGATTAATTGAATTCTTGCGCCAATTAGCCCCGTCTCATGCATTAACTAGTTGATTAGGGTTAAAAGGATTTAAGGACGAAAAAGGAAAATATTGTATTATTGGCTTTAAAACGTAAAATTATACACAGCGGTGACTGCCTAGTTTACTAGTAGTACAATGATGGAAATGCTTATTTATGTCAATCCAATTAAAATCATAAAATCTATCCTATTTTTTTTTGTAAATAGTTATGTAGATTTATAGTTTTTATTTTATTTCCTAGAATCTAGATTAAAATGCAAAACATTTTAATGACTATTGACTGCAGTATCGCAGAGCCAGTAGTAATAAAAGGAAGCCCGTTTTTGTTTTGGTCAGGTTTGCGTCGGCCTTTGGCACAATTAATAGGTAGCGATGGCCATTTACCATCAAAACTAAGCAGCCTCCAAGCGTAACGTAAGCAGCGTGCAAGCGCACGTCGACTTTGATGGTCCTCACGGCAATCTTTCCCAGATAAGCAGTCAATAAAAAACAGAAGAAAACTAATTAGTAATTGCATAACTTGTAATTTGTAAGTAACTTGACAATAATAACGTACTTAAACAATTATAATATTATAGGTACCGTAATAAATTGTGATTCAAAACGTGTTTCAGTGAAGTGTCGTAGAAAACACGACGAAAACTAAATTCAAAAGCGGTTCTCCATTTATTATGCAACAGGGATATAATGGCGGACAGTGTTGCCACCTTCCATAAAATTGTTATAGAACCGCTTCGTTAGCGAAGTTTCATGAAGTTGCATTACTTTTACATTTTGCTAAGTTACAAACCATAAACTTTGTTAGTAACTTGGAGCGCTCATTTAAGTAAGTACTTTAAACTGCCACAGAATTTTATTCCCGGTCATAAAACAATAAACCATTGTATAAACTACTCGCCAAGAAAGTCGTAATAGTTACAAATTGGCATATAAAAAGTGTTAAAAACAGGCGACATTTGCGTTAAAACGAGATCAGGAAGGCTATTCTCTTTTGTAACTTGACAGCGGAGTTTCAAAATTGACGTTCGAGTTCTAGGATCACTTCACTTCGCAAGTGCCGTACTAGATGATTAGAGGATGACATATTTATTATTCTCGATCATCGAATTACGTCACCGTCGAAGCTCGTGTCCAATTGTCAAACAAAAAGTTAGTCAAGAGCTATCGCCATCTTTAGTCGTTTGACGTTTGAGTTCGAGACTCCCTTCACTTCGCAAGTGCGTACCAAATGATTCGAGAATCACATATCAAGATCTCGGACTCGAACTTCAATTTTGACACTCATCGCGGAATCCGCTGACAAGTTACAAAACTGAATAGCCCTACTGTGCTCATTTTTATGGATGAGTGAATTTGAATGTCGTTTTGAAACACTTTAGCAATGTTTTTTTGAGTAATATTAATAATAGTAGTAAGGGAAATAAGTACGTGAATATAAATTGTCAGAAATAATGAATGCCACACAAAACAAATCCAGAAACAGAGCAATACTAACTACTAAGCGTCCAGAAATGTGCCCATAGCATAATCATGATATTTTCTGATCCTACTGAATCTTTCAATTATATTTGTAGTGTAGACCAAAACCATTCGCTCTCGTATCACTATTTTAATCCATATAGTGGAAAATTATAGATGTCTGTGAGTGGAACTCATTCCATTTTTATCGTGAGTAACCAAAGAAATATCATTGTGGGTAATTAGATTTGGTAGATTGGTAGGTGGTAGATTTGGTAGATTGGTCCACTTTCAGTGGTGGGTGAAGAAGCCTTTACAGATTTTCAAAATTGTTCAAACAAACTCAAAATTGTTCAAACATGGATATACTCGAGCGTGTCAGATTAGGATAAGGGGGGTTAATTACAAGCTAAAAAGTGTCAATTTTGCTAATCTGACGATTTGAGCGTAACCTAAGGGAGTGGGAGGGTAACAAAGTTTGCAAACAAAAACGATGAATAATTCAAGAAGACTTACTCGAGGGCGGTCGTTTTTTTGTTTATTTCAAAAGGTTAAGACCAGAATAATAAAAAAAATATAATCTGACGATTTCCGCAAGCCAAAAGTAATAAAAATCGTCAATCTGGAGGTACTTATCAATATATAAGGTATCCTCCCTTATATTAATCTGCCGCGCTCGAGTACATCCAAAAATCCCCTCTTGGGCTCCCCTACTATAATAATTATAATTTTATTCAATCTGAATCAAAACAATAAAAATTTTGAAGCATAATAAAAGGATTATTCAAACGTGCAAGAGTTAACTAACCGTATGAATTTGGTTCAAAATTAACTGTAATAAGGGTCCAGCAGACTGAAACTAATCTCGATAACAAACATGGTACTCGTTGCAACTCAAACATCATTGATAGTCTACGCTAATGCACGGATTGAGCTCCAGACGTAAAACAATAAAGGGTGAAGTGGTCTTGGTTAGATTTAAAATCGCTATTTATTTTGCAATAATTTAAATTTTACCAAAAACCACAATACAAGTTGAAGCTGAAGCTTGACAATAGAGGCTGAAGTGGTCTTGGTTAAATTTAAAATCGCTATTTATTTTGTGATAATTTAAATTTTACCCTAAACAGCTTCAAAAAATTTGTCTACGAAAAACAAATATCTACGGCTATCTGTCCACGTAGACGCACGTTATTATCAATTATTGTCGCTTGATTGCATCTTGCGTAGTAAAAGTACGAAACCTGTCCACGAAACGGCTTCGGCATCGTCGCGTTTCCCTATTGCCTTTGTTTCATTATGCGTACTTATCTATATATATAAAATTGAAAAGAGATACACTGATTAAACAAAAAATCTCAGAAACTACCGAACCGATTATGATGAAATTGGGAGGGAGATAGTTTATGCTAAGGAGACGTCAGCTAAGAATGGATTTTTGGAAATTCATCCCCTAAGGGGTAAAAATAGGCGTTGGAGGTCATTTTCATACAAACCAACTTCGTCAGTTTATGAGTTATAAATATGAAATTTTTTATGTAAGTTTATAGTAATAAACAAAAGTTAACTTTAACATAATTTTTTGGAAAATCATCCCTTAAAGGGTTAATTTCTTGGATGGACCTTAGTACGCAACTTCGTCATTTCTGAAGTTAAAAACATGAAAGTGTATATATTAGTTCAAGATTAGAAGCAAAAGGGCTTCCAACATTTTTGTATGGAGCCTGGCATACCTACAAGTCCGCCATTTTGAAAAAACCTCGATTTGGCGGCCAGTGATGAAACATATCGACGGTGGAAAGGCATATTGTATTAACCGCCATTTTAGGCGATATCGAATTATATACACCGTTGGAATCGGGAGAATGAACTCTTTCGAATGGTCCTAGTTTCAGCTAGATCTGACAACTTTTATGGTCGTTAATACACCTATGATTTTGAAGTTTTTCATATTTTTTTGTGTTTTAACTCCATAGTAAATAGTGGATTTTGTCATTAAAACACATCTCAACTAAAAATTTTACGTTATGCTACTTTGCCTTGCTTGACTTTAACTAAATTTAAATGATAAAACAATTTACCAAATTATAATATTATCATTTTTGTAATTGATACATTTTACCCAACTTGACTTTTCTTCATCAACAGAATTAAAACATTTTACTCCGATTTTAAATGTTAGTCATTGTAAGTTAATACATTTTACTCTACTCTAAAATGCTATTGTTTGCAAGATAATACATTTTACCTATACAAAATAAGGTAACATTATGCGTTGAGTCGTTTTGCTGTTATTTCTAGAACCAATTTTAATACAATAAAACAAATTTACTTGTTTTTTTTTACAAATAAAATCTGCATTTAAACTGACTGTACTAGTTTTATTTTTGGCATTAAACTACTTTACAATTTTTTATCGCATACAAAAATTGGTGGTTAAATCATACAAAATAAAGCAAATTGCAAGTAAATCAGACGATAATATTAAGTACAGGCTGATGCGTAGGCGCTTCAGACACCTCTCTTGTGTCGGAGAGGACGGCTGAGCGCACTTCGTGCCGTTGTCAAACCTCGGGGTTCGCCATTATTTAAGTATTTTAGGTAAGTTATTGTTTAGTTACGTGTTGTTTATTGTTGAATTAATTGCTTTGATTTTCCGTCCTTACCATTATAACCTTTTTATTAGTAATACTATTTTCTTTTATGTAGAACTAAATTATTTTATGTAGAAATAAATTAAATCTATTAAGCATAATGAATCGACGCCGCAGCGAAAAAATATTAAGAACTGCATTAACGAAGATTAAAAAGAAAATCGACTTTTCGATTACGGTAAGTTTCAACAAGCAAGTAAGTGGACTTGAATAAGTCCTGATGGTTCCACGAAAAGCGAGATAGACTTCATTCTGGCAGACAAATGGCACATATTTAATGATGTCTCTGTGATCAGCAGGTTCAAAACCAGAAACGATCACCGTCTTGTAAGAGGCACATTAAATATCTGCCTGAAGCTGGAACGGTCACGCCTGATGAAGTCTACGCTTCGCCCAACATCCGTCCAAATCCAGTGATCCGAAAACTTTCAACTTGAGCTGCAAAACCGCTTTGCGTGCCTAGAATCGTGCACGTTAGTGAACGAGCTTAACACCAGGATGGTAACAACTATCCACGAGGTAGGGTCGAAGTATTTCAAGACCCACCCTTGTGGTAGATCTCAGGTTCTCTCAGAACAAACTCTCGGTCTTATGATGGATCGACGAGAACTATGTGTGCAGTCTCCAACTTCTATGAGGGAATACCGACGGCTCAATGAACAGATTTCCAAGTGCAGGCGACGTGATTTGCGAAAACACAACGCAAATCCTGTAAAAAACACAATTGAGCGAAACCAGGGCTCCAAAGTGTTCGCTAGGGATCTGTCTATTAGACAAAGTCAGTTTACGAGTTTGAAGACCGAGTCCGGCACCATGGTTTCGTCGAAACCAGGAGTTCTGAGAGAAACAGAGATACTCCGGACGCTTGTATGCCTCCTCTCAAGCTCCACCTCCTCGTGAGGAGAGCGACAAGCGAGCTAGACTGACCCGACACTACACAGAGCATATCCCGGACGTCAGCCTGTATGAGATTAGAGAGGCTCTCAAACAGCTTAAAAACAACAAGGCACCGGAAGATGACGGAATCACAACCGAGCTACTAAGAGCTGGAGGTAAACCCCTTCTACTCGTAGTGGTGCTCCAAAAACTGTTCGATTCCGTCTTAATAATGGAACTACCCCGGAAGCGTGGCGGAGCGACAAGCGAGCTAAACTGACCAGACACTACACAGAGGATATCCCGGACGTCAGCCTGTATAAGATTAGAGAGGCTCTCAAACAGCTTAAAAACAACAAGGCACCGGAAGATGACGGAATCACAACCGAACTACTAAGAGCTGGAGGTAAACCCCTTCTAGTGGTGCTCCAAAAACTTTTCGATTCCGTCTTAATAATGGAACTACCCCGGAAGCGTGGGGCAGAAGTGTGGTGACGCTGTTCTTCAAGAAGGAGAACTACAGGCCCATTGCACTTCTTAGCCACGTTTATAAGTTGTTTTCGAGGGTGCTCACAAATCGAATTGCACGCAGGCTTGACAACTTCCAGCCTCACGAACAAGCAGGATTCCGAAAAGGCTACAGCACCATAGATCATATACACACACTGTGGCAGATTATACAAAAGACTGAGGAGTGTAATCTGCCATTGTGTATTGCCTATGTGGACTTTGAGAAAGCCTTTGATTCTATCGAGACCTGGGCGATACTAAATTCTCTGAAGCGGTGCCGGATCGACTACGGGTATATCGAGGTGTTGAAGTGTTTGTACTCATTATATGCCACCATGTCTATCAGAGTACACGACACAGCAACAAACCCCAACCAAATGCAGAGAGGTGTCAGACAAGGGGATGTCATATCCCCAAAACTGTTCACCGCTGCGTTGGAAGACGTTTTCAAGTTGATGGAGTTGAAACGACGTGGCATCAACATCAAAATCAACACCAATACATCACACACCTGCGATATGCCGATGATATAGTCATCCTGGCGGGTTCCCTGGAAGAACTTGGTACAATGCTCGGGGACTTGAACAGCGCCTCACAACGGGTGGGTCTTAAGATTAACATGGACAAGACGAAAACCATGTCGAATGTCCATGTCACATCCATACCGGTTGTTGTTGACGGCGCTGCTCTCGAAGTTGTAGACAAATACATTTACCTGGGACAAGTGAACCAGATAGGTAAGTCCAATTTTGAGAAAGAAGTCACTCGTAGAATCCAACTCGGATGGGCTGCGTTCGGAAAACTGCGTCATACCTTGTCATCCAAAACACTACCTCAGTGCCATAAATCGAAGGTGTTCGAGCAGTGTGTGTTGCCAGCGATGACATACGGATCCGAGACGTGGTGTTTTACTATTGACCTAATGCACAAGCTCAGAGTAGCGCAGCAGGCTATGGAGAGGGCTATGCTTTGTATTTCCTTACGTGATCGCATTAGAGATGAGGAGATTCGTAGGCGAACAAAGGTAACCAACATAGCTCAAAGAATTAGCTGGCTGAAGTGGCAATGGGCTGCCCACATAGTTCAAAGGACCGATAACCGTTGGGGAAGAAAAGTCCTCGAATGGCGCCCACGTCTCGAAAAAAGGAGCATAGGACGCCCCCTGACCAGGTGGACTGACGACCTGAAGAAGACAGCGGGCATCCGCTGGATTCAGAAGGCTCAGGACAAAGTTCAAAGAACGGATTCGGAAGACCAGTCTTAGATCCTAGTATGCCTATTATTTTGATAAATATAATTTTAGTAAAACATTTACCTTCATTTTTATTTTTTTTACAATTTTCAGGATTTTGTTAAGTTTTCCCAAGTTTAGTTTGTGGCTTAAATTATATTTAAGTGTATCGTTAAGCCACTTGGCCCTCTTTGTTCGAATAAAATGATGTCTGTACAACTGTTTTTACAGGTTCGCATAGATATGAAAAAGTTACATAAAAGTGTTTACCTCTCTCTGGTCATGATTGGATTTGTTTTTAAGTCATTTTACTCGATAGTAATATTACATTTATTTGGATATAAAACAATTTACTTGAAAATATCTAAATTATATTTTGGATATAAAACACTTTGCTTGAAATTTTTTGTGTATAATATTTGGATATAAACTAATTTTACCTATCTGAGAATTTGTGGTATTTTGTATCAACTCCATAAATGAATACAAATATTAGACATACGTTATTTTTTATTACATGTATCCATTTCAATACATTTTATTACTAATTCGCCTTAATTTCATAGAGATATCTTCAATACCTTAAAAGTTATGAAGTTTTTAAAACTTTAATCGTCTCTCCTGGTCATTTTACTAAATGGCGGTTAATACAATATGCCTTTCCACCATCGATATGTCAATCGATAGACTAAATGATTATGATCAAAAAGTATTCAGTGATGAAATGTCGTAAGTGGTATACTTTCTGAGATATTTGAGTTCAAAACAGTAGAAATATAAAGCAAAAAAACTTCGTCACGGCGGACATTGATGAAACATATGTCAATCGATAGGCTAAATGATTACGATTAAAAAGTATTCAGTGATGAAATGTTGTAAGTGATATACTTCCTGAGATATTTTAGTTCAAAACCGTACAAAAATAAAACATCAGGAGAAGACACATTATTCAAAATAGCATAAAATGTTGAGAGAATTCTGAAGTTTCGCCTGTATCGAATGGGTAGCCATTTAAGTTAGGAATGGAACTGGGAAATGTGGTCATACTTACGTAAGCCGAAGATATATCTAATACTTAATTAAGAAGGCGCTCCAATGTTCCTCTGACAAATCTGTACAACACATAGCATAATCAAGGTGAGGGATGACCAGTGTTTATGGCGTATTTATGGTTAAGTGTTTATGGCGATACAGCAATTGAAGTGTACCGGTCACTTTTTTCCTTACCTCAGTTACGTTATGTATTATAAAAATTAAAAAAATTCGTCAAACAAACAACTGGTAGAGATAAAATCGCGGGATGGTACTGCTCATGCATAGTGGGAAAAAGAACCTTGTCCTGTTGTTCCCATATAATGTGTGTTATATGGTTCTTGGCATAGGCTCGACATCAGGAAACATTGCCTTTATCACCAGCGGAATTTTTAGATTCAGTGATTGTCAGACATGATATAGAAAACTAAGCCAATAATGAATTTTAACTTTTGGTTTAGAGTAATTGCCAAAGCTGTAGCCCCTGGTGGCAAATAAATTATTTATAAAACAACCTAGTAGTTTGCTTTTGCTTTGCTTCTTTTTTAAATTCAAACCTACCCGTTATTAATAAATCAAGTACCTATGCAGCACATACACATAATTATGGCATAATATACTTATTTTTCATTATTGACCCAATAAATTCAAAATAAGTAAATGATCATTTTTAATGCATTATTTTTGTACGGTTTTGAACTCAAATATCTCAGGAAGTATATCACTTACAACATTTCATCACTGAATACTTTTTAATCGTAATCATTTAGCCTATCGATTGACATATGTTTCATCAATGTCCGCCGTGGCGAAGTTTTTTTGCTTTATATTTCTACGGTTTTGAACTCAAATATCTCAGAAATTATATCACTTACAACATTTCATCACTGAATACTTTTTAATCGTAATTATTTAGCCTATCGAATGACATATGATTTATCAATGTCCGCTGAAACGAAGTTTTTTGCTTTATTTTTCTAGTTTTGAACTCACTTATCTCAGAAAGTATATCACTTACGACATTTCATCACTGAATACTTTTTGATCATAATCATTTAGTCTATCGATTGACACATGTTTCATCACTGGCCGCTGAATCGAGGTTTTTTCAAAATGGCGGACTTGTAGGTGTGCCAATTAGGTTCGATGCCCTTTAAAGGTTATATGTTTTTTTGGAAAATCAACACCTAAAGGGTTGATTAAGACGGCGCAAATTAGTATGGCAACTTCGTCAGTTTTGAAATAAGAAGGGTGAAAATTTGTATATAAGCTTATAGTTAGACACAAAAAATAACTGTATCACTGTTTTCTCGAAATTCATCCCCTACAAATAGGGGTTGGAGGTCATTTTCATACAAACCAACTTCGTCAGTTTTAGAGTTGTAAATATGATTTTTTTATGTAAGTTTATAGTAATAAACAAAAATTAAGTTTAACACATTTTTTTTGGAAAATCATCCCCTAAAGGGTTAATTAAGACGGCGCAATTAAGTATGGTAACTTCGTCAATTTTGAAGTAAGAAGGGTGGAAATTTGTATATAAGCTTATAATTAGACACAAAAAATAACTGTACCACTGTTTTCTCGAAATTCATCCCCTAAAAATAGGGGGTGGAAGTCATTTACATACAAATCAACTTCGTCAGTTTTAGAGTTATTTATATGAAAATTTTTATGTAAGTTTATTGTTATTAACAAAAGTTAAAATTTAGCTGAAAATCATCCCTTAAAGGGATAATTTAGGGGATGGAACTTACTATGAAACTTCGTCATTTTTGAAGTTAAAAACATAAAAAATTATATATTAGCTCAAGATTAGAAAGAATCAGTAATGTGTTTTTGGAAAATCCTCCCCTGAAGGGTTAATTAATTAGGGAGTGCAAGTTAGTATGTCAACTTCGTCAGTTTTGAAGTAAAAAACTTGAAAATTTATGTATTAGTTCAAGATTAGAAAAGAAGAAAATCAACCCCCAAAGGGTTGAATAAGCTTATGCAAGTTAGTATGGCAACTTCGTCAGTTTTGAAGTAAGAAGGGCGAAAATTGTATATAAGCTTATAGTATACTAAGGGGTTATAAATATTTAAGAAACTACGTTAATTGTAACAGGTTTTTTGGAATTTCATCCCCTAAGAGGTAAATAAAGAGGTTGCAAGTTTTTCCAGGACTTTGTCAATTTCAAACTCAGAAATATGAAAATTAAGATGTAAGCTTATAGTGAGAAACAAAAAATTTGTGTAGAGGACTTTACGGACGGGAGCGGGAGGTGAGAGGGACAGGAAGCGTGAGAGGGACCGGGAATGGGAGAGGGAGAGGGACAGAAAGCGGGAGAGGGCCCGAGAGCGGGAGAGAGAGAGAGGGACAGGGCGCGGGAGAGGAAGAGGGAGAGGGACAGGAAGCGGGATAGGGCCCGGAAGCGGGATAGGGAGAGGGAGAGGGACAGGGAGCGGGAGAGGGAGAGAAAAGGACAGGGGTATTATTGTCTATTTGTCTGTCCGGGTATCACATGAAAACCCTTGAACTGATTTCGACGGAAATTAGTTAAGTTGTTCCTTATACTTTGGATCACGTTTTAAAAAAACTTTTCGTCGCGATGAAATTTACTAGGACTTTAGGAATATTTTTAAAATACCAACGTCTTGCTTTAAATTTGCAACAAACATTCCTCATTTAATTGATGGAATACATATTGTTTTCGAGTTTTTCAAAATTTTTCATAAAAAAGAAAAAAAGAAATTAATATTAATGTTGTTTATTTTTCAAAATCCGTTCCCGGAGGAATGATTTGTGATTGTATCGTAGGTTTCAGTACATAAATTCCTAAATATAAGTACTTCAATATAAATTAACCTGTTTTTAAATTTTTATCTGTAAGGGGTACAAATATGATAAGCATAAATTCCGCATGCGAAGCTGCGGGCAACAGCTAGTCTATATATATAAAATTGAAAAGCGACACACCGCTGATTAAACAAAAAATCTCAGACAAAAGTTAACTTCAACAATTTTTTTTGGAAAATCATCCCTTAAAGGGTTAATTTCTTGGATGGAACTTAGTACGCAACTTCGTCATTTTTGAAGTTAAAAACATGAAAAATTCTATATTAGTGCAAAATTAGAAACAAAATTTAAAGGTTATGTGTTTATTGGGAAAATCAACCCCTAAAGGGTTGAACAAGGTTGTGAAAGTTAGTATGGGAACTTCGTCACTTTTGAAGTAAGAAGGGTGAAAATTTGTATATAAGCTTATAGTTATACAAAAAAATAACTGCATCACTGTTTTCTCGAAATTCATCCCCTAAACATAGGGGTTGGAAGGCTTTTACATATAAATCAGCTTTGTCAGTTTTAGAGTTATAAATATGAAAATTTTAATGTATGTTTATTGTTATGAACAAAAGATAAAATTGAGCTGAAAATCATCCTTTAAAAGGTTACTTTAGGGGATGG
This sequence comes from Thymelicus acteon, assembly GCA_951805285.1. Taxonomy (NCBI): domain Eukaryota; kingdom Metazoa; phylum Arthropoda; class Insecta; order Lepidoptera; family Hesperiidae; genus Thymelicus; species Thymelicus acteon. Next base: position 8,230,237 of record OX638213.1, on the reverse strand, counting down.
AACTTACTACGCAACTTCGTCATTTTTGAAAAAAAAGGGATGAAAATTTGTATGTAAGTTTATAGTTAGACACAAAAACTAACTGTATCACGGTTTTCTCGAAATTCATCCCCATAAAGGGTAATACTAAGGGGTTATAATATTTAAGAAACTACGTCATTTTAAACTCAGTAATGTGAAAATGTATACGTTAACTTATAATTAGAAACAAAAATTAATTGTAACAGGTTTTTTTAGAAATTCATCCACTTAGGGGCAAAACCAGGGGATGTAGGTTTGTACGAAACTTCGTCAATATCGAACTCAAAAATGTGAAAATAAATCAAAAATTAACTGTAACAGGTTTTTTGGAATTTCATCCCCTAAGAGGTTAATAAAGAGGTTGCAAGTTTTTCCAGAACTTTGTCATTTTCAAACTCAGAAATATGAAAATTAATATATAAGCTTATAGTGAGAAACAAAACAATTGTGTAGAGGACTTTACGGACGGTAGGGGGAGGGGAGAGGGACAGGAAGCGAGAGAGGGACCGGGAACGGGAGAGGAATAGGTAGCGGGAGAGGGAGAGAGAGAGGGAGAGGGACAGAAAGAGGGAGAGGGCCGGGGAGCGGGAGAGGGAGAGGGACAGGAAGCGGGAGAGGGAGCGGGACAGAAAGCGGGAGAGGGACTGAGTGCGAGAGAGGAACTGGAAGCGGGAGAGGGACCGTGAACGGGCGAAGGAAAGGGACAGGGAGCGGGAGAGGGAGAGGGAAAGAGAGAGAGAGTTTGAGTGGGAGAGGGAATGGGAGCGGGAGAGGGAGAGGGAGTGTAAGTGCCCGGATGGATACAACAGAACCGTTTTTAAAGATATTTGTACTGTTCATGTTGACATCGTAAAACCAGTTCATCATTGATCCGTTTAGGATCTGGTGGTGTTACTTGGAGACAAGATATGTAACTCCTGGATGGATGGAATTAACGGAACCTTTTTGTTTTTTTTAATGAAACTCAAGAGCCAGTTTTTCTGTACATTAAATATTTTTCAAAATTTCGGTTAGGGGCACTTCAATAACGTGTTAGAACACCAAAAAATTTGTTTTTAAAATTATTGTCTGTTTGTCTATCTGTTTGTCTGTTCGGGCATTACATGAAAACCCTTGAACTGATTTCGACGGAAATTAGTTATGTAGTTCCTCATACTTTGGATCACGGTTTAAAAAACTTTTCGTCCCGATAAAATTAAATGTTTTCACCGGAAACTAGATGAAACTTAGTGTGGAATATTTTGAAATATCAACGATTTGCTTTAAATTTGCAACAAACATTCCTCATTTAATTGATGAAATACATGTTTTCGAGTTCTTCAAAATTTTTCATGAAAAAAAAACTAATGTTATCTAATGTTGTTTATTTTTGAAAATTCATTCCGGGAGAAATGATTTGTGATTATATCGTACGTTTCAGTATATAAATTCCTAAATATAAGTACTTCAATATAAATTAATCTGTTTTTAAATTTTCTTTTGCAAGGGGTACAAATATGATAAGCATAATTTCCGCATGCGAAGCTGCGGGCAACAGCTAGTTACTTAATAAAACTATCGTTACACTCTGTGGGTATGATGTGATGAGTCTATGAAGTAAGAATCAAACCCAGGACTCTTCGCTTCACAGGCAGACCATGCAACAAGGGCTGCAGGGTCGTAATCAATTTACTAAATCTCTACGACTACATGAAAGGGTTTAATATCCATCACTTTTGCTTCCAATTCAGTGAAAACAGATTTTATTAGATATTCAATACGCTCCTATTACTCGAGTCAGTCTACGGCACTATCGATTTCAATGGTAAATATTGGTCGAACGCGTTGCAAATCAAACATATTGCCCTTCCATGTCTAACTGGACTGCTCGTATACAGTTTGTTCTCAATAATTGGATTTCAACCTACAAGATGAAGTGTACGTAGCTACGTAAATAGCGCGAGTTATGTTGTGTTTAGGTTTCTTATAGTGCAGTGAAGCCATACATCCTAATTTGCGTCACTCTGACTGGTTCAGAGCCTCCTAAATTCAGTTGATATCTGCTGTTTTCTTTAGGTGTATGATGGCGTTTACACACAGAGACGGACACAAAAACAAATTATATCATGATTGATTTTAATTGTTAATTAGTAACATTATTCTTTCTTTCTTTTTCTTCTCTCTTTCTTGGCCGGCAACGCATCGGTGATGCCTTTGGTGTTGGTGATGGTCATTGGCGACGATAACCACTCACCATCAGGTGGATCGTCAGCTCGCTTGCCGGCTATTTCCATAAAAACATTATCTTCTATTTCTACGAGTATAATAACGTATATTTGTTATTTACAAAATGGCATAATACATAATTTTACTTCACATAAATATGCAGTGATTGCTATTAAGATGCAAAAAGATTAAATTCGACTGAAGAAATCTTGTCTTAAATTGTAATAATAAAAAGCGTTAAGTTGTATATAAATCTTTATTTTATAACAGGTGTTCAAATTGTCTGCCACCGACTCGCTTACAAGCTCGACATCTTCTAAGAAGTCGTGCGTAGCGCCGTTCAGTTATTTTTGAAGCAGCCTCCTGAACACGTCTGCGTATTTCCTCCAAACTTGTAATAGGCTTGAAGTATACCTGTTCTTTAGACAGCCCCAGTAAAAAAAATCTAGTGTAATTCGTCCGGAGATCGTGGATGCCACAAAATAGGATCCAAACGACCAATCCATTTGTTTGGATACGTGGCATTTAAATACGCATGGACATTTGCAGCAGAATGTACAGGACAACAATCATTTTGTAGCCAGTGGAATTGCCTTACTTCTTCTAATGGAAGAGTTGCCATTAAAGGTAGATCATTTTGTAGAAAATGCAAATAACTTTGGCCAGATAAGTTCCGGACAGTTCAAATGGACCAATGATTATTCTATTTAAAGAACCAGTCCAATAATTTATTTTGAACTGGTATTGTGAGATCTCTTCTCGCATTAGATGCGGATTCGAGAGTTGCCAGCTGTGCAGATTATGCATGTTGAAATATCAGTCTTTTTCAAGAGTGGATTCATCGCTCCACAGAATTTTGTCGCAGAATTGTGGATCTTGTTAAATTTTTGCAAGCATTTGTCGACAAAAAAACAATCTTGTGTTGTAATCTCTCGGTTGCAGAGCTTGAACGCGTCTAATGTGGTAGGGACGCAATTTTTTTTCAGTTTACGGTGCACGGTCGTCTTCGAGATTCCAGTACGTCGTGCTATTAATCTAGTAGAGGTGGACAGATCAGGCACAATATCTTGTGTATTCATATTAGATATTCTCCCATCCGAATAACACCTGTGCACTCTGATGAATATGCAGTTATCTGGATGACACGCGGTATAATATCTTTCCCTATAAAGGGCTGCAGCACCATTTGGGTTGCTTTCGCAATCACACACACATTTTACATTCACAGAAGAAATAATAGTACTTATTGCATTTACCATAAATGAAGTGCATGTTTGCGTATTCTTGTGCCGTATATTGAATACGCGGCACCTTGAAACACAAAACCAGTCCAGATACAAGCCACGTCATCGTAAAATCACCAAACAAAGTCCCAATTAGTAAGCAAAAATAAGAGTCCAATGAAATAGCCAGGGGTCGTCAATAAAACACTGATTGAAAATAACAGAGAACTGCAAAAGGAATGCGCACATGCGATACCGAACAAGTCAAGCGGGCCCTTTTGCTTATACTCATACATATACTTGTACTCATACTATTTACTATTGTGAGGAATAAGATAACACCAAAAAAGCAACAAATTTCTTTAATTAGCGGCCGTGGTGTACATGAAAGTACAGTAAGATCAATAAAAACGTATTTTTTATAAGGAAACTTCATAATGTGGGCACCAATTGGAATTTTTTGGATATTTTTTTTGAGCACCTGATAGCTGTACTAATTAGGCGCTCCAGGATTATCCATTCTTTCTGGGACACCTATAGATGTATTTTGCGCACGCAGTCAGTATATTACAGACAAACTTTAGTTCCAAATAACTTCGCTAGCGGAACTCAGGTGTCCATCAAATCATCCTGGTTTTTGAGGCTTACATGCGCACATTGCTATCAACTGTAACTTTCCTTAATTTTTATCTCGTAACTATATCACTAAACGATAACCACCGTATAAAAGAAATGATACCTTTGAACAATAGTGAAAATATCCTCTACTTCTTCGTCTTACGTGCATTTCGAATGTAATCATTAAGCAAACGCATGTAATCTACGGTACCATATCTTCTAATTACACTAATGAACTACATATACTAAAATATACTTCCTATGTAATCAACCACAAATTATTACACGGCATTATCATTTGCCCACTGATAGCTTACCTGAATTTGAGGAAATAATGTAGATAATAATTATTATGTTTATTGATGTCACCTGATCAAGGATAATGTTTGGGTATTACGACATTTGATTATTACTACAGTATAAGTTATCGGAATAGTAGTATAGATTATCGCTGTTTGACATTATAGCCTTACTACCGTAATAATTTTGATGTCTTTAGTATATACAACAGAATACCTGTAGTATGCTGTAATGCAAAACTTGGCTTCTTCAAAGCTATTAAGATTACGCCGAGTTTAGATTTTCAACGAGTCGGTCACCTTCTAGCTATGCTGTCCATAGACCCATGATGAATACTTACGTTGGTCTTTCTGTTCCATTACGCCAAAACTAGCAAATAGCCTGAATTAATAAATATAACACTTTTCATCGCAGATATGAATGTTATTGCATCCTTTTACAGAGCAGTTAAAATTAACTCCTAAATAAGGAAATTGGGTAAGTATAAAATGACTCGTATATCTTTAAGCTCATAATAATATAATAAGTTAGTTAAAGAGTTTGACGAAAGTGTGTTTAAAGTGCTTATCTATGGAACTACCAGTACAATTTGAAAAAATATTTTTGTGTATGAGAGTTCATGACGAAAGCGAAGTTTTTTTATAGTCTGAAGGGCAGACGGAAAAGCATTCGGGCCACCTGATGATAAATGGTTACTGTCGCCTATGGACATGAGAAATACCAGAGGAATCGCCAATGCAATGCCGACCCTGAAGGAGAACTCTTTTTACACCTTTTTTGAAGAACCCCGTTATACCGCTCCGGGAATAACTCAGAAGGAAGTTTTCAGTGTGGATGGAACTTCAATCTTCGGTGAGTGGTGCAATGATGAAATGGAGACTTAGGCATCACGTCGAACAATTTCTCGGAGCACTCACCGTTGTAAAGTCGGTAGAACACGCAGAGAGAACCGATGTCTCTTCTGAAACTCAGGTGTTCTAACCTGATCGCGCGCTTCTGTATCGCGTCAAATGGGTTAAGCTGGTGTTGTGACGCCCCTGCCCAGAGATGGGAGCAGTACTCCATGTGGGGTCTGACTTGAGCTTTATAAAGCATAAGCAGGTGCCTCGCAGTGAAGTACTGCTTAGTCCGGTTCAGGACACCAAGCTTCTTGGAGGCCAGCTTAGTCTTGGCCTCTAAATGACACCGATATTGCACATCACTCGGGATGTCAACTCCCAGAATCCCAATATTTTTACTCATAGTGAGCGCGGTAGCCTGTAATTGGGGCGCTATGACAAATGGGGTTTTCTTAGCGGTAAACGTGCAAACTTGTGTCTTCGCGGGGTTCCATTTCGAGACTTGCTCCAGAAAGTTCTTAACTCATACACAAGTTCCATTCTGCTATCCGCCATTGGCAACTGAGAGACATTGGCCGGGGCTGGGTAATAGGTATCCCCTGTACTATCATCTGCATAGCAATGGATGCCACTTGTATGCATGTCATTGATACGCAGAATGAATAGCATAGGAGATAACACAGACCCTTGGGGAACGCCAGCATTTATAGGTTTCATATCTGAGCAACAACCGTCAACTACGACCTTCATATGTCGCTCAGACAGAAAACTGGCTACCCAATAACCTCTCAGGGAGACCGTAAGATGGTAACTTCGTGAGAAGGCCCTAATAGCTATAAAATAAAAAAACCTTTCAACTCATTAAAATTTATGAAGCTGTAAATATGTTACACTCCAATAAGTTAAATAAATGACAGACACAATTCTGATAGAACAACTTTGAGCTTTAGTTATTTGATGAAAGTATTTCGAATATCAATAAAAACCTTTTGCGTCTTTGTGAACCAAAGCTGTAAGTAATTTTTTTCTACAGCAAGATCGCGATAAATCATTTTCTTTCACGTTAATTAATCATTTTCGACATTTTACAACGCGAACTTTGATCACAAAGGCGTAGGATGTTAAAGGGGTCATTTGATCCTCTTTAACACCGAGGACGCCCGAGGCCAGCCTGTGCGATTTTGAAGTATCATAATATTAAGGCATGAATTGACATTTCCTTCGATAACACCTTACCATGGATTTGATTTTTAGGTACGCTATTTACGAAAAGAACGTGACCTGCATATTTTAATGAAAACCTTAGAAATATCAAACCATAAAATTGTTATCAATTAGTTATTTTATTGCTGTTGGATGCTTTAAATATCAATATAGTATCCAATCTACACTAGTGTCCATAATCGCTTGCCATCTTCGTGGCATGCTTTCCGTAATTTTTTTAGCATAGCTGCAAGGCCTTTACGCAGTTTTCAGTTCACGAGTAAGTTCAGCTACGTTTACTGTATCTTTTGTCCTTCCTATAATCTTCATCTACGAATAAAAATTTTCAATTGGATTGGCATCAGGGGACTGTGAGAACCAATTCAACATGTCAATACCATGTTCCGTCTTTCAAGAGGTGCAAAGCCGACTTCGGTGTTTAGGGTCGTTAAACTCTTTAGAAACCAGAAATAAATGTGACGTGGAAACATCGTCTTAGCCGACAGCAAAAATGCTTTTTCTTGAATTTTCGTTATTTTCTTAGTATCTAAAATGCCAATACACAACTGCAAATTTCCGAAATTATTTTTTGTGAAGCTTCCCCAAGGATGCACCATTAATGGGTGTTTTACGCTTCGTACCACCATTCTCTTGTTGTCAGCCGTAGTCCAAAATCGAGTCAAGTAATCGGCTGTTCAAAATGAAGCTTCATTGGAAAAAAATATCTTGTCCCAATCGGTCACTGTTTTCGCACGCCCAATACAGACTTTTTAAACCGATTTCTTCAATATGCGTTTCGGAAAGGTAAGATTTCTTAACAGCACTTCGGTATTTCAATCCATTTTCAACTAAACGTCTTTTAATGTTGTCTAATGATTTATTCAGACCCTTTTTCTTCAATTGTTCTTGTCCAGAGCGAAGTGATAGTAAATAATTCTTGGCAAAGAACTAAAAAATACGTTTACCCACGATCATTATTACCACGATCTGGTGAGCCATCAATGGTTTTTTTTGTACATATCTCTTCAGCGACTTGCTCACCAAGGCCTTGCACTTTTTCATATAGTGGGTGCCTGGTAAAAATAATATTTTTAACAAGGAATTCGAGGACAAACTTAATTTTAGAGACATGTCGTACACACTGTATATCTATTACGAATCGCTGGTGAGCAGTGATGTACAAGATACCTTAAATAAAGTATTTGGAATACAAAATACAAAATACTTTCAAATTAAGTATTTCAGATACCAGATGCAAATAACTTTCTGGAATGGTATCTGAAATACTAGATACAAAATACGTATCTTTTAAATACTTTTTATAGATAAAATACTTTTGTAAAAAAAACGTTTTATAACTGACGAAAAAAAAAGGAGGAGGTTCTCAATTCGACACGTATATATATAAATATACTAAAAATTAAAAAATAATTACTTTTTAACAAAAAATTGAACCAACGAAAAAAAAACTGAAAAGTGAAAAATAAAATAAACCATTTAGTATTATAAATTAAGATCTTAAATTAACGTTAAATAAATAATTTCGAAGCGGTGCCAAACAGATGAAAAAACAAACGGCGAAAAGATGTGCGCCGCGCTACTGCTGCCGTGTGCATCACATGCCGCTGCCCTCATAAAATAAGCTTTATGTAATGAATTTTGCTTGTTTGTATGGCTCCGTCTCAAAATTATTTATTTACTGTTAATTGAGGATCTTAATTTATAATACTAAATGGCTTATTTTTCGCTTTTCAGTTTTTAACGTTGGTTTATTTTTTTGTTAAAAAAACGTGTGACACTCGGGGACTGCCGCGGTAAAGCTATTGCATAGCATGTGTTGCGAAATAAAACCTGATCCCACTTGCAGTCAGTACTAGGATAGCAAAAACATGCAAGCAAGTAGATATGCCAAAACAAAGCTGGGGTATTAAATTTCTCATCGGATTTGTTCACCATTAGTAGCAATTAATTAAAGCGGGTACTAGGCGCACAGTCTTCGAGGATGCAACATCAGTGACACCGCACATGCCACAGTATGTGCGATCTTATTCACTCTTCGTTATTTAGCATAGGTACAACAAGGACGTCCATATCACGATCATGCACATTAAGCTATTATTGCCATTTCTCCCGTCATGCCATTCAATATGCGGAAGAGCGACAGTGATAGAACAAATCCATCACTGCCGCTTTGACAAGTTGTCTGAGAAGTTGTGAGACATCACGGTTTTTCTTGATTCGCTCGCCGCGCACAAGCCCGTGATAAAAGCTATGCAATAGCTTAAAAGTAATTATTTAATTAAAGTTTATTTTATCGTTTGATCGCGCAAATGTAATTATACATTTTATAACAACATAATAGTTATTATATATTTTTATTAAACTTCGATCCCGCTTTTAGCCGTGCGGTGATTCTGCCAATGTCAAGTATTAAACTATTACTGAGTACTATATTATATATAAGTACACTATTACTAAAAGTATTTTAGCAAACATAGTATCTACAAAATGCTAAGATACCAAACAAAAGATATTTAAATACAAGATACCAAATGAATTTAAAAAAAGTATTGTAGATACAAGATGAAAATACGTATTTTGTATCTTGTATCTGTATTTCAGATACTTGTATCTTAGATAAGTTACATCTCTGCTGGTGAGTATATACCTTTTAAAAGCGTTGACCGTTTGATCGCATTTACAAAATTCCTACTTATATTCATTGTATTAACGTTAAAATGCATAACTATTATAAGGTATACATTAGAAGTTAATTTTAATTCAAATACAGTTAAGAATAAAGTAGTTTTCGCCGTTATTCCCGTTAAAAAATTACATAATATTTATTTTTATAACAAACGTAAGCCGATTCTGCGTCGATACATGTGGGGCGTATTATTTTTGGTGTATGAGGAAAATGCAAAAAAAATAATACATAACAGCTAAATTTATTAATGAAAGTGCGGCGAAGTGAAAATATTTTGGGTCACTGTACCTATAGTTCTCGTATACTAATCATAATGTTGGGTTCAAAGATTGAAAATACTTTTCGAGCGAAAAACTTGCGAAAAATATGTCGTCGTTTCTTTCAAATGTCCACATCGAGACTTTCGTATCCTCGAACAAAAACTTAAAAACCGGACAAATGCGTGTCAGGCCACGCACAATGTAGGGTTCCGAAGTATTAAGTTTATTGACTATTACTAATTAACTACTTATGCTAATATAACCGTGATAGTTTTCCTTGTAATTTCATCATATGATCCATTTTTGAGAATTTTTTCACTTGTCCGACTCCAACCGTTTACCAAGCATGACACTTGACCTAAATTAGCAATGCCATCAAAAACAAAACTTGTAAAAAAAACCAAGTCTCGCAACTCAGTTCTTCTACCGTAAAAAGTTGTGAGATCAATGTAATACCAAGTCGGTTAATTTATTCAGTTCCTACTTAAGGGTCCTTCTGTCTTAAGTTATCACGTAATTAGCTAACCTAACAAGTAACAACATCTTATAGTGACCATATTATCAATATTAAAATTTTTTTATGTTTTAAATAAATAGATCGACTTGGTCATCGCATGAAAACACAATATATCTCACAAGTAATACCTACGTATTATATTAAATTTGATTGTTTAGTGCGATTGCCAAGTCAATCTATTTATTTAAAACATAAAAGATTTTTAATATTGATAATATGGTCACTATAAGATGTTGTTACTTGTTAGGTTAGCTAATTACGTGATAACTTAAGACAGAAGGACCCTTAAGTAGGAACTGAATAAATTAACCGACTTGGTATTACATTGATCTCACAACTTTTTACGGTAGAAGAACTGAGTTGCGAGACTTGGTTTTTTTTACAAGTTTTGTTTTTGATGGCATCTCATTTCTTTTTGTAGATAGTTCTACTTTTTTTCCTTTTACAAGTTACCTTTGAACATAATTATATCTAGGTACCTATCTACACCTATTATTCCATTATATTATATACAGGTACACTGATTCATTCACTGCAAATGTTACTTTGTTATACAGGTACAGTAATTCATTAACTGCAAATGTAACTTTGTAATCCTATATATTTATATGGGATTACAAAGTTATTTATGCAGTTGATGTATCTAGAAAACTAGACCGAAATTGCAAAATGTTTTAGTTTTTCCTTGATCTATACACTAAACACTAATTGTGTTCCAAATTTGAAGCTTCTATGTCTGCTAGATAGAAGTGCCTTAGAGTTTTGATGATCGGTCAGTCAGTCAGTGAGTGATGAAATTAAGAAACTTTGACTAGTTATAATTCTTAAACTACTGGTTCAAATCGAATGAAATTTGAAATATAACGTGTTTATACAATGCCTGCTTGGTTACTAAAAATTCAGGCTTTTAGCTTTATCCACAACGAAGTTATAGGGGGTCGAAAATGGCCTGAATTGCTTCGAGAAAAGGATGGTACGGCCGTGGCGCTTTTTTGCTCGACTTGGCGGGGGCACTGCCGTGCCCCCAGATTTAAATATTTCGCAAACGGACCCCTAATTCCAAAAATCTACATTTTTGGACCCATAGACCCATTTAGACCCATAATTTTTTTAGAATAACTTTTCATCGATATCCAACACTATAGGGTACGCGACGAATAAAAAAAATTCATCCTCACGTTACCTGTAAGTAAGTAAGTAGAGGTACCCTGAAAAAAACTTGACAAGTGCAAGTTAAACCCGCTTGGAGAAGGTTCCGTACGTTGATTATGTATTTACAGTTCTGTTATTTTTGGAACGAAGTTCCTTATCGCGCGTTGCGAAAGGGGGCTAGGCGGAAAATTTGGTAACGAAAAGTTGTAAGGACACTTTTTGCCGTCGTTAGTCGTTACAACTCGTGCGGCGTCGTTACATGTCGTGCGGCGTGCGCATGTTTCTCTGTCTGTCTCTCTCTCTCTGATAGAAAGCAAGCCAGATATTTTCGTTTCTTGCAGTAAGTACTAGGATAGCAAAAACATGCAAGCGAGTGTGCCAAAACAAATCTGGGGTATTAAATTTCTCATCGGCTTTGTTCACCTACTAGCGTGTTTTGGTACACTCGCTTGCATGTTTTTGCTATCCTAGTACTTACTGCAAGTAACTTCGTTCCATCCGGGTGTCCCTTGACACCTCTCAAGTTTTTTTCTATTTTATTTATTTTAGCCCTTTTTTAAGACCATAGAATTCTTATAGGTTTTCTATAATGTATAACTAAAGAATTATTTTCTATATTTTTCTCAAAATTCTAGCCTTAGTAGTTACGGAGATAAGGGGGGAATGGTCAATTTTCGTCTTAAATTTTCGTTCTTTCTTGAGTAATTTAAAAATTATTCATTGTAGAACTATAATAAAAATATATTCTAAATCCGTACAATAAGTCCTTTCATTTAACATGCCACACGAAACGGTTTACAAAACAGTTCTTTTTTTTAATTCATTTGTTTTCTTTATACCTTCGTCTTTGGGCCACAAAATAGCACATGAGTACCTTAGTCCAGTAGTTTCGGAGAAAATTGGCTGTGAAGGGCGGTCGCCTAGACGCACGAGTGATCCTATAAGGGTTCCGTTTTTCGATTTTTCATTCGGAACCTTAAAATGGATTTTCAAAATTTTATTTTACGATTCTAGAGTTTTTATATGTTTATCCATGCGAAATTACAGTTTTCTAGGACTAAGGTCCTCAGCACGGACCGACATGACGAAACTATAAGGGTTCCGATTTTACTTCGGAACCTTAAAAACAAACCACAACGCGTAGTGGTAATGAACAAATGTTATTATTAATGTAATCAATAAATGTGGAAATTAGAAAACTATCCAGAAATGCATTAAAACAAGGTTTATAAATGAAAATTAAGATTTATGAGTTTCCTTCGGTAGGTATTATTATGTAATCGTAAGTATTTCAACGGCCGCTTTCGGTTATTTCTATTTCCGCTTGTTACTATAACAGAAATGAAGGAGAGGAACATTATTGAGATTCCGTAGTAAAATGGCAATAACCGATTCCTTATAATTTACCTCTAACGTCCCAACTCAGAGTCACTAACGGTTACTTTAATCGCTTCTTAGTAAAGAATCGTCATACAAATTCTGTACTAAAGAGCGATTTAAGTAACCGTTAGTGACTCTGAGTTGGGACGTTAGTATGTCTGTCTGCTAGAAGATAGTGTCAGAGACATTAATAATATTTGAACTAATTGAACAATAGCATAATAGTCCGGTCAATTTAGACATTCGAAGGTGCATAAATTCCCAACAAGCTGAAAATCAGTAAGATTGTTCAAAACATATTATAAATAAAAAAAATTAAGTTCCCCATCATTCTCGTGCATGGAAAAAAAAAATATCCAAGGTCAAAGGTCAAAAAAATGAGTTTTTCGCGATTTTCAGCAAAACGGTAAGTTTTATCATAAAGTACCCCAGACAAAAATTGTAGATCATAAAATTATCTATAAAAATGTATCAATACTTTTTTCCTATGAGCCACCGTTTCTGAGATATAACAATTGAAAAACGCGCTAAGTACACTACCATGAGTTAGCGTGGTAAACGTGTGCATATTATGACGATAAAAACTGACAACTTTTTGAATCGTTGTATCTCAGAAACGGTGGCTCGTAGGAAAAAATTATTGATACATTTTTATAGATAATTTTATGATCTACAATTTTTGTCTGGCGTACTTTACGATAAAACTTACCGTTTTGTTGAAAATCGCGAAAAAGTTATTTTTTTGACCTTTGACCTTGAATATATTTTTTTCCATACACGGGAATGATGGGAAATTTAATTTTTTTATTTATAACTATGTTTTGAACAATCTTACTGATTTTCAGCTTGTTGGGAATTTATGCACCTTTACTATACCTTTACGATAGGTACTATTATGTATTATGTGGTTATGTTTAAGACTTGACTCTTTAACTCCATTGTAACCTGGTAGGTCCTAGGGCTCGGTTTTAGATTCCCAGCTAAGACAGATAGAAGTTTCTCGGATCGTGGATTTGATAAGTGTTATAAATTATATCTAGGTATGTGTCCACACCACCCGCGACACAGAGAGCGTTTATTTATTTATTCATTTATAATTGTTCCAAAGTTAAGAAACGTGTGTTGCTCTGAAAAGTTGTTGTTGTATAGCCTAACCTAGTATAATCTTTTGAAGTAATAAAATTTATTTAACACTTTTCACTTATTCGAAAGTATTTTACGGTAAAACCGCTACATCCGAGTATCTAGAACTAGATAGTAAGATGTGTCAAGTCTTTGAAGTGGATATGTGATATTACAGGATATACAGGTAGACATTAATGGTAATGTGTACATGATATGTTTTCTAAAGCATAAAAATAAAACATGAAAAATTTTAAACCCTCATACGGAATCCTTCGTAGCGCCTATACTTTTTCCATGTATATTACGATTTACGAGGCCCAGCCGGATATTGAGATTTAACAAATATATGAGGTAGGCGTGCGCTCGACATTTGACACGCAAACGACAAATTTGGTGGAGAAATTTCAGTACATTCCATGTAAATGGTTGACAGTAAGAAAATGATGAAATCTGTGTAATTACTGCTGATTAGTAAGTTAAAGGTAACCTGATATAGCATTTTTGCGTTTCAGTGATCAAGAAGATAAAATTATTAAGATTATTTATTTTAAAGAGATTGAAGCACAATTTTATGTAGGCTTCTAGTTTCATCAGTTCCAAGAAAGTAAAGTTTCTGCTTTGGTTCAAGATGAGTGATTACACACAGATACGTCAAATTTAACATAAACTCATGATTGATCTATAATTCGGAGGGTTAAGGTAAATATAATAATTATGTAGTTTAAAAAAAAGCGGCCAAGTGCGGTCGGACTCGCCCATGAAGGGTTCCGTAGCAACAAGTAACATAATATAAAAGTTCTTGTAGTTTGTTGTAACTTTGATCAATGTTTTTTGCGGTTTACGATTTATGACGTATTAAGAAAAACTACTTACTAGATCTCATTCAAACCAATTTTTGTTGGAAGTTTGCATGGTAATGTACATCATATATTTTTTTTAGTTTTATCATTCTCTTATTTTAGAAGTTACAAGGGGGGGACACACATTTTACCACTTTGGAAGTGTCTGTCACGCAAACTATTCAGCTTAGAAAAAAATGATATTAGAAACCTCAATATCATTTTTGAAGACCTATCCATAGATACCCCACATGTATGGGTTTGATGAAAAAAACATTTTTGAGTTTCAGTTCTAAGTATGGGGAACCCCCAAAATTTTTTTTTCTATTTTAGATTTTCTATTCTAGACAGACAGACAGACAGACAGACAGACAGACATGACGAATCTATAAGGGTTCCGTTTTTTGCCATTCGGCTACGGAACCCTAAAAACACCATCAATCGCATGAAATTGATTATTATGAAAACGGCTTTGTAATAGTTTAACCATTAAATATTAGGTTGCTTTCAACTTGACTTCAACTCATTATCATCGAGGAGGCGTAGGGGTACAGCGACGGGGGGGGGGGGGGGGGGGGTCCAGCGACACGGCTTGACGACTGCTACTTGATAAATGCTGTTTCATAAATGCAGGTTTGATATACTAAGATTGGACTTTAAGTCCAGTTAACTTAATTTTCACCCTTCCAACTAGCGACCGTGCCGAAAGTTGCTTAACTTAGTCGGGCACTAAGACATGCCGTCGTACTATGAGCGCTTCCTGAAGGTATTCACTTCCTTATCAATTCGATATTACATTTTCTCGCATCGCAAAATCATAACGTAATACGATTTGTCAGCGTTCATAGGCTTATTCTGTGCTGGGAAGAAGCTCAACAACCTATTTGCATTTCTCATTTTACCCCTCTTCTTACACTCCCTGAGAATAATTTTTAGTCTGCGTCACGCGTCTCTGAAATCTCGTGCATTGCTAGATTGCTACATCTTATGATTTACATAATCACTAACACAATAATTTTATAATTAATATTCATAATAATAATTCAAAATAATTACCGCATCGTCTTAGGCTTACCTAACTTAACTAGTAACTCGACCTCGCTTCTGCTTCGCTTCTACTATATCGCTCACCTAGTAAAACAACGGCACATCTACGTTTGTCATATTTTACAGAAGCGAATTTCAAAAATTATATAAAAATGTTTAAAATTAATTTATGGGTTCTTTTTACGTTTTTATCAGATTGTATGGGTTTGGTTACTAGTATAGACATTAATACATATTTACCACTATGTAGATTATGCACTTTTAAACACGTATACCATATAAACTAAATTTCGCATTTTTTGCAGATGTGCCATTATATTACTAGGTGAGCGATATCTCACTGCCGCACTTAGAGTCACTTAACGTTTACTTAAATCGCTCCTTAGTACAGAATCACAATACAAATTCTGTACGAAATATTCTGTATAAATCTAAATGCAAGTTTAAGGGGGCCCTGAAGTTTGGCACGAGTACTAATCAAAATCATAATCATCTAAAAAATAGGCAAGCTGTGCATTTTGCAAAATTATGTACCTTCTAAACTTATTATGGTAGTTAAAAACTACATTAGCGGGTAATTTACTCCCCATTTCGTACGTTTTCTATTTGGCTACAATTAGTAAAATTTGCAACTAGCTGAAAAGTCTGACGTTATTATGCTAGCTGCTGGCATCCATTTGCACTGTTAATGGAACTAAGTAACAGCGGTATGAGGAACCAAATGCGACACAGCACTTTATAACAGACACTAGAATCATCTCAGGTTAACATTGGTATTCTTTTAATACTTATAGCTTATGTGATAGTTATGTCGTCAAATAGGTATCATTAGAAGAAATATAAGAAAGAAAGAAATAAACATTTATTGTAGTCTCGTACACACAGTACACAGTGAATTATGTTTATATAGTTATAGTATAATATTGTAATACTCGTTGACAAAACTTTATTATCTTGCTACGTCAACGGTCGGGGATTCCTATTCTAATCTAAGGCCTCTTAAGACTTCTTACTTATGGCCCCCCCAACTGTGCCAAAAAACTCAGATGAAAGAACAAAAGGGCCAAAAAAGTTTCTCAATAAGCGGATTTACTATTCAGCCGGCAACATTTAAATCTTTTATGTTAGGCGTGTATATGTATAGGTGGATAACACTTTCCATCATCTCATAATTATTCTTAAAATCAGTCGACCCATTCATAATATTGTTATGTATGATACAGAATTCAACAGGAAAACAATTTGTATACAAAGTACCTATCTATTTTGTCGAGTCATTAGGAGAACAATAGAAACTATCTTCTTTCACGATATTAACATCTACGACTCTTGTTTTCCTTTTTCCAGCTTACTTTATTTAAATGAAACAAGTTTCACGGGCATGTAACAGAAGCGGAACTACTATTTGGTTTTATAGTGTCACTTCCAAGTTTCCTTTTCGCCAGGGCAATAAGAATCGTCGTTTAGTCCCAACACGATAATACAATATCGAGCGGCGTGGAGAAGAAAAGCAATAAAACGCCTATTTATTTGAAACCCAACAAGGCTGGTAGTAATGAAATTCCTCACGAAATATTAACGCATATTTTTCCAACAAAGAGGTGATGTATTATTAGGGCGAACGGACCGGGCAGCGTTACAGTATATGAACGTTTGATGTATCCTGCATACTGGTAAAAATATATTAACATGCGTTTTTTATGTTAATATACGGCAAACAAGTTGACCGCTCGCCTGGTAGTAAGTTGTTACTGCCATGCTGTAGCAGGGTTACGATGATTTCGCTTGTATTCGTTATCAAAGTTTAATCTTAGTAACATTTGATTTTTTTTTATTAAAATGGTGGTAGATTGTAAGGAAGTTAAACATTTTATTTATTTATTTATTTTATTGTTCATGTACACATAAAAATTAAAAGGAAAACAAATAACAGATACATTCTACAAAGGTTTATTTATTTAAAATATCATGTACACGAATAAACTTAATTTAAAACGTCATTTATATCAGTAGTACATAGGCACTGATTATTTACTTTCTTTGCTTTACTAGTGGTTACGCCAATATGATAATATTAAATAATCTTAATGATCAGTAATACTCGTAATAACCTGTGGTGCGCTTCCCTATCCTCCTTCCCTACCATAAACATGCAAGCATAGACAACGCCAAAACCGCACCGCGCCGCGCCGCGATGATGTGCTACTGTACTGCTCTCGTCTACCTTTTTTCCCTCCACGGAAGGGAGACTGAAAATGCGTAATGCATGTCAGCAGAGCCGTCTGTGCTGGTTATGTGAGACTCTCACCCACAGAACATCTAATAATTAGTTAGAAAGGAGTTGTGGGCGGGGCAGGCGCGCCAAGACTATGAGCAAACGTGCATACTTCACAAAAACACGCGATCGCGCTGTTTAGTGACTCGCGACCTCCAACGGAGAAAAGTACTGCGAAACACTGCGACTAAATTACGTGAAAATGCCTTCATGTGCGGTAATTACTTGCTGTGCACGAAGCCAAGTGCTTAACATAAACAAAGGAAGCGTTTCTTTTCATCGGTAAGTAAAAAAACTACGATATTTTAGTTTAAATCCTTCAAAATGTCCTTCAAATAATTCTTTTCCCAAAAAATATACATTGCGGGCTGCATGCGCTCGTCATTTTTATCACATCAATTCGAACGCGTAATGTATTGCGTAGAAGTAGCTCTAGTGTTGGTCGTAGTAAAAGATGACAGCGATATTCGATAGATTCTTTCGAAGTTATAATAAAAAAAACGTTCTTAAATAATGTGAATGTGGCCAGATAAATTTAATATTTTATGCATTGAAATATAGTTTGAACGAACATTGACGTATTTTACACGTAGTAACACTGGTTTATATTATATTTTTCAGTTAGATTTTTGGCAGGATATTGTTGTTTGAAGCAGTTACTTCTTGTTTATTATTTTGTTAAAATCTATATCTAATCTAGCGTTCATGAGTACCGTCATTGAACCTAGGTGGCATGCCTATGAGTACCGCCATTTTGAAAATCGGCAGTTGGTTTGATCACACGGTGGTTCAAATTGTTAGTGCAGCGCCACGTTACACTAGGGGTCCTAGGTTCAAATTCCATAACTGTAAAATTTTTGGAATCCACATTTTCATGTTTTATTCTAATAGAATTTAATGAATTTTAGTTTCCCGAAAGATTCAGTTATACGAGCTCAGTGGATCGCTGCAACAGGCAACCTGACTGGATTCCTACTAAATGTTATTTTTTTATGGATTTAAGGTAAGCCTTTATTTTACACATCTGTCGACCTTACGAAAATAAATACCGATAAAAGTTTATCGTCAGTCAATCCTTAAGCTACAGTGCCACGCCTCTCACGCACACATAACAACCCTCGTGCGTATTTGTTCATTTTCGTAGTAGTAAGCAAATGGAGGGGATCGAAACGGCGACAGCGGTTCTCGTACAAATTACGCGCTATGCCCTTTCTAACTAATTATTAGATGTTCTGTGCTCTCACCCACTAAACTCAGCCTGAAGAAGTTGGCTTTGGTCTTGCGACGTCCAAGCCTTCATCGGATGCAACCCCGCTTGGAGAGGCGGGGTGCTCATCTACTAGTACCGCTGTGGGCACTGCGCCCCAATATACGTTCCCGCTACCTTAATGGTTGTGTCATCCGCGAGTGCAATAAACGATCTGTGAACTGGAGGATACGCGGGTCATGCTGCTACAAGTCGCTGGCTGCCTGCTGGGTTTCGGAAGGATACATCACACTATCGGAGTGCTCCTAGTTGTGCTCTGGCCAGGTTTGTGCTGCATGTCCTTGCCTCCTCTATTCCTTATATCTTTTATTATACGTTCCAAAAACACATACAGAGATATAGTCCACTTAAAAAAATAACTTATTGGCAAAACCAAGCTTGATAGTGGATTAAAGGTGATACAAAGGTGTTCAAAGGCATCCTATTAACTCTAATAAAATCGATCTATTTCAATATCCTCATACATTCGTCAGTAACTTACATTAGGAGCATGAGAGTTTGGCTTCAACTCAGGGATAGATAGAAACTGATCCACCAAAAGTCCTGAAAATATTCAACGTATCTATACTAATAATATAAAGAAGAAAGATTTGATTGTTTTTTTGCATTGAATAGGCTCCGAAACTACTGAACCAATTTGAAAAATTCTTTTACTGTTGAGAAGCTACACTATCCCCGGGTGACACAGGCTATATTATATTTTCAAAAAAATTAGGAATCCTTAATAAAACACCAATAATGTAACCCAAGGTGTAAAAAAAATAATAAGAAAACCGAAGCAAAGCAAGGGCGGTGAAACTCGTCGAATATAAAGAACACCGGAGAAATAGATAACAAAGCTTAAAGCAATAACGTTGGCACAAACGTTGTACGTACAAAACATCGTGTAAACGTATGTCATTTATTCATCGGAATCCCTACAAATTACATGGGCTGTAACAGCGTCGAAACAATCACAGCCGATGATCCAGGCCGTGTTATGCAAATCTAGGCTCTGTGTAGCAATCGATTGTATCAACCGTCTGTCCTGTACTATACTTGTAATGTATTTCAAATTATTTTACTCACGGACGTAAAAAAAGAACGGACGCAACCTTGTCTAATCGAGAGCAGAGCATAGCAATGACAGCTCGCTTACCATGTGTGCGTCATTTTGTAATTTTTGATTCGCGATGGTGTCAATGTCAAAGCACTATGGTGT
This sequence comes from Thymelicus acteon, assembly GCA_951805285.1. Lineage (NCBI taxonomy): Eukaryota > Metazoa > Arthropoda > Insecta > Lepidoptera > Hesperiidae > Thymelicus > Thymelicus acteon. The sequence goes on along the minus strand of OX638213.1, from coordinate 8,210,058 downwards.
CAATGTGTGGGTGTGTGTACTTGTACGAATAGAGAGTTGGTATGACTATGGGTGCTTCACTGAATTTGTTGCTGGGATTACGTAGGTCTTTTTTTTACGTCCATGATTTTACTCTATCTAGTTTGGCCGGGTAAACTTGAAAATATAAATATCTAGCGTTCTGCTCGTTTTCCGGGATAATATGCATCCTATATGTTATTCTGGATCATGATCTACCTTTGTTCAAAATTTTATGAAACAATATTAGTAAGATTGTTGAGGAATTTCACAAATTGTCTGCTGCAATAATTCATCTTGATACTTCAGAGTATATGTAATTTGAATTTTTTACGGCTGTTTTACTTCTTAGTCATTCTTTAATGTCCAAGGGTTGCTGACATTGAGTGCAGTTGAATTTGAAAGGGTTACCGCTTGAAACAATGGACCATGAACTTCCTTGATCCTTCGTTTTATGGATTAAACCGCATAGGTTGACGATTGTTGGTATTGGTTAAGAAAATTACCATCGCCTGCTGATGAAATGAGTTAGGGGCTACAGGGTCTTGTGACCTACCAGAAGGGGTGTGACCACAACCTTAATGTTAATCATTCGTCGATTGTTGGTACATGAGGAAGGCTTGGTCTAAATGTAAACGGACTCCACACAACGAACATCCCAAAATTGTTCACCGATATCCTCTTGTGCAACTAACACTTCAATAAATATTAAACGTCTGCGATAAAAGCCATCCTTTGTTAAAAATAAATGACTGCTGGAAATAATATTTCAGTAATATTGTTTTCAGCAGTCTAAGGTCAGCGTTAGCCGGGTATTCAAATAAGGTTGAGTAATGACAATGACCTGGCATTTTTAAGTTATTTTGGACTGCGATATCGTAAAACTGGAAAGCAAATAAGAAGGATTAAATGCCGTAGTGATTGGAGGCGACCAACCGCGTACCGTGCGCGGCTGGAGCGCGGCCAGGACGTACAATGCGCGCTGGATGCGCCTCGTTTATCTTCATTATACTAGAGCTGCAGACAAACTGCTATGTGCACTGGAAGAGGCAGTCGCTTAATCAAATACACAATACAGCAATAAATGAAGGCTTTTGATTATGGTGTAAAGTGTTGAAGTAAAGAATGAATGGTAGATCCTTTCAGATGACCTCGGAGACTTGTTGTTGATCTGGTGACACGAAGAATCGAAATGCGTTAGTTCCTTACCGTGACAGGTCTCAGATATTGTCCTTAATTAACTTCCACTGTGTTATACTACTATCTAATGTCTGTGCTATTAATTACACACACCTTGCCCTTACGTACACACACATTTTGCATAACACGTGGGATACACATATATATCTACAAAATACACATACATACAGGATGATTATTAAATATGTGAGTGTGAAAGCTTTTATATGTATTAACAATACTTCAGATTCATGAAGCCATCGTTATTTTGGCTTAACATTAAATTGGTAACGAGAGCAAATGACTGGTCAATTATAAACAAAACAACTATGTTTGAAAGTTACGAGATTCTACTATTATTATGGAGGACAGACTACGGAATATTTATTTTATTATTCATGTAAACGCATTTACGAGTCTCTTTACTGAAACAACAGGAAACTACAAAGCTATATTTTTGTTTATCCAGAGCCGTTCCACTTGATTATACTTTCTTCGTCGTCTTTAATTTATTATCTTATAACAGTAGTTGTTTAGGCATTTTTAACGAGAGAAAAAAGCAATACCTTCGTATAAAATCCAGGATCCTTTCCCGAACCCGCTCGTTTCATATTCCGTTACGCTGAGAGAAATTTCGGCAACAAACATTATGCTAATTCACTTGAAAAGCGAGTTATTCTACAGTGATTTGATAACGGACAAAGTATGATTTTATGTAATGTATAAATACATATACATAAAGTTCCTTAGCTAAAGGTAGAACCATAGGACAACATAATTATTATTACTTTATTATTATTAGTATATTATTTATTATCTCAATAACTGTCCCCTAACTTATCATCTAAAATTAAGCAAATGCCTAATGTTGATGTTTTGCGTAATGTTAAAACGTAGAATAAGCGGTTTATTATTTATGTATACTTCACTGAAGTACCTAAATAACATTGCTTAATCTATTCTTGAACTGCGATACCTACTCTACTATTCAATTTCGTTTATACGAACTTTCTAAATAAGAAAAGAATAAATAATTAATTATAAATAACTAATACAAAAGCCTTTATTCTATACATTATATCAGCAAAATAAATTACCACCCGGTATTTATAGACTCAAATATTGTGTGTAAATATTAATCTCAGTATATTTAACGTATCCAACGTTTACAAATTAGGTGTATATTAAATAACGAACACGCAACCAACTCCTGTTATTTGCTCATTAGTCTAATTCCACGTTACTGTGTAACAGCTATTATGTTATTAATTTATTATTTAGATTATATACAAAATAACCTCAAATCAGAAGCAATGTTCGACCCCGTAGTTAAGTTAGTAGCATCCTATTTATTGAGCGAAAGGTTTGGGTCGATTCTTGATTGAGGCTAACATTTTTGTGACATACAAAAGTTAGTCAAAGTCAAATTATAATTATTTGTCGTCATAGGAGCTCAATTAACGTAAGTCTAAATTAACAAAACTCTAACCCCTTTAATTTTATGATTGTCTTTATGAAATCTCTTTAATTTACTCCAAAATTTATATAATTACTAATTACTAGCTGTGTCCCTCGGTTTCATCTGCGTTAATTTGTGAAAAAAAATAATTAATTACTAAAATATATGATGTTATATAACCTTCCTTGATAAATGGACTATCTAACACAAAAAGAAATTTTCAAATTCGAACCAGTAGTTCCTGAGATTAGCGCGTTACTTCGTTGTTGTCCTGTTTGGAAATTCCCTTTGGTTTCAGGTTGATAAGTTAGGTATTTGTTATACCTCAAGTTTAGGCTCTTCTAGCTTTCTTTGCTCCGACCCACAATTCGGTTACCCTCATCAACGAACGATATTTTAAATTTAAATCAAGTTGATATTCGGGTGGCATGCTTAAGTCTGGCTTTGAATACTTGGAGGGCCATGTTTTCGATGAAAATATCTCCGTAGATAATTCGTAACAAAAATTTAGAGAGATGCCCGGAAAAAAGTCGACATTTGCCTATTGCCTTGATCAATTAACATACAAAACAGACAGGGCGAGACTGTTAGCGGTTTCTGATGAGCAAAGCGTTATAGCTCTGCCTTCACATAATTTTGGCACTGTTATAGATGCTTCAATTCTGTGTGTTTCAATATGTCTCCGGCTCGGTGCCAATGTCTGAGTCTCATGTTTGCATTTGTGGCCAAAGCGTAGATCGGTTGTCTATTCTGCATTAAGAATGTTCGCCGTTTGTACACGTATAAGCATGGCACAATAAATGTTTATGATTCGTAGGACTATTGTCATGGTCTCTGCACTGGCCACTTTAGAACTTTTCAAATCGGCAAACAAGAAAGATGCATCAGTTGGTTACCTCTTCGTACCGTCTTTCTAAAGTGCAGCGTTCTTTTATGGGGCTCGATGTAAAATTTTATAATTAAAGTCCCAAAGCAAATACGTGACTTGCCGGTGGAATCCTTCAAGAAACGTGTAAAAACTCAACTCGTAGACAAGGGTTATTATAACATAGATGAATATTTAAATGATAAGGATGCATGGAAATGACCAACTAGGCAACCAGTTCTGCTCAGATTAGAGAATATCTATTTTTGTAATAAATATAAGTTTTATTTTTTTAAAGTTGTGCTGAGGAGTTTCTTTACGGATTTTCTTCTCCTCCATGACATGACCTTTCCTAAAAGCTGGTAGATTAAAAAAATGACGTGCATATAAGTGTATCAGTGATACCTACATGAATAAAAGATTATTTCAGTTCATTTCATTTCAACTGAATAATTTTGAATGACCAAAATAGTCGTTATCTCTGGTAATCTATAAAGCGCTAACGGCTAATGTAAGGTTGATTTAGCATTATTTTTGTTCGAATAATTTAGGTCTGAGAAAAGCCTCAGCACGGTTTATAGATATCACCCTTAGAGGAAAAACGTCGGTGTCATTATAAATAGAGTTTTGCGTGTGTAAAGAGCCACAATGAAAGTTGTCACTCTCGCACAAATCATAAGTGTATTCTCGTTCATGTTTACATATGTTCGTCTCAAGAGACTACTTGAGACACAAAAATTGTTGAAGGAGGTGACGCTCCCCGCCTAGTTGCTATTTTCCTTTAGGCGTTTGCCGCCGTTGACACGTTCTGGTAAGCCGAAAAATTTTTCCTGGATTTTTTTTTGTAACAACAAATAAGTCTAAAATTTTAAAATGGTGCTGAATCTATGTTACTTTTCAAAGTTTTTTCAGAATTATAATTTGATATCGAAAAATTTATAAAAATAATATAAGCATGTTGTAGGTATTATTGCAATTAATCTTAAATAAATAAACACAATATGATTACCATTAGATTACTGGTCTGTGCGTTTGTCGTTATGTACATTAAAAGCCTCGAGAACTGATTGAGCTCCTTACATTGATTGATTTTAGGCCAGTTATTTTATTGCATTCTTCCGCTATACCTATGTCCTACCACAATAAAATTGTCCCACACTATTGTATTTAATGTGCATTATATTTCCGTAAAATATATTAATATTATTAATTAAAATTTTATTTGTTAGCGCAATTGTACCTTAACTATGAACTCGGCGTAAATTCATCAATATTCATAGTATTCGGTTAGACAATCAGCAAAGCAGATTCCAGATTAATATTGTTACATTCAACAAGTTCCGAACATGCCAATATCGTGCAACAAGGTATTCCTGTAGGTAACCTATACACAGTGCCGATTTAATTACTATTGGCACATGTGCCTGTTTTGAATCTATGATTGTTAAAATCTATATATATGTACATGTATAAATAAAATTTGTGGCCGGCAAAACGAAGGTCTCCGACGTCGTGGAGTATTTGGAGAAGAAGAAGAAGCACCGGGTGCTGGTTGAGAAGTTGGACTCACGCAACGAAGTGAACTTCAACTCGTTTGTTGTGCGTGTTCCAACCGAGCTCCTGTCGGTTTTCCTGAAGGAGGAGCTGTGGCCAAAGGGGGTCGTTTTCGGAAAGTTCCGTGGACGTCGACGACCACCGGGAGTCACCGGAAGCGCGTCTCACTTCGCGAATAAGTGAATTACTTTTAAGTCTTATCTTTGTTGTATGTATGTATGTTAGTCTGTAAGGTATTTATGTTATGGGCCTCGTTGCCTGAATTAAAGATTTATTATTATTATTAAACATTTCTTTCTTTCTTCTTCTTCTCTTTCTTGGCCGGCAACACATTAGTGTTGCCTTTGGTGATAGATGTCATGGGCGACGATAGCCTCTTAAATACCACCAGGTGGATCATCATCTAGTTTGTCGGCTATTTTCAAAAAAAAGTTCATCGACTGACGTAAAGTTATATACAAGGCAGTATTTTAAAAGAAGAGTGTTAAAAATTTATTTTGCATACAGGGAAGTATGTCTGGTTTTTACTAGATCTAATATCAAAACTTTTTTAAATGCCTTATAGGTACCTCCTACTCAGGAATATATGGAAGCCCTAAATACTGCAATGAAAACTTTTGCAATTTAATTTTTATGTAGCGAGATCCATCATCTAATAGTGATGCAATTAACTGAGGAGCCCCTTGAAATTTCCCCTAAAAGGGAGAAATAACATTCTCTTGCGGCACACTTATGGTGTAAGAGAGTCATTAGAAATGTTATGTCGAAAAGTATGAGGGTACTTCTATAAAGTTGACGGCACACGGCACCCTTCTTTACAGCCTTGGCTTTGGTTCATGGAGTATTGAGGTAGAAGGAGGGCCATCTCACGAAGGGAAAGTTGAAAAAGTGTCCAGCTGTTTACAGAAAATAGAGGTTCCAATAATGGCTATTTCTGAATGGCGCTAGTGTGTGACAAATAGATATATGAACATGGCTGTTGTAGACGGAGTGAAGTTTGCTGAGTTATGCCACCCGTAACGAATGGCGGTAGTGTCCGCCAAATAGATATTTGAACATAGCTTTGTAGACCGCACCGCAGCGCCATCCGTAATTGGATGCGATTTTACGGACACTTTTCATATACATAGATAGCCTTCCTTCTACTCTGTCTTCCATGCTTTGGTTGTGTTGCATGCACATAGATGACAGAGCCCAAAGAGATGTTCTTTTATTTGTCAGTTTATAATTTTCTAAAACATTTCTTTATTTAAGTATTTGTTTGCTAAAAGGTTTGCTTAAGTACTTAATGAATAATAGTCGATGAACTTATAACAACTCTACATTGCGACCAAAAGTTAGACACGCTAATTTTATTGATTTGTAATCGGGCTGGTTCAGTTTTTATTCCTTTACACCAATAATACTACTTGAAATATATTGACATAGTGCTAAATCGTTACCAGAATTGCAAGAAAACTTAGTAACTGAGTTGCCAAAGCATAGTGACTAAACTTTGGTCACTTTGTGACAAACGTAACAAGCTCTTTGGCGAGAATAACAGAACTACTCACTACAGAGCAGTAGTACTCTAATAGTGAATATGTAGCAAGTTTCTAAAACTATGTTATCCACACAATGCAGCTCTGAGCAGAGACTCACACACATGTTCTGTCACAATATAACTTTGCAGTATGGCTTCGACAACAAGGACTGTTACCAAATGTAAGTATAGCTGTTAAAAAAATAATGGGAATTTTTAAATTTTGTGGATTTGGAGAGTCCGATTGTAAAAAACTTTTTATTATGTTGACACACATGCCCCTTGAGTATGGTAAAATTTTCAGCTGTATTCATTGTGAACTTTTAAATAGCAGCCGCTAAGGTTAGACGTGTTTTTATGATCTCGGTGATTTTTGATTCATGGCTTTTGCACCATAATAATGCTGCACCTGCTCACACTTGATTGCTTGTTCGTGAACTTTTGGCCCAAAATAGAATCGGAACGATGCTCCAACCTCCATAGCTCACCAGACATGGCTCCGTGTGACTTTTTTCTATTTTCATAAATAAAGAGAACCTGAAAGGGCCGTCGTTTTCAAGCATAGAAAACATTAAAACGCATCGCTGAAAGAGCTAAAGGTTGTGCCAAAAATAAATTTTGAAAAGTATTTCGGGGATTGGAAGCGCTTGCATTAGTGCATTATATCTAGTGGGGACTATTTTGAAGGCGATTAAAAACACTAATGTAGTTGAATAAATAAATAAATATTTTTTTAAAAACGATAATCCCAGTTATTTTTTGAACACACTGCGTATATTAAGTTGTTAACTTTTAGTGTCTCGGCATAGAATACATAATAGTACATGTCTCGACTCTCGGTGCGGTTGGCAAAATCGTGACGTAAGAAATTACGAGATTTTAATGCTGATTTCCTTAAATAATTTACCTCCAGTCTATTTACATTTAGTAGGAAATCAATTAATCATAGACCTACAAATAATGCGATCCTTTTCGGTTCTTTTCGCTCAACACCCCGTCGGACATGCCTCTGGTGCTATGGATTTCTATGATTGATGGTGACTTGTCTTACCATGGTAACCAGTGTAAGTCGTCTGCTAGTTTGTGGAAGGGTTTAACTTAGATTAGGGGTTATCCTCTGCTAACCCAAGTGTAGTAAGATTTTAACCTACCGTAGGCCTTTTATGAGGCTTGTTGACTGCTATGCTTGTGACGATAGCAAACTGGGACCGACTGCTTAACATGCCTTCGCACGGTCGTAATAATCGTGGCCGAAGCTATTTATTTTATTCGTCCATTTTTGATAAAAAAATAAAGTTTAGGGCTACGTAATAATTGACAATTGATGCCAAGCGTCCTGGGTTCGATTCTCAACGAGGCGGTAATTTGAATGGAATCCTAGTGTAGGGCTATAAGTGTGAAGCGTTATTAATTATTATTATTAATATATCAGCAATACATTCAGAAACATCGTAAATATCCGTAACTTTTTATTAGAGTTTAATCATTCAGCATAAGAACTACTCGTATTATTGACGAAAATAAATCGGTTACAGCGAACGTCTTTTTCACCTTACTGACTGTCTACAAAGCAAGCTATTAAGCTTGCCTCAGCTTTTCCCGACTCCTTAATCCCGTTCTAGTAGCTTGGAGTACCATTATAAAGTAACATGTTGTTATAAGATATTCAGATTACTATTGTTGATAAAACCAGTCGCAATTGTAAGCAAAAAATTTCGTTTTATCAGTATACGAGGCCGAGGCAAGTGAGCCATCGCGGCATCGTCGGCGGTAAAAAATAATTAGTAGCCCAAAATTTGTAATGACGAATGAGTTTAGTAAACCAGTAAAGTTTGATTTTATCAACTCACGCCGTACAGTAATCCACAGCTTACTATGAGGAGAGCTACGTTTGGTATTTCTCTATGTGATAGAATGTGAACTAATGAACGTGACGTGCAGTTCTTCTAGGATGGAATTATTTGTGTGAAACGCTGTCCATGGAATCTTCAACATGTGTCTTCAGCGCCACATTTCTAGAGCATCAATTTCCCAGCGATCCTGTAGTCTAAGAGACCAAAATAATACGTAATCACAATTAGTTTATTGAACATGAATTTATGAACCAAAATGAAGCCTGAAACTGGAATACGTATCTATTCCGTAACAAATCTTAAATAAAACGGTCCCATCTGGAATCGGTCACCGACATATTAATACCCTTGAGTCAGACAGAACGTTTAATTTGTAAGTGTCATTTGCAGCCCCACACTTCTGCACAAAATGCACAGTTGCCTTGAAAAATCAGGTATGATGGAACTATCTCAGAATATAATGGGTTAAATTCAAGATATTTTAAATATCTGATACAAGGTGTTTAGAAGTCATTATAAAAATATGCCATAAAATAACAAGAAATACTTTTCTGAAATACTTATGATGAGCAACGGACCTGAAAAAAACCTTTTTTTCAGGTTCGTGTGATGAGTTCATTAATTTAATACCCATATTGCAGTATTCAGTATATTTTTATTTTTTGATACTTCAAACAATGACATCTCACAGCCTGCAACTTTATATAAATCGGTCCAGCGGTTTGGAAGATATCAGGTAATAAAAATATTAAATGCATACATGCATACAAGATACGTACGAAAAATATAACCCTTCCTTGGCAGTCGGTTAAAAATTTAATAGATTACTTTGAGAAACACTGGATAAGCCAACACGATGATATTCATTCAAAGTCGACGCGCGGCTTCTCAAGTGGCCCCTTCATGCTTCCGAAGTTGTCCAGGAGAGGTAACGAGTTGAAAACTTTCCAAGAAATACACCGCCTCGGAAAGAGTTTAGCCTTTGTACAACACTGCACGATATTGGTGTACAATATTACATGGTTCTGAGCTTGAAATTTACGATTCTGCGAAGTGAAATCTTATTCTGACGACATTGCGTAGTTGATTGGTATTAAGGTATCCAGCGGTAGCAAGTTTAGGGTCTGTGAAAAAACATAGTTATTAATGGTACTTAAGTCATTTGGAGTTCAGCAGAATTTTATATGATACTAACAAACCCTACAAAGGAGCTAGAGATTTACCTGATGGTAAGTGGCAATCGTTGTCCATGGATATCAGTTGACGTATGACGACCCGTGTGGCGCAATGGTTACCATGCCGGATCGCCGCAACCCAGGACGGGTTCGATTCCCAGCGAGGCGAAAATTTGAATGAATAGTTTGAATTTCTGTTCTCGGTCTGGGTGTGAATGTCCTTGTCTAGTGTGTTGTCCATGGCACCCACAACACAGGGAATTTATTTAGTTACACCAAAGGCGTCACTGATGCGTTGTCAACCAAGAAAGAATAGAAAGTAATAACTAAATAATTAATACTTTAGGAACATTAGGTACCCGTTACCCGAATAAATATATTAATTAAGATTGAAAATATAGATATTATTTTATCATAAAATAGTAATAAGTGCTCTGTCCAAATCCCAAGAAGTGGATACTTCAGGTACTTTAATGGAAATGATAGCTTTAAAATCTTCAGAATAAAATCACATAACAGTTGATCAAGCAACCTCGTAGTTCACTTTATGTATTATTATTTTAGTAGCTAGACATTATACAATGTTTAATTAATTTAACGGTACAAAATCACAAAATAAAAATACGCAGTAAACAAAGTACCAGATTCATTTGTGCTGTCTACCTACTGAAAGCAGTAAAATATTTTTTATTAGCATGCCTTATTTTCTTCCAAGATTACGTAAAGTTTTATTAAAGAAAGTTACCTAACATTTGTTGACACGTTCCTTTTGATTAAAGCGAACGGCGAGAAAAACAAGTCGAGTTGAGACAATGCGAAAAAACCACGAAACGGTATTGGTCAGTTTCTTCCCTCGGAACTGGCAAAAGTACCTGCGTCACTTTAACTGCGCTCATAAATCTCTACGACTTCCGAGGCGATTTCTCCTAAGGACGCCTTTCAGAAACTTTTAGTACGTGTGCTCAGCTCCTACATCTTCGAGAGCTCCTTAGATTTTTGCCTAATTGTAGGTTGAGTAGTGGACTCTATCATGTTTTTAACGAACTGGTTTAATAATGTATACTCAAAAACTATTATTTGCACCACTTTTACTTGCAATTGTTTCCCTACATTTCAGGCAGTTCGAAATAAGAAATATACTGCCAACACTTTTCTGTTACGTCAACTGATAATTTAATATATTTCTATCATGGACCTAAAAAAAAGACGGACGTAATCCTAAGAACAAGGTCAGTGAAGCACCCATAGTAATACCAACTCTCTATTCATACAAGTACACTGAGGCACCCACCCACACATTGACACTTCACTGCTTCAATCGCGAATCTTAAATATCGCACACATGGTAAGCGGGCGGCCATTGCTATGCTTCACTCTCGATTAGACGAGGTTACGTCCGTCTTTTTTTCAGGTCCGTGATTTCCATAAAAAAATGTAATGATACCCTCATAATGTGTTCATTAAATGTTTGAAAATAATATAGTTAAAAGTGCATTTAACGGCTTGGTTTTAACGTATGTGTGTGCATGGTTGCTTGTAAATACACGAATTGCATAAACCGGCTTGGTATTTTTCTGCCACACTCTAATACAACGCGGTGAGTTATCTACCTTTTTTATTGATCTGAGCAGTCAAACAAAATTTTTTCAGTCTTGCAGGCATAGTGTAGTTATGTATGCATTTTAACATGCACTGTAAATTAAAATAATAATATTACTCTCAGGAATATTGGTATTCTTAATTAACTTCAATAAACGACACTTATTCGTCATTCATTATTCATTATTCGTAATTCATCATGCCATCAAAAACAAAACTTGTAAAAAAACCAAGTCTCGCAACTCAGTTCTTCTACCGTAAAAAGTTGTGAGATCCATGTAATACCAAGTCGGTTAATTTATTCAGTTCCTACATAAGGGTCCTTCTGTCTTTAGTTATTACGTAATTAGCTAACCTAACAAGTAACAACATCTTATAGTGACCATATTATCAATATTAAAAATCTTTTATGTTTTAAATAAATAGATCGACTTGACCATCGCATGAAAACACAATGTATCTTACAAGTAATACTATACAACCTAATATATAACCTACATATTATATTAATTTGATTGTTTATTGCGATTGCCAAGTCAATCTATTTATTTAAAACATAAAAGATTTTTAATATTGATAATATGATCACTATAAGATGTTGTTACTTGTTAGGTTAGCTAATTACGTAATAACTTAAGACAGAAGGACCCTTAAGTAGGAACTGAATAAATTAACCGACTTGGTATTACATGGATCTCACAACTTTTTACGGTAGAAGAACTGAGTTGCGAGACTTGGTTTTTTTTACAAGTTTTGTTTTTGATGGCATCTCATTTCTTTTTGTAGATAGTTCTACTTTTTTCCTTTTACAAGTTACCTTTGAACATAATTATATCTAGGTACCTATCTACACCTATTATTCCATTATATTATATACAGGTACACTGATTCATTCACTGCAAATGTTACTTTGTTATTCAGGTACAGTAATTCATTAACTGCAAATGTAACTTTGTAATCCTATATATTTATATGGGATTACAAAGTTATTTATGCAGTTGATGTATCTAGAAAACTGGACCAAAATTGCAAAATATTTTAGTTTTTCCTTGATCTATACACTAAATACTAATTGTGTTCCAAATTTGAAGCTTCTATGTCTTCTAGAAGTGCCTTAGAGTTTTGATGATCGGTCAGTCAGTCAGTGAGTGACGAAATTAAGAAACTTTGACTAGTTATAATTCTTAAACTACTGGTTCAAATTGAATGAAATTTGAAATATACTGTGTTTATACAATGCCTGCTTGGTTACTAAAAATTCAGGCTTCTAGCTTTATCCACAACGAAGTTATGGGGGGTTGAAAATGGCCTGAATTGCTTCGAGAAAAGGATGGTACGGCCGTGCCGCTTTTTTGCTCGACTTGGCGGGGGCACTGCCGTGCCCCCAGATTATAATCATTATTGTAACTGTGTATCGTAAGAACACAATTATTTTAAAATTACAGACAGACACTTCAGTTTTACTGATGTGTTTTAAGATTTATTTAACTTAAAGTCTTGATTGATTGTACACCATAACAGAGGTAAACAAGTAGCTATTAGTTGTAACAGAACTAAATTGTAACTTAAATTGCATAGTGAGAAATCAAATTATCAAGCAATGATTTCAAAAGGATGGATGGGCTTGTTGGAAAATTTTACACAAATGTTCTTCATACAAGCAAAAAGTATGGTACGTGAGATCAGCGTCACCACCACAGATCGATACAATTATGTCTGTTGTCACCACGTTGAATAATGTTTTAAGTGCCACGTTTTGAGAGCGCATTGCCCTGTCCTTACGAAATGTATATTACTGAACAGAAAGTCAATGTTATCAACACAGTTTCAGGGGATATAATTAAGTATTACTACTTCATGTCACACGCTGCCGATGACAAAAGAAATTTTCGACACATTGGTTTTGAATCGAATTGGTCACAGCATTGGACGACTAACGGTTCTCGCATAGCCGAAGTGCCATCGCGTAGGGAACTCAATTAGTGAGCCGTAGCGCAATAATGCTGATAGTGCTGATACACGGATACATTTGAACGAAAATGCCGAACTAAGAGCTAGACTACTAATTGTTGTTGTTGATGACTTTGATTGACGTTGATTAGATCATTAATTAAGCATTTGATTGACATATAAGTAAAATATGACAATTTTTATTTAGCCGCAATTCCATAACAATAGTAAGGCTAAACAAATAATCCACATAAAATATAATATAACTACCTATTTTATTAGGGTTCCATAGCCAAATGGCAAAAAACGGAACCCTTATAAATTCGTCATGTCTGTCTGTCTGTCTGTCTGTCTGTCCGTCCGTATGTCACAGCCACTTTTCTCCGAAACTATAAGAACTATACTGTTGAAACTTGGTAAGGAGATGTATTCTGTAAACCGCGTTAAGATTTTTACACAAAAACAGAAAAAAAATCAAGAAATTTTGGGGTCCCCATACATAGAACTGAAACTCAAATTTTTTTTTCATCAGACCCATACGTGTGGGGTCATCTATGGATAGGTCTTCAAAAATGATATTGAGGTTTCTAATATCATTTTTTTCTAAACTGAATAATTTGTGCGAGAGACACTTCCAAAGTGGTAAAATGTGTGTCCCCCCCCTGTAACATCTAAAATAAGAGAATGATAACACTAAAAAAAATATATGATGTACATTACCATGCAAACTTCCAACGAAAATTGATTTGAAAGAGATCTAATAAGTAGTTTTTTTTTAATACGTCATAAATCGTAAACCGCAAAAAACATCGATCAAATTTACTACGAACTACAAGAACTTTTATATTATGTTACTTGCTGCTACGGAACCCTTCATGGGCGAGTCCGACTCGCATTTGGCCGCTTTTTTATCTAGTAAGTATGATAAAATAGCTAGGAGTATTATAATTATCTTGTACTTTACACCGCTTGTATTTCTCTTAACTGAGACGCGTAAATGATGTTTGAGCAATAAAGAGATAGGTACTCGTACTTCAATGTTGCAGTTTTCTAGTTCCCCCGCGCCGTCCTTCAAGAAGCAAGCGAAGGATCGCTTAATTATCAGTATTACGAAGCTTCGCTATTTTGTCGCATAGGGAACTTTGTCCGAATTCAGTACAAGGAACCTCAGATTAAACTTGGTGATTTGGCTTGGAGCTATGGCTTGGAGAGACAGTGCAACATTACCTTCATTGAATTATCCCTTGTTTCTTTGTCTCAACTTAACGCACAAGGACTGGATGGATTTAAACTAGATGGTGGGTACGGGAGTGACCGAGAATAGATTAACCTCAAATGTCAATAGGCCTATGGGCGACGGTAACCATTAGTCTGCTAGTTCGTAGGCCATTCAAAACATCGATATTTATTGTAACTATGGCAGGTTCCATAAATATTAGTATCAGAGAAGTAAGACCATACATAACTCAATGCTTTTAGTTCCCTAAAACATCTAATAATAAATGTTCCAAATATAAAGTTTAGTTTGTGCAAACCACAAAACGGTTGAACAATAATTTGCGTTTAGTTAATTGTAATTTGGCAAACTTCGATAAAGTGATAAACTACATTAGCAAAGTACTCACAGCTCCAGAAAACACAAATAAAAGAGAGCTGTAGCTAAATGACGCAGCACTCCGCCATGTTGCCACTTACCTAAGTTGATGTTGTTTTAAGCAAAGGCTTTTAGAATTGTTCCAGGCTAACACCTGCGAATAAGAGGATTATATTAGTTTTTACTTTTTAAATTTATGCCTTTGTGTTTGAGTCATTTTTTATCTCTTTTCTTCTTTGCAATACAATTTTAGCACTGTTTGGAACACGAGTTATTGTGGTATAAGAGTGATAAAACAGTTTTAATTTTGGTTTGTCTTCAAACGTAAAACACAGAAATGACCCTGGTTTCAAGTGGGATACGATATTCATAAGATAAGAATAATTAAAATTACTTGTGGTATAAATACCTGTTGGAAATTCTTAATACTTATTAGTAAGTTACTGGGATTAAACGGGTTCTTATTGTGAAAGACAAATAAAACATTTAGGTGGTTGAAAACTGTCCCATGAACATGTCAACATAATAATAGCTGACAATAATTTTGTAACATAACAATTGTGACCTACAAAGTTCTTATAATTCGATAATCATTAATTGACTAATGCATTTTTTATTATCCACTCAGTTAAAACACTAATTCAAATTTCATATTCCTCTTTGCTACAATGCAGATTGGCCTACCCGATATATCTGACGTTTTAAGCCCCTCAAAGGCACTTGACAAGGATTAACGATTGCTTCATAATGGCTAAGAGCCATAGAACAAAGAACGGGGATAGAGGTGAAGCCCCATCCAATGAATTTAATATCAAAATCGATGTCTTTGTGCTTATTAAACCATTCGAATAATGGCCGATGTTCAGTTTAATATCTGCGAATAATTTCCCACACTATAACGCTGTGGAACTGATTGTAATAACTCTGTATGAATAGACTCATTTTGGGTCTATAATAGATAATAATATGGTTTTCACAACACTATTTACCTTGCATGTATAAAATGTAGAACGAATTCATCTTCATATTCCCAAAATGTTACGAAGTAGGGACTTTCGTCACCTTCATGAAGTACATAACAAATTGATGATACCCCTGGTTTTATGGGCATTTTTATACACTTAATAACCATCAGAAATCTTATTTATTGGCTTTCGGGATGGGTTTATAACACTTCTATTTATACCCATTCTCTGTGTTAACAACCGAGTCCTATTGCGTAACAGGCTCTCCACAGCAGGAAAATGCGCTTGATAAATTGTATTGGGCATTGGTCTATTCAAGAACGAACGACAGCAATACTTAAGTATTGTTGTCATGTCCTTAAATAAAGAAATGATCGTTTTGTTCTTTACTGTAGTACCAAGACAGATACGTAGCCGCGCCATTAAAGAAACGAATCTAAAATGGCGAAACCTATCATTCTCTCCACTCGCATGTTATTCCTGTCTTTAGTCACACAGGTTGGTACACCACGCAAAAACATTGACCTTAGTGAAGGGACGTTAGTTTCTGGTTGAAGTTATACTTCTTATGCGACTTGCAAAAAGGTTGCATTAAACGGTTGCGTTAAACGTTTGCGCTACCATGAAGGGGGTATGAAAGCACTGGGTAGATGGACCTAGCTTCTTATTATCTTTACCTCTTTTAAAATTTAATGTTATTACTTATACAAATCTCACAGTCTTAACAGCGTGATTCAGGTTCATATACAACGCCATCTAGTTTGTACTTGTTTATTTTTATTTAGTACAAAAATAGTTTTTGAAAGACAGTTAAAACTGACACACGTTAATTAATTAAATATGGAATCTCATTTCTTTTTGTAGATAGTTCTACTTTTTTTCCTTTTACAAGTTACCTTTGAACATAATTATATCTAGGTACCTATCTACACCTATTATTCCATTATATTATATACAGGTACACTGATTCATTCACTGCAGATGTTACTTTGTTATACAGGTACAGTAATTCATTAACTGCAAATGTAACTTTGTAATCCTATATATTTATATGGGATTACAAAGTTATTTATGCAGTTGATGTATCTAGAAAACTAGACCGAAATTGCAAAATGTTTTAGTTTTTCCTTGATCTATACACTAAACACTAATTGTGTTCCAAATTTGAAGCTTCTATGTCTATTAGAAGTGCCTTAGAGTTTTGATGATCGGTCAGTCAGTCAGTGAGTGACGAAATTAAGAAACTTTGACTAGTTATAATTCTTAAACTACTGGTTCAAATCGAATGAAATTTGAAATATAACGTGTTTATACAATGCCTGCTTGGTTACTAAAAATTCAGGCTTCTAGCTTTATCCACAACGAAGTTATAGGGGGTCGAAAATGGCCTGAATTGCTTCGAGAAAAGGATGGTACGGCCGTGCCGCTTTTTTGCTCGACTTGGCGGGGGCACTGCCGTGCCCCCAGATTACTATTGTTGATAAAACCAGTCGCAATTGTAAGCAAAAAATTTCGTTTTATCAGTATACGAGTATCGTCGGCGGTAAAAAATAATTAGCAGGCCACAATTTGTAATGACCAATGAGTTTAGTAAATCAGTAAACTTTGATTTTATCAACTCACGCCGTACAGTAATCCACAGCTTACTATGAGGAGAGCTACGTTTGGTATTTCTCTATGTGATAGAATGTGAACTAATGAACGTGACGTGCAGTTCTTCTAGGATGGAATTATTTGTGTGAAACGCTGTCCATGGAATCTTCAACATGTGTCTTCAGCGCCACATTTCTAGAGCATCAATTTTCCAGCGATCCTGTAGTCTAAGAGACCAAAATAATACGTAATCACAATTAGTTTATTGAACATGAATTTATGAACCAAAATGAAGCCTGAAGCTGGAATACGTATGTATTCCGTAACAAATCTTAAATAAAACGGTCCCATCTGGAATCGGTCACCGACATATTAATACCCTTGAGTCAGACAGAACGTTTAATTTGTAAGTGTCATTTGCAGCCCCACACTTCTGCACAAAATGCACAGTTGCCTTGAAAAATCAGGTATGATGGAACTATCTCAGAATATAATGGGTTAAATTCAAGATATTTTAAATATCTGATACAAGGTGTTTAGAAGTCATTATAAAAATATGGCATAAAATAACAAGAAATACTTTTCTGATATACTTATGATGAGCAACGAACCTGAAAAAAACCTTTTTTTCAGGTTCGTGTGATGAGTTCATTAATTTAATACCCATATTGCAGTATTCAGTATATTTTTATTTTTTGATACTTCAAACAATGACATCTCACAGCCTGCAACTTTATATGAATCGGTCCAGCGGTTTGGAAGATATCAGGTAATAAAAATATTAAATGCATACATACATACATAATACGCACGAAAAATATAACCCTTCCTTGGCATTCAGTTAAAAATTTAATAGATTACTTTGTGAAACACTGGATAAGCCAACACGATGATATTCATTCAAAGTCGACGCGCGGCTTCTCAAGTGGCCCCTTCATGCTTCCGAAGTTGTCCAGGAGAGGTAACGAGTTGAAAACTTTCCAAAAAATACACCGCCTCGGAAAGAGTTTAGCCTTTGTACAACACTGCACGATATTGGTGTACAATATTACATGGTTCTGAGCTTGAAATTTACGATTCTGCGAAGTGAAATCTTATTCTGACGACATTGCGTAGTTGATTGGTATTAAGGTATCCAGCGGTAGCAAGTTTAGGGTCTGTGAAAAAACATAGTTATTAATGGTACTTAAGTCATTTGGAGTTCAGCAGAATTTTATATGATACTAACAAACCCTACAAAGGAGCTAGAGATTTACCTGATGGTAAGTGGCAATCGTTGTCCATGGATATCAGTTGACGTATGACGACCCGTGTGGCGCAATGGTTACCATGCCGGATCGCCGCAACCCAGGACGGGTTCGATTCCGAGCGAGGCGAAAATTTGAATGAATAGTTTGAATTTCTGTTCTCGGTCTAGGTTTGAATGTCCTTGTCTAGTGTGTTGTCCATGGCACCCACAACACAGGGAATTTATTTAGTTACACCAAAGGCGTCACTGATGCGTTGTCAACCAAGAAAGAATAGAAGGTAATAACTAAATAATTAATACCTAATTACTTTCGGAACATTAGGTACCCGTTATCCGAAAATATATTAATTAAGATTAAAAATATAGATATTATTTTATCATAAAATAGTAATAAGTGCTCTGTCCAAATCCCATATTGAGGTTTCTAATATCATTTTTTTCTAAACTGAATAGTTTGTGCGAGAGACACTTCCAAAGTGGTAAAATGTGTGTCCCCCCCTGTAACATCTAAAATAAGAGAATGATAACACTAAAAAAAATATATGATGTACATTACCATGCAAACTTCCAACGAAAATTGATTTGAAAGAGATCTAATAAGTAGTTTTTTTTTAATACGTCATAAATCGTAAACCGCAAAAAACATCGATCAAATTTACTACGAACTACAAGAACTTTTATATTATGTTACTTGCTGCTACGGAACCCTTCATGGGCGAGTCCGACTCGCATTTGGCCGCTTTTTTATCTAGTAAGTATGATAAAATAGCTAGGAGTATTATAATTATCTTGTACTTTACACCGCTTGTATTTCTCTTAACTGAGACGCGTAAATGATGTTTGAGCAATAAAGAGATAGGTACTCGTACTTCAATGTTGCAGTTTTCTAGTTCCCCCGCGCCGTCCTTCAAGAAGCAAGCGAAGGATCGCTTAATTATCAGTATTACGAAGCTTCGCTATTTTGTCGCATAGGGAACTTTGTCCGAATTCAGTACAAGGAACCTCAGATTAAACTTGGTGATTTGGCTTGGAGCTATGGCTTGGAGAGACAGTGCAACATTACCTTCATTGAATTATCCCTTGTTTCTTTGTCTCAACTTAACGCACAAGGACTGGATGGATTTAAACTAGATGGTGGGTACGGGAGTGACCGAGAATAGATTAACCTCAAATGTCAATAGGCCTATGGGCGACGGTAACCATTAGTCTGCTAGTTCGTAGGCCATTCAAAACATCGATATTTATTGTAACTATGGCAGGTTCCATAAATATTAGTATCAGAGAAGTAAGACCATACATAACTCAATGCTTTTAGTTCCCTAAAACCATGAAGCTCTATAATAGCTTCATGCCTAAAACATCTAATAATAAATGTTCCAAATATAAAGTTTAGTTTGTGCAAACCACAAAACGGTTGAACAATAATTTGCGTTTAGTTAATTGTAATTTGGCAAACTTCGATAAAGTGATAAACTACATTAGCAAAGTACTCACAGCTCCAGAAAACACAAATAAAAGAGAGCTGTAGCTAAATGACGCAGCACTCCGCCATGTTGCCACTTACCTAAGTTGATGTTGTTTTAAGCAAAGGCTTTTAGAATTGTTCCAGGCTAACACCTGCGAATAAGAGGATTATATTAGTTTTTACTTTTTAAATTTATGCCTTTGTGTTTGAGTCATTTTTTATCTCTTTTCTTCTTTGCAATACAATTTTAGCACTGTTTGGAACACGAGTTATTGTGGTATAAGAGTGATAAAACAGTTTTAATTTTGGTTTGTCTTCAAACGTAAAACACAGAAATGACCCTGGTTTCAAGTGGGATACGATATTCATAAGATAAGAATAATTAAAATTACTTGTGGTATAAATACCTGTTGGAAATTCTTAATACTTATTAGTAAGTTACTGGGATTAAACGGGTTCTTATTGTGAAAGACAAATAAAACATTTAGGTGGTTGAAAACTGTCCCATGAACATGTCAACATAATAATAGCTGACAATAATTTTGTAACATAACAATTGTGACCTACAAAGTTCTTATAATTCCATAATCATTAATTGACTAATGCATTTTTTATTATCCACTCAGTTAAAACACTAATTCAAATTTCATATTCCTCTTTGCTACAATGCAGATTGGCCTACCCGATATATCTGACGTTTTAAGCCCCTCAAAGGCACTTGACAAGGATTAACGATTGCTTCATAATGGCTAAGAGCCATAGAACAAAGAACGGGGATAGAGGTGAAGCCCCATCCAATGAATTTAATATCAAAATCGATGTCTTTGTGCTTATTAAACCATTCGAATAATGGCCGATGTTCAGTTTAATATCTGCGAATAATTTCCCACACTATAACGCTGTGGAACTGATTGTAATAACTCTGTATGAATAGACTCATTTTGGGTCTATAATAGATAATAATATGGTTTTCACAACACTATTTACCTTGCATGTATAAAATGTAGAACGAATTCATCTTCATATTCCCAAAATGTTACGAAGTAGGGACTTTCGTCACCTTCATGAAGTACATAACAAATTGATGATACCCCTGGTTTTATGGGCATTTTTATACACTTAATAACCATCAGAAATCTTATTTATTGGCTTTCGGGATGGGTTTATAACACTTCTATTTATACCCATTCTCTGTGTTAACAACCGAGTCCTATTGCGTAACAGGCTCTCCACAGCAGGAAAATGCGCTTGATAAATTGTATTGGGCATTGGTCTATTCAAGAACGAACGACAGCAATACTTAAGTATTGTTGTCATGTCCTTAAATAAAGAAATGATCGTTTTGTTCTTTACTGTAGTACCAAGACAGATACGTAGCCGCGCCATTAAAGAAACGAATCTAAAATGGCGAAACCTATCATTCTCTCCACTCGCATGTTATTCCTGTCTTTAGTCACACAGGTTGGTACACCACGCAAAAACATTGACCTTAGTGAAGGGACGTTAGTTTCTGGTTGAAGTTATACTTCTTATGCGACTTGCAAAAAGGTTGCATTAAACGGTTGCGTTAAACGTTTGCGCTACCATGAAGGGGGTATGAAAGCACTGGGTAGATGGACCTAGCTTCTTATTATCTTTACCTCTTTTAAAATTTAATGTTATTACTTATACAAATCTCACAGTCTTAACAGCGTGATTCAGGTTCATATACAACGCCATCTAGTTTGTACTTGTTTATTTTTATTTAGTACAAAAATAGTTTTTGAAAGACAGTTAAAACTGACACACGTTAATTAATTAAATATTTATTTAAGAAGAAGAGAAGTATAACTTCTCACGCGCGTACACGCACCCTTTTTTATTTATAAATTGTAATACTCCTGTGGAGTAATAATAATTACAATAATATACCCACTAAAAACCGGGCAAGTGTCAGTTGGACTCTCCCAAAGGATTTCAACCAGTATTCAATATAATATTCTATTATTCTATTGTATAATATTAAATTTTCGAGTAGCTGACGATGGCGCTTTGCTTGCTAAAGAGTAGTGTAGATAGCAAGTCTGTCCTAGCGATCTAAAGTTTCTGGCAAGTACCAACTACCCGCGTGCTGCTTTTTACTTTCAACCGTATCGATGGCAAGTCATGCCGTAGAATATGGCAGTAAAAACTCATCAAAGTTTATTTTACCTAGTGTATCTCACTAAACACGTAACGTGTTTTTATAATGCAAAATTGGTAAAGATACATTGATTTTGGATTTTAGTATGTATTGTCTTATAATTACAAGTACCTTTCATCTTACACTCTCCCTCTGTATCCATGATCGTTAGCAATGAAAAGAACTGGCATTCTCAACTACTGTTCTATTCTATAATAGGTGTATGGAATTTTGCAAGAAGATGTAGCTAGTACTGTAGTAACAAATAAGGTTTTAGAGAATGAAAGAATGTATGTATGTATATCGTTGTACTTTATGCACTGTAAATTTTTAGCTAGTAGATAATCTCACAGTGAAATAAAAATAGTTTTAATTGCTTCAAAGGTTTCTTCAAAATTATAGAGCATACAATACATATATATATATACATATATAGTACAGATATCTATACGTACAAAATAGCAGTATGTACTTACCTATGTACATAATATGTATATTATACCCGAAATTATAGTTTCTAATCTAGCCTAACGTGTTTAAGGTTAATGTAGAAAAGGAAATCCATTAAAAGTTTATTGACTCTACTGAAAATGCAATTCAATGTAGACGTAAAAATTTCTAGAAGCATGGCAGCTGTGCGAGGTAATGACCCTGAAATAATTTTCAACAGTGTATCCTATCGAAGTATAAAACTTAAATGACCCATGACGATACTGTATAGATATTACTACATTGATGATAGCTATTAAGGTAAGGTTGTACTTAGGTAAGGATTGCACCGGTGCGTTTATATTCGATCCCGAAGCCTTCGCAAATCGTGGACATCTTCGAAGGTTTTGGTGTAAGTAAGTAAAAATCCTACATTTTTTTTTACTTACAATAAGCTAATTCTTGACCACAATCCCACCTGATGGTAAGTGGAGATGTGGTCCAGGATGGTGAGAACTCCAAAACCTTTACTGGTGAGACCGAATGTTATCATGATTTCTCCCTTCAAAAAAAAATTTCTAATAAGGAATGTGTGATGCGCAAATAAATCGAGTGCATAATGTTCGACTTAGTACTCACGTAGTTTCCGTGCGACGCGAAAATGAAGAATTTAAGTCCTCCAGGCGATATCATTTTTGTCGCATATGTTTGTATGTGCAAACTGTGGAATGAGATTCCTTTGAGGTATTCCCGCAGCGCGATGAATTGGGGTTGTAAAAGGGTGTAAACAGAGTGTTTCTCCAGAATTCTTGCTGAATGCCACGCGCTTTTGGTTCTACTACTGGTCATTCCAGATGATAAAAATCTTATCGTCGAAATGACTGACAGGAATGTAGCATGAATGCAGACAGTGGGAAGGAGTAAAAATGTGTATAAGTGTTAGTGAACTTGTGTTGTGGCGATCAGGAAGGTTCAGTACCTACTCGTGCTGAATGTTGCCATATTTTTCTTACCCTGAAAAATTATGACGTTGAATATACGATCAGTTCCTAAATAATGGAAATAGGTATTTAATACTCTTACGCTCCACCTCAGAGTCACTAACGGTTACATTAATCGCTCCTTAGTAACGAATTACCATACAAATTATGTACTAAGGAACATACAACATCATTGACTAAGGAGTGATTGCCGTGAGTGAGGACCGTAGGTAAGTGACTCTGAGTTAGGGCGTTAGTCTGAGCTTGTAGTTGTTATTCAGCGAAAACTTTCTTCTCCCTTGAATACTTCACCACAGAATTTCTTGATCTTATCGTCAATCATTTAAATTTTTCTTTTATGCATATCTTGCGAATAAAATGCAAAATCTGACTGGCATTATTCTTCGTAAAAGTGTTGTCATGGTAACGACGGTTGACATCTCTATAATTCTTAAAAATGAAATGCACATAAAATATTTAGTAAATGGTTTTAAGCGTATTTTATTCCCATCCCCGTTTCTCCATCGAACGATACGACGTACGGCAGGTATCCATCCTTATAATATCGTGAACATCGCGCCGGTATGGACGACGCGGTTTGCCTCGTCATTTGTTATGCACCGCGAAGGATTGGAATAGCCTGCCTGCGTCCATGTTCCCACACGCCTATGACGTGGATGTCTTCAAGAAAAGAGTGAATAAGCTTTTACTAAATTAATGCGCTCACCATCCTGGACCACATCTACACTTACCATCAGGTGGGATTGTGGGCAAGCATTAACTTATTGTAAGTAAAAAAAAGTTAGCTTACATGTTTATTAATTATTCACTTATTCATTATTCTATATATATTACTTTCTCTATGATATCTAAATAAATCCGTCCTAAATTGTATAAAAATCGTATGAATTGAATTTCTAATTTGACCCGAGTGTTTGAAATAGGTTCTTTGCAACGGAGTACAAATTTGTCAGATACAGGTCATATGTCAAGAAAATATGTCTCAGTCGTCGTGGACCTCACTTCATCACAAATAACAATAATTCATCCCCTAAGCTGTCAACAGTTTCGCTCCACACAACAGCGACCTCCGAATTGCATAAGGAAATTCTCGCTCATTTGGTACAATTACAAATCATTTCTGGCAGTAGTTAATGGGTAGTTTCCTGAGGAATTATTTATACTTTATTATGATAAATAGGAGGGTCATGTCGACGTATGTAATTTTTGCTTTAACGAAAAAATAAAATATTAATAATTTATACTACACATTAAATATATTATGATTAAGCTAGAAAAAAACTTATGATGCATTTTGAGGATGGAAGGGGATATTATGTCAAACTTCTCAAAGTTGTCTCAAAGAGATTGATGTGCTTCGACCAGTGCAAACCAATGCTACTCATACTTTTGTACTGGCCTAATTAACCCCAAAGAATATAATAATACTATTAAAGATATTTTTAATTTCTTCATGGCCGGGATCGCGTTGATGATAATGATGATTGATAATTTTAATCTCATTGATGTCTTGACAGCGGGGTCTGCTTCCTCTAAAAAGACTATCCTATTCGTCTCTGATTGTTTTTTGGTCATAATAATAAAAAACCATTTACTCCCAAAATCACAACCCATAATAAAATTAATAAAAACCTACACTATGCTTTAAAAGCTTCAATTTAATATTTCTGAAAATAACTTCCAGTCCATATATCGCAGTTACCTCGTCCTTTATACATTTCCCATGAATTCAAATGACAGTTTCATTTAATGTGAACTTTGAAATCGAATAAGGCAACGTAAAATGGAATACGAAGAGAATGTGTTGCATCCGGGCCGAGCTAAATAGATTTCGTGGCCGTATTGATCCATTCTATTCGTGGGCTGCACCAGACTACTAAAAATAGTCTTTTTTACACTGCCCGCTACTTTTGCGATAAATTCGCTCAGTCCCATTTTGTATTTCCATTAACTAATCATTGTGAAAGTATATGGGGATATAGGATAGGAGGGATGTGTAAACTAAAATTGAGTCATCTAGTTAGGGAAGGGTATTTAATTAATCTATGGCACTTTTCATTTTAGAAATGATATAACTTGGTTAACGATTGTAGGGATTTAGGATTATTTTTATAACAAGACGGCTTAAGACTAAAATTTGCCTGGCTGGTGCGATTGGCTTATCACCCTTGACAATATTTTGACTGAAGAAAAGAAGATTTTCTTGTAATCTTTTTCTTTGCCGAAGCAATTCCAACACCGGTAGACTAGCCATCCAGCATTCTAGAATATTGCTCATATTTATTTATGCTACTGAATTGTGAAATTTTATATTAAGTTAAGAGACCATCGTCGCTTATGGATATGCATATTAATGCTTTAGGTACATACAAACTGGTGAAAATGAAGGTAGCCGTTAACACATGTCATCTTCTTTTTCCGTTTTAACATCGTGTCCTGCGTGGGCGAATTAACGCGAACGCGATCGCGAAGCGGTCCAATGCGAATTCCGTGCGACGCGGAGCGAAGCGGCGAGTCTGTCCTACGTGCGCGCGAATTGTCACTTCACCGCCACTGACATACGCCGCGCCGCTGAAGTTCGCGCGAAAAATCAAACCAACTGTAGCTCGAGCACGAATATTTGCGAGAAAGTATTCGTATGGTTAACGTAAGCAATTTGTCAAATTTGTATGGCATTTTAGTACCATTTATGTACGATAGGGGCGCTTTTGAAAAAATGCCATACAAATTGCTTACGTTAACCATACGAATACTTTCTCGCAAATATTCGTGCTCGAGCTACTGATCGCGTTCGCTTCAAACCGCGCCGCACCGCAACGCCCTCTACGTGCTTTTGGTCACGTAGGATAATTCAATACGTCTCGACTGTTTGTTATTTTCGCTTCGCACCGCTTCGCTTCACGTTCGCGTTGATTCGCCCACGCAGGACAGCGCGTTACGTTGATATCGTCAGAACAAAAAACATTTCAGGTTTGATTTTAAACGTAGGTACATTAATACATTACTAAATTAGAATTGGTTTGATTAAAAAAGCGGCCAAGTGCGAGTCGGACTCGCCCATGACAGGTTCCGTAGCAGCAAGTAACATAATATAAAAGTTCTTGTAGTTCGTTGTAACTTTGATCGAGGTAAATTGCGGTTTACGATTTATGAGGTATTAAAAAAACCTACTTACTAGATCTCAATTAAATCAATTAAAAACCTCAATATCATTTTTGAAGACCTATTCATAGATACCCCACACGTATGGGTTTGATGAGAAAATTTTTTTTGAGTTTCTGTTCTAAGTATGAGGAGCCCCCAAAATTTATTGTTTTTTTTTCTATTTTTATGTGAAAATCTTAATGCGGTTCACAGAATACATCTACTTACCAAGTTTCAACAGTATAGTTCTCATACTTTCGGAAAAAAGTGGCTGTGACATTCGGACGGACAGACAGACAGACAGACATGACGAATCTATACTGCCCCCGATAGTTAAAAAGACGTATCTAACATTTTTTCCAGATTTGAGTTATATACATTGCCGGAATCAGAAAAAAAGGCGCATCTGCATGTATTTTTAATATTTTTCCAACTTCCTCCAGTGCGGTTTTAGCACAACAAAATAGGGCGCTTCTGTTCATTTTTTTACACCCGATTGAAGATGAAAAGACGAATTTATGTGAAACTTAATTAAAAAGTCGCATTTAAGTAGATAATGTCCTTATATTTTATAGTTTTTTTTTAGTTCACTAATATAAAAGGCGCATATTTGTCCCTATTTCTAAGTGGAAGTTAATAAGACGCAAATGAGCATTTGCGTCTAACGCGCTTTTAAAAATCAGGTTTCACATTAAGAAATAAAGGCCACATCTGACCACTTGCGCCCTATTTTCTTCGTAAAATTATTTTAGCATAGGCGCATTTGCCTTATGCAACAAATAGTGTTTTATTTACAAATAATAATAATTTATTAAAGCCATATCCTAATGGCTATGGCTTATAAGATAACCACGAACCTACTGTACTATTTCAGATATACTACCTTAGATAAAAGGATTATTAAATAATTTTAAAAACATTTTGTCTAAGCCAAGGGTTATCTACATACTTTCTAATTCTTAAGAAAAAAGGCGGATATACCTATATGCGCCCATTTCTGTTAAAATCATATACTAGATAGATAAACTAAATACTTAGAAGAAAAGTACAGCCAAAAGCGTTTGAAATTTAAAGGACGCATCTAGCCATTTACGTCTATTCAATTAAGTATGTAATATTTTTCTTCATTTTTTATGCTAAGATGAATCGGTTTTTTCATTATTTTTATTATAATAATTTAATAAATTCATATTATTACTAAACCAAGTTAAAGCCTATTATTAGTGGCATTATTTTCAACTTCCAGTTTGTAAATATTTTAATTCACTCGAAGACAGCAAACGATTTCCCGTTTCATTCGTTAAAACATTTATTTCTCCGTTTTTACTTTTTGTTAGATACGTCTTTTTAATTATCGGGGGCAGTATAAGGGTTCCGTTTTTTGCCATTTGGCTACGGAACCCTAAAAAAGCAACTTTTAATATAAATGTCCTACTGCTGAATTTGGTTGTCATCTTGGTATGAAACGGGTAAGGTTATAGACAACTATAGTACTAAATATGTTACCTTGTCTGACCCAGCTAGCTTAACCGACCACGTATTGAAAGCCCCATAAATAGAAATTTCGCTTCCGCAGTTCGAGTAACATCTTACGAGCTTAGCTTGCCGGAATACGTTTAGTGTCAAAAAGTATTCGAACTATCTACGTGAGGTTGGCGTAAAATATACGAGTGGATTTAAGCGAAGCCGACTAACTGGACTACGATAAGTTTTATGCTAATACCAGAGCAATTTCGCTTTGCTTGGTACCTTATGACTTTTGTTTTAAAGTAGGTACCAAAGTAATTCTTTGAATTTTACTTGATTTCTAAGTTTTCGAAAAAGTTGTAATATAACGAGTAAGAGTTATTCTACTTACAACTACTAAACTCTACTTTGCGCCTTCCCTGATACGCACTTGGTTTTCCTTTTCTTATACGCTTTTCTATCTATATATCAATGATATTGTGGTAAAATATCTTTGCTATATATATAAAAAACAAGTGATTGACTGATGTATCAATGCATAGGCCAAACACTTAGGGTTAGAAACTGAAAATTTCGCACACGTATTCCTCTTATGACGTAGGCATCCAATAAGGAAGTATTTTTCAAAATTAAACCCTCAAGGGGGTAAAATAGGGAATAAATATGATAAGCATAATTTCCGCGTGCGAAGCTGCGGGCAACAGTTAGTACTTTATATATTCATAAGGTGGTATTTTTTGCTGCCATAAAATACAGATCCCTCTAACGTTATGCATTTACATAAACGGCAGAGATCGCGTAATAATAGATGAAGGACATTTCTTACGGTCTTTTTAGAAAGGCGTTAAACTGAACTTAACAAAGAGAAGAGAATACGGTTGTGAAAGCGGGAATGAATGTGTTTAGAGCAGGTGGATGGCATAAACTAAGAGGTCACGAGTGACATAAATACCTGTGGGTACTATTTGGATGTTGCGATGGCCATCTGAGCCCTCCTCGAAATGAGTAAATTTTTAATTTTTTACGGAGTATTTTGCAGTACAGTAATAAGAATAAAACATCCTAGTACATACCTAATCCTTATACAAATTTTTACAATCTTTGTTAAATCGTGATAGTTACAATTATTCTTTGCAAGTACAGATGTAGGTTTTGATTTAAAATAAACATCAAATAAATTTTAATAGGTCTTATTTTTTATGTTTATGGTGTGCATTTTACCAATAATGTTCTCTTCTCTCTCTTTTTCTCTTACTCAAAAAAATATGAAGGACGAGAGAAGAGATGACTTTATTGAAGCGTAAAATCCCCTTATCGTGAATTACTTTTTAAGAAATTTAATTAAATCTGATAAAAATGTATTGTACGAAGATTGATAATAAGAATTTAATGTCAAGCTGTTCAGGAAATATGGACCATAAAATACGAATCTTAATATCCAGAAACTCCGAGAAATCTATTATATAACCTGAAGAGGTAAGAAGTTGTTAAAAGGGTGTTTAGATCATTAACACTAATTATGCTTCATGCTTGCTTACAATCTCAAGTTATTACTAAAATTTAAAACAAAATAAGAAAGACGAAATTATGTGATACTGCTCAAACTGAGAACAATCGATTGAAGATTATTGACTTCGATTCAATGAATTTAGGTACATGAACAAATGAACATAAACCGTTAGTTATAAGTTATCCTTGTTAGGTACTTGATTATGACGTAATTATGTTAAATCATTAGATTTTCTATATAATTATCTCTACAAACGTAGAGACGAGCTCTCTTATTACAAGTAGTCAACTTCGGCTACGAGCATCGCTAGCAACAAAGACATCACCAACGTGTTGCCTACCGAAAAGGAAGGGGCATCAGCAAATGTTACTTAGTAGGCAATATTTTTTTTATGGAAAAAGCTGGCAAACGAGCTGACGATCCACCTGATGGTAAGTGGCTATCGTCGCCCATGGACATCAGCAACATCAAAGGCATCACTGATGCGTTGCCGGCCAAGAAAGAGAGAAGAAAAAGAAAGAAAGAACTGGTTCTCAAGCCACTAGCCGGAACACGACGAGTCGTTTGGCGGCTGACTCATGCTCAGGGGTAGTAGTAGCTATCCAGGCGAACCCTATGGAGAAATAATAATAGAAATAATGGTATTCATAAACAATTAAAATCAATACTACCAATATAATCCCTCGAGAGGCCCTACCACCAGCGGATATAATAATATTTATTGTTTTCTATTTTATAAAAAGAACTCAATACCCATTTACTATTTCCATATTAATAAAACAGTCAAACAGGTAAAGGTAGGTAAGGTAAAGTGAGAAACTATTATAATGAAAGTTACCTGTTACCGCCTACAGACCACTGCACTGGCCTAACTGCCCCCATAAATTGTACCAGTAACGAACCGAGCAGTTTCCCGAGCAAGTCTTTAGAGAACACTCGAGAAAATGGTTGGAGCAAAGATTCCTTGTGTGAATTAGGACTAACCTCTTCACGCTTTGAAAATTTTCCAATGCAGTATCTGGAGCAACGTATTTAACTCCAAGCAGGTTCAATCTTTTTCAAATAAGTGTATTTTGTGTGGGATCGTATTTATTTAGTGATAGAAAAATATCCTTATGTTTGAACATGAAAAATCATGTTGTCGAAAGAGTTTAATGGAAAAGAGGAAAAAGCAGTATGATCGTAGACCAGATAGATCAACACTTCGTGATGATGCAACAACACAAATAAACGACGCATTCTCCAGCTAGTTTACTTAGACATTTCTGATCAATGAAGTATTATTACTAGCATAAAACTGACACCGCGAACACAATGTATGTCCCAATGAATTGGCGCCGATCGGTTTCAATTTTTAATGGATTCCTTCGATTTTGAAAGGAGAACGGCCGGCTCAATTTTGAAAATAGAACCGCCCGGCGGGACACACATTTTGTTCGAGATGTCTGTTCTATGACATTATACTTCAATGTTTCTGAAGATACCGTCAACTATCTTACTTTGCAGACCCAAACTGAAATTTATTTTAATAAAATAATATGTAGGTATTCCCTCTTAGTGATTTACTGTAATTTTATAGTTTTAAATATATATTTTTATTGTAATCACGGTAATACATAGAATAATAATTTTACGTTCGATTCGGTGATGCTTGCGTGTTAAGAAAGTCATTTTAATAAATGGAAAATAAAATGGCAATTTCGGTAGTCCATTCCTCATTTCCTGAGATTATATATTTCATTCTGTGACATTAAGATGATCATAACAAAACAAGGAAAGCAAGACATCGCATTTGTACAATTCTCTGGGGAACGTAATTAGACGCAGCACAGTCTTCGCGAGGAATAACAAACAAAATATTGTTCTTTTCCGTTACGTCATAAATCGTAAACCACAAAAAAATTGATCAAAGTTACAACGAACTACAAAAACTTTTATATTATATTACTTGCTGCTACGGAACCCTTCATGGGCGAGTCCGACTCGCACTTGGCTGCTTTTTTTTAGTAACCACAAACAAATTTGGGTTAGATTTAAAACAATTTATAGGAAGTAGATAAATCAACGTACCGAACTCTCTCTACGCGATTTTAACTCGCACTTGACCGATTTATTATAAAGTATAATGTTTTTTATACATATATTATTACGTTCATCTGACCTAATTTTCATATTTTAATCTAATTTTCAAATAATCTAATCTTCAAACGTTACACACCCTTAAAAGGTCTTCAGCATGCGGCAAGCATTTAGTTCAAATGTGCATTATATATAAACTGTTCATTAGACATATAAAATTAGGAAATATGAAATTATATGAATAAATCATTATATAATTTGATCGTTATACTAATAAAAAGTATATCAAGTGGCATTAGGTCAAATGATGTAGGTACTTATGTTATTCTATCAAGTGTTGCGCACCCTCATATTTATATTTATTCGAGGTGAGAACAGTAGGCATTACAATGGGTATACCATCTTAAAATAATAATTTTATTTATTATATTGAATTTACAATACGTACAGGCAAACTACCGAAGTACCTACATTTCAGGAGACAAATGGTTCCTTAGAGAATACATGACGCGGACAGGTTTGCGAATTAATCCTAATGTATCGATGTTGTAATTACATTATAAGATATTTGTCAGTACCTACACATGTAGTAAGACGTGTTGTAATACGCCCTCTGTACTTACCATGTATGTTTCCCTGTATCGAATCAGGCTTGAATATTAATTCAAAAACCAGTCAAGTGCGTGTCAGGTTTCGTTTTGAGTACGGAACTTTAAAAATCCAAACAAGTGCGCATCGGGCCAAGCACAATGTAGAGTCAGCAAAAGAGTAAGATATGCTACGTATGTAGGTGACATTTAACATTGAGAAAAACACAAACATTCTGTAAGATTAAACATTACAGAACTTTTGAAGTTATAATTCTTACGGGGCGTTTGGAAAAAATTATGAGCGTAATATATTTACGATGCGACATCCAAAAAGCGAAATAATGAAGTTGCGTCATACTAGGCGCACAGTATCACTGGAGTTGTTTTGGATTGCAAGCGCTCCACGTCGTGGGTGCGAGTGAGATTTACTTATAAGTAAGAGTAAGTATAACTTCTTACGTGCGTAGATAAGTATTCACACACGTTTTTTTATCATGCCCTTCTGCATAGCTAACTCTTCTGCTGACTGTACTTAAATAATTATAGTACCGTTGTTGAAAGTTGGTTTGTTAGATACTCGTTAAGTTGTTAAGACTACGCTGTGATGGTCGCCCTTCTTTCTTTTAACTTCGTCGATTTAGTATGCTTGGCGTTCCGTTTTCTGACAGCTCACGATGTTGTTTTTTTCCAACTGGTCAGTACTTGTGGCCATCTCTTATTGCTTATGAGAAACAGCCTCCAATGCCACTAACGACGACAACATATATTATATATACAGTATGCTGCGACAGTACAATAATTTAATTTCTACCAATAAAAAAATGACATATTTGGTGACACACTCTGTCAATACAATCTGGCTGCACCTGACTTCAAGATAAATATAATTAGAGTTGTTGTTTTTTAGTAGGTAATTAAACTTTCGTAATGTAAGTCTCGTCTGGTATTTATCAATAGGTATATTGCATCGATTTTATCATGTGGCAAAAATAATAGTATTGACGAACTTAATAAAATAATGCAATGAATTTAATAAAATATAGCTCAATAATTTATTTACAAAATTCATACCATTTAACTTTTATAACCAATAAACAAAATTGTGTTTGGGAAACTGCGTCATATCTTGTCGTTCAAAACACTACCTCAGTGCCTGAAGTTGAAGGTGTTCGAGCAGTATGTGTTGCCAACGATGACATACGGATCCGAGACGTGATGCTTTACTATTGGCCTGATCCACAAGCTCAGAGTAGCGCAGCGGGCTATGGAGAGGGCTATGCTCGGTATTTCTTTACGTGATCGCATCAGAAATGAGATGATCCGTAGACAAATAAGGGTAACCGACATAGCTCAGAGAATTAGCCGGCTGAAGTGGCAATGGGCTGGCCACATAGTTCGAAGAATCGATTACCGTTGGGAAAGAAAGGTCCTCGAATGGCGCCTACGTCTCGGAAAAAGAAGCATAGGCTGCCCCCCGACCAGGTGGACTGACGACCTGAAGAAAACAGCGGGCATCCGCTGGATTCAGAATGCTCAGGACCGGTCAGAGTGGCGCAAGTTAGGGGAGGTCTATGTCCAGCAGTGGACCTCCAAAGGCTGATGGATGGATGGATGAAACAAAATTGGAGTGTCTATAAATAATAGCACAATTAATAGACAAAACATGTAAAATGGCGGTCCTGTATTGATTAAATTATTATGTCCTAAATAATGTGAATGGCGAAATGTAACTTACGAGTTACTTGATAATAATTTTATTATTTTAATAAAATATCCTTATTGTAATAAATCCTAATCCTACTAATCGCCAGGTACTTACAAAAAGAGTCGTTTGAACGTAAACGTACCGTTTGCTCGGTAGATTTTAATTAATTAGTGGCGGAAATATCTGCAAAATACGGTAAAATAATAAAAGAATTTAAGTGTAAAAAGAGAATTATCCCAGGGATTCAAAGAGCTGCGAAAAGCTCTTCGCAATCTCATCTCAATTTATGTTATGAGTGCTGCTTCTTTTTGTGTGCTACTAAGTCAAAGGAAACCTTATGTATTATTGATTAAAATAATGAAACACTAGTGTCATAATTTTTATTTCTTTAACTACATTTACTTAGCTATATTTAAGTTAATATAATATTCGTGAATCACTTATCATCACGTGTTATTTTGTTAACGTAGCTCACTTCAAGGACATAATTATTAAGTCCTATTTCTTTATTTTTGCACTGTAAGTAATCCGTGTCTGTACTTGTATTGGATGATTAGAAGGCACCTTTTGTCTTATTTTTATGTAATTTTCCAATTAGTACAATCTAAAGTCGTCAATCCTGATATCGGCTGCTTTCACCACATTCTCGTTAGTAACTGGAACGTCTGCGTGAAATACAAATAGAAATCATGTAATTAGGTACGTAACGGAATAGCATTAGGTACTGTATGTTTATAAACATAACTGAAATATTATGCGTAATCATGAAACATCAAAAATTCCATTTGGTGCTTTTACTACACACTGCTTTTACTTCACCAATCCGCAATGGAGCAGCGTAATGGAGTATGATCTAGGCCTACTCAAGAGACTCGTGATCAGTACATAGTGGACATTCTGTAGCGGTTGAAGCCTAACTAATATAATAGAATAAAATACCTTTAGAATACGTACCAATATTTAGAAAGGTATCCGTGTTGTATCCACTGTCGTGCCTAGAAGCTTGGATGGCCTCTCTTAAGGCGCATACTATCACATATCCCATACAAGACGGTGGCTCACTCACGGCTAAAATTAATTTAAATTTTAACAAGCATGCAAATATTTTTTATTGTTAGGGGTCGAGTTATCCTGGATTCCAAATAGAATTCTGTTACTCAGGTACCCTCCTTACAAAATAAAGGTAGAAGGACTACCCTGTAGCTTAATTGTGACCAAGCCTGCAATTCGGTTTGCAAATGTTTGTTTGTTGTGACAGATAATTGTGTTCTCCATGTCCTCCGCCACATAGGCAAAAGTAATGCAAGGTTATATGCACAGACATGTATTATATGTGTAAGCGTTTAAAAGGCTTTCTTGTTAGAGTCACCCGTTATAATTCAGATGATGTGCTGGTGCAAGATACAGGTATTTTACTTCTTATTATCTGCTTGACTAGTCTCTTCTCGCATCAACCGTTAAATATTTGATACGTAATGTAATTTTTAGTGTCCGAGCTTAAGTAGATTCAGGCAATGCAACAGTGACCAATTGCTATTGTCGCCTGTTGACATAAAACAGGACATTAAATTATTTCCTATACACCGATGTAGATCTCGTGAGGCGCCTTAGTGTGATTCCAATTTTACATTAAAATAAAATCGATGCTTGTTCAATGTTTTTAGATAGTATCTTTGAGACCCTAGCTTCACGAGATCTGAAAACGTTTCTTTAGTTATAAAAATATAAACGTATGATAAATAATAATATTAATATTCTAAACTCAAACCTTTGGAGCCTAAAACACCATGAGGGTTTATTGAACCTCGCCTTAAATATATTCGATAGTCATTAGGAATATCTTTCGCCCCAAATATTTTGTAGTTCCAAGTACGATAGTTTAATAATTTTCCAGTTTTATCGTCATAAATTGTATCTTCAAATGACCATAGGGATAAAGCTTGAATAAATGCACCCTCCACCTACAAAAGAAACGTTTTAAACAATAATAATAAAAAATAAAAAAATTACACTTACTAAAATTTATAATATCCATATTATCAGGATTCCGTTTTTCTGATAAAAAAATCAAAGTTTACAACCATAACTTTTATTTCTAAAATTTATACCTACCCTTCGAAGGTTACTACAAATACATGACATTAAAAAAGTGAATTGTGCAAACTGCAATACCTGTCCAACATCAAGAGCAGGATTAATGCTACGCCCGCAGTCTTCAAAAACGTCAGCCCTGACTATCCATTTCCTACCTGTCAAAATATCTACTTCAACTTCAATTGCAGCCATTCCGAATATTGGGTACGGTGTGATTCCTGGTGTAGTGGGGCCAGTCATATAAGAAGCTTGTAATAATATTCCTCGTTTATATGCTTCGGTTATTATGTGTTCCCACTTTCCAGTTGGGAAATCAGCTCTTACTGGATCTAACCTGGCTTTGATCTGATTACACGCCATTAAAACAGAATAAGCACAGCATTCTGTAGACACACTTGCAACAGTCGCAAATGTATTCGGTGTTGCAAAGTTAAACGAAGGTACTATTGTAACTTTGTCAACAGACACGTTAAGTTCTCTGGCGGCCACTTGTGCCATTCTAGTAAACAGTCCTTGCCCGATTTCAATACCACCTATATTCAAAACAACGCTACCATCTCCGTGGTACACGCTTACTACAGCAGCAAAGTATTGTGGATAATCTGTACTAAATGTCATATTAGTAAACTTAATTCCTCGTTTTTTCCAACGATTGTTTGCATTAAACAATTGTACGGCTACTTCTCGTTTGGCATAATCTATTCTTTGTAAAAAATTGGTCACGGTTAATGGTGGTAAACTATTTTCTTGGCTATAGTTTGCCATGCGAACCATTACAACGTCTCTTTTTATTGCCACAGAAATGTGTTCCATGACGTGCTCAATTCCTGATACGGCTTCGAATGATCCTGAAATAATTTAATTTTCCTTAATATAACAGGTTATTTTTGATCGATGAAGGGTATATTCAGATGATGTAATGAAATTAATACCTGGAGCTCGCATGAAGCAATTAGTTGGAGCGTCGGTTAAAATCCCGTATGTTAATACTTTCCACCGGCTCATATCATAGCAATTTTTAAAATTATGAAAAATAAAACTCGAAACATTTTCGTTATGAGAAATTCCATCGTTCAGATACCAATTAGCATTAAGGTATTGAATTTCGCCATTTTCATCCACACCTACCTAATAAAGATAACAAAATGGTGTTAAAGTACGAAAAAACAGTACTGAGACTATATCTTTAACTTTTTCCAGGCATGTGGTATCACGACATTAATGTAACATGATATTTGAGTTAAAAACAGTTATATTATTGTAATAAAATCGATGGTTTACATAAAAGCAATAGTGACAAAACATTTAGCGTTTTCTACTGATATCTGTATCATTAAATAATTGAAAAAATTATTGACTAATGTAATTTACCAGAAATCAGTATCGATTTTGACTATTTTCGACGTTGATTTTGTTTTTAAGTTAATTTACTCATGTAAAATAACAAAGTTCTATCGAGGCTATATATTTTAATCTTTTGTATCAATTCATGAAAAAACAGAAATAAATAACAACCAAGAAAATACCTCATAGTCAAGCCTGCTGTTTGGCCGCTTACCAATGGCGCGCATAATATCATACAAATGCATGTTCATCCGACATGGCCTATTTAATATTTTCGCAACCAAAGCACTACCACACGCGGCCATGTTACTGCGTATCCACTTAGAGCCAAACGCCCCTCCGCATCTTCTCGTTTTCACTATAATGCTAAAATATGTCAATTCATTTATTATGACATCGTTCATTGTATGTTAAAGTATATTATTGGGTATACAAATAGTTTTTTCTTAAAAAGTTTTTTTTTTGGATACTTAAATTGCTATTATTTCCAAAATTAGAGGTATTGACGTTTCTCAAAATCTTATGTCCAAAACTCTAAATGTTGTATAAAAGACAAGTGTATTGTGGTTATTTTGTTAATTAAGAAATATTAAACACAAAAAATACTTACTAACTATCAGGTATATTAAGAAGTCTCGCTATGACGTTTTCAGTCTGATCTATCCATTGAGTTGCAGAATGTACTTCAAAGCCATTATCCACAGGAATCGTTATGGTAGTATGCACTTCCATCATAAAATGATACTGACGTGGACTGGTGAATGTTCCTGTTACAATTTTTTTTATGTTTTCACCTCGACTTTTAGGCATTATAGGTTCATATTCCATAATCCTATGTTCTTCTTTAGGCGCTTTCAAACCTTCTTCTATTGTAAAAACAGGTGGTTTCAAGGGAATGTTCTTGTAGTTAACTTTTACCAAATGGCTCGCTTGATGAGCCAAAGCCATTGTATTGGCTACAATGATAGCTATAGGCTGATTGTAATATTGTACTTTACTACTTGCCAAAAATATTTCATTTTCAATTATTAATATATTGCCTGGAAAGGTGTAACTATTTGTGCCTGGTATATCTGCTGCAGTCAATAAAGCTATAACCCCTTCTAATTTCTGAAAGTAGTATGATTTCTTCTTAGTGTATACTACGTCACTATATTTTCAAGGGATTTTTATAAAATAAATTATGTGCGTTTTATACATTTATACGAAATACTTCAGTTTTAATGTAAATCACAGAATATAAAGTTAAAGGCTCCGCATGATTTTAAAGATATTTTGATGGTTCCGATTCCGATATCAATAAATGTAGTTTTGACGACCAAAATGAGCAACTCGGCGTAATGGTTACTATGTCGGACTACCGTTCGAATCTCAGTGTGGCAAAAATGTGAATGATGAGTTTGAATTTCTGTTCTCAGTCTGTGTATGTGTGTGTTCGAT
This sequence comes from Thymelicus acteon, assembly GCA_951805285.1. Classification (NCBI taxonomy): domain Eukaryota; kingdom Metazoa; phylum Arthropoda; class Insecta; order Lepidoptera; family Hesperiidae; genus Thymelicus; species Thymelicus acteon. Next base: position 8,171,075 of record OX638213.1, on the reverse strand, counting down.
TCATTTTGCGTTATACATTGTACACGTGACTCAGAGAATCCCAGTGTGGGGCTGCGAGTGTCTAGCGTATATTTATTTTTTAGCGTTTATTAAATAACCTCATATGATTATCGATTTGTTTTGTAGAGAAAAATACTTATTTTGGTGGTAGTGTGTTAAAAACATTGCAATAGTTATACACAACTAGAATTTTGTAATAATATTTACTTGAAATATGAAATGAAAAAATGAAGTACACAAACTATATAAAAGTTTAGAACATACTAAAGCTTCTGTAGCGTCAATCGAAACTATGTCGGCCTTTGTTATGGTGCTGAGTACAAAAGCGGCGAATACTTCATCTTTTATGGTTGGCATATCATCAGTATAAACTGCTTCCCCCGAACACTGCAGTAGACCTTCTCTTTTTAATAACGGTTCAGTTAGCGGATAATCTGGTGGGTCTGTGTCATATTCTTGGTAACCACTACTAATTGGTGGTCTGTCCTCTGTTACTGAAGTAGCACCTGATGCAAAAATAGGATTTAATATATCTTTCGGGCACAACTTTATAACAGCCTGTAAAAATTAAATAAATAACGATTATAAATCTTATATTGTATACAAAAGTACAATAAGAATCTTCAGTCAATCGAATACCTTATAAAACAAGCTCAAGGCCACCTTTTTTCTATAAAATGGCGAAGGATTTGGTGGATCGTAGTCGGGCTGGATTTCTGCATCTAACAGTTTCAAAGCCCCCTGTAATACATCATTGCGAAATATGTTTCTACCAGTTAAAAATGCTTCAGTTTTAACTGCATGGGTAAACATTGGGCGTATACCTCCATAAACTATTCTTGCTTCTACGACATTTTGGAAAATAGAATCAAATTTAAACAGAAATGCCGAATTCACCTCTGCATGTGCATTTTGTTCTCGTGGTGTGATCTGCAAATTAATTGCATTTAACTACATCAATATTATTGTTTGTTGTTGGTATAATATTATCAAAATTATATTTGAGTTACCTTATAAGTAACCAACTTGTAGCTACGTGATAAAGGTGGTAATTTTATTTGCGTTATTACTTTACCAATAATATTAGATGTTAGAAAGGTAGTCATATTAACTTCCGTTTTGGTCAGAGTGCGATCCACTATAACAAAAAAATTAACATATTAATCTACATTATATAAAACACAAAAAAATATTTTTACGGATGTCCTTTATAGAATCTGAAACCATCCAACCGATATGCTTCAAAACGGTTTCACTTGAAAGGTAACCGATATGCGTCAAAAAGGTTTCACTTGAAAGGTAATGGTACAGATTACACTTATAATCAAATGATTACGATTTCTCAATCCGTCAAATTATGATGGATGGTGATGTACATAATTATATCATTCATAGGAACCCGGGTTAGACGTAAAATCAATTGACTGTAGGTCTAAATACGAGATATTATTGTGCAATTTATTGTAATTTTGTTATAAACCATTTATATCCTTGCTAAGCTAACGTTATAATTCCAATGCTACGTTGTAATATTACTAATAGGTAAAAATTAGTAATATTTCAAAGTTATAAATGTCTTATTAAACAGACGGTATTAACACAATTGTTCCATTTGCTCTAAACGAACCTAGTACACAATGGAATTACAAAAGACATTCCATTAAAGTCTTCGATGCAGCCAATCGCAATTAATCTTAGCTAGAAGAAATGTTATTGAGGTTAATTAAAGTGCTTCGTGTGCCATTGTCTTTATTTGTATCTAGACATTGAGACGACTAAGTTTCCGCTTCTCGATCACTTACAAAAGCTGCATTTAATTAAAGTGTGAAACTATAATATAATATTTCGGTCTTACCAGAAAGTACGTTGTAGGTACTAACAAGCTGTTGATTTAAGTCGTACGTTAGATGAATTAATGAGTATTAAACATATCGCAATAAATTTTATGAACATTTATTGCAGTATAGGTAGATTAGTTAAAAATCGGATGTCAAAATCGGGGTCCAGTCCAGACGATTGTTTTTGGTGATCCGCGATCCAAATCAAAGATCCAGAATTGTGGAGTGTGCTGGACCTTACATTTAGGCCTATCAAAAGCTCTTGGAGCGCGGTGGAACGCTGCGTGTGGTGTGGATCCAACAACTGAGCCACTTGCAAATAGACTCATCAGGTCCTTTGTCGGTTATAAAAGAGAACTGTTAATTCACTGGTAATAATACTGAATGCTATGGGTTAATTCAAAGTCGTTATGATTATGGATCAAGTATGTGAATTATTGATACCTAATGGAAGCGGCTTTTTGAAATATTTAAATAAAATCATAATAAAATCCTGGAATTTCATATACTAGATAATTATGATATCGGATCTCTAGTACTTACCTAAAGTTATTGTAGCACCAACTCCGTCTAGAAGGAGAAAGACATCAGATTGAAAATCTGGGTGTTCGTGTTTTAGAACCAAGTTACCAGCCAATGTCCCGATCTGTAAAATTTTAGCAAGTTAATACTTTAACTTTTTATTAAAATCATGCTTTTACGATATTAACATACGTACAAGGTAAATTGCGATATTATTTATCAGGATTTCTGTGTTTTTGTCAGTCTGTTATCAGTGCGTAACTACTTCAAGCCACTGCAAAAATTGTCAAAGACCTTACAGAAAAACATTATTTGTCAATATTAATATCAACATCAATGTTAGAAAAGTCTACTTAAAAATCGGGCAAGTGCGTGTCAGGCCACGCGTAATGTAGGGTTCCGAAGTAGTAAGTTTATCGACTATGACTCATTAACTACTTATGCTAACATAGCCGTAATAGTTTTCCTTGTAAATTCATCATGTAACCTATTTTTGAGAAAATTTCACTTGTCCAACTCCAACCGTTTAGTCGGCAAGGGGGGAGGAGACACTTGACTCTAACCAAAATTAGCACTTTAAAACCAAATATTTCGCAAACGGACCCCTAAATACAAAAATAATCTAAGAAGACCCATAATATATAATATATACGCGACGAATAAAACATTCATCCTCACGTTACCTGTAGGGGAAGTACTTTGAAAAAAAATTCCAATATTTTATTCTACGACTAGCTGACCCGGTGAACTTCGTATCGACTAACAATTTTTTTTCTAAAATAAAAGTAACCTAAGTTACTCCTTGTTACGTCAGCTATCTGCTAGTGAAAGTCCCGTCAAAATCGGTTCAGCCATTTCAGAAATCAGCCGGAATAAACAGACAGACAGACAGACAAAAATTGTAAAAAATGTTGTTTTGTTATATGTACCGTATACCTACATCCAAATGCACTTAGTAAAAAGCGGTTATTTTAATATTACAAACAGATAACTCCAATTTTACTTATTTGTATAGATATATAGATTTTGGAGTTTTTTATAAAATATCCATGCCAAATTACACCTTTCTAGCACCAAAGGTTTCGGCGCTATGCTTCGGACAGATGGATAGACGGAAGGACGGCTGGACAGACATGACGAAACTACATATAAGGGTTCCGATTTTACTTTGGAACCTTAAAAAGTAATATATGTTCAAGGTACTTATTGCTACTTCAATGAACAAACCAACCACGTAATGGAGAGTAAACATGAAAATTGTAGAGTGCTTGATAAAATAAGCAATAATTTATTGGTATGCGGGTACCATTTGCAAACGTAAGGATTACCTGCAATACTAAAAAAGAGCGAGAGATACTAAAAGAGAGCGAGAGCTATCCTTGAGAAAAATGTGATAAATGTGACGACCCGTGTGGCGAAATGTTTACCATGCGAATCGCCGCACCAAGGGTCTTGGGTTCGATTTTCAGCGAGGTGAAAATTTGAATGATGAGTTTGAATTTCTGTTCTCGGTCTGGGTGTGTGAATCCTAGTGTGGGGCTATGAGTGTGAAGCGTTATTTATTATTTACGAGTAACTGCCATCGCTTTGCTTCGGTTTTCTTATTTTTTTACACCTTGGGCTACAATATTGGAGTTTTATTAATGATCCCTATTTTTTTTGAAAATATAATATAGCCTTTGTCACTCGGGGATAGTGTAGCTTCCCAACAGTAAAAGAATTTGTCAAATCGGTTCAGTAGTTTTGGAGCAACAAACAAACAATCAAATCTTTCCTCTTTATAATATTAGTATAGATTATTAAATGGGACTGTTTTATTTTAGGTATGGTTTTGTAACTTATTTTGTATTTACAAGACCGTGCCGGCGGCTTTGTCCGCGTTTTCCGGGATAATACGAGTATCTGCTTTATTCCAGATCATAATGTACCTGTGTGCTAAATCTCATGAAAACCTGTTAGTAACAAACATCTGTACAAACTTTCACATTTATAATATCAGTATTATGTTTCTATAAGTGAATAATTAATGTCGTCTAATGATCTAGTACATATTGAATGAAGGATTAAATTCATCACTTGGACCGCATTAATTTATGATCAATGAAGATGAAATTATATTATGTTAATTGTTTTTAATAAATTAATATTATCAAGATTAATTACCACTGTAATTAACGTGCAATATAAATATATGACATTATTAATGATGATTACTAAGATTAACACGTTCGCTGCGGCACTGTTTTTGCTATACCTTCCATTACTATGGGGCAAAACGTTTTGAACGTTGCCCTAAACCAGACATTATGGCGACACGGCTTATTAAACCCCACCGCCCCTAACAGACTAAAATCCTTTTTTTTGGCGTGAAAAAAATATACTATATGGGGTTTAGTTTCGATCATTATTAATTATGAATTGATTAACCTAAATGTAAATGCCGTGGTTAAGTTAAATAGATAATCTGTAGAGAAAATAAATGTGGAATCTAATGCACCTCATATCGCACTGAAAAAGGGGAGTTTTTCACATAGTGTATAGTATTGGAAATGAAGGGAAGTTAAGGTATTATCTCTCCTGCTAATTTAATTTTATATAGTGGATAATTTGAAATTGACTCAGATTCACCACCCGTATTTTTATTACTGTTATTTACGTATAATTTTTTTTGGCATCGTTTCGACATGATTACGAATATCAAGTATTCGTATGCGCAACATCGAGTGCAATGCACAGCACTGGTCGGATGAAGTTAGCGCAGGGTTCGGTACGAGTTACGTGTGCGTACGAGGTGCATCCAACCTCGTTTCACACTGTATTCAAACTTTATTATTACAGTGCGGCGCGAGGTTAAGAAACCCAGTATATAGGTAGGTACACCATAAAACTCGGAATCAATAGCTCATTTCATATACAGTGTCCTTTCAGCATTTTTCGCTATTCTTCATAGTTTCGGATTTGGCCATCCACGCACAGTCGGAAAATTCACCCTGTATATCTCTTTCCTACACTGAATCAAATAGAAGTTACACTTTCCGCGCGACAGAGAAGTTTATGTTTTTCCTTGCCGCACCACAAGCGAGACACGGACGAGGTGTTTCAAGCTCTGTTACCCTGTTGTGTATCCCAACGTGTTAAGTGATATAAAAGTTAAGGAAATTAAGTGGTATCAAAATGAAGTTATAATATATTTTTATATAAATTACGCTAAATTAAATTGATGCATATTTATTTGATACATCAACCTGGAATAAAAATAATATAGCTAAAATAACCCCACCCCACTCCTTCCAAAATCATTTGCGACCAAGTTGTATTTAGTATAGCAATCCATTTTAATTAACTTAACAATTGGGACGATATCGAGCTGTGCTTGAAAGCGATGATATTCTAAATCAATTGCATCTCAAACTTATTGAAGATAGTTAAATAGATATCATACTTACATTTCGAACAGGAATATGAGCGACTCGCTCAAGATGCGCTCGCAATATTTCTAGGTATTGAAAATCTTCATTTCTCCTGCTTAAGTTTTCAAACAAATTCAATGTTTCGGTCAACGATATACTGGCACCAAGAACCAAATTAACATCAATGTAATGGGTGTGTAATTCGTTAATATTGTTTATATTTATCAACACACGGGGAAAACTGTTTATTGGTCGTACTCCTGAAATATAATAATACTTAGTTTGGCCTCTAAACCCTCCATAGGAGCAGCGTGGTGGAGTATACTCAAGGCTCAGCTATGAGGATAGACCCGTGCTCTGCGGACTATTCATGGGATGTACACATTAATTCATTTATTGTTATTAAATCTTACCTCTAGCAGTATTTCCTCCAACTAGCATATAAGAATCATAGCCAACTTCGTCCAAAATGTTGAACACTGATTTTATGTGGTAAACTTCAAACCAAAACCTTCCATCAGAGAGAACTATTCTCTTAGGTATAGTTGGCAGTCCTCCATTATGAATATTAACTAAGCACCAGTCTTCGTCCTCGTTCTTAGTAGTTTTGCTACAAGTTTGCCCAGTTCTTGGGCAAGTGTTTTCATTAACGTCCTCTATATCTTTGATTGATTGCACCGTGTTTTGATCTGGATTCATCACAAGAGATTTGAATGCGTCGAGTATGGGACGATATCCAGTGCAACGACACAAGTTACTACCGAAAGAATCTTCGATATCTGCTAGGCTTAAGTGAGGTTTACTTTGAGAAAGGCTAAAAATGTAATGACTGGTTTTATAATTGTATTTCTTAGATAAAATAAACTGATGCAATGTAAGTAACATACTCGTGTGTCCGTTAATATCAGATAATCATATTTTTCTATGGAGTCCAATAATAACACAGGCCAACAAAAAAAACCTTTTTTAATAACTTTAGCTACATAATTTGTATTATAGTTTGATGTGCTGATTCTGAAAAAAATAATAAAAAAATTGTACCACTCTCCGATTTCTCGCATTTTTTTTTTATTGTAAAGGGCTATTTTTATAGACCTACATGTATATACTATACTAGACAGGCTGTTCAGTACTAAAAGTTTGGACACCTATTATGGGCACACAAGGACACCAAATGTTGCCAACGCACTTTAGTCAGCTGTGAGCAAGCGAGTCAATAGATGTCATTTGAAAAACCCCAACCATTCAAGAACACATATAATAACTGCATATTGTTTATTGTAAACAGTTAAACATTTTCATTATTTACGTTTGAACTTTATTTGAGTTTATAACCTTAATTTTACATTTTTAAAAATTATTTAGTGCAAAATATAATATACTAGCTGTTGCCCGCGGCTTCGCACGCGGAAATTATGCTTATCATATTTGTACCCGTTACAGAAAAAAAATTAAAAAGGTTCATTTTAAATATTAAAGTACTTATATTTAGGAATTTACATACTGAAACCTACGATGCAGTCACAGATCATTCCTCTGGGAGCGGGTTTCGAATAATAAACAACATTAACATTAATTTGTATTTTTTTTCTTATTCATGAAAAATTTTGAAAAACACGTAATCATGTATTTCATTAATTAGAGGAACGTTTGTTGCAAATTTAAAACGTCATATTTAATCGTTGATATTTTAAAAAATATTGCATACAAAGTTTCATGTTGCTTCCGGGAAAAACTTTTAATTTTTTCGTGACGAAAAGTTTTCTAAAATATGACCCAAAATATAAGGAACAACTTAACAAATTTCCTTCGAATCAGTTCAAGGGTTTTCATGTGATGCCCGGACAGACATACATATGGATAAACACATGGACAAAGAAACGGGCAGACAATAATTTTATTTTAAACAGTAAAAAATAAACAAACGGTTTAAAACGGTTCTGTTGTTTCCATCCGTTGAAGAGTTACATATACTCTCCCTCTCCCTCGCCCTCTCTCGCTCTCGCTCTCGCTTTCGCTCTCACTCTCCCTCTCACTCTCGATCTCCCCCTCCCTCTCCCTCGCACTCTCCCTCTCCCCTCCCTCTCTTCCTTTGCCTCTCTTCCTTTCCCTCTCCCCTCTCCTTCTCCCTCTTCTTTCTCTTCCTGTCCCACTCTCTCCTTTTCCCGCTCCCTTTCCCGCTCGAGGTCCTTCTCCCGTTTCATGTCCCTCTCCTTCTACCACTCCCAGTCCCTCTCCCGCCCTCACCCGGTCCCTCTCCTGCTTACTCTCCCAATCCCAGTCTCTCTCTCGATTCCTATCCCTCTCCCCTCCCGCTCCCGTAAAGTTCTCTACACTAAATTTTTGTTTCTCACTGTAATTAATAGTTAATAGTATCAGGCGTTACTTTGCGGAAATCCATTGTTATTAAGTTTCAAATTCCATGCTCTAAATTAACCCTCTAAGGGATGTTAAATTTACTATTTTATTAATTTAGTTAAAAAACATGTCAAATTTAACTTTTGTACACAACTATAAACTTACATAAAAATTTTCATAAAACTGACGAAGTTGATTTTTTATGTAAATGACTTCCAACCCCTATTTTTAGGGGATGAATTTCAAGAAAATTGTGATATATTTATTATTTGTATCTAATTATAAGCTTATATACAAAATTTCACCCTTCTTACTTCAAAACTGACGAAGTTGCCATACTAACTTGCACACTCTTATTTAACCCTTTAGGGGATGACTTTTCAAAAAAATGTAATACCTACTTCCAAATTTTGCTTCTAATCTGGAGCTAATATGTAAATTTTCATGTTTTTTACTTCAAAAATGACGAAGTTGCGTTCTAAGGTCCCAAGAAGTAAGAAATTAACCCTTTAAGGGATGATTTTCGAAAAAAACGTGTTAAAGTTAACTTTTGTTTATTACTATAAACATACATAAAATTTCATATTTATAACTCTAAAACTGACGAAGTTGATTTATATGTAAAAGAATTCCAACCCCTATTTTTAGGGGATGAATTTAGAGAAAACAGTGATACAGTTATTTTTTGTGTCTAACTATAAGCTTATATACAAATTTTCACCCTTCTTACTTCAAAACTGACGAAGTTCCCATACTAACTTGTACAACCTTATTCAACCCTTTAGGGGTTGATTTTCCAAAAAAACACATAACTTTTAAATTTCGTTTCTAATCTTGAACTAATATATAAATTTTCATGGTTTTAACTTCAAAAATGACGAAGTTGCGTACTAAGTTCATTTGAAGAAATTAACCCTTTAAGGGATGATTTTCCAAAAAAATGTGTTAAAGTTAACTTTTGTTTATTACTATAAACTTACATAAAAAAATTCATATTTATAGCTCTAAAACTGACGAAATTGGTTTGTATGAAAGTGACTTCTAACCCCTATTTGTACCCCTTAGGGGATGAATTTCCAAAAATCCGTTCTTAGTGGACGTCTCCTTAGCAGAAACTATCTCCCTGCCAAATTTCATCTTAATCGGTTCGGTAGTTTCTGAGATTTTTTGTTTAATCAGCGGTGTGTCGCTTTTCAATTTTATATATATATAGATGACACCGCTGCAATCTTGAACCAAACTTGACCGAACGAAGCGCTGTTTTTGGAAATTCCACCCCTAAAAGTTAATCAAGGGTTAAAACCACTTACTGTTAGAAAATCCACTAAATTTGAATCAAGCTCTACGAAAACCGGGGTTTAGCGTTTTGTGTAGGAATAAATTAATACGTCGTGTAAATCAACCTCTATAGTATGTAAATAGGGGTAGAAAGTTTATTTGAAAACCCGCTTATTTTGAAGCATGCCCTACCAAAACCGACAATTAGCATTTCCTTTAAAAATATTTACCTGTTTTAGCGTTTTTGGAAAATCAATCCTAATGGAGATAAGTAGAGCTTGAAGGTTTATTTAAAAACCTTATGCTTGCTTCAGAATCAGCATTCAGAAGCAAGCATTGCGAAATCTTTTATGTAGAGTCATGGTTAGAAATAAATAAATGTGTTTAAGCGTTTTTTAAATATAAACCGTTAAAGGAGGCAAACTGATTGAAAGTTTTTTTGAAAATCCGCTGGTACATTATATCGGGAACCTATGTACGAAATTTTAGCTTTTTAGCTCCAGTACAAAACTGGATGTGGACGTCAATAAGTCCAGAAATTGCCTTTTACAAGTAAAAAAAATTAAAATGCGAGAAATTTGTGGGTGATAAATATACTGATATCGGATATGATTTTAGTATCCAAAAATACATAAGATTTAGGTAAATTTGTTTAAAAAGTTCTTTAAAATGTGTTTTTTGTTGGCCTGTGTAATAATTTAATAACAGGTTAACCCTTCAACTGATATTGATATTGATTCGTATAATGAAATCTAAGTTCTTTTTTAAAATAATAAATTATTTTTCAAGCATCTTACTTTATGTCAGACTGATATCCATGAACACTAAAAATGTAATATGTAATTTTACCTATACATGCTCATAACAAATCCGGGACTGCAATGTCCGCATTGAGATCCGAAATACTGATTCAACCGCTTCTGTATTATGTTGTAACCAATTTTTCTATTTCCGATACCTTCCACTGTCGTAATTTCCCAGCCATCGCAAGAGAAGATAACAACCAAGCACTGAAATTGGAAAACTGGATAAAATCTGCTTCTATTTTTGTATATTGAACACGAGATCTTGGTTACTTGTTATTTTATATTACACGTGGATATCTATACACATCGACTTCGATAAGGCCTATTCTTTTCAAATTATCTAAAAAACAAGGAACATGCTAGAACATGATAAGTTATTCATACATTACTTGCTGACCTAGCAAAGGTATTAATTAGAGCGCAATAAGTTAATAAAGATTATACAAATCTATCTCGCTGGGAATCGAACCCAGGACCCTTGACGCGGCGATCTGGCATGGTAAGATTATGCCTCAAACGTCGTCACGGTCGTCTGTTGTTGCAATGAAGGTTACAGACGTTTGTTTGATATTGCACATATTGCATCAGCTTATCCAATATTTAAATGTATAATTTGTTTATACACATGGTTGCAATGCCCTGAATACAATTTTACTATAGTCACCGCGAACTAAGAAGCCCAATTTGTCGTTTGCCATCACAGTGACATTAGAGATGTACAAAAAAAATCAGTTCACGAAAGAAACCAATTTTTACAACAAATTGATTCAAAATTATAAGACCTTCTAATCGATTCGATAGTTAAATTTTAAACTGAAAACCGTAAGTAATATTTAGGTACCTAGTTTCCTACCTACTACCTCGATTGGTCTCGTACCGCGTATTCTCAATATGTGTCTACCTATTTACGACTTCAATAAAATATTCTTTTATCCATTCGCCCATGAATATCAACAACACCAAAAGCATCACTGGTGCGTAGCCGGCCAAGAAAGAGAGAAGAAAAAAAAAGAAAGATAGATCACGATAGAATGAAAGTCCCGCTCAGTTTCATAATAATATTTTGACATAATATTATATTATGAGCGTCAGGAAAAAACTACAGTGAATAAATTCTTGCTTATTTCGTAAGACACATTCATGTATACATAATTATTATTTTGTTGAAAAAAAAAAATGTTTACCGCAACCTTAAATACATAATTACATATAACATATTATCTGCAGTTAGTGTCCATGGATGGCGAAGTGCCCATATATAATGGAAAATGTCCTTTGTTAGCATCCAATTTGTCGTGGTTTTGTTGGGTACCTAATTTTAAATTCAAATGCAAGCAAATTATTTTTAACAATGTAATTAAATTAATCAATTTTCATTTTTAAATTTCGATTACAGTAATGTATCGATTAAGTTTGTTTTATAAACGGTTTCAAGCCGTCACATCACCCTACGTCAGATTAGATTTAGGCTTCTTCATATAAGATTGTTTCGACGTCATATATTTTTATTAAATTTTGCATAAATTATGATGTGATGGGATTTTTACTAGATTTTAACGTATAATATGATTTACAATTAACGCCAAAGAAAATGAGTAGGGATTTTTAACAAATTTTGGCAAAATCCTTTGTCCGTAAGTATTCAACTATTCATGTCAAGTAAATGAATATTCCATTTCGCTCAAAGACACCCATACAAGGTTAGGTCATATTAATAAATAGCAGCTATCATTATGGGCATCTTAGATAATTTTGACAATAATTGTTATTACGAAATACCTTGCGCGAAATTGGAATAGTTCTCTGTTAGTTTTTGGGAACATTCACACGTTAATAATTGTTAATAAAATTTCAGGTTATTTAAACCAATTAGTCAAGCAAAGTAACGAGGAATTTAAAATATTTTTAATACTGTTCAGTACTGTAGAATCAATCATCCTTATGTGACAATTCATTTTCCGAAGAGGCTCGTACTTCTTTTTTTCTTCGCGCATCGCCAAAGGTTGTACACAACCTCGTAAGCAAATGCTTTTTTTAATGCTTTTAGCAGGCAAACGGGCAGACGGGTCACCTGATGGTAAGTGATTTTTTCATTTCATAGTATTTAGTTCGCTTCGCTGTTTAGGGTGAGTTATCTCAATTATAGCATCGTCACAGGCATCGTCAATATTTATTACAATGTATCAATAGTTAAATATATCATAGTAGACAAAATTTACTTACGGTGTTCACTGAGAAAGATACGATTTCACGTGTGTTAGGATGGACGGCACGAACATCGACCACGCAGGCGCCACAGCCGCCTTCCAAACACATGTACTTCGTGCCTCGCATGTCTGCATGACGACGGATGAACTCGTTCAATGTAGTGTACGACGGAAGTTCACACCCCGCTTCAAATATAAGTTACAGTTTAGTTTCGTGTAAATAATAATAATAAGTATATGATTTAAACTTAAGTCATTGTGAACTGTACATATTTTACGGGTAGTCACGATATTTATTTAATCAGTACAAAGATATTTTGATCCAGTTGCATAGATCGTGTTCACGCAGCTGAACTCTCCATTTTTTTCATGAAAAGAGTCGGCAAACAAGCTGTAGATCCACCTGATGGTAAGTGGCTATCGTCGCCCATGAATATCAACAACACCAAAGGCATTACTGATGCGTTGCCGGCCAAGAAAGAGAGAAGAAAAAGAAAGAAAGCATGCAACTGGGTCGAAATATCGGCGTACGAAATAAATATCGTGAGTACATGTATCAAAGTAAAATAATAATACGAGTATAACTATGTATGCTTACTGACATACCGGAATAGATCCTGTAAGGATTTTTAGAATTTTTGTGTATTTATCTGATCATTTGTTCCAGATTCGTGCTCTCAGAAACGAATTAATCGGTTTTATTAAATACCGACTGATGTATGGTAGTGAACCTAACAACTTTCAGGTAACATTTGATGTCAGTTTTATTTCAGAAATAAAAATAGATTATGTTAATTTCAATAATAATTCTGACATTACATTTTTGTAATTTATTAGGACGACTGAATTGTGAGAGCAGGTAGGGGTTGTTAGAAAGCCCCAAACGCCACTTCACATATTTCAGTCGGCACCTAATAAATTACAATAGCATGTCTAATAAAATGCGAGATAAAAAATAAAATGTGGTAATAAAAAGTAAAATAACATTACCAGTATATTTTGTTCCGTTGATAATAAAATGTATTCTGTCCATTGCACTTGGTGTCAGTCTTGTTACTGAAGAAACGATTACATGACAGTATCGCACACTGTAGTGAAAGTGTTCTTGTATCTCAAAGCAATATCATATAACTCCAATTTTACAGGTTTTATAGGTTGCTCTGCACAAAAAATAAAACGGGACAAATATAATAATTTACACTTCACTTATAATAATTTACATTTCATTACAATAACCCATAACCCGAGAACAAATTATTATCTGTCACATAAATATCTGCCTCGGCCTTGAATCGAACCCGGGACCCCTCGCTTCGTAGGCAGGGTCGCTATCAACTAAGCTACAGGGTCGTCACAATACTCGTATGGTATGATGTTACAAGTACGTGCCGCGTTCGACGTGTCGGGCCAATTTCAGAACTTAGAACAGAGTGACTTTTCTGTACCAAAATTAAGTAACACAAATAAATTATCGAACATTTTGTTCTTAAATAAATGATCTCGTACATGTTAAAATGTCGAATAATGATAGGATTTGTGAAAAAACAAAACGATTATTTTAACTTTGTGAACTATTCAGTAAAACTATGGTTACTGAGTTGCTTCATTGATAACAAGGGGCACAAAAAAGCTGAATCGCTACACGGCGTATATATAATTGCTCCTTACGTCAGTGTGATACGCACAGGTGATTTGTTTAGCATAAAATAATTAATGAATGCGTAAGTTTAATTACTTTTTCACTTATCAGCTACTTACTACTAGTTTCCACCTGCGGCTTCGCCTGCTGAAGAGTGGTTTCAAAAACTAAATCACTATCTTAAACGTCCTAATCATACCAGGAGAACGTACAATCAGGATAAAATCTATCCTATTTTCTTGTCTTAGATATGGACTATCAATCTGCTTGCCAAGTTTCATCTTAATCCGTTCAACGGTTAGCGCGTAATGAAAACACAAACATCCAATCATCTTCACAACCTTGCACATTTATAATATTAGTCGGATGTTTATAATCACGAAAAGAGGTGCCATCCACAAGATGCTGTTTGAATCGTCTGTTACAGACGGAAGGGCCGTAGAGAGACAGAGAGAGATATCATGTTCAACAAACAGACATTAAATGTTCAAGATACTGAAATATTGTTTGGTATAAAAACTGATTGCTGGTTAAATCTACTACTGTAAAACGGTTTGTTAGCATAAGTATTTAAAATGAGTAATAGTCGATAAACTTACTACATCGTAACCCTACATTGCGCGTGTCCTGACACGCACTTGCTCGGTTTTTAACCGACTTCAAAAAAGGAGGAGGTTCTCAATTCGACTGTATTTTTTTTATGTTTGTTACCTCAGAATTTTCGACTGGGTGAACCGATTTTGATGATTGTTTTTTTAAACAAAAGCTGGTGCTTGTCATGTGGTCTCACTTAAATTTTATTGAGATCTGACAATGGCATCCATGAGAAAACCATATAAGTCTTAAATTTGCATTAAGTATGTGCACGACAAATGGACGAATAACTCAATATCACGCCAACCGATTTCGATGATTCTTTTTTTAATCGAAAGCAGGTGCTCTTCATGTGGTCCCACATAAATTTGAACGAGATCTGACAAGTAGTTTTTGAGTAATTTTGAAGTCGGTTATTTTTTGTTAGTAAAATTTTTAGGGTTCCGATTTTACTTCGTATTCTTACTTTCTTATAGTTTCGTCATGTCCGTTCGTCTATCCGTCTGTCTGTTCGTCTGTCCGAAGCAAACACCGAGAGCCCTAGCGTTAGAAAGCTGTAATTTGGCATGGATATACATATTTATTATATTGTTGTTGCGGGCTGCGGCACACGTATTTTATTTAACAATTCGACTATGTTCGACTGCAAGGCTATAAGAACTCAATGATAATAATTGTTAAACAAACAGATAGTGAGTGACCATTTCATCTAAAGACATCCGTAACACCAGCCACTCGATACGCTACGATAAGCCCGAATGCTTTTGGTTTTCATATCCCAGGATATTACTTGTTAACTAAAAATGAAAACGATGAAACTACCTTGTTAACTGCTCTCAAAAATTACAACAAATTCTATGGTAGATCATCGAACATTAATGATATGGTAATTTAACTTAGAAATTAGCATAAGGACAAAGGGTATTAAGTTGAAAACCAAAAGAAAAACAAAATGAAGCAATGCGTTGAATGGATCTTTATTTTTTAAAATATTGTATTAGGTAAAAAGTTTTAACTGGTTTGCAAGTTTAAAGTTATTTGTACTAGTGTTTACCAGTGTGATGACGAACTGTAAAAATATTTTTATTAGTTAGGTTCTCATTTAAGTGACAGTGATGTCTTTATTTTTTATTACACATTCTTTACACTACACTTTACACTATGATACATTTCTTTAAACCTAAACCATTAAGGTAGAAGATTGTTGGCTTATTGTCAAGGATGAACTAAAGTAGATAGCAAATATCTCATTGTTGGCCTTAACGATAATATGAAGTTTGAATAAATTTTACTAACAAAAAATAACCGACTTCAAAGTTACTCTAAAACTACTTGTCAGATCTCGTTCAAATTTATGTGGCATTACGTGACAAGCACCTGCTTTTGATTAAAAAATGAATCATTGAAATCGGTTGGCGTTCGTCCATTTGTCGCGCTTACTTAATACAAATTTAAGACTTATATGGTTTTATCATGGATGCCATTGTCAGATCTCATTAAAATTTATATGGGACCACATGACAGCCACCAGCTTTCGATTAAAAAAAAAAAACCATCAAAGTCGGTTCGCCCAGTCCAAAGTTCTGAGGTAACAAACATAAAAAAAATACAGTCGAATTGAGAACCTCCT
Organism: Thymelicus acteon; assembly: GCA_951805285.1. NCBI lineage: Eukaryota > Metazoa > Arthropoda > Insecta > Lepidoptera > Hesperiidae > Thymelicus > Thymelicus acteon. The sequence goes on along the minus strand of OX638213.1, from coordinate 8,154,793 downwards.
CCTTTTTTGAAGTCGGTTAAAAAACCCATTTTTGAGATTGTGTTCGAGATTCTGGTTTTAGTTGGATTTCTTCGTTTTAAAATTATAAATGATCACTAACTTAGGTACATTATGACTGATTGACACTTTATATTAAACCTACTACGTATTTGCAACTAACATAGTTTTAGATGATTATTAATATAGATGCCTATCACATTACCTAATTTTAAGGGACCTTTACCCTAACTAAAGGTGGTGTAATAAGAGGGAGTAAGTGTCCCGATCTAGGGCGATCGGCGTGATCCGATCTGACTCCCTTACTCCCTGACTATCGGGAAATAGCTGTTAGGCATTAAGGGAGCTCAGTCGTCGCATTAAGAGCGTACAGTGCGGACTACGGACGTTCTTGTAGTTTAATTAGATTATTGACGCGATGGCGTGTAATAAATAGAATGTGTTAAAGAATGTAATTGAGCTCTGTAAAGAGATTTTAGTGGCAAAAAGAAAACAAAGACTATTTAAATAAAAAGTATACCTTAACCCAAGTCTTTCTCTTCTTCCTTTTTTAATTTTTACTAATAACACAGCGATAACTTAGTGTTGAAGTACTATGTGGTCTGGTGTCATGACGACGACGCGACGTTCAATCGAGACGACGTTATACGTATCGACTGAGTTAGGGTCCGATTAATAGGGCGGTATAATAAGCTACACTAGCTTGGGGACACGCCCAGCCTTTCGATAGGGTCCTTAAAATTGGGTGATATAAATCTACGATCGTTTTTCCCCGATAAATTCCAACTGAACATCCCCAAATGAACATCAGCATAAAAAAGAATACGTTTATATTAGTCCTCGGCCTTTTTATGTGCGGACAAATAAATACTCATCGAATATTATTTAAGGCAAACTTCAAGCCATACTCATCACCAAACTGTCGGTTTACGACATCGTTCCCAACTTAGAAACCCTCTATTTACACGAAGCGTCACCTGGCGGTACTCCCTAATATTAGCATACAATTTATGGCAGTCCAGGAGTCGCCTTACCTGAATCCACTCTATATTTTACTCCTATCTCAACGTAGATAGTTCGAATGGTTTTGACAATAAACGTCGTACAAGCTACATTGGTAAAACCCTTTCATTCCTTCATCTAAGGGTAAAACTTACAAGGACATTTTATTCTGTATCTGTATTGTAGCTACGTTCGTGTGTTACTGTTATAATAACCCGCTTGCGAATGTTAACAATGCCTGATTAGGTGTTTTATTTAGAATTAACAATATTTCAGGCAATGATTTTATATGTATCTACTTATAAAAAGAAGATGACAGACACAGACATGTATACTAGAGTACATATCTGTGATGACAGACAATATATATTTAATGGAATAAAATTTATAGACCAAGAGCCCAGAGCGATCAGACATGACTTATTTTCACATGGATGAAACTTTAACAACTCAGTAACGTCTAGCGTACTTTGAATACCTTGCGTGCTTGTGAAGCTTGCCCTGTGACACCTGGGCAGGTACTAGGTGAGAAAGGTAACTAAAAATAAGAGTAACTACACTTCAATTTACATGGCTGATTTTTATATATATTTTGTAGAATATTATTCTAAACTAGTATCATAAAGCGTCAGACACTTTTCATGGACCAGAGGGATTGTCAGACGCTTTAAACGCAAAAACTGACGAATTTGTTTAGCGCCTGTGAGAAAGTGAATAATACGTGTGTGCACTATTTACGTGTGCACCAAGTGATTCGCCAGTAAGCGTTGTTTAAGTGCATTACGTTGTTTGTTACCCTCATCTTAATGTGTGAAAAAGATTATTCTTGTTCTAAGCTTGTATGGCGTGTAGACCACTTAATTTTGAGTTCTTTCTAAATTATAAGAGTTCAAAGTAATTCAAAGATTTTTTTCTAATATTGTGGCACGTTATGTCATCGAAGACACGAAGTTGATATACAACAAACATTTAATTAATTAATTTAGATTTATATGCCCGTGGCTGCGCGCGTGTGGATATCAATTTTTTACAAATTCCGCGGAATCCCTGAACTTTTTCAGGATAAAAGTACCCAATGTGTTAATCCAGGGTATAGACTAACTATCTATGGAGGAACAAACATCCAAACATCTTCACAAATTTTCTTATTTAAAATATTAATAGGATAATATACATTTTAAAAGCTAATGTATTAACAGAACTTCCATCATATCATCTTCACAATCACAACCCATAAATATCTCCGTGCTGGTATCGGGTTTAACAATTTCTAGGAACAAGCCATAGTTCACGCTTGCTTGAGTGAGGATTGACAGATTTCATACACCTTTGAGAACAATACCTTGCACCTCACAAGCACGTATTGCAGGCAAAGCTGAACAAGAAACTCGCCTTGAATATTTAGGTATACCTTACCTAGAAAACTACTGTTTTTCTATCCTGCTTTCACTGATTCACTGATCACATAATGGACGTACAAAGTAGAACTGAGAGAATTTGTCTGCAAAGATGAGTCTGTTTTTAGTAGTATAGGCCACGAATAGAGGATCAATACAGCCACCGAATCTATTTAGCTCCGACTGGATGCAACATGACTGTATCTCATTCTACTCGGCCTAATTCAATTGTAAAGTTCGCATTCGGTGAAAATGTTTTTACAGCTGTATCAGCTTTTTTAAGTGCATTGCTGAATAGGCCGAAATAGCACATGGTAAAAGATTATTATCGTATGTAAATAGAAGTTATTCCTTTTTCAAACAGAATAAATAATTTTTACCAAACGAGTAGATAAGCTGTCATCATGACAAGTGAACTACGAAGTTCATGTCTCTGTACTATCGAAGGTTTTGAAGTTTCCAGCCAAGAAGTGACTAGAATAAGGGCGGTAGCGAGATTGTTACGGAAGCATTTATAAGATTGGGATTAAGTTTCGTGTTACTAGGTTTAAAATTATGTCTATTCCATAGTTCGTCGTTTTACTGATAGCAAAGATTTGGCTCATTACGGCAAAGTTGGTAATGGTAATAACGAAACCAAATTAGATTTAAGTAGGCCTTTATGCGCTCAACTGAGCCATCTCAACATGCGCTTAGCACGTCTCTTGGTGAAGTTGTGCGTGACGTCGCGGCCGACGTCAAACCGGAAGACTGGACTGCACTGATTCCCTTCGTTTGTCCTTTTTATTGCCCCTCGACCGAGGTGCGTACGCGTGCCTAATGTGCGTATCCAGTTTTGGATCCGCGTTCTCTTCAAATCATTTATATTTCTTTCTCTTTACTCTATTGTTACTAGTCTGCTATTCAAATAAGAAAGGGGCAATATTAATTTTGCTTCATTTGCTTCAGTTAAATGAAAATTTTAATAAATATGATAAATTACAATTACAATTAATTAGTTAATTATGCAACAAAAAGTATTAATTATGATATCTTTTTTATTACCAGCGCGCCGCTGAAAGAGGTCTAATTCATTAAATCGCATCTAAAGTATACAAATGTTTGTATTTAGGTCTCGAGTTGTTTTCTTTTCAGCTCATTTTTACTCAATTTATCATCTCTAATGGTTTTTACTTATTCTTTTCTATCTAACCAACTCTTTCTGAGAATTAATAGCGACCGTATCATAAAGATAAATGGTAATCTTGAAACTAAGCACTTAGATTTATTTTTTAATTTCCATCTGAGATCTGAGATATTTTTGTTTACGTTAACGTCGCTTTATGTGGTCACAGCCTCGGACTCTTTGAGGTTAAAGTCAGCTAGCTTTACATGTTTGAAAATAAAATAAAATTTAGCATGTGTATGAGTGATGTTATCACAGTGATGCTTTGAGACATGATGTGTATCAGTAAAACCAAAGACATTATCGCTTTGCCCGCCAAAAAGGAAAGGAAGAATCGGCAATTTCTTACTCTCTGACACTACGGCAAAAACACATAAAAACATTACAGCATGTTTCGTTTATCGGCAACTAGACAAAAAAAATCGTAAGTGAAGGCACCATGTAAGTAGTCTATTTATTTTACTTAGTTATTTTAACCAATTTGAATAAGTCACAGGCAGACACTTATTTTATTTATTGGTTAGAAAAAATAATACATTGTTACTCTTAGTATTAGCATAAGAATGTCGGCACATTCATCATTTGTATTTTCCTTTCAAGCCAAAGGCTGGGGAAACCAATAAAGTGAGTTCGAAATAGGAATGTGAAACATGATTTATTATGTGCGTTTTTTACAGCGTAGTATAAGTAAACATATAAAAGTATAAAAGTAACGTATAAAAGTATAAATAAACGCTTTACTGCAATCTCTTGGTGAGGACCGATCTAGTGCTACCTTAAGTATTCATTTTATTTATATTTTCCAACTGTTTCAGTTAATCATTGATTCGACCAACTCAAGGCACAAAGACGATACGTGTGGCGTAATGGTTTCGTTACCGAACCGCCGAAGGGCCCGGAGTTCGATTCCCAGCGAGGCGGAAATTGAATGATGAGTTTAATTGAAGTATACTTCGTATGGGACTTGCAAAATAAGGTTGCGTTAAATGTTTACGCTACCATGGAGGGGGTATGAAAGCACTGAATAATATTGTTTTGTATGTTTGCAACGAATAAACTCAAAAACTACTGAACCGATTAAAAAACAAATTTTCACTTAGAATGCTATTTTTTTTCTAGGTTTGCGTGTGTGTGTGTTCTTGTCAATGTTATGTGTGACACAGGGAATTCTTGTGTAGGGTATGAGTGTGTAGCTTTAATTTTTTTATAACCACACTGATTATAATTATATTTATTTTATCTTCAAACATTTTCATATTAGCATCCAATATTGGCTGTAAAGGAAAATGCCGTAAAGAACCAAGAGGTATAATTGCTTGGTAAGTTACAAAAAATAAAAAAATACACGGCAACATTTGCAAGCGTCGCCACGTCGCCGCGTCGATTGCAAAGAGAAAATGCGAAGTTTCAGTCTCAATGAAAACCGAGTTCTAGCGATAAGGAAAAAGGTAAGGTGAAGAAATATGAAGGAAGTCACATTCAACGTATCTGAAGTGCCTATTGTACATTCTTATATACATTCATTTGCATTCAGTTGTGAAATTCCTTGTGATTTTATTGTCGCCTTAGTACAATAGTAACAGAACTTAGGAAATTAGATCAGAATACTTCTGAACTAAAAGTGCACGTCCGAAAATATTATCTCATTCAAAGATACCTCCCTATACATACAACATCATTGATCTCATTACTAGCTTCTACCCGCGACTTTGCCTGCGCCGACTTCAGAATTGGGTCCTTAGAGGAATGAAGAGTACGATTAATATAAGAAATGATTGATGAATGAATATAATGATAAATTTCTGAACGCACATATAAATATTTGACAACCAAACGAAAATTTGACAAAATAACTTCAGTTGTTTCACAGCTGGGAACATTTTGTATTGGAAAATTAAATTGTCGTTTTTAGTATTTTCCGTTACTTATTATTTACGTTTCTCATCGTTTAAACCTTTCCTGAAGTTCCACAAATATTTCAAAAGCGGCCAAGTGCGAGTCGGACTCGCCCATGAAGGGTTCCGTAGCAGCAAGTAACATAATATAAAAGTTCTTTTAGTTCGTTGTAACTTTGATCAATGTTTTTTGTGGTTTACGATTTATGACGTATTAAAAAAAAACTACTTACTAGATCTCGTTCAAACCAATTTTCGTTGGAAGTTTGCATGGTAATGTACATCATATATTTTTTTTAGTTTTATCATTCTCTTATTTTAGAAGTTACAGGGGGGGGACACACATTTTACCACTTTGGAAGTGTCTCTCGCGCAAACTATTCAGTTTAGAAAAAAATTATATTAGAAACCTCAATATCATTTTTGAAGACCTATCCATAGATACCCCACACGTATGGGTTTGATGAAAAAAACATTTTTGAGTTTCAGTTCTAAGTATGGGGAACCCCCAAAATTTATTGTTTTCTTTCTGTTTTTGTGTGAAAATCTTAATGCGGTTCACAGAATACATCTACTTACCAAGTTTCAACAGTATAGCTCTTATAGTTTCGGAAAAAAGTGGCTGTGACATTTTTTTTTTTTTTTTTTTATAGCCGGACGGACAGACAGACAGACAGACAGACAGACAGACAGACAGACAGACATGATGAATCTATAAGGGTTCCGTTTTTTGCCATTCGGCTACGGAACCCTAAAAATCAAAATTAACCAAATCGGTCCACTTATTCTCGAGTTTTAGTGAGACAAACGAACAGCAATTGATTTATATACAATTTATATAGATTACTAGCTGTTGCCCGCAGCTTTGCACGCGTAAAAATAAAAAAAATTTAGGGGTGGACCACCCTTAACATTTAGGGGGATGAAAAATAGATGTTGTCCGATTCTCCATCCTAGCCGATATAAAGCAAAGCAAAAGCAAAGCAACAACCCATAATTGGTATTAGGCCGTAGTCTACCACGCTGGCCAAGTGCGGATTGGTAGACTTCACACACCTTTGAGAACTTTATGGAGAACTCTCCGGTGTGCAGGTTTCCTCACGATGTTTTCCTTCACCGAAGCAAGTGATAATTAACTTGTAATACGCACATAATATTTGAAAATTAGAGGTGCGTGCCAGGATTTGAACTCGGGCCCCTTCGTTCGGGAGACCAACGTTCTAACCACTAGGCTATCACTGCTAGCCGATATGCACGCTAAGATTCACGAAAATCGGTCGAGGCGTTTCGGAGGAGTTCAACTTCTAACACCGTGAAACGAGAATTTTATATAAGATTTTAAATGTTTCAGTTCACCACATTAGTACGCAAAAGGATGTACCAGGGGCACATAAATCGAGTATGTTGGTAAACGTACTAGAAGCTGGTGTGACAGCAGTATACGCTTATCTTAATTGCCTTTCTAGATACAATCAGTCTCGAATTTATCTGCGGCACTGTCCCGGTGCTGGACGCTTCAGCATTCTACGCGGCAAAAAAGTTAAATGATACGGACCGACTAGTAACAGTTCGAGTGAACGAAACTTCATTTATTAAATTCGCATCAATCTTTTTCCGAGCTGCTTTTAGAAATGTATTTGTTTTTCTGCTTTCACACTGCAGCTAGCATAAAATTGAAATACAATAAAGAGTAAGGCTGAAGTTTGAAGGAAGTATGGTAATAAGTTGATTTTAGTTCAAATATTATGGATCTGCATGGACCTTTTTCAATTCAAGGGTACGTTTGCTTAAAATTCGTCTTTAAAAAGTGCATCTTTGTTACAATCAAGTGCCAACTGAATGCTAGGTATTGGACAAGTAAAATAATCACGGCAGTATTGCATACTATATGTACTTCAATGACTTCAAAAGGAAAACTATCACATCTAGGTATGCTTAAGTACTTAATGAGTAAATAAATAAATAAATAACGCCACACACTCATAGCCCCACACTAGGATTCCCTGTGTCGTGGGTGCCATGGACAACACACTAGACAAGGACATTCATACCCAGACCGAGAACCGAAATTCAAATTCATCATTCAAATTTCCGCCTCGCTGGGAATCGAACCCAGGACCCTTGGTGCGGCGATCCGGCATGGTAACCATTGCGCCACACGGGTCGTCATAGTAATAGTCGATGAAGTTACAACTATGGAATCCTACATTGCTACATTTGGCCGGTTTTATTAACATTGTTAACAGCGTGTTTCACTGGCTATTTCATCATGAATGCAGATTTCGATTAGTAAATTACAGACACTGCGCCAGTCAATTCAAATTATTACTGGTTATGACAGGATTCAATCAGATATGAATTATGATGTAATTATTTGGTCGTATTTTGCTCGTATGAATAATTACGTATAAAATATTAATTATGGTATTGATGTTAATTGAAATGCAGTTAGATTGTTTTGAGGGAATTTTCATCGTTTACGTGGTTGTGGCTTGTTACAGAATTATTTTACAGAAGTATCATTATTCTGTTTTTGATTCACAATCGACTGCTGCTTAGCTAATGACTCACTGTTGTATAAAATAATAACTATTCTTTAACAAATAATTTATGAAGGAAAGAAAGATCCACTTGTTCTTCGCGTAGTAAGATACTTTAGATGTTACATTATATTTCAATTACATGTCTGGGATATTTAGGCAATTTGTCAATATGACCGCGCTATTTAATCAATGTATCTATTTGTAGCGGCAATTCCGCGCATATGGCGCGGTAGTTTGACTTGTAATACGATTTTAATTGAGATACAGTTTGGAATAAGAAGTAATTAATTTCAATTAAGACTATTATAAGCTATTACCATTGATGTTAGCTATATTCAACATTTTTAACATTATGACAGGATTTCTAATAATCATAAATAAGTAACAATTTTAGAGTCAGTCTTTTCCCATTATGCTGTTAGTTTTATTGCGACAGGATTATTACACAATTATACATAGGTAAATATGTATAATAATACATATTTAAGAAACAATAAAATTATGTATGTACTATGTATAATTTTACAAAGCCCTTTCACCACGAAATTGAATTTTTTATGAGGTATGGCATTGTACTCTGCATAAGTAATTAGTGTAAAATTGTCTGAAAATGTTAAAGTATGTTTTTTGCTAATAAAATGGAGAAACTTAATAATAAACATAAACCGAAACGAATTAAAATACAAATAACTATAGTTACAGTGATATATACTTATTACCTATATCCTTACTATATAGGTATCTAATATAGATACCTATATAGTACGAATATAGAGAAGTAAGAATACTGAAGAGAGCTGATTCGAGATCTGGAAACCCGTAGAATGTTCGCAATTGACCATCCAAGACATATCGCTCAGCCGACTGTATAACAGTTGGCTGGGCTGTGTCTACGTCAGTATTTAGCTCGTTATTAAGTAGTGACGCAAATGAACCAGTATTTAACGCTGTAGTTTGTAACGTGACGCATTATCCGATGCGCCACTCTGTATTAACGACACTGGCGGTGCCAACTGTGCACTTTTCATTCGTTTATGCAGTGAGGAATGGCTCGGGCCATATCCATTACATTTGAAAGCCATTTATTTTGATCACATATGTTTTGTTACCTGCTTCAATGTGAAATTGGAATTCTGTAATTGGTGTATGTTTGCTTGTGTGAGTGTGACCATCTGTCATATGTATATTATTTTTACGATTCCATGTCATAGAAGAGTTAAAATTACTAAATCTACAATATCACTGTTTTGTCTTTTTTGTGACATGAATAATAACTTTCAAAAAATTACGACGAATTGATTTTTTTCTGAATACAATTAAAAAAGGGAAAAAATATACCTAACAACCGAGGCTGAGAATAATACAATTCTTGAAAAATAACCGACTTAAAAATTAGGGATAACTCAAAAACTACTGGTCATATTTAAGTGAGACCACATGACAAGCACCAGCTTTCGAATAAAAAAAGAATCATCAAAATTGGTTCACCCAGTCGAAAGTTCTGAGGTAACAAACATAAAAAATACAGTCGAATTGAATACCTCCTCCTTTTTTGAAGTCTGTTAAAAAACACAGATATCACTTAATTTATGATAATATGAATAAATATCCCTAGATATATTAACTACTAGCTGACCCAGCGAACTTCGTATCGCCTAACAAACTGTTTTTTTCTCAAATAAAAGGAGCCTAAGTTACTCCTTGTTACATCAGCTATCTGCCAGTGAAAGTCCCGTCAAAATTGGCCCAGCCATTTCAGAGATTAGTCGGAACAAACAGTCAGACAGATAGACAAACAGACAGACAAAAATTGTAAAAAATGTTGTTTTCTTATATGTACCGTGTATACATCCAAATGCACTTAGTTAAAAACCGGTTATTTTAAATATTACAAACAGACACTCCAATTTTATTTATTTCTATAGATGTATAGAAGATTTAAAGAACCTATAGACAAACCACGATAACAACTAAACTTTTTTACTGTAAATAAATGGAGATAGCTGAAACAAAATAAATATTTCTTCAGCACTATAATTTTCTAGGTTTATGATAAAAGCCTACTTAGCCTCTTTTATAATATCGGAACTATCTTGTGCTTCACTATAATAGTCTCAGTAAGCCTAAAAAAGAATATTCTGTCGCAGATAATGAGTGGGATGTACCCGAATGGAAAGCTTCTGCGCAATGGGTATTAATTTAGCTTCTAAAGTATTATAACGATAGTTTTCTTATCCCTAGAGTTAAATACCTTATTAATTTACTATAAAGAGTTAATTAATAACATCTTATTTAATAATCAAAGCTATTAATAACAGGGCAAAGCAATGCAGGCATTATCAGAAAAATTAAGAAACGAACTTTGACTGTCTTGATAATTTGTGTTAAACCTTCACATGGTGTTCATATTGGTTTGGCGGGCTTTACACATTTTCAAGGATTAAGTATAACATTAATAGTACTTCTATTATGTCTTCTGTGGTATAACCTCAGATACTGAGGTGTGACAAGATTTTCGCTGCCGAAGTGCTTAATTTTTAGTACAGGCAAATTAACGCCTGATCTAGACACGCGGTAGCGTGTCAAGCCAATTTCAAGCCAACAGAACTGGCGAGCAACACCGTGTGTAATATTACACGAACCATTTGGAGCCACTTTTGACCCCCTCATACTATCAAGTATAAATAACCAAGTAAATTCATACAAATAATTATGAAATTTATGTTCAAGTTAATTTCATGATAAGTAAGGCGTCGAATACTTTCATGTTGACTGATTCTTATTGATCACGTTTAATTTATAGACAAACATAATACTTATTTTTTTTTAATATTGAAAAGTTACATCATGAGCATTTCCATAAATTTTAATAAAGATTATGAAACCTATTTTCAATGTGTATGTAACCCTTCTCACTGCTCTAAATACTTCACAAAAACGTGAAAAAACAACTAGGGTGCCTCTCACGAACTTAATCTAATGCTGTCGAAAACCCGTCGCCGTACGATCCTAAATAACGCCTGACGATATTTATGTAAGTAACGTCGCCACATAAATTATTCAAAATGAACTTAGTCGCTAACTTGAACGGCGAGTGAGAAATGTCGCCGAGGGACGAGAGCCATTCCTCTTGTTTGACGGCTGTTCACGCTTCGCTTCGGCAGATAGACGATTTGCAACTGACAGAAATATTGGTTGCTTTTGGGAATAAATGCCGACAGTTTACATTATTGGCTTTAACTTTTTCATCGTGTAAATATTAGAGACTGCTGAGAAGGCTAATGACCCTTGGTCATGGTAATGCATGCTGAACAAAGGGTGAGGATAGCGATGAAACCCTCCTATTGGAGGTCACTTCACTTTGTTCAGGAAACAATTCATTTTTAAAATAAAATTCCCTCTATGACAATTTGACGAAGATGGCGATGAAACAGTGGCGAGCTTTAATATCGACTTTCTTTGTCTTTTTTAACAAAAAATTAAACCAACGAAAAAAACTGAAAAGCGAAAAATATAATCTAAATTTTACTAACAAAAAATAACCGACTTCAAAATTACTCAAAAACTGCTTGTCAGATCTCGTTCAAATTTATGGGGGACCACATGAAGCAACTGCTTTCGATTAAAAAAAGAATCATCGGAATCGGTTGGCGCGATATTGAGTTATTTGTCCATTTGTCGCGCACATACTTAATGCAAATTTAAGACTTATATGGTTTTATCATGGATGCCATTGTCAGATCTCAATAAAATTTAAGTGGGACTACATGAAAAGCACCAGTTTCGTTTAAAAAAAACAATCATCAAAATCGGTTCACCCAGTAGAAAGTTCTGAGGTAACAAACATTAAAAAAAAAAACAAAATACAGTCGAATTGAGAACCTCCTCCTTTTTTGAAGTCGGTTAAAAATAAACTACTAAACTACTACTAAATATAGTACTATAAATTAATATCCTAAATTAATAGTAAATAAATAATTTTGAGGCAGTGCCAAACCTTTTCTTTCGTCGGTTAATAAACGATATCTTTCTTCTTCATCTCTTCATCTTTTATCTTCCAAATTTATTTACATACGCAAACACATCACTCAATAAATAAATTAAAATATAACAAACCTCTTAGTCGTGCACACATATCATACTCAAATAAAAGGGTGGAGGGCTACCTTACGATATAAGTTGATCCATGACCTGTCCATCATTTATCCTGATCGTATACTGAATACAGATGATAGATCGAAAGCAGTGCGGCAAATCATGCTGACCTTTTCCCCCATTATAAACCATTTGTGAGAAACGGCATTAGTAGTTGAATACTTTATGAGGGCAGTTGAACGATATTTGCTAACGTCGGACTTGCGAAACAGACTCTCACATACACTAGGATTTGTATTGCAAGTGACAGACACACATAACTTCCACATCACAAACAAATAGTTCTTCTTGGTTACAATTGCCTTCTATCCAAGAACAATCATTTTATCTCCAACATAATAATATAATAATAATCTAATACCATTTTTCAGTTTTTCAAAATTTTGCAAATAAAAGGAAAAAAAATAAAAATTAATGTGAATATTGCTTATTTTTCAGAACCCGCTCCTGGAATCCTTTGTGATTTTATCGTGGATTTCAGTATATAAATTACGAGTAACCGCCCTCGCTTTGCTTCGGTTTTCTTATTTTTTACACCTTGGGTTACATTATTGGAGTTTTATTAAGGATCCCTAATTTTTTTGAAAGTATAATATAGCCTATGTTACTCGGGGATAGTGTAGCTTCCCAACAGTGAAAGAATTTTTGAAATCGGTTCAGTAGTTTCGGAGCCTATTCAATGCAAACAAAAAATCAAATCTTTCCTCTTTATATATTAGTATAGATTAAATATAGGTACTTACTTCAATATAAATTCACCGTTTTTTTAATTTTCTTCTGCAAGAGTTACAAATAAGGTAAAACATCATTTCCATATACGAAGCTGCGGGCAACAGCTAGTAATATAATAATAATCTAATACGAGTATAAAGAAAATTTAAAACAAAATACTTAAAATATTCTTAGAATTACTCTTCTAGAGGTGTTTTATTATTTGCTTCATTAATTCTATGTAATGAAGCGAAGACACATTAATCATCATGTTCATCTTTTTAGGGTTGTGTAGAACCAACTAGAAATCTAAACCCATATAGGATTTTAATGTCTGACTCTTAGTCTGTCACGTCCTATTCTAGTATTTCGAATCTACTGAAGAGAAAAGGTCTAAAATTATGGACGTGTACAGTTAATTATTACCGCAATTTCAAATCTTAAGATTCTCAATCTATTGGTGAGGTCCTGATCTATAGGGCTTTACTATAGTTCTTCTTCGTGGAATATTTGTTTACATATTATTTTCAGATATTCACGATATCTATTATCAGTCAATGGGAAATCATAACTTAAATACCCATGGGAATTTATCATACACCTCAATAATATTCATAGCACAAAATACGACACAAAAAATCCCATAAAAATCCGATTCGGACTTGACCAGCTTTTTGTAAATAGAACAACTGCAAAAGTTCACGCACCAATACAATAAATATATTTTTTCTTCCAAATCGATATCGTCAGCGATTTGCCGCGTAACTGCCATGATGGATGTTCCATCGGCACTGAAAACATCGTTTTGTTATTTCTTTGTCTCGTTTCATATGAATTCACTTGTCTCAAGGGTATTTTTCCCCAGTTCATATTTATGTGCCAACTATTACAAGGGAGATATTATTTTAAAATTTGCAAGCTCGGTATTGTTCTCTGTATGATTTATCTATTTGCAAACAGTTTTAATACAAGATTTTGTGTGAAATCAATTGTAATCAAAATTATTATGACGACATCGCACTACATGTCACACGTATCGTCGTTAACTAACTCTATTCTTTGATAATTATTATGTTAATGCGTTTTAACGCATTAATTAGTTTTAACTAATTAAATTATAATTAATAAGCGAAACGTAGATTGTTAAAACATTTTAGATTTTTAACTATTTTTCTGACTATATTTATTTTTCATTTAAATTTCACTCCCATAGTAAAAATCTTTTTATTTAAACCTTAGAAATATTTGTAAAATGCCCAGTAATATAATTCAAGTAGAATCGTAATATTCCGTTCCCAAAGGACACCGCAGGCAAGAAGCATGTCGTGTTATAAACATCATGTAATTGGATTAGTTCATACGCGATCTTAAGCGCATTTTCTCTTGTGATATACGTCTGGTTGTCTCTAAATAAACGGTTTAATTTCCCCGGAGCCAGCAGCAAGGCTGAGCCGGCAATTTGCTGAGCTGTGTCTCATTAAAGAACTCCTTGTCTTCATACAATATGCTTGAATTGCTGATTGCTACCATGTATACCAAATGCAATTTATTGTTATTGAAAATCTGGTAATAAAATAAATCAAGTTCTAGATAAAACCAATCTCAAGAAGGTATTCCATCTTTAACATCCTGATTAATGTCCCTCTGCTCATGAACCTCAAGTTATTCAACTTACAGGCAGTGAAGCAGTTTTTGCTTTTTAAACCTTTCTAAGATTGGATAATCATGATTCAGCATGGTCCGCTATATCGTCGACAAGCTAGGTAAGCTAATTGTGATGGTATTGGGGTAAGGTTTTTTCATCTGCCTGTCTTGTAAGTTGCAAAAATGTTATTAAATTGCTGTCTTAAAGCAGTTAACAATATTTCTTTGTGAAAGGAAAACCTTCTGTGACGCCTGTAGTGTACAGTGTGCAAAAGGAACACTGAATACATCGCCTATTTTAACGTTTGCTGGCTTCTTACATAAAAAAATCTAAAACACAAAAAAATGTTTCTACGCATGTCCTCTATAGTCATTGAGCCCAAAACTGGTTTAATTTGAAGGGCAATAATGCGAAGATGATTTGAGACCACTAAAACAATGCATTAGGTATATTTGGGATTTTCTACTTTCGCCATACATTTTTTTTGCGTAGTAGCACATTCCGGGTATCCACTAGTTTTCCGTAAAAATATTCATATCAAAAGTCAACTCAAATCAAGACTCAAGATTCTTGTGATGTAAAAAGTTTTGATATAATCATGTAAATCGAAGTGTTATTATTTTTGCCTATTCATGTAATCATGTTACAGATCCCTGCGGTCATCTACGAAAACCAAAGTTTCCGTATTATCGGAAGTGACCCTTTTTTCCTATGCGTAAGAAGTTATTACTATTTTTATTAACGAAGTTAAAATCAAAATAAATAGCAGAATATTCCTGTAGTTGTTTTATTACTACTTTTAATAATAATAATCTGTATGAATAATAATATTATTATACATTTAACTTCGCTAACACTCGATAATATTTTCGTTCAAGTTTCTTACAAGAGTGTTACGTGATAAATATTATATGACTTGTATATCTTGTAACGTATCTTTTTACGATACTACGACATAATATCAAGTATTCATTATGCAAATTTTAAGCGACTGATAAATGTTCTAGAAAAATAAACTTGCTCGAAATTTTTTAAATATTTACATCCCTAGAGAAAAATGAAATTTACATGACACATAATTAAGGTTATGTGTCATGTAAATTGGTTAACTGGTATTAACCATAACGCTTTCCGCCCACGTCAGTCTTTTTGTAGGACCGATAATCGGGCCGATTTTTTCTTCCATATTATTTCTGACCGACTTTTTGACCGACTATTGCTATCAGTACGTTCTATTTTTCACCTACAAAAAAAGCGGTCACCGGGAAGCGTAAGGCTTCCCGCCCACGTTTGATAATCGGTGACCGCTTTTTTGTAGGTGAAAAATAGAACGTACTGATAGCAATAGTGCAACGCACACGTCCTTCAACAAGTCGGTCAGAAATAAAATCGGTGCATTCCGACCGATATCGGTGAAAAATGGAACGTTCGGTTCTCACCGACTCACCGACAGTCGGCCGCGTGCACTTGCAAGGGAAGGTGGGTGAATTTTCATTTTTGCCATTTTTATGACAGTTTTCTGGTAACTTTTTGTTTTGTCCCAGAAATTAAGGAATAACAACTGAATTAAATTAGTTTTTTATAGAGTAAGCTCAACTATGATTTAAACAGTAAATTCACGAGAAAATCCAGAAAAAATAAAAAGCCCTGTTGAAGTAAATGATGTTGTGTAGAGGAAAATGATATAGCCCATTGACGTAAATGACGCGGTATGGAGGGTAATGACGAAAATTTAAATCCCAACGTGTAATCAACTTTTTTATCAAGAAAAATAACAATATTCATCTGATTTCATAAAATCTACATAACGTTTTGAAGTTTTATTTTAATGACTGATTACGTATTTTAATAGATTTCATCAGTCATAAAAACAACATGACTTTTATAACTTAATGCATGACTACAATCAATGGTAAGAGGTAATGAAGTCTTGCTTGACTGATAAGCTGTCCGTGTGGTAGCCGAGCGTTCTGGTCTCTGGCCAAAGACCAAAAAAAAACTGACTGGTAGAACAAGGAATGATGAAGAAAAAGAAATAATAGTTAAAAAAAAAACTAAAAAAACACGGTTTTACAGAAAATCCAACTAAAAAAATAGAAAATAAATTTGAATTAACAATCGTGTAATTGTAAAAAAAGCGTGGGGTGCTTTTAAATATATTATCCCTTCTATTCATTGACACCATGCACCCCACGCTTTTATTACAATTACACGATTCTTAATTCTTTATTTTCTATTTTTTTGTTGGATTTTCTATAAAAGCGTGTTTTTTAGTTTTTTTTTAACTATTATTTATTTTTTTATTTTTAGTTTGATTTTCTGATATGAAATTTAGGTTTTTTTCTTTCTTTTTTCTTTTTTACAAAAATAATTAATTATAATTAATAAAAAAAGGTATAAAGATTCTGTGATTCAAGTAAGTAAATAATATTTTGTTTATTTAAATAATTACATACTTGACAAGGTTAGTTTTAAAAGACTGATGTTATTTTTAGTCATAAGAATTCAATAAATCCGTTTGATTGATTTTTTTTATTGCTTACCTTTATGTTACCGATAGCCTTTCTTCTGGATGAATGCACTTCCTCATAATAGTGTCCTGATGGGTAATAGCGTGTTCTACTAATGCCAGCAGGTCATCAAATGTATTAATTGACATTCTATAATATTTAAAAAACTTGTCTGGTCGAAGTCTCAGATCAGCATGACGAACATGAAATATTCCCTTCAATAATCTCTGAGAGATTATTGGATCAACCCAAAACTTTCTTTTTTCTCTTCTGTTCCTCAAAAGCCAATAACAACAAACCTTCCTCTGTAATTCCACCTTCCTCGTTATATTCATAAGATTATCTCTGTCCATGACGTGCTGCTCCCTCGATAGCCACAGACAAAGTGACCAGTACGTTCTATTTCTCCTACAAAAAAAATCGGTCACCGATATCGGTCGTGGTCGAATAGCGAGATGGCCACAAAATTGGTCATAAGAATCGGAGGAAAAATCGGCCCGATTATCGGTCCTACAAAAATTCGGACGTGGGCGGGAAGCGTAACGCTTTCCGGTAACATTAAGGTAAGCAATAAAAAAAATCAATCAAATGGATTTATTGAATTCTTATGACTAAAAATAACATCAGTCTTTTAAAACTAACCTTGTCAAGTATGTAATTATTTAAATAAACAAAATATTATTTACTTACTTGAATCACCGAATCTTTATACCTTTTTTTATTAATTATAATTAATTATTTTTGTAAAAAAGAAAAAAGAAAGAAAAAAACCTAAATTTCATATCAGAAAATCAAACTAAAAATAAAAAATAAATAATAGTTAAAAAAACAAACTAAAAAACACGCTTTTATAGAAAGTCCAACAAAAAAAATAGAAAATAAAGAATTAAGAATCGTGTAATTGTAATAAAAGCGTGGGGTGCATGGTGTCAATGAATAGAAGGGATAATATATTTAAAAGCACCCCACGCTTTTTTTACAATTACACGATTCTTAATTCAAATTTATTTTCTATTTTTTTAGTTGGATTTTCTATAAAACCGTGTTTTTAGTTTTTTTTTTTACTATTATTTCTTTTTCTCCATCATTCCTTGTTCTACCAGTCAGTTTTTTTTTGGTCTTTGGCCAGAGACCAGAACGCTCGGCTACCACACGGATAGCTTATCAGTCAGGCAAGACTTGTCTTCATTACCTCTTACCATTGATTGTAGTCATGCATTAAGTTATAAAAGTCATGTTGTTTTTATGACTGATGAAATCTATTAAAATACGTAATCAGTCATTAAATACTTCAAAACGTTATGTAGATTTTATGAAATCAGATGAATATTTTTATTTTTCTTGATAAAAAAGTTGATTACACGTTGGGATTTAAATTTTCGTCATTACCCTCCATACCGCGTCATTTACGTCAATGGGCTATATCATTTTCCTCTACACAACATCATTTACTTCAACAGGGCTTTTTCTTTTTTCTGGATTTTCTCGTGAATTTGCTGTTTAAATCATAGTTGAGCTTACTCTATAAAAAACTAATTTAATTCAGTTGTTATTCCTTAATTACTTGGACAAAATAAAAAGTTACCAGAAAACTGTCATAAAAATGGCAAAAATGAAAATTCACCCATCTTCTCTTGCAAGTGCACGCGGCCAACTGTCGGTGAGTCGGTGAGAACGGAACGTACCATTTTTCACCGATATCGGTCGGAATGCACCGATTTTATTTCTGACCGACTTGTTGAAGGACGTGTGCGTTGCACTATTGCTATCAGTACGTTCTATTTTTCACCTACAAAAAAGCGGTCACCGATTATCGGACGTGGGCGGGAAGCCTTACGCTTCCCGGTGACCGCTTTTTTTGTAGGTGAAAAATAGAACGTACTGATAGCAATAGTCGGTCAAAAAGTCGGTCAGAAATAATATGGAAGAAAAAATCGGCCCGATTATCGGTCCTACAAAAAGACTGACGTGGGCGGGAAGCGTTACCATGACGGAAGTTTATTTTATCTTTTTTCATTTGGTAGCTAATATATACGTATGTATACGTAATATTATATTATGTACCTATTTTGTTCTCTAGCCACGGCTTCACCAGTGTTCCGCAGTGCCCGGGGTCAGATTTGATCGTCGAGCGAATGTAAACTCGGCGAGAGCCCTTCAGCCAACACTAACGGGATGCAGTTTCACAAATATTTACCTTCATAATAACGTGGTACGAAAATGGTTACATTTTATGAACGCTTGGCTACATTTCATGTCACCCTCTGGTTTGATGCTTTGAAGTATGTAGTGTACAGGCCTATGTCGATTTCAATCTGGATATTTTCACCACTTTCATAAACTAGGTTCGAAGCTTGTTTGTCAAGAAGGGGTAAGTGTAAAAAGGGTTTAAGTAACAAAAACAATAATTCGAGATAAATGCTTTTGAAAGTCAAGACTTCATTTTCGTTACATTCTTAGTATTCGACTTCAAATCTATTTTTTATGATTCCAAAGTATATAAGATACCTTCGAATTATCATAAATAAAGTATTTTTTAAATTATTACTCTGTAATAAGCAAATATTGTCAGTTTTGCCATTAAAACCTAATAAAAATGCGCCACATCCGTGCGTTTTTCACGAAACAAGGATTTAAATAACATTAAATTATATTAAATTTTCCACTATAAAACCTATGCCACAACATTAAGAATCGAAAGACGAATTCAACGATACCCATAACTCTATTTCAGTAATTTCATCAGTTGAACCCTTTTTACACTTACCCCTTCAATTATAGATTGAATTCAATGTGCATGAATTAAGTTAATTCTAACTGTAGCAACTAACTAGTGCTAACTATAGACTACATTATACTACTTTAGACGGAACTAAGGTGAAACGTGCTAATTAAAATGTATCGTTGCTTTTGATTCGGACAATATCATTAAACTCTTTGCCGCGCGGATTGCTAAAATGTCCAGAGTTGGGAGGCTACCAGATAAATTCGCGACTGATCGTATCTAGGAAAGCAATTAAGATAAACACAGAGTTGTCACACCGGCTTCTAGTGTGTTTAGACCGGATGAATTTATGCGCCCCTGGTACTAATGGCAGTTCATTACGCGGTTCATTCCTGCTTTTCAATTAGATGAAGCAATTATTGAAATCTATCTATACCTAAACAAGAAGCGTACGACACCATTGGCTTTGTTAAATTGACCAATAGGTCTTTGGGTATGTATGATTTTATTCATGATATTTGTACCAGTACCACCGAAAAACTTAATTATCCGTCATATTCTACTAATATGACCACGGGCGATAAAAAAATTAAGTTATTAAATGTAACGAACATCTGAACGGATTTTTTTCTGTTTATTGAGTTTTATATATATTTATAATTACCATTTAAAATAATTTATAAGTTACTTTTCTCATTAACTATACACGGGGTAAAAATTCTCCACTTTACATGCAGGGAAAATTAATTTTAAATAATTTTTCACAAGGGACATGATTATGAGTATGCTGTTGACAGTTCTTCAGTAGTATTTCTACAATGGCACTTCGTTCACCCTAACGTTTGGAAAATCTATACACACAACCGTGCACTCATACAAAAATTGACATGGGCATCTGACAGGGCCGATACATTGATATTGGATATTCTAACATCAGGCACACAATGTGAAAATGATCTTTCAGTCAAAAATATCTCGCGACAAAAAGCTTGGAGGGAGTTTGAAAACAACGAAAAACTCAGTTAACTTCTACAGTATGTACCAGTAGGTGCGCTATGTAATTCAATTCATCTTTATTGTGCACATTATTAAACCGCAAGATATGTACAGTTACGAAACTGAGGTTTGGTAAACTCATCTAATTATGTGACTTTTTTTTCGGTGAGACTGGGTAGAATGTGCAACAATACAAATAAAAATATTGTATATTATCTCGAGTGCACGAGTAGAGGAGTATCCCATTTGTAATTATATCACTTAGCAATTGCTAAATATCTGTATATCTACCTTCATACTTCTAATAAGCATGTTAGTCACTCACTACCTTTATAGGCATTTGTTCCTAAAATATGACTACAGTAGCTCTGAAAATGAGTGTTAAAGACAGTCATGTCATATTGATATAGTCTAGTGGAATGATGTATGTGGGACACCGATTGCTCACGCCCGTAGGCATCTAGTGCATTTGTGCCACGTCAGTTCAGAGCGTTTACTTGCATTGCTTTCAAATACAGGTGTCTGTACTACGCCTAGGGCGTTTGATTCTCTCTACCGATGTTTTTCACTTCAATGGGTAAGAATAGGACGTGTAGAAGCTTATAAAAGAATATAGTCCAGTCATTGTATACATTTGGAAATGCATGTGAACATACCCGGTATTATTTATGTAGAGCCGAGTTATTAAAACAAGTAAAAAAAACTGAATTTATCCCTTTTTAGGGTTCCGAAGTAAAATCGGAACTCTTACAGTTTCGTCATGTCCGTCCGTTCGTCCGTCCGTTCGTCTGTCCGTCCGTCTGTCCGTCCGTCTGTCCGTCCGTCTGTCCGTCCGTCTGTCCGTCCGTCAGTCCGTCCGTCTGTCCGTCCGTCTGTCCGTCTGTCTATCCGTGTGTCTGTCCGAAGAAAAACGCCGAGACCCTTAGTGCTAGAAAGCTGTAATTTGGCATGGATATACATATTTATTAAAACTCCGGAATCGCAAAATAAAATATTGAAAAACATATTTTTTTCAGGATACCTCCCCTACAGGTAACGTGAGGAATGTGAGGATGCATTTTTTGTCCGTCGCGTACCCTATAGTGTGGAGTATCATTGAAAAGGTCTTTCAAAAATATTATGGGTCTTTTGAGACCATTTTTGGAATTAGGGGTCCGTTTGCGAAATATTTGGCATTAAAGTGTTAATTTTGGTTACTCAAGTCTCTCCCCCCCCCCTTCTGGCTAAGCGGTTGGAGTTGGATAAGTGAAAAAATTCTCAAAAATAGGTTATATGATGAATTTACAAGGAAAACTATCACGACTATGTTAGCGTGAGTAGTTAATGAGTAATAGTCGATGAACTTACTACTTCGGAACCTTACATTGCGCGTGGCCTGAAAACGCACATAGGAAATCTTGGTCAACCATTTCAAGTTTAGTTTTTCTAGACCCCCCACGTAATATTCAAAATTTAGCTTTCTCGATTTCCATGTATTTTAACCCGTTTTTTCCGATCTAATGACTGGACTAATTTATCTTCACACAGTGGGATTGTATGTCCTTCACATCATTCTGACAGTTAATAAGGAAAGACTTTTTCTGTAACATCAAAATCATTAATATAATAGTCTCAATTTTTTAATAACTTAAATGCAATTTTTTAAATGACAGCCCTCAATAAAAATATCGATTCATAATATTTCTAAAAAGGCTTTGTAAAATCAATCCAATTAGCACTAATTGACCTTTTCCTGCTAATAGCAGTTACATAAAAAGGGTCTTTCCTTTTAGCATGAAAAGCGGAAAAATGAGAAAACAGAATTTACAAAGTACGTAATAGCTTAATTTGATTACTACTTTTAGGGGAAATTATACTCTATAAGGAGGTAATACAAGTGAATCAAGCATTTTACTGGTAAAGGTGAATATAATATTGATATATGATAATTTTTTGAAAGAGCAAAAATATAAAACCAATTAAGAAATTCATCCTCGTTAATATCGTGAACAAACAAGATCCAAATCCATAAAACTCATAAAGCGCGACATAAAAATAAAATATGTCGGTAAGTCAGATCAAGTATCAATCAGTCTATGAACTAGATGAGCCAAAGCTGAATATTATTTATATGCTGATCAAATGTTTTTATTCAAAATTGGTTTGGTTTACAAACACTGTTTTGTGTGTGTGGTTTACAAACACTGTTGTGATGTTTTATCTCGATCCATTCTTCTGATAACGACACATATGTACCTATTTAAAAAAAATACTTGAGTTAAGAAACTGATTACACACCAAATGCTCGTAAAAAATAATATAAGATAGGTAATTATGTCTGTATATCAGGCTAGTTTTAATTTCATGCCGAACCCAAAATACAGTCTGAGAACACGAGATATATAATTATAATATTATATAATTCAATGTCTAGTATCCATTTCCAAAATTTCTTCAGAAATGGAAAATAAAAAAATATTTTTAAAACTTCTGTTAAGGAGGGAAATTTTGTAAGTTTTGAGTAAAAACTTGTAGCTGCTACAAGAATTTATATGTGTTTCTAATTACACCAATTAGCAAAATTGAACCCTAAAAGGATTCCCATTCCTATTCCGGGTTTCATATGAAATTCTCGAAACGCCTCATAAAATTGGATAACAATCGGGTGAGGACTATTATTGTCAAACTGAAGGAAAGTATTTATTTATTGAAGTAACGTGAGTTACTTTACTTTTACATATATACTAAGTGATTCATCGTTCCGTTAAATCATACTTTTATTGTTCTGTAAAATCGATTTCATCATTCTGTTAAATAAATAAAAGGTCTTTTTTAAGTTAACTTCTTTTAGCGCGTTTGGAAAAAAATATGAGGGTAAAATTTTTACAGTCAAAATAGCGACATGATGAAGTTAGCTGATAACTAATTCCTTTTACACACAAAGAGTTATGGAATACAGGATGAAATCTTTAGTTAATTTTGTTCTGTTACGCCAAAGAATAAAAGATAGAGCAGTTTTTTTTTACGTGTGCAATTAAGTATACACCCACATTTTTTAAAATACATAATACTCAATGTTTTAATAGAATACATCCATGACTATGTTCCATCACTGATTTCTCGCCGGTGAAAACTTTTCAGTTCCTGCAGAACAACGACTCAGCGCACTTCGTTCCTGTATTTACAACTCGCAGAACAACTTTGAAATTGAATTTGAAGTACGTGAGTGATAGAGCAGTTTGTTTATACACAAACGTTCAGAATAGAGCTATGAAGAATATAGTTTATGTTTTAAAAAATCCTTACTTAACAAGAGAAATAATACGATATTTTTAACGAACTTTCAATATAGATTATTTATGGTTTAATTCAAAGCAGATATATAAAGTTGCTAAAGTGATAGCGTATAGCGTAGCTTGCTTGTAGAATTTGTGTTAGTATTACTGAGAATAAACACATTTTATTCCCACTGCAACGATATCACATAATTTCGCTACAGAAAATCAGTACAGCGACACGGACAAGCTAGTTAATAATCTTCTACGGAAATGTTAATATTTGGGTGACAATACATACTCATACATACGTAATGGACAAAGTAATTTTTGAGTGTAAATGGTGTTGTTCACGTGACAGTGTATTTTTTGGGTTCCGCAAATAAATAATACTAACAGAAACCTAAAATTTTTATTTTCTAGTAGAAGGTACATTTGTTATTTATGTCCTTCACAGTAGGTTTATGGCTAAGAACGGCTGTACCGATTTTAATGTTTTCTGATTTGTTACATTCTTAGGCGATACGAAGTTCGCCGGGTCAGCAAGTAAATTATAAAGCAAAGCTCGTCGTACCTACAAAGGTGATTTTGACGACGAAAGATTATTGAGAATACCTTGGGATTCTATAGAAGCAACTGAACTTTATTGAACCCAAATAGGTACCTACATACTTTTATTTCCGGTAAATCACTTCCCGAGAATAGGAGATATTGAATAAAATATCAGAATTTCTATGAAAACTATTGTTTCTTATGATATCAGTCAATATTGTATGTTGTTTTGGCCCAAATCAATGTCACCATCTGTGGTTATAATTATTGCGAGTTGGCAAAGTTGGTTGGCAAAACGGAAATTAGGGAAAATGACAAATATTTAAATTCCATAATTTATCGACGCTACATATGTAATGTTATTTCCAAGTTGATTTTGAGTTATATTATACGTGTGCATCTGAAACTCTTCAAATGTAAACTGGTTATAATTTGGGACCGTGATATTATTGGGTTCTATATTAGTAAAGTTAAGCACTAAATTTCTATGCGATGCAAGAGTGCACACTAGTTTATGTTAAAACTACAATAGTGTGTTGCCTGGTTTAGGTACGCTAAGGTAAGCATTGAACAAAGCACTGGGAGCGTAATTATGCTCTGGAAATATTCCTAGATACACCGCTGACAATATGGTTGACTATGTACAGACTATGCTATGAAACCCTGTTAGCAATACAGGATGCAATCAGTTCTGTTATTGACCGGGTAATGGTTAGTGGCATAACTTCTTTAACACTTCTGAATCTGTGCTTCGGGGGTACGCATTGATTCTGAGTGCTATCGATAGAGGTAATTAACCTATACTTTAAGTCTATGGCTAGCACACGGACCTAAAAAAAAGACAGACGTAATCCCAAGAACAAATTCAGTGAAGCACCCATAGGAATACCAACTCTGTATTCGTACAAGTACACACACCCACACATTGACACCATACGGCTACGACATTGACACCATCGCGAATCAAAAATTACAAAATTATGCACACATGGTAAGCGAGCTGTCAGCTGTCAGCTTCACTCTCGATTACACAAGGTTACGTCCGTTCTTTGTTTATGTCCGTGGGCTAGCGTAAATTCTTTTAAAACCTTGTGAGAGTGATGGAGTTTACTTTAACTCGCCTAGACTGTTATATTTTGCAACCTTATAATGGTACCCTCCTTTAACTAGAAAACTTTTAATGGAACAATTTTTTTCTAAGGAACATTTTCGGATTTTTAATAGATTTCTTATTCTATTTTTAACGACTTGGATTGAAAGCGACTAACCCACACTTCTTCGCTTATACTACCTACGTTAACTACCTTAGCTGCTCAATTTGATTAAATTTCATTACGGGTCAAACAATGATTATTTTAGGTACCATAGTTTTTTGATAAATACCGATTCACAAGTTTTTGGTTTTTTCAAAATCATTTTTTTTTGCTCAATGGCTTTCTAGTGAAAGGTGTTGCGACGACACACAAACTCCGCTATGAGCACTTGGCAAAACTACGAAATTTATAGTTATTCATTTGCGTTAGTACTTAACTAACCCCATTTTATTTTACGCCACTACTATTAAAATCTTTTATCACAAAACTGCTGATGTTTTGAATAAAAACAGTATACTTTGAACAGTACACGAACAGTTTAATTCAAATAACTCGAGCATGGGCCTTACTCGTACTTGACCAATTTTTTATTCAACGACCACTCGGCTATAATTACGAGTAAAGCATGACAAGCGGCAGTGTATGCGTAAGAATAAAATTAATTGCGATATTTCCTCGTGATTTCGTGCCAGTAAGCAATTTGTGTTGTCGTGGAGGTTTTGAAAGTGGTTTGACCTCATACTTTGAGTAAAATATGAAAATTCGTTAGAATATTTGATGCTTATAAAATATGAACATAAAACTTATCTTACGGCAAGTTTGATGACAAGTTTACACGTATATTTTTTAGGGTTTATTAGTTTTGAGTCATTTTATTGGTGGTTGGATTCTAATGCAGGTAATATCTAGGGGGATGTGAGGGAGACCATCCAATCATAAATTTAAGCCCTTGTGGAGAGAGAACTGGGGAGAGAATAACATTTATAAGTTATAGTCCAACTGGGAATTGAGTGTTTTTGCGGCACATAATTAAAAATAATTATCATTAATCATTATCATATTATTATCAAATGAAGAAAATTGCACAGCAATTTCACCACCACACCTTGTTTTTAAATTTAATAATAAAATAGTTTCGATAATTACTCTTGGTGATAATTTACGCTTTACCAATATTATCAGGAATTTATTAGGTACCGTAGTCACACGGAAGTTGGTCTTTCACCACATGCTAGCTAATTTCACCCAAAATACGCTGCGAGCGCTGCCAAGCTATGGCTACGGTTACCTTATGTTCATGGAGGATAGAGTAGAAGGAGGGCCATCTCTTTGTATGAAAAATGGCCGTAAAAACACGTCCAATTACGGGTGGCGCTGCGGTGCGGTCTACAACAACTATGTTCGATTATCTATTTATCAGACACTAGCGCCATTCATTACGCGTGGCATAAATCAGCAAACGTCACTCCGTCTACAACAGCCATGTTCATATATCTATTTTTTACACACTAGCGCCATTCTGAAATGGCCATTATTGGAACCTCTATTTTCAGTAAACAGCTGGATACTTTTTCAACTTTCCCCTCATATGAGATGGCCCTCGTTCTACCTTTACTATACTCCATGCTTGTGTTACGGAAACCTGCCTTGCTAGCTACTATCCTGTTGGTTGAGTCAGCCGCCAAAAGACTCGTTATTTCTTTCTTTCTCTTTTTATAGTGGCGACGGTGGCAACTTACCATCGTCAGTTCGTTTGTCGGCTTGTAAATAAAAAAGTGAACCCAAAAAAATAGTAAAACAATCTCTCTGCTGTAAAAATATTACCTTTACATAAAAATTCAAATAAATCTGTCAACTATTTTTGCGGCCACAAACATAAAACGGAATTTGAATTGTTTAATTAAGTTGTTAATTAAATTGTTTAATTATGTAGTAAGTTATATTTTTTGTTATTTTATGGAAAAAATACGTATGTAGGCCTGTTTGTTGATCACGTAGTCTATTTTTTAGTAAAGTTGCCTGGTAAACGAGTAGTCCCGAGGTCGATTTCCAGATGAGGCAGACATTTGTGTGATATGTTTGTTCTTGGGTCGGGAGTGTCTGTGATGTCCCATTTGTTTGTCCGTGACCAGGGAACTTCAATGAAGATGGTGAGTGGACGTTTTTTTATGTATTTATTGTCAACTGCTAAATTTGAATAAAAAAATTACAATACAATTATGGTTTATTGAGCACTAAGAAAATACATAGAACAGCTGTTAACATTTTACAAAAAAATAAGTGGTCTTACCGCAGAAGTAGCCATTTCTTAATAATAATTTAGGGCCCTCTCTACTATTATGAAGCTCATAGAGTCATACGTGATACTCGTTTAGTACCGTAAAAAATAAATGTAAATAAATAAATATTTCACGTTTTAGCTGATCAGTCTTTCAACCGATCAACAATAGAGCGCACTGATGTATTGCTAGAAGCGCTCATAGATAAACCATAATAGATACCCATTAAACTTGCTGGTAAATTCATTTCCTGTGCAAACCAAAGCCGCGGTGATGTTGATGGGATATCATAATGAACCAATATAATTGATTGGAGCGTCAATATGTTACAATAGGTAGAGTACTGTTTGCACATTATTCGCCTACCTATATGTTCTACCTACATTGAGTTACGCGCACAGCTAGTTCCCACATATGTACATCCGTCATTGATGATTCATTATACCGAGGCGCGCGTTTTTACAATTATAATTTACAATTACGGAACCCTACATTCCGCATGCCCTAATATGCACTTGGTCGGTTTTTTCTTGATAAATCCTCAAGTAAGTAAATAATCAAGGAGTTGTACCCGCAACTCCAAAAATCCTCAAAATAGTTATTTGAAAAACCTTTGGAGTAAAAACGATGTGGAGTACATTTGTAATAATCAGTATCTGGACTTTCCTATCTAACTTTTCTACTATTGTATTAAAATACCGCTGCTAATTACATCATTTGCCCATTAATTAAAACTCATGACTGGATGATATTGTACAACTGAGTTGTAGAGGTGATGGTTCATTGTAACACGAACGCACATTACGAATAATGTCTGCATGACATGCAAGAGGGGGTGCCTTTGTAAAATATTACATTAAATGAGTGTGTGTTTTAGGGACGACGTGGAAACGAAATCTTTTAACTTATTAGTTTTTCACGCTGCCTTAGGGCCAATATTGCGAAATGACACGCGTGGAATACGCTTCTGCAGCTTTTAATCATAATGCTTTTAAACCCCAAGTCAGAGTCACTAACGATTACTTAAATCGCTCCTTAGTACAGAATTTGTATGGTGATTCCTTACCTAGGAGCGATTCAAGTAACCGTCTGAGTTTGGGCGTTAGATATAAAAAGTATAATTGACAGACTTTGGAAACAATCACAACGTAATTGTCGCAAATAATGTATACCTATTTAAAAAGCTTTTATTGTCCTGCGATACTGTCGTCAGTCCACCAAACCGATATTTATTTTATGATACGTGCACAATATGATAAAATTTAGATTAATAAATATTATTATAATTATGCTTTAGCTCTGCAAAAGCAGGGTTAACTCCAACTTTGTGTAAGCATAGAGATTACGAACTAGCACAACATTAATTTTCTCTCAAAAAACCCATGGGGATAGAATAATTTGCAGCTCAACTGAGCGCAAGCAAGTTTTATTATCAGTTAGAGGGCGCTGCACAGAATAATAAGGACTTTGCCACTCTTCACTAGTTAAACTGAAAATCCTGCTTTGTTATTATATAACTAGTTTATAATTATATAATGTAAATTTTACCTCTTGGTGTTGTTACAAAAGAAATAATATATTCAATTGCTCACGTTTCACGTCAAGAGTTTAGTGTCACAGGTGTCTATCATGGAGGCAAATTATTTCCATCATAGACATAGTAACTAATAGATAATTATTTTATTCACTCACTAACACTAACGGTTACTTTAATCGCTCCTTAGTAAAGAATCACCATACAAATTCTGTACTAATGAGCGATTTAAGTAACCATTAGTGACTCTGAGTTGGGGCGCAAGTCAGATTTCATGACTCATCAAAAATGATTTCTATTCCTCTTAACAAAACAACGTATTATTTATTATGTATAATCTATTGGTAGTCCTTGCATTGCAGCTAATCATTGCAGTAAAAATATAGCTTAGTTAGGAGCACTTAATTCAAGTTACCTTGCGTACCTTGCCAGGGTTTTCGGGTTCAATTCCCGGTCGGGGTAGGCATTTATAAGACAGAACAATATTCGTACATAGGTCGTGAGTATTAATGATGTTATTTTTGTCTAGTCCATGCCACCCGCGACACAGCGAATCCTAGTGCGGGGGGTTATCTATGAGACTCTGAATGTTTGGCGTTTATTTATGTTTTTTTTTATGTGAAAATATTTTCAATAAGATAAACTGATAAGACAATGAAAATGACTGATAATGATTGGGTGAGTATTGTATGAGTCTGTATCCAGTATATCGATCTTTTGTTTTTGATATACTCGTACTATTTACTGTTCAATGTTAGCAATTTAGCGAGCCAATATCCTAAACTTTATATAGGTACATGAAGAAATCTGCTATGCGTAGAAGCGCTATCTCACGGGTTCTAAACCAGTTTAAAACTTATAACAAATACCAGCTAAAGTATTCTTTGGTAGAAGTTTCCTGTCTGTTTAAGGATGCATAAATTTAAGTTGGTTAAATTTATTCTTGGAAAAATGAAATACAGTAGATGGTCAAACTTTTGGGTACTATTCAATTACGTATTCTAAACCGACCATATCACGATTTAACATTTGGTCGTCAGCGGAAAAGGACATTTCTCAAAAACTCCGCCGATGAAATAATTGATTGGAAAGAAAATAGTTAATCATTACGAAAAAAAAACAATAACAGACAAATAATTTTTATCAATTTTATCAAAGCACTTTTTATGAACTACGTACTTCCCCTGCAGATAATGTGAGGATGATTTTTTTCTCGTTTACCCCATTGTATTGGGTATCATTGAAACGGTCTAGGTCAAAAATATTATGGGTTTTCAAAGACCATTTATCGATTTAATCACTTAGGGGCCCATTTGCAAATTTCTAGAGTCAAGATTTTTTATTAAAAAGTTTTTAATGTCAAAAATATCCAAGCTTTTTTGATACGTTCATAAAAGTACTCAAAGTTACTTTTCAATTATTTGGTTCACTTTTGAAACAAATTTTAATTGAATTGTTTCAATTACCTGCCGCTATTCTTTAATGTGAAACTTTTCCTTCTCCGAGTTATAAAGTTTTTCTTGACGCAGGTGTGTCTTGAGAAAGTTTCTGAAGTGGTATAGTTGACGAAGTTACGGAATGACTTAAATTTGATGTGACGGTGTAACCAATTATAAATATGTACCTACATTGCTAGTGCCTACTTAATGTGGAGAAGAAATAAATTTAGTATTTCATACTTTTGAGTTAACGTTTTTGTAGTCCTTTTATTTTTTGAATTGTTATTTTATTGTATCTATCGTCTATAGTAAAGAAACTCGTAGAAATTTGTGCAACAATTTTATTGTAAGTACATGTATCATAGTAAAAACTGTACAGTTACCGAGAGGATAAGAAAGATAGAGGGATATATACAAAGATAGATACTAAAAGAGAGTGAATGTAAGTACTGTCAGTACATATTAAATTATTTTCACTGTTATTCAATACATAATAATGATATCAACATAATAAACCCTTAGACGAATATATTCTTTTCCTTTTTCCCGTCTTGGGATGGATCATGGACAAGGATCGTGTATGAACCCTTGTCATAGATCATATACATGGATCGTGGACGATCCCTCCAGCGATTAAAGGTACACCAGAAAAAGATTTTAGTAAGTCTACTTCCAACAAGGAATATATATGTATTTCATTCACACACGGAACATAAAAACATTACTTTTCCGCCTGTAGACCAATCTCACTCGTAATTTATTACCGGAAATATGTAGCTCAGGATTTACCCTTTTTAATCTTCCTAGTAACAGGGAAATATCCGCACGCGCCTCGCCTAATGGTAGATTAGTGATCAAATGAGACAACGTAAGTCTTCAACCCGACCCACTAACGGCCAACGAGTCTCTCCTTTTGAGGAGGCCTAGCATATTCCACCACGTTGCTCCAGTGCGGACAAAGTAGATTTTTACATATTACTTTTTTCACTAGTTTAATTAAGATTGAGCTGGATAACAAACGTGACTAAGGATCTGATATAACTCAGCACCATAATATTGCCTGTAATTCAATAGGGTGCACCGTGCATCACGAGTAAAGTAGCTTACCTCCCAACTCAGAGTCACTAACAGTTACTTTAATCGCTCCTTAGTAAAGAATCACCATACAAATTATGTACTAAGGAGCGATTTAAGTAACCGTTAGTGAATCTGAACTGGGGTGTTAGTTGGGAGACGCAAGGCTGGACTCACTTAGAACATAAAATTAACTGCTAAAAAATATACCTACTCCGAAATATATTGTTTACATCATAAATAAACAATGGATGAAGTTAACGTATCTCATGAATTACTTATTAAAGTTCGTGGCCTATTCTTGAGTTATCTTAAATATTGTTCTTCAGAAGATTCAAATAAAGTTTTATAGGTAAGTGAAAAGTTTTCACGTACTTATTTGGATTTATAAATTTGTAAACGTATTATCCTGAAATCCTTACTACTCCTTACTTAAAAGGATCATGAAGGAATTTGGGGTAAATAGTTACTAATAAACAATTATCAGTTTAAGATAATTATAATTTGACCAGAACCTATACATACATATTGACGGGTTCCGGGCCATTTGTATTAACCGACATTTTTGAAATATTATTAATATTCCTTTTTTTCAGCTGTGGGTGACACGTATCCTGCAAAGAACAACTACAGTATAATTTCTTCATTGTTTTGAATTAATATATACATTTTTGTTAGCATTTACGTAAGCAAAGGGTTTAGATAGGTATACCTGAACTTCGAAAGGACTTCAAGAGGAGGCTGAGAATATAATATAATATGAATGAAATAGTTGCAAATACTTGCGTAAAACTTATTTCATCTCATTCCAAATCTTCAAAACCTATTGTTTTGTTATAAGCCTTCACGTTCGCTTTTCTCATCCTGTTTTACCTCCATTCCCTCGGGACCATTATTGAAATACGAATAAGATTCTTATCCTATAAATGCTAATCTGACCCTTCAGCTACTTCCGCATAAAATTCGATCCTTAAGAATCCATATTGTGAGTATGAAAAACCGTCCTTGCCTATTGGAAGAATTTGCATTTAATAAAACAAATATATCGGCCTTATTAGGGTTCCGTAGCCGAATGGTAAAAAACGGAACCCTTATGGATTCGTCATGTCTGTCTGTCTGTCTGTCTGTCTGTCTGTCCGTCCGTATGTCACAGCCACTTTTTTCCGAAACTATAAGAGCTATACCATTGAAACTTGGTAGGTAGATGTATTCTGTGAACCGCATTAAGATTTTCACACAAAAATAGAAAAAAAGCAATAAATTTTGGGGGTTCCCCATACTTAGAACTGAAACTCAAAAATGTTTTTTTCATCAAACCCATACGTGTGGGGTATCTATGGATAGGTCTTTAAAAATGATATTGAGGTTTCTAATATCATTTTTTTCTAAACTGAATAGTTTGCGCGAGAGACACTTCCAAAGTGGTAAAATATGTGTCCCCCCCCCTGTAACTTCTAAAATAAGGGAATGATAAAACTAAAAAAATTATATGATGTACATTACCAAGAAAACTTCCAACGAAAATTGGTTTGAATGAGATCTAGTAAGTAGTTTTTTTTAATACGTCATAAATCGTAAACCGCAAAAAAACATTGATCGAAGTTACAACGAACTACAAGAACTTTTATATTATGTTACTTGCTGCTACGGAACCCTTCATGGGCGAGTCCGACTCGTACTTGGCCGCTTTATATTTTTAATATGATGCTGGTTTCTTCATCAATTTTATATAATTTTATTCGTATCACCTTTACGAGTAACAACTTAACTGTTACACTACTATCTTACAACGTCTCTCATTATGCGCACCGCGAAGGATTGGAATACTTGCCTGCGTCCGTGTTCCAACCTGCCTACAACCACGTTATGTCCTCAAGAAATAGGTGAATAGGCTTTTACTAAGTTAGCGCGCTCACCATCCTGGACTATCTCTCCACTTACCATCAGGCCGGATTGTGTTCAAGCATTAACTTAATTTAATAAAAAAACACTCTGTAGATATTCGTTTGAAGATTGATGAGTGGCGCAATGGTTACCATGCCGGATCGCCGCGCCAATGATTCTGATTTCGATTCCCAGAGAGTTGGAAAGGAGGTGGCCAACATCTGTATGGGCGATTGCCCCACTTGTGAAGTATAATGTACACATTTTATTTTTACCTTACATTAAAGCTTACACTATCTACTATAATAATTTTATCAATAAAAATCTGTAGAACTCGGGATTCTCCTTTTACGAGCACTTTTAGCTCTTGTAGGTTGACATTCTGCAAAACATAAGTAATCGTGGAAAAGTGTTTTAAAGAGAGATTTTTATATTAAATAAATACTATTTATCTTTTGGATAATTCATTTATTTATTTATTTTACTTTAATTATGACTTTATTCATACAAAAAAGTACCAGCAGTACTAAATAAAATATACGTATTAACTTGTCACCTACCTACCTGGAAATATTCACAAGCAAACGCAATATAAATAAAACTGCACATTGATATTATTAAGTGTTTAATTATATACATTAAGTACACATATGTAAAAATTGAGGAATTAAAACAATAGTATCAAACAAGGTAAATAAGGTGATGCATTGGCTTATTATCTGGTGTACCCATCTACTTGTTCTCTATCCAAGATCAGCAGTAATTAATATTGAGTCTGAAAATGATGCAGGGGCTTTTATGTGATCTTGGTGACGTGCCCACCCCATGCGAAAATGCCATACCTGTATTGCAGTGATTCATTCTACCAATATGGATTGAAAGTTTCTTGCTAGCGAAGATATTGAATGACGTGCCATGCGCTGAATATCAACCGCGCAATTAATGCACCTCATGGCAAAAAATCAAACACAATTATTATTTTGCAGAAATCAAACTCAAAAATCTTCTTTTAGCATTTGGCAAATGGCAATATAGCAGACATTCGCATTTCCGTCAGTCATTTGTCAACCTCCACCGATAGCAATGGAGGTATAAGAAGATTAAGTATATACAATACAACTTATTATTATTGTTAATTTATTATAACTACTCACTGCGGAGTTCAGAAGAAAATTAAAATTCTAGTTATGTTATAATAAATAGAAAACATGTCTTTTCAGAGGACTAAACCCTTGTACAAATAAACGTATTTTAACCATTTCCGGGGCACATGTTGGCCACCTCCTTTGAATGATGAGTTTGAATTTTTATTCTCGGTCTGGGTGTGAACTGAGAATGTCCTTGTCTAGTGTATTGTCCATGGCACCCACGACAAAGGGAATCCTAGTGTGGGGCTATGAGTGTGAAGCGTTATTTATATTTATTTATGTATTAAATGTATTCATATTATTATAGCCTAGATTACATACAATTTGTACCGAAATTTTCTTACCCTCAGTACCCTCATCACAATAAGACAAGATTACATAAAATTACCGTTAATTCTACTCTCGATACTCTAATCTAAATATCTAAACCTTGATTTACTTCACAACTGGTTTTGAACTCTTATTTCATGTGCGAGACAATCTTTCAAACTTCTGGGCTGTGAGTGTTTTTGTATTAATCACAGAAACAAAAAAAAATATTATTTTTAATTAGTGCTGCATATGTTTGATGTTACAAGGTTTCATCTTACTTTGCTGGTTAATTTCATTTTATAGGCTTGAATGATTTATTTATCTATACTAATATATAAAGAGGAAAGATTTGATTTTTTGTTTGCATTGAATAGGCTCCGAAACTACTGAACCGATTTGAAAAATTCTTTCACTGTTGGGAAGCTACACTGTCCCCGAGTAACATAGGCTATATTATATTTAAAAAAATAGGGATCCTTAATAAAACTCCAATAATGTAACCCAAGGTGTAAAAAAATAACAAAAACGAAGCAAAGCGAGGGTGGTTACTCGGATCTAATATATTTAGGTTTTGTTCATTGGACTGATGAGATTTTCTAACGAGTGTTCATAATAATATTTTACGGTCATGAGGGGAAGGGAAATATGGATTTATTGCACTAAGGGAAATGTAACGTAATATCGATGGTCATGTAATTTTAAAGCGAGCATTGCATGTGCAGTGCGTGCGTTGTATGGGAAGGTACTTAATTATTATAGTGTGGAGGAGCACAAAGAAATGATTTTTGAAAAATAATCCCTTAATGAGGTAAAATACAAAGTCTAAGAAACCAGCTAGTCTTATACAAAGTATCATAATTTCCCTTTATGCCTGTTTATAAATTTAAGCCACCATTGCAATTAAACAAGGCACTTGAATATTTATATAACTTAGTTAAAGTATAAGAGTAGAAATATCTGCTTTTATTCAGGTTAAAATTTGCAGCGGTTCTTCCGCTATAAGACTAGATACCACTTACTCGAGGTAATTTAGAAAGCACCCGCATAGTCTGCTGATTACGCAAAGAGTACTTCTTGAATAAGAATTCTAAAGAATTTGCTTCTTGTTGCCTGGATATTTGAGGTTTTAAAGCTATGTAAATGCTCACAACTTATAAAATGTTCTATTTCTGGGCTCGAGATTTCCCTCCATATTAATAGCATTTCAAGCTACATTCCGCTAAAATAATCCAGGGCTAGTTGACTATACAAAATGTTTCAGAAACATTATAAGGAACCCCATGCAAATCGTTATATATTTTTCAGGACCTCAAAAGGAAAAAACGGAACCCTTATACAATCACTTTTTTGTCCATTTTTTTTATGTATATTTCTGTTAAGATAAATAATCCCTTAGAACTGTGAAAAATCAAGCTTCTAAGTCGTATATTTCGCATTCGCAAGGAAATCAAAATCTATAGGGTGCTTCCCGTTGACCTATAAAGAGAGATAACGTTCTTCAAACTACTTTAGGTTCTCACTGCTACGTTAACTTTATTATGCTACGAGTAACCGCCCTCGCTTTGCTTCGGTTTTCTTATTTTTTTACACCTTGGGTTACATTATTGGAGTTTTATTAAGGATCCCTAATTTTTTTTGAAAATATAATATAGCGAAATATAATATAGGAATTTTTGAAATCGGTTCAGTAGTTTCGGAGCCTATTCAATGCAAACAAAAAATCAAATCTTTCCTCTAATATTAGTATAGATAAGACAGGCTTTCATAATATCATGACGTATTATTCGTATAATTTCGTTCAGTTCCACGTTATTTTTCAAAGATCTACAACAATTATCTTGGGTCTAATCTTTTTTAAGGGCTTAATCGAGGAATTGACGAGATAGATCAATTTCTGTTCATTCAGCATACGTCATGGGCAGGGAAAAGATTTTGTGTTGGGCTTAATCTGGTCCCAGGGCTCGGTAGCCATTAATTAGGTCGACGGCCGGTGCTTTGCTAGTTTTTGCAGTGACAATTTTTATGTACGAGTAATCCTCTCTTTCCCGAAACTTTATTGTGTCGTATTTAAGAACAATACGTTTTAGTGGTTTTTAGGGATTTTGTTTACTGGACCTTGTGATAAATTCTAACATTACCAGTGTTCTTCCAGTCCTCGAAATTCGATCATAATCAACATTTTAAATTTGAGGCAAATATAATTATGAATATGTGATTTTTCAAAAATACTTTGTCAACCGTTATAAATAATAATTCTATAATACTTTTCAGCAGTTCAGAATCCGTTAACTCAAAAAGTAGGGCCAAGCTTTGCAACTAAAACAGTGAATGTGTGTGTGATTCGTTTGTGTGTACGTGTGTCACAAATACAATCTCTTTACTCAAATTAATTACTCGTTTGAGATTTTATTTGTTTATTTAACTTTTTGCACAATACAATATTTGTACATTAATAAATTTATTATGCCACACAAGGCTCAGTCAAGTTTTATTAAAAGGTTTCCATAATTAAAGCGGTGTCCATTAGCATTATGATAAGTAAGCCTACTCGTAGTAAATTCTGTTTAACGGAAATTCCCTGATTACCCTCTCATGTCAAATTTCAATGTTAACAGCAGCAGGACGTAGAGATCATTCATACTGTATAACTAAAAATAGTTTATACTGTTTATACATAAAATGCACGGACCTAAAAAAAGACGGACGTAATCCCAACAACAAATTCAGTGAAGCACCCAGTAATACCAACTCTCTATTCGTACAAGTACACACACCCACACATTGACACCATATTGCTTCAATCGCGAATCAAAAATTACGCACACATGGTAAGCGGGCAGCCATTGCTATGCTTCACTCTCGATTAGACGAGGTTACGTCCGTCTTTTTTTCAGGTCCGTGATAAAATGATAAAAAATATTAAAAGCGAAATTAAAACCCAAACAAAACTAATATTTTATACATTTTGTGGCATGTTGTTCATTTTATTGATTGAGACTATTTTTGGCTAACCTCAGAAGCCTTTGCGTTGCCTCTCATTTTTTAATATAGCTCCAGAAACATTAAAATTTATCATGACGCCATTGTGAAACATCGAATTAAGAAAATTTGTTTATACTGAAGCTTTCAGGTGTTTCAGTCAAAATATTTTTTCATAATACCTTATTATAAGTACTATTATTTCTTCTGTGCTAGCACTAGTACTCACAAGAGCTATATCGGTTGGTTTATTCAATGCCCATCATCAAGGCGAGAAATATTACATGTAAAACTAGTTATCATATTATTTACACAACATTTAATTACCTGGTATTTTAAGTAAATTCTCAGAATTAAATACAATATGAGAACATGTAAAAACTGAGTACATTATCATAGTAAAAGGCTGAAGGTATTACACGATATGTTACAAGTATATATGAACATTTGGATGGGTCGTGACGTCGTTTCGGTGCGAAAAGGACAACCGGTGCCAGCTGTGAAACATTTTATGCCAGTCACGTAGTGTACAAAAGCACGAAGAGATTTCTTCAAAAACATTCAGATATCAAACTATTAGATCTCAGTGTAACGACTGCAGTCATTGAATGTGACTGCTATAGACGCTGTAGCTTTAGAGACCCTGCCGTGAGGTTCTGGGTTTGGATTTCGGCTTCCAAATGTTTGTTGTCGGTTTAGAAGTGTTTGTGGAGTTTCTATAAATTTATCAGGAATTATATCTGCCCATTGTCAATACCACATAATAATGTAGTTTTTGAATTATCACTTGCCGTCAGATGGTTTTATATACTCCTCTGTTTGTTGATTATTCCCAAAATAGAGCTTCTATACATAGATTATCAAACAGGCACTGCTACGCTGATCATTTCCATCGAAATCGGTTCGTGGTAATACAAATCCAATACGTGGTAGTATGGTAAAAGTAGGTATACCAACCTTACGACCGTAATAAAGCTGTAAAAGGGTTGACTAAGGATCCATATTCTAAGGGCCAAAATAGCGGTAGTACTATTACATAAGTCGACTTAAAGGTATTGTAAGACTTGTTTACACGAACTTTTTGGTGGCGCGTGACGTAATTTGCGTGCAAAAACGGGGGTGTCGTAGCACCCGGGAAATATTCTCGGCATTCGGATCACGTTCGAGTCGAACGACAAGTTCATTGCAAACATATATTGAGGTATACAATGTTTAAGGTGCATTCGTGTTAAACCTTAAGTTCTCTACCACGCTGTTTTAGGGTTGATCGGCGAAGATATGCATGTGGTATCCGTAGGCGTTTACTTTGAGTTCCTTGGAGATACTGGAGCTAAAAATTCCACATAACTCGGAAGTCGTCGGTTGTATTGATTCATAAATGTTATCTAACAAATGTGAAAAGGACCGAAGGATAAATAACGTTAAGTAAATAAAAACAAGGTTTTCTTAATACTCTACAATCAAGTTGTACAATGTTTGTTTACATCATTTGATTGTTATTTACGGATTCCTATCATGCCCTTGTTTTATTTTTTCTTGGTACAACCTTTTGTATACATTATATGTTATTGTACATATATTAATATTGTTTAGCAAATAATAAAATATTCAAAATAGTTCAATGTAATTTATAACGCTCTTACACAATATTGGGTTTTTGTTAAAATTACCAAAGCTCTTTCCTTGGCTTAGATATCAAATCAAATCAAATCAAATGTTTTTATTCAAAATTGGTTTGGTTTACAAACACTTTTTGAAAGTCATGCAAGTTATGCCAATGCTTCAGACAAAGCCCTACTGTGAGAGGGCCCGGGAGAAGAAGCAGCAAGAAACTTCCGGGTTTGTTTTTTTCCTGCTCACAGTTACAGATAGCACTTATCATCTACTACAATCTATATCCATAAAACTCATGTCCAAGCAGTCTTGTCTTTAAAATAATCATCTAATTTGTAATATCCTTTCGTCATAAGAATGCTTTTAATATGAGTTTTAAATTTAAGGTAAGGCATTTCTGTAAGTTTCGATGGAATTTTATTATAAATCTTTACACATGTACCCATGAACGAGCCACTAGTTTTATATAGTCTAAAATTTGGTACAATCAGTTTAGCCTTGTTCCTCGTATTAATATTGTGGATGTCACTCTTCTTAAGAAAACTATCGTAATATTTCTTAACATACAAAACATTATCCAATATATATTGTGACACCACAGTTAAAATATTAATTTCCTTAAAGAGATCCTTAAGCGAGTCCCTAGGCCTGAGGTTGTAAATGGCACGGACTGCTCTTTTCTGTAAAATAAATATAGACTCAATATCTGCAGCTGAGCCCCACAACAACAGACCATAGGACATAACACTATGAAAGTAGCTAAAATAAACTAACCGTGCTGTTTCTACGTCAGTTAAGAGCCTTACTTTCTTAACCGCGTAAGCAGCTGAACTCAGTCTCCCAGACAAGGCTTCAATATGAGGACTCCATTGTAATCGTGAATCTATGGTAAGGCCAAGGAATTTTGTTGAATTTACAAGGTCAAGTACTTCCTTATTTATAACTATTTGAGTGGGTACCTGTTTTACATTTGGTAAAGTAAATTTCATACATTTCGTTTTACTAGCATTTAACATTAGGTTGTTACATGTAAACCATTGCAATACTTGGGAAACAGTATTATTTACATCGTCAAAACATTTTTTTCTCCTATCAACTTTAAAAAGTAATGAGGTATCATCTGCAAACAATACAGTTTCACACAAGTCCCTTGTGAAATAAGGAAGATCATTGATGTATATTAAAAATAACAGGGGTCCTAATATTGATCCTTGAGGCACTCCCATAGTAATGTGTGCTCCTGGGGACTCCTTGCCATTAATAACTACTTTTTGGATACGGTCGGATAGGTAAGATTTTATAAGGCCAACTGATTGTGTTGAACCACCTGTGAAGTCTATGTGTACTTAGTAACTTTATTTGAATTGCTTTCCCACTGTGAAACTTTTGAAATACAATATATTATGCCTTGTGCCTTGATTTCCCCTCTGCGCATTTGTATGCATTTGTACCTTCGCCAGTTGACATTTTTTTAGTTTTAAAGAAAACAATTCATCGTAATAATTTTTTTAAATCGTTTATCCTATACTTAAGGTTTATCGCACTTGTTAATAACAAAAACTAAATTAAACCGTTAAAAATTTAACAAACAAACAATTTTTATTTGCTCTCACAGTACGATACAATACAGTGCAATACAGTTACACATAAATACGACGTTACAATAGTAATACTTCAGACTGTACATCTACTGATCGTGCTATGTGAGAGCCTGGTGCCTGATGTAGGTTAGAGTACCTGT
The DNA here is from genome assembly GCA_951805285.1 of Thymelicus acteon. Classification (NCBI taxonomy): domain Eukaryota; kingdom Metazoa; phylum Arthropoda; class Insecta; order Lepidoptera; family Hesperiidae; genus Thymelicus; species Thymelicus acteon. The sequence continues at coordinate 8,113,148 of OX638213.1, read as the reverse complement.
GTTACAGGTCACCAGTACCCCCCCCCCCCCCCGCGGCTCGATTACATATATAGTACAAGCTAGACGTAAACTGATTCCAAGTGGTATTTATAAGAATAAAAATTATAATTAAGAATTATTGCAGACACTATGTGGTGTGTGTGTGTGTGTGTGTGCTGAAAAATGGAAACAAAGAGCTTCTTAAAGTTCGCAAGGAGAACAAGAGGACAATCAAAACACCTGCCGTGTTTGATTTGATTCCACGTTTTCTTTTTCCTACATTTTCCTACCGGTTGTTCGGCAATCACTCTTGAACCGGAAAGAAAGCTATCAAGTAGTTGATTATAGGCCCGGCAAACATAGGACCAACCGTTCATGAATAGTTAAGAGAAGAACCACGAAGGTTTTTGCACACTGTGGGTTTAGCTTTGCGTAGGATAATTATTTTATTATGATCATAGCCAGATATATTTTTTATGACTTTTACACATTGCATTTTAAAATTACAAAAGTATGTTTATGTCTCTCAAACCGACAGACTGAAAAATAAATGCAATTATTGCTGATTGGGTCAAAAGATGTATTGTTATTGTTAGGATTGTATTGTTATTGTTAGGATTGTATTGTTATTGTTAGGAGTGTATTGTTATTGCAAGCCCCATTTTCTCCAAAAATGTAAGCACTCAAGAAACCCTCCAATTAGTTTTAAGTACCTATGAATAGAGCACCAAAAATAGTTTATCTTGTAGTGAATGTGTTTTAAAGAGCTCCACAAGAAGCCGTATTTTTTCTCTGGTTTCCAACTTATTTCTGTCCCAAAAAAAGAATCACATATACAGTTCTCTATCATTGAGATAATCTTCACAAGAAATATTGCTTAAACGATTTCGTCGACAACACCACGGGGTGAGTCGTTGAAATAATCGGCGCTTGAAAAGAAAAATAAGTTTCACGGTTCGTGCAGACTCTAGTGTTGTCCGTGTGAGTTAGGGCTTATTGTGATGTAGACATGCGCGGTGTGCACCTCACGGATAGGGGTTCCACAGTGGCGTCTGGCGTCACGGTGATCGGCCGTGTGCGCCGCTCTGACCCCCAGCCGTGCCGGTCGCCTCGTGACAACTTACGTAAGTCGAATTTACGATGTTCGAAAAATAACCCAAAATATACAGCCGGTCACCACTCTGGGAAAATAATTTTTGTGATTTTATTCGGGAATTTTTTTAATGAAAATCAACGAAATCGACACTCGATCGCCACTTACGCACGCGACAGAGTGAGCAATCATAAGTGGGTGTAGATATCAGTGTTTGTTTGACATCCGAGTGTTGAATGGAACATTACCTACGCGTGTCAGTGAGGTAAGCTTTTTTTGGTACATTTGGTACAAATTAATTGAATCTTTCGTTTGTTTTTACGCGTTCCATTTTTACGTCCTTATTTTTATAGATATAAATTGATTTATATGTAGGCATACTTATAAATTAAAAAGTTATAGTTACGTTAAGAGCAATGTTAGAAAATTCATATAATGTTTATATAGCAATGTATTCGCATGATTTAAAATTGTTTCAAGAGTTGAGTGCAACTCTAGAAAAAGCTCGTCTAACTCGATAAACGCCGAATGTTTAAAAATTTAAAAAACCTTATTGTCATTAACCATTTATTATCTTTTTAACCGACTTCAAAAAAAGGAGGAGGTTCTCAATTCGACTGTATTCTGTTTTTTTTTATGTTCTTTACCTTAGAACTTTGGACTGGGCAAACCGATTTTGATGGTTCTTTTTTAAATCGAAAGCTGGTGGCTGTCATGTGGTCCCATATAAATTTTATTGAGATCTGATAATGGCATCCATGATAAAACCATATAAGTCTTAAATTTGTATTAAGTACATATGTGTGCGACAAATGGACGAATAACTCAATATCACGCCAACCGATTTCGATGATTCTTTTTTTAATCGAAAGCAGGTGCTTGTCATGTAATCTCACATAAATTTGAACGAGATCTGACAAGTAGTTTTTGAGTAACTTTGAAGTCGGTTATTTTTTATTAGTAAAATTTAGATTATATATTTTTAACTGGATATTAGGTATAAAAATTTTACATTATTTTACACAACAGGTTAATTTACGGTAACAGCATGCTTTAGTAGCTGAAGTTTACTCACCTTTAAAGGTTGCACTAAATAATTTTTCACATAATTAGAACTCGCTATTTGCCGTACTATTGCGCACTTGTTTATTGAGTAAATACAAAAACTGTAAAAACTGAATATGAAAATAAAACAGGGTTCTAAAAAGCTTCGAGCGCTTGTAAAATTCAACACGAATATTGAAGTGCTTAAATTAATATCCGATTGTGTTTTAGGGATTTATGATCTGGCATACATACATATATTTGAACGTCTGTGTTCGCTATAGACGATTTTGGTTTGAATACTGCATGTACCTCTGTTATTTGAAATTGAATGCATATTGGAAAATTATTATCTCTTGATTCGTAGAAGGAAATCGTCGGCAGGAATCTGAACTACATCGCTCTTGGCCAGCGTGGGGTCTAGTCTACCAATTCGCACTAAGTCATCGTGATGGTAAAATTCTCCCAATGTAAGAGATGAGCTGTGGTCTCCATTATTGTGGATTGTGAGAAACTATGACATAAAATTTATCGTAGCAGCTCAGTATTTACCTGGGCACTTTTAATTTAAGATAGCAGAACAGCTTACGAAGCTATCCGAGTTAAAATTTAACTTCGACTTAAACAGGATAAAGACGTCAGTAAGAGGCTTTACGTGGTATTAAAGTGAATTTTCTTCCGTCTCCTTTTGGGTTTAATTTACTGTGTAACTTTGGCCATTAGTTGTGCTGAGTAAGAAAAACTTGCCCTTGAGAAGTACTTCCGAGAAATGGGTAGAATTGAATTTTGAAGTTTGGTGCTCGTCACTTTTTCTGTTTTCTGAAGCTATTTCGCACGTGAAAGTTATAAAAGATTCCTTTCCGTACATTAAATTTTCCGCGAGACGGCCCGGCGGCAGGAAAATTGTTCAAATAACGCATTTTATATTTTGTTCCCGAGCTAGCGACCTCCAGCCTTATTTACGGGTTCAATGTAAACTATTTTGAATAATGCTTTATGTAATATACATGTCTACCCTAGTTACTCATGTTACTACAGTAGTTAAACATTAACGTATAACGATTATGTATATATTTACGTATAATTACTTTGCATTGTACAGTATTTTATCGGGTAAATATATTTAAATGAACGGATATTTGAATGAATGCTTATAATAATAAATGCCATCGTTGTTTAACAAATAAACATACGCCCCTACTCAGAGTCACTAACGGTTACTTATATCCCTCCTTAGTACAGAATTTGTATGGTAATTCTTTACTAAGGAGCGATTAAAGTAACCGTAAGTGACTGAGTTGGGACGATAGTACCTATAGATAAGTGTTTTGTTAAATATCTAGACACGCGAGAGCGTGTAAAGTTAAGATCAAACCAAGAAAAGAGAACTAGGGAGCAGCACCGTGCTTCTAGGAAGAAGTATAATATTTCATGTCGCGAGAGCCGATAGCTACCGTCTATAAGCAATTACAAAGAAATATAGGGATAATTCATCCTATAAAACATTCTAACAGAAATTAATAAGCTCTACAAACTAGATGACTTCCGAGCTCTCTGTGATCCCTCTTCGTGTATTTTTTTCTGCAGACGCGAGATTTAAAACGACTAAGCCTGAGCGGAAAATTAAAATTATATTTTTAGGTATATTATTTTCTGTAGACAACTTTTCAGGTGAATAAGTTTATCTAAATAGAAAAGATAAAACGATTTCGTATATTGTTTGTTTGTCTGTGTGTTTGTTTCCAATAATCTCAGATAGCTTTAAAAATTATTTAAATTCTGTTTTTATGGATATCTTGTATTAAATTTGGGGTCGCATTTCGCGTATTAGTTTGTTTTATTTCAATCAATACAGAGAAAAATACATACATAAGTAGAATATACATAGAAAAAAAGATCATTATGTCAATTTGAAGAATTTGTCTGTTAATTTTTTTTGGGTTTGTGTGCATAGGTTTCCTGAACATAAAACTATTCCACAGCTGGGTTGCGATCTTTAACAGTAAAAGGAGTTGAAGCCACATGTTGCCGAAGAGTTTTTCCGCATGCTATGTTTCTATTTCGAAAATAGTATGGAGAAGTATGGTATACAAGTTTCTTCACTATATTTTTCAACTGATGGTTCAACTGATGAAATTACTGAAATAGAGTTTGGGTATCGTTGAATTCGTCTTTCGATTCTTAATGTTATGGCATAGGTTTTATAGTGGAAAATTTAATATAATATAATGTTATTTAATTCCTTGATTCGTGAAAAACGCACGGACGTGGCGCATTTTTATTAGGTTTTAATTGCAAAACTGACACTATTTGCTTATTACAGAGTAATAATTTAAAAAATACTTTATTTATGATAATTTGAAGGTATCTTATATAATTTGGAATCATAAAAAACAGATTTGAAGCTGAATACTAAGAATGTAACGAAAATGAAGTCTTGACTTTCAAACGCATTTATCTCGAATTATTGTTTTTGTTACTTAAACCCTTTTTACACTGCAGCATTTACTTTTAAATATTATTATAATATATCTATATTTTTCACCTTCCTTGTAATGTAGTGTCTCCTCCTGTTTATCATGTTTATAGTACATATAATACATGTTTTATAGTTTGCATAATTATCATTACCACCCACTTTATAATATCATATCCCGATTATATTAATTAACACACAAGATTCGCAATTATTATGATGTCTTCAACACTGGATTGTTTTGCTTTTAAAATGATATTAAAACTAGGATTATATTATAATATAATATTAATAAGATAGTCACCACATGTGGAACTACGCGAAAAACGGGACTACCCTGAAAACCAGCAGCCGTGGTTTCTAGCCGTTCCATGGCACAGGCTGAGGGTAGCCCTTTTTCGTCTGGTAACATGGTACCCACATACAAATAATATTTTGTTTGTTGTTTTGTTCACGCTGTAATATATTATGGTTACATATTGTTAGTACCTTTTGGTTATATAAACTTGTACCATGTTTATTTTGGCGAAATAAATGTTTCTTCTTCTTCTTCTTCTTCTTCTACACTTACCCCTTCAGTTTTTTTCTAAAATATCAATTCAAATGATTTATAGTGTAACGCACAATTATGTCCCATTTAATTCCATTTAATTAAATATTTTAGTTAATATGTATCTATTTGTGTATATTTTTCAAAATCTTAGCAAATAAGACTTAATTGATCATAACAATTTTAAAGACAATAAATAATGTTAGTAAATGTGAGTTATGGTTGGAAGAATTTTAGGACTTTTTATGAGTAACATTTCAGTCATGGATTACTTTTTTGTAACTTTATTTTTCATTTTCTTGACACAGTTGACATTATTTTACTATATATGATTGCTTCGCTTCAACATATCTGATGGCAGATAATTAAGACCGGCTCTCTGTCAGTACCGATACCGACAGACCGAGTAGCAACTTCGACTATTCATTCACCACACGCCATGTAAGCTCTCACGGCTCTAACTAGTTTATACATATTATATACCATGACCACCCTTTTACTAATATAAGAAACGTGTAAGGTTGTATGTATATTTGATACTCTCTCACGCAAAGTTATAAATGGGTTTTCATGAAATTTAGTACACAGGTAGACTATGATCTGGAATAAGACATAGGGTACTAATTATCCCGGAAAACGTCGACAGACAGACAGACAGACAGACGGACGGACGGACGGATGGACGGACGGATGGACGGACGGACGGACGGACGGATGGACAGACAGACAGACAGACAAAGTCGCGCGCAGAGCACTAGTCTAAAATAATACCTTTAGGATGGCGAAATAATTTTTAAATAGGCTTCGTGGCTCTGGCCTTTTCCACAAAGTTGTGCTCACACACATCGCTCTCTATCTTTTAATATACGTATTAGTACATATGTACAAGTTATTATATACATGCAGTGGGTTCTGACTTCATAGGGAGGCTTTTCAATTGCAGCTGAGAGCAATTTAAAAGTTTGAGAGGCTTCAAAGTTCTCAACTACATGATTGGAGAATTCATATCACTCACGCACTACAGGCTGTAATCACACACGAAGCTCGATAAGGTGCTTAAAATGAAAAATGTTAAACATTGTGTTAAAAATAAAGTAAACTTACTTTTGTGCTGTTTCTTACCGGGGTTAGGTTAATTAAATTAAACAAAAACAGAAGTTCCGTTAAACTCAATTAACACCTCTTCTCTACTTTCAATATTCACAAAAAATCTGAAGAAATTTTATTAAATCTCTATTTCCATCTTTTTCTTACGACAATAATCGAATAAAATGGTATATCACCACTTAGGACAATAGCAGTATTTTGTCTTATCACTGGATGGTTTCAGTAATAATATGTAAGTAATTGATTAGAATATTTGACATCTTACGTGATTTTGAGATATCCCTAGCTAGGGATTTCACGGAATTCCTAATATGTTATCCTCGAACCTTTTTCTTAGAACATAAGCATTATTGTACATGTACATACATTATTTTATACATAATATTAACTCTCTTTTTTGTTCACTATAGTATATGATTGTGAGTATAATTTATGTACAGTTATTTCTTATGTGGTATAATTAAGATTATTATTATAATTCGCTAATAGTACACGATCCGAATTAGAGGCGTTTCTTCACCCATCTGCTTACCGGACAAAAATATTTTTTATCAAACATAATAATTATGTTAACTGGCAGAGAATGATTTTAACATTAAGTCCGCCATTGTATCTAATACATATACATATATATTCTTGGAATCTCGGAAACGGCGCCTACGATTTGCATGAAATTTAGTATACAGGGGGTTTCGGGGGCTACAAATTGATCTAACTAGGATTCATTTTTAGAAAATGTCGTTTTATCCGTGTTTTCAGGCAGTGAAAAATTGCTATAATAGACTATTCCTGATATCTATTGGTGAGTAGCAACACTTAAGCTTTAGTAGATGGCGTCGTTAAGCAACACTAATAATTTCCAAGAAATACGATTTACCAAAAATAAAAATCCGTGTACTATGGTATAAAAAGTTTAAATAAATAAATATGTAAGGAAAATATCGCGAACGAGTTATGTGCCTAAAAATATCTTCAAGGCTATCATTAATCTCTAATTATACAGAGTGGGAAAAAAAATGTGTTTTGAGGAAAAGTACCCTGAATATTAATGATGGCAAATTTTACTGAAAGGAAACTTCCTTAATTTTCAAAAATAAGTAAAAATGCATTCAAAGATTTTTGATAAATTTAATCACCTGCTTGAGCTACCGGCACATTCGAACCTGTTAAATGTGAAAAAAAATACACCCTGAATTTTTTGATACCAGTCGAAAGAGTCAGTCACAAGTATCAGTTTCTTTTAATCACCATAGTACGTTAAATTAAAGGAAGACCGAGAAAAAAATGAGTTAGTTGAAAATTATTTGTGAAAAGTTCCTACTTACTTAATTTAGTTAAGTTTATTCTTAGCAACTGCTAAGAATTTTAATCTGCAACGCATGCTCTACGCTCCTAAAGTTGTAATCGCATGACCACTTTAGTTTAACTCTGCCCTACTTTTTGTTACCATAAAAAAGTTAGCCTTGCGCAGTTAAATAACGGAAACATTTTCTTTAAATAACGTTTTGTTTTTCGAGTTCATAAACACTCGAAGTAGTGAATAGCGGTGTTAAACCTATTTCACAGTGGTACAGTCTAAAACATTACAATACCCAACACAACAATAAGTATGTAGGTCAGGTTGAGATCGACGAAGGAATGCGCTATTTCATTCGTGGGCACTTTCATTTTTTGTATGCAAGCGAGAGTGCCAAAAGTTTTGCGCAGTGCGTCGCCGCGTCGCTTCCTCTAACTGAATATGTATGGGGAGAACTTGCCAATTCAAATTCGTCTAGGTACGTTATTCACCACAACGCCAACTTATTGAATTTTCCCCGTAAAAGAATGGCTAATCCGTAAACACCTCGGCTTCAATCTGTGATTAATTGGACCCGTTAATAGCTAAGTAGAGGTGTTTTTAGGGTTCCGAAGTAAAATCAAAACCCTTATAGTTTCATCATGTTCGTCCGTTTGTCCAAGGCATAGCGTCAAGACCCTTAGTGCTAGAAAGCTGTAATTTGGCATGGATATACATATTTATTAAAACTTTAAAATCGTAGAATAAAATATTGATTTTTTTATGGGAGAGGTAACGTGAGGATGAAATTTTTCTTTGCGTACCCCATAGTTTGGGGTATTGTTTAAAAGGTCTTTAAAAATAATTTATTATGGGTCCTAAGATCATTTTTGGATTTAGGGGTTCGTTTGCCTTTAAAGTGCCTACCCCCTGCCGGCTAAACGGTTGGAGTTGGACAAGTGAAAAAAATCTCAAAAATAGGTTATATTATAATGAATTTACAAGAAATCTATCACGGCTATGTTAGCATAAATAGTTAATGAGAAATAGTCGATAAACTTACTACTTCGGAACCCTACATTGCTCGGGCCTAACAAGCACTTGCCCGGTTTTTTCTTTTATTCCCGATAACGATTTGAAGGCATCGTTCATGAGGTGAACGAAAATACCTTGAATTTTCTTACTTAATTGGTGGTCATAATAACCGCACATTTTCATTTATTTTCCTAATACCTGTCATGAATCTAATTGTATCTGGCGCAGTGAAAAATATAGAAAGTAACTTTATATAATTTAGTATTTTATATACAACATACAACATACCAATAATTACAATCAAAAGTCAAATAACATGTATTTACGTTAACAAAACGGTTACAGTTACGGTGAAATGTTTATCAAGTTATCCTAAAGTTGTTGAAGTGGAGGCCTGTTTGTGTCAACGTCTCGACCTCAAATGTTCTAGGTGCGGAGTCCTCAAACGGAGCACAAGTTTATTGTTTCCCGCATTATCCACATCATTCGCACGCCCTCTGCGGTGGATGTGCAATTGTTGGGTTGTGTTCATTTTACATTCAGACTACAAACTACTTACCGCTTGGCTTTGGTACTACTCGTATTTAAATGTAGTACCATTTCAAGTAATGGCTTTTTGAGATTATTAGTGTAACTTCTAAAGGAACATTAATTATTTAGTATTGTAATAAAAAAAAAATATTATACTTGCGGCAATTTTTACATATAAAACTGCAAGTGGATTCCGGTGGTAGGAAGCATCAATTAAAAATGTAAAATTAATGAGTTCATTTACGACACGTGTTTTACTTTATAGAATACCGCAAAACAAAATTTTTAAATAAAATATTTAAAGACTCTGCAATCGAGATCAGAGAATGTATTTACCGACAGAGTTACATTATTTCAATTGGATAGAAAAATACAAGAGCCAATTAATTTATTTCTTTGGAATAGCAACAAATTTCCAAAGGTTCTGCGAGGTTTCTGGAGTATCTATCTATATTTAATAAAAACATAACACCGAAAAAAGTTCACAGCACTTTATGGCACCCACGACACAGGAAATCCTAGTGTTGGGCTATCATATGAGTGTGAAGCGATATTTATTATTATTATTTTAAATAAATATTCTAAATAAATTGTATTCAGTTGTATTTATAAAACAATGTTATAACATATACTTTAACTTCACTGTTTTAAAACGTTCTTAAAATTCAATCATGTACAAAGTTATCGATTTTCATGAATTTAATTTGCTTGTTAGCTGCAATGTTGGTCGCACGATTATTGACTCGCATGATTTCTTTGCCAGATTTATTTTGTTCTTATTCAACATTTTTTTTTTCAATAATCTTTTAACTCACCAATAACCGATGTAACAACGTTAACTTCACGTAGTTAGATGAAACATACTCGCACATAATTATTGCATAATCAAGTGTTAAAGAACTCGTAGTATAAACTACAAGACTGCATTGCATATCTGTTATTTTTGAAAAAAATTGTTCGTGTGATATTGTTTGTACACAAAGTATGTAATTAGTTTTAATTACATTTATTTGCAATGGAATCAAAGAAAAGAGTACGTTCGGCGAATTTCATATTACTGATGAAGTACAGTTGCTCGTAAGTTTAGTGGATAAATATAGAGAAATAGAACAAAACAAATAGATTGCCACAACGAATAAAGAATCGGCGTGGAAGAAAATTGAGACTATTTTCAACTCGTGTGGAATTTCACCTTATGTTGGACTTAAATTAACTTAAGTCTTGGATGTTGGGGTCTCACTGCTAAAACCTCTTTATGGCAATAAACAAATACGTGAGAAATAGTCTTGCGCTTTTAGAGCTGGCAAGTTCCTTAGTGTATTACTATACGACCGGCTTGTGCTGGCAGCATCTTTGGGATTGCACCGCAGGGACCTAATTCTGTGAATTTACTTCGATTTAAATTTGTTTTTAGTGTATAAGATTTGGGCGACTGAGCTAAGCTCGGTGTGTAGAAAGTTGACGATAATTATTATTTCAGATAATACAAAGGTGGGCTTATTACCCTCGCCATCTTGTTTTAATCATCGAATCAAACCAATTGCCGTAATTTTTTGTGTTATTCTTAAATAATAACAAATAGCATACCTAACTATTATAAAAATATTATGAATAGACTATTTTTGAAAAAAGAACTCTTGATGAAATGAGGCCCAAACTCCATTTGAATTATTATTTTCAACCCACAGACATAAAAAAAGAACAGACGTAACCTTGTCTAATCGAGAGTGAAGCTGACAGCTGACAGCTCGCTTACCATGTGTGCGTAATTTTGTAATTTTTGATTGGCGATGGTGTCAAATTCGTAGCCGTATGGTGTCAATGTGTGGGTGTGTGTACTTGTACGAATACAGAGTTGGTATTCCTATGGGTGCTTCACTGAATTTGTTCTTGGGATTATGTCCGTCTTTTTTTTAGGTCCGTGTTTCAACCATATCGTTAGGATGGTTTATATAATTATTATAATTGCTCGTTATACCTATTTAAGATTTTGTTAAAATTTTATATGATTTCGTACATTGGATGAAAAAATGGAACACTCATATGATATCTCGTAAGTTAATCTTAGTATGGCACATTATGTCAATTGTCACTGTGACTCTCTCTGTATCTGCTTCACTTATTTATTTACGACAAGAATTGTAAAGTAAGACGCGAAAAACAAACAGAAATAAACCTTTTTACATTGTATAATTCATGCATGATATTAATGAAAATTGACTAGTCGCTCTCTATATCAAAAGTCCTAGAAAAATACGTAAACTTAGGTTTTGGATAACATACCCGGCAAAGGTCACCTTTTAATATTATATATATATGGGAATAACATACGTCATATGGGAAATAATAATTTAAAATAATAATTTTCTATTTAATTAAAACGCATTAATACAGATAAAGTTATAAATATTTACAAAGTTTAAATAAAATAATATACCTACCTAATAGTAAAATTTATTATAATAAATGTATGATTATAGGTAGTATAAGTAAGTCCCCGTGATGCAGTATCTAAAATACTGGCAGTGTAAAGTAAAAAAATTCCCTCGCTGTATAACAATGCTAATACGCTGAGCAAATAAAACACTAAAAATCTCTTTAAATATCGGTACAATGCTTATTTATCCTGAAAATAAAGTGTAGGTAACTTGTATAAATTGGCTGTATAAATTCCATTCATTCGCGCTCAAAGCTTACGTCCGACAGGACGCATCCGTATTGTTTGTACGCGTTGATTAACGTGTCAATCAAACGTCACTTGCAAAGTTATTGAGGAACCGTTTAACGATATGACCATTACGGACTGACAAACAATGATTTATTTCTTTGTCTTCGTTTCAGGTGATAACGTACGAGCGATTATGATTATAGGGCATCTTCAGGAGTTTTCGTCATTAAATAATAAAGGAATACCAGACGACCAGTTTCTCGTTTGGCGTTTGGTTTTCATGCCGGACCGCCATGCCACGTATTCTGGGTTCGATTCCCAGCAAGGCGTAAATTTAATTGATGAGGTTTAATTTCTGTTCTCGGTCTGGATGTGTTAGTTTTTGTCTTTGTATGTTGTCACAAAAAATTCTAGTGTGGGGCTATGAAAGTGCAGCATTTTTATTTACAAACGAACACTCGTTCATGTACAATGAACGACGGAAATATTTAAGCATTGCAGTAGGTACATTATGTCAGATTCCTTCTTGACTGGATCGCAATGAACTTGAATGCATCAAAGATGATTTGAGGTAAATATGTTTATGTAAGAAGTTGACCAGTTATCATCAGCCGCAGCATCCTTTGAGCCATGTCATGTGCTTGAGCTCTTTTACCTCCGAATTTAATCTTCAATATTGTTTGATTATTTCGTTATGTGTTGGGATTGTATTTTTGTTTTTGATTTAGACGACTGAAATAATGTTTAATAACGTTTGCCTTTTATTGGCTAATGAAGCAGAAATTTATTTAGTAGGACAGAAGCAATGCTATTCGATCGCAATCAGTTTCGATATTAATCCATGTGAAATAAAGCAATTTGCTCTGGGACAACGATTTCCTGCGCGAAAACTGCCGATCTCAGATAATATCATAATAATTGAAGTGTCAAATACACTCTCGGCAAAACAGTGAGTTATAATGACTATTGCTATCGAAGGTACTGGTGGATACCGGTGAATATTATCCAGAAACTTATAAATAGCTTTGTATTGGTAATTCATACTTATTTACAAATAATTTTGCCAACTTTGTAAAGTGCCAGAATGGAAACTTATATGCCTACATATTGCTACTGTAGAAGATGAAAAATTCATCGAGAAACCGGGGTATCAGGAGGGTTGTCAGGGACTTATTTTTGTTGTCGAATCGCTGCCAATTTTTTGTTAATTTATTTACCTACATTATAATTAATTAAATTCATATTGTGTAAAATTGTGTCCATTTCATACATTCGTTAAAATTTAATAGGTTATTAAATTATTTTTTTTCAAATATTTCCTTATAAATATCTAAGAGTACAATTTATATGATACGTCATACGTAAGTTTACTGTGGCAATAACTCTGTTGAGATTCGTGCACAATGTTGATGACGAATTTTACTAATTTTTTTTTATTTATATCTTGTTAATTTTTGTTATGTTACTTAATAATAAATAACCCCTCTTGTTTCTCGGCGTGTAACGCGTTTCATAAGCAATGGTGACCGTTTACCATTAGGAGGATAACCTACTCGTTGTCAGCCATTTTATTTATATTTAAAACTAGCTGACCCGGCGAACTTCGTATCGCTAGCCGTTACAGTTTCTGTGTGCTCCTCCCTCTCCCTCTCCCTCTCCCTCTCCCTCTCCCTCTCCCTCTCCCTCTCCCTCTCCCTCTCACGCTCCCGCTCCCGCTCCCGCTCCCAAGTAAAAAAAGGAGTCATAAAAGACGCTAATAATAATAACTAATAGATATCTATCAACTACACATAACAAAATTTTACCTTATCCCGCAGGAACAGGTCTATTTTCCGGGATAAAAAGTATCCTATGTTCGTCACCTGATTCTAAACTACCTCCCTACCAATTTTCAGCCAAATCGGTTCAGCCGTTCTTGAGTTATAAATAGTGTAACAAACACGACTTTCTTTTATATATAGATATATGTTTAAAACATTTTTTTAACATAGTAATTGTAGTTTCGATAAATAAACATTGTCAAAAAAAATTAGTTTTATGTATACCTACGCTTTTGAAGAAAATCTGTTTTTATAATGTCTTTATTTTAGTGGATCACATTTTGATCCGGAATATATAAAAAAAAACTGAAATATATATAATATATATCCTTCTCAACTCATTCAGGGGAAAATAGCATCCTCTTTTCAACGACCCGTGTGGCGCAATGGTTACCATGCCGGATCGCCGCACCAAGGGTCCTGGGTTCGATTCCCAGCGAGGCGGAAAATTTGAATGATGAGTTTAAATTTCTGTTCTCGGTCTGGGTGTGAATGTCCTTGTCTTGTGTGTTGTCCATGGCACCCACGACACAGGGAATCCTAGTGTGGGGCTATGAGTGTGAAGCGTTATTATTATTATTATTATTATTATTAAAACATGTCAAAAGCATGCGTATCACGGACAATGTTACTGTCGAATTTCGCGTTCAATATATACTTCAAAACATCTATATAGGTACTCGTACCTACCACTCACATGATACGAATGAACGAAAATGAACGAAATGAATTTTTTTTTATTCAATCATCTCAAGCCAATAATTTTAAACGAGGTTGGATAATTACTTTACGGTAGACCCGTTCAAATGTTCGAGACTTAATGGAAAAGTAGTTTTCCATGTACCTATCCAGATTTAGAAGGCTTTGTGAATTGGCAAAAGTTTTAAATTCTAAAAGCTAAATATTATAAATCATACGGTACTTGAGAATAATTAAACCTAAATAGCTTTTTTCCTGTATCCGCAAACCAATTTACTCTTTTTTCTGTTTGGAATAAACATATTTGGAAACTCATTCTGGAATTCCCACGGAAATGGGAAATTTTAAGCGTTTTCGTTTAAGTTTGAATTTCCCATAGTTTCAACTTTTGTTGATTATTAAAGCGGTTGCCACAGTAAAACTTGGCTGGTTTAGGTTCATTACTTCATTACCTTATGCTACACACTCAAAGCCCCACACTAGGATTCCCTGTGTCATGGATGCCATGGACAACATACATAACAAGAACATACACACACAACTCGCTGGGAACATGGTGGCCCGGCATGGTAACCATTGCGCCACATGGACCCTCTAAATATCGTAATAATCGTGGGATAGAATAAACAAATTAATAAAGTTAGAAAATGGGAAATACTTCATTAATATTTAAATGGTGTTTTTTCGAGGTTAGTCCCTAATTATTGCACTGGGAATTGAAATTCTCAGGGGTGTCATTTCTATGCGGAACCGAGAGAAAGTTATTATTTAGGTTCTTATAGTTCAATGACCCGGGTGTCTGATGACTGGAATAAGTATACCTACTAAAAGTGGGTTATATACACATAGGTACAGTTATTTTTCAATACAGCCTATGCAAACTTTGAAATAACAGTTGAAAAGCTAAAAGACTTGTCTTGCATAAAGCGTTTCTATTTTGTTAGTAGTTCAACGTGTTCTACATCCAACGTTTGTGATCCACTCGACTCCCGACTTCGAAACTTTAGCACCGCAGCGTTTAAAAGTCGACAGGTAGTAAATACACTTTAAAGCCATTGTGTTTGTACTGGAACAAATGAAGAAATGCAATTAACGACGCAAAAGAAGGAAAACTTTCCGCTGAACAAAGAAACCCTTTTTCGTAGAATACATAAATCTTCGCGGTTGAACTCCTCTTTTTAGGTATTTGAAGAGAGACAAATATAAAAAAGCTCACCCAGGAAACTTCAGTATGAATTTTATTATTTCGTTCTAAAAACAATATTCCTTAAATGGCGCTTTAAATTTGAGAAAATTTTAATGTGTATCTTAAAAGGTACTATACATACTATATACTATAGGACCTACATATAAATAAATAAATGACGCTTCACACTCATAGCCCCACACTAAAATTCACTGTTCGTGGGTGCCATGGACAATAACACTAGACAAGCACAACACACCCAGACCGAGAACAGAAATTCAAACTCATCATTCAAATTTCCGCCTTGCTGGGAATTCAACCTGTCCTGGGTTGAATTGGCGCGGCGATCTGGCATGGTAACCATGCCGTGAACATATTATAATTTATACTTGTGAATATAGAATACAATAGAATGGAATAGAATACATTTCTTTTATTTCAGTGGCCATAACATACACGGACATAAATTACAACAAAAAAACAAACGAAACAAAATAAAACGTAAGTAATAAATAGTAATAATAAAGATAAATTGTTTGATCAAAAAACACTTGACACTGATTGTATTGATCGCTTTTATTTAAAAAAAAAAAACATTTTTCACGTTACACTTACAAAGGAAGCATGAATACTGTCAAGGAGAGATTTCTTTTCCTCCCCATTATAATATACATACCTATGAGGCTATGACATTGCTTTCATAACGCGCCTATACATTCGCGATACTTTTTCTGCCACGTGTTTCGCTTTGATAAGCAAAGCCGTGTCAGGAGGCTTTAAGAAAAGTAAATTCCCTAGCTTCTCGTCGAATCAAAACGAGTATACATAAAGTGTCAAAGGGGACAGCTCAGTAATCGTATACCGCGAAGAAAAGCTTAGAGTGCATTACAAACACCTTACGAATGAAACCGAGGCGCAGAGCTGTTTTACAAACTTAACTTTTGAGTCTCTTTTAACAATTTACCGATGTAGTTGTTTTTTAAAATATTAAAAGATATAAAAAAAAAAAAATTAAGCTAAGGCTACAACCCCACTTGAAGGTAAATATTAAAATTTAATTTATACATATAGCGTTCATGGTTCGGTAGTTGGATGGGTGGGTAGCGGGCAGAATTTTTTTGAGCTGTTCCGTGCTTCGGCGGGCACCTAATTCGGTCGTTAAGCCATGTTGAAGCCATTCAACCAATAACCCTTTCAGCAATCCTCATTGGAGCATCTCCTCAAGAGGATAGACCCGTGCCGTTAATGGATTGAAACTGTTTACGAAATTCCAGACAATAATTTAACCATGAGTCTTGATGTAAAATTTATTATTTCGTATTTTGTAATAATAATTTGGAGTTTCTAACAACTTTCTAACTTGAATTTAATTTCCTCAACTTGGTCCATTATCATCATCATTAGCTCAACGTGTTTGGTAGAAGATAGTTATGAAACACTAACTAGTCTGGTTAATAATCTATTCGGATAAAGGAGCTATGAAGAATAAAGAAAGTTTCATCTAGATCATTTATTATTAATGATTACCGAGGTTGTTACAAAACCATTATTCAATTAAGAATAAGTACCCGGATGACCAAGCTTTGCTCGGTAGTTTTTTTTTTGGTAAATCGTTTTTTTTTTTGGACAGTATTACCCTAGCTAGATCGATTTATCGCTCCCGAAACCCCCTTCATACTAAATATCATGAAAATCGTTCAAGTAGTTTCCGAGACTCTTGGTATTAGATAATCTATACTAATATATAAAGAGGAAAGATTTGATTTTTTGTTTGCGTTGAATAGGCTCCGAAACTACTGAACCGATTTGAAAAATTCTTTAACTGTTGGGAAGCTGCATTATCCCCGAGTAACATAGGCTACATTATATTTTCAAAAAAATTAGGGATCCTTAATAAAACTCCAATAAGTTGTAAAAAAATAAGAAAACCGAAGCAAAGCGAGGGCGTTTACTCGTATATAATAAAGGTGTTAGATAATATATGTACCTACTACATTATTTCAGTTAATTTAACTTACTAAGAATTGTTCAAAAATATACCTAGACTTACATAATACTTTACCAGTAGTTTCAACTCAGTCATGACCTCTCATCACTAATGAGTTTGCCACACATTGGGAATAAAGCAAATATAAAGCAACATAATAAAAATAATAGAATCTGTCAGCAAAAGATCACTTGTAACGTATGTACATCTGTTACCTGTAAAATATTTTAGCCTTCATTTCGCTGACATTATTTCATAAACCACAATCGCGCTCGTTCCGACAACGGAACGGAAATGCTCTTTCATAAAATCCAAGGCGTCATTTCCTTTGAATAGTTCGTTATATCGCAGTCTCAGGTTATTCAGGTTATTGCGAGTCGCTCCCTCCATCCTTCATACGACCCGTGTTATATAGGGGACACTAAATCATACTGCTATTGACAAATCACTCCCCTCGTTACAATACTGTGCCCATCATGCTATATTCTTTGGAAGTTGTATCGCGGGTATACGATTGTACCTTTATTTATTATATTAAGGACCTTATAAAAATCACGTTCTTTATTACTTTTCTTCTATTGAGCTTTGAATATTGATTTAAAACCTGCTTTGTAACAGATTTATGATTACGAATATTACTGTATCGTAATTCGATCTTAATCATTATTGTGTTTTTTCTAATTTTTCATATTCGTTTTCTATGTACGTATTCACAATAAAACCAGTTCAGTGCCATTATAATGAAACGAATATAACCCTCCTTCGCACAAAAACATGAATTCTGTATATAATACGCTACGACTACTTCTTTCCGTTTGAGGTCACTTGTACTAGCCAGGTATGGCGGGTAGGATTTCTTATCTATCTAGATAACTTACATATTTCTAGAATCAACAAAACATCAAAACATTTTTATGTTCTTTTTTATTTTTAGATGGTTGTTGCTGATGTAAAGCAGTGGTTGCCGCTACTTATCGTTTGATTACTAGTTTAAATATAAGAAATAAAGATAACATCGAATTATATGGGTTGTAGATATTTTAGGATCCAATCATGTTACGTCCAGTGAAGCGGGATAGCTTATTAAATTACATGACAACGGTCGTTTTCTTCAATCTGTTCAAGAATACTCTTATTCAACAAATACATTTATGAGAATTTATGGAACTTACTTTACTTCTATTATACTTTTCTTATACTTTTTGTCAATTTTCTATTTTTTTTAGTATTACTTCTATGAACGTTTGTATGTTAGCTAGTTTTTTATATCTCTCTCCTCTTTAGATTTTTGCACTAAATTGTCCGTAAAAATGTTTTTTAGGAATCACTTCACCGTTATATTGATTAGCTACTATTCTTTTGCCTGTTTTGTTTTCTTTTATTTCTTAAAAAAAAACAATCTAAACCACGACATAATATTTGTTGTATCTTCAATTCATACTTCAATAGTTAATTTCTGTTATTAGGGTGAGTATAACTTTGGAATTTGGAATATGGCAAGTCAAGTAATTCCAATATAGAGTATAACAAAGATGGAAACATGAATATCAACTAAATGATTATTTTATTAGTCTTCTTATATACTTATTCATAATATTTAGATTTTATATATTTTTAGAGTTCCGAGTAACTACTGAGGCTAGAATTTTGAGAAAAATACAGAAAATAGTTATTTACTTATATTATAGGAAAACCTATAAGAAGTCTGTTTTTTAAAAAAGGGAAAATATAAATGAAATATATAATATATAATCAACGTACGAAACCCTCTCCAAGCGAATTTAACTCGCACTTGTCAATTTAATTATTTGTAATAGAGGAATTCAAAAACTACTGGACCGATTTCAAAAATTCTTTCCCTAATAGAAAGCTCTTTTCTTTCTGAGTGACATAGGCTACATTTTATTAAAAAAATTGGGGGCTTGATACGAAAATTGAAGCAAAGCAAGGGCGGTAACTAAAAGAATTTCGTATTACAATCAAAGGTTGGCATACTTTTAACCAATTGAATTATGTAACAAGCACTGTAACATTTAACATAGGAAAACTTTGTTTAAAATATCTTTTGTTTCTTACTTCCATCGGTGCACTGGCTCTAAGCCAAAATCCATTTTGGTGAAATATCCGTGTACTGAAAACAGAAGAAAAATAGGCTAAAAGAAACATGCAGCCAACGTGTCTCTAATTACTGGAAAAGTGAAAACACTGAAATACAAATAGAGCTGAATGGAAACCGTGGAAATGTAATGTTAATAAAGTTAGGCGACCTATATACATTTTGTATAATTTATCAGTGAATAAAAGACCTACGGCTAACTTAATATTTACTTTACTATTGAAACAAATGTAAATTGGTGAACAATAAAGAATATTTGTATTGTATTGTAAATTTATCGTATAAATGTTAAGAAATTTCTCTATTGTTATCATTAGACAACAGTTGTTAATGGCCTTTCAGGCTGTTAGGCGACAAAACTACCGATATTTGGGTTGACCACTAGCCCCATCAATCCACATAGGAGTAGGAGTGAAAGAGGATCCTATAGGAATCCTTAGAAGAAGAGAGTAATACCCTGATAAGTTCCTCGGAATGTCCTTTAAATACGTAATAGGAGTTTCTCCCTGCTACCGTAGTCGCGTGACCGCGATCCGTGTGACTGGATCGAACTATCAAGATTGTAAAGTTCGGATCGTGAGTACCCACTGCATTTAAAAAGAAATATGTGTATGTTTTTATTTCGATCCACTTTATGGTAAGTGGCTATGGTCGCCCATGGACATCAGCAACACCAAAGGCGTCACTGATGCGTTGCCGGCCAAGAAAGAGAGAAGAAAAAGAAAGAAAGAACTGGCTCTCAAGCCCCCTGCCGGAACACGACGAGTCGTTTGGCGGCTGACTCATGCTCAAGGGTGGTAGTTATCCAGGCGAACTCCATGGAGAAATAATAATAGTAATAATGGTAGGTATTAATTAACATTTAAAATCAATATTACGCATATAATCCCTCGAGGGGTCCTACTACCAGCGGGCCGGATTTAGTTGCCTCTTACGACACCCATCCGGCGTGGGATTGCGGTAATTATTCGAAGCCGCCCCAATACGGCTATGTATTGACATTCTGAATAACAATAATCAAATTAATGATTAATAATAATCTATTACATTAATTGACATTTCCATGTCATATTGTAAATGGCTAATTGTGAGATGTATTTAATATATTAATTAAGATCCTTATGCAACTACAATTATTGCAAATAAATTTTCATTCATTCATTCATTCATTCATTCATTCATTCATTCATTCATTCATTCATTCATTCATTCATTCATTCATTCATCCAAGAACTTCCAAGAATATTAAAACCAATAACACAAAAGAGTATCATGTACTTTCTATGTTACTTCCCGTATCTTAATGGAAAGAGATCGTATGAATGTGTTTATGTATGACCGTACTTTTGTCAAAGAAGGCTTGGGTTCTTTGGGGTGATTTACGATCCATTTCACAAAGAGCTTGATATATGTATGTATCTATATACATGTGCGTAGACAGCTATTTATCGAGGCATAATAAATTTTTCCGTCTGTATCACGTATAAGTAATACATTTCTTTTGTTCAGTAAAGCTCTAATTTAGCATGGATATATTATTATTTATTAAAACTTCAGAATCGTAGAATAAAATATGGAAAAACTTTTTTTTCAGGGTACCTCCCCTACAGGTAATGTGGGGATGAATTTTTTATTCGTCGCGTACCCATAGTGTGGAATATCGTTGAAAAGGTTGAAAATAAAAAAGGAAAAAAGAAATATTACGAGTCTTCTAAGACCATTTTTGAAATTAGGAGTCCGTTTGCGAAATATTTGGCTTTAAAGGGCTAATTTTGGTTAGAGTCAAGCGTCCTCCCCTCCCTACCGGCTAAACGGTTGGAATTGGACAAGACACAGAATACAGAAGTGATACAGAGTTGCATTTTTATCGAATTTACGAAACACATGAAATGAATTTGTGTAAAAATGTGCGTATTACCCTGAAAATGTATCTAATCTAAAGTATTAGTTTTTATTATAATATGCTTACTGCTTGGAAACATATTTCGGTATAATGGAATAACGAAGTAGCCGTTCCGAATATAGACAAATTGATGAAATTCAATCATAATATTATCAAAGCATGGTATTGTTTAGATAGGTAACGAATTGTTCCATTATGAGTAATGCGTGAGCTATTCATGGAAACTAAATCGATCATTCATTTGGCTTAATCATAATTAAGCTGATCTCATAATACAATAATAGCGGGATACTGTCATATTCACATTACAATGCCATCAAAAACAAAACTTGTAAAAAAAACCAAGTCTCGCAACTCAGTTCTTCTACCGTAAAAAGTTGTGATATCCATGTAATACCAAGTCGGTTAATTTATTCAGTTCCTACTTAAGGGTCCTTTTGTCTTAAGTTATTACGTAATTAGCTAACCTAACAAGTAACAACATCTTATAGTGACCATAATATTATCAATATTAAAAATCTTTTATGTTTTAAATAAATAGATCGACTTGACCATCGCATGAAAACACAATGCATCTCACAAGTAATATCTACATATTTTATTAAATTTGATTGTTTAGTGCGATTGCCAAGTCAATCTATTTATTTAAAACATAAAAGACTTTTAATATTGATAATATTATGGTCACTATAAGATGTTGTTACTTGTTAGGTTAGCTAATTACGTAATAACTTAAGACAAAAGGACCCTTAAGTAGGAACTGAATAAATTAACCGACTTGGTATTACATGGATCTCACAACTTTTTACGGTAGAAGAACTGAGTTGCGAGACTTGGTTTTTTTTACAAGTTTTGTTTTTGATGGCATCTCATTTCTTTTTGTAGATAGTTCTTCTTTTTCCTTCTACAAGTTACCTTTGAACATAATTATATCTAGGTACCTATCTACACCTATTATTCTATTATATTATATACAGGTACACGGATTCATTCACTGCAAATGTTACTTTGTTATACAGGTACAGTGATTCATTAACTGCAAATGTAACTTTGTAATCCTATATATTTATATGGGATTACAAAGTTATTTATGCAGTTGATGTATCTAGAAAACTGGACCGAAATTGCAAAATATTTTAGTTTTTCCTTGATCTATACACTAAACACTAATTGTGTTCCAAATTTGTAGCTTCTATGTCTGCTAGAAGTGCCTTAGAGTTTTGATGATCGGTCAGTCAGTCAGTGAGTGACGAAATTAAGAAACTTTGACTAGTTATAATTCTTAAACTACTGGTTCAAATTGAATGAAATTTGAAATATACCGTGTTTATATAATGCCTGCTTGGTTACTAAAAATTCAGGCTTCTAGCTTTATCCACAACGAAGTTATAGGGGATCAAAAATGGCCTGAATTGCTTCGAGAAAAGGATGGTACGGCCGTGCCGCTTTTTTGCTCGACTTGGCGGGGGCACTGCCGTGCCCCCAGATTCAGTGCGTCCTACTTATAATTTTCGTCATTATAGAACTCATTTTAATATATCCATATACTATTTAGTCGAACAGCCGTGGTGATTGTGTGGTAGGATTCGGCGGGACTCCATGTTTGTGTCCTAGCCAACCTTCCCTTCTAGCAGATTCTTCTAAACGAGGAACAAGACTAGGGTAAACGGTCCCTTCTGTTGGAGGTCTCTGGGTTCTGAACTCACCAAAAGGTTCCCTCGAATTTGTTCACGACAATATTGCCTTTGGTGTTGATGTCCACGGGTGACGACAATAACTTGTCACAGTGGCTCGTTAGCTCGAAATTCCATGGCTTACATCATCACGTTATTTTTCGATACAATGTGGTATGACCATGGATAATAACAAATCCGATGGAGTGATTATAAAATATGAAATACACGAAGATGAGCTCGACGCAGTGACGCGAGGTGAGATTAGATGATATCAGATGAGTCAAGGACAGGAGAGTCGAGATGAGGAGGAGGTTTCACGATTATGTAGAAATCTTAAAACAATCGAAGATTTTTTAATGTTGTCACGCAATAAAATTATATACGAGATAAATATTTTTTTTATCGCAGAATATGTATTAGCTGCTGATAATTTATGAGTTACCATCACCACTTCAGTAGTTTAAAGTTCTTCTATCTTCTAACACTCCATTAGAATATTATCGCGTTATTAACTTGACCTCAAATGTCCACTTGACCAGCCAAGCTAAGTATTTCTCAATGATTGATTATCCTGAACTAGTCTGATAATAGATTCAACACAATAATAGGTACTTGAATAACTTAAGATTTAATTGATGAATGATGAACAAAATTAATTCCTTTCGATTATATTTCTAAATTATAACCTCTTCTCAAGACGCTACAAAATAGCGCTCATAGCCCGGCGGCTTGTGTCGATTCTAAGAGATAGACAATGATAAGCAACAGCAGGTGTGATCGGTAGTTTGATGGGTGACCGCTAGCGGCAAAAAATTGTTGAGTGCTTCCATGCTTCGCAGGGCACTTAAAGCCGTCGGTTCCATGCTGGAGGCCCTCGGGTGGCATGAAAACTTCGACACTTAAGTTGGCCACTAACACCTCCACCAATCCGCACTACAGCAGCATGGTGGAGCTCTCCTCAAGGTGAGAGACCTATGCTCAGTAGCAGGCCATTATTGGGTTGAGGCTAACCAGCCAGCCGCTCGTAGCTTTAAAAATCCAGTATTCTCAACAAAGCTGCGTTTTCGACAAAAGTGAAAAATATGACAGGCGATTGCTGATGTTTCTTGTCATTCAGCATATTATTGGTAAACATTTCCTGTAGCGTATTGAGGTGGTAATACGTATACATTATTACGTAAAGCTCCACATTGAGTAGGTATAAGTCGCTACTGGAATAACATCCCGAGCCACAGCCCTCCTTTTTCCATGATAGCTATATAAAAACATACGAGCAATTGGCGTTGCTCAGATCTAAGGTACTAACTAATAGAGAATTCAAAAAACTTACTTGCACAATATAAACTATTAATTTTGATATGATCTACAAGTTTATCAGTATTCATGCATCCATGCCAGAGCACTATGACATGCGGTTCTTTAATATAGCCTAGAGCAAGATAGCCCTTGCTAGCGATGCATTGGTGACCCCTTTTGTTTTCGGTTTGTTGACAACGCCGCGCCGCCTTAAATTCTTCAAGTGTATTATGAACAATTCTGATAAGTAATAAAAACTCAGCCTGGTAATACTAAATACTTATAATTTATACAGCATAATTATTATGTACACACAGCCAATTGAATCAAGAAATATCTAGTAGAATAAGTGCTTTCTACTGTCATGTAAAAGTTTTATTTTAAACTGAAGAACACTTATTATTGTTCATTGAAGCCGTGATTCAGTGCAGTTGAATCATTCACAAATCCAAAACTACCAAGTTTTCATTGCATCAAATACTTATTCATGTTGTGTCATCATTACTGCGAGTGTTCCGGACGTCTGAGAGTGCGCTCTTAAGCTTGCCATTTTCCGAACGGTTGAGTTCCGTTTGCTTTCACAACTTTACTAATATAAACAAAACCCTATGGCTACGTCCGCACAGACAGGCGGCTTGCTTAGCGCCTAGAGCCTATTGGTTTGCATTCTGGCTACTTGCTAGGATACACGGTGGCCGCATTGAGAGGTGGTTTGCGTGGTGGGTCGCTAGGTGCCTTGGTCATTTTTCTTGTCGGCACGTTAACGAAATGTCACTTTCAAAAATAACTCTTAAAACTGCTACTTACAGAAAATTCAATGCAAATGCAATGCCGATGATGAGAAATTTGATGCTGAAGAAAATCCACCTTAAATTTACATAAACATTTTTAACTGGAATCAGATAAAAAAATTTAATAAATTCAATCTCAGTATGAAAAATTACATGTGAATGCAAAAGGCAAAAACTTTAGCGTTCATTTTATACATTTTTATGCATGCAATATTATTGCTGTCCGACAAATTAATATCATGCATGGCTACTATTTTCTAAAATGACGAAATGATAATGTTTAGATGTGAGTATTTCCATCACGCACTGATCTTTATACGGAGTAAGTTGTCACTCAGAAAGATCGGAATTTGGACGGAGTGGGAAAATTGGGACGTTTCTATGTTTGTTATTTCGTATTATAAAACCACTCTTTCTAATTTTTTCTTTTGTTTTTTTTAAACAGTGGCATTTGAACAGTTTTGGGTTTTGTTTAATTTTACATCAAATGAAAGTACACCCAAATCCTGTAAAGATGAAGGTTTTTCATAGCGTTTCTACAAGGTTGTGAGTCCTGGTGTATTTCCGAAGCCGTCATTGTAACGATTCACTTTCAGTGATATGCCTGTATTATTAAACTAACTATAGGTAAGTATATAATTTAATCATTATTTTCATTGCGCGAATTTGAAATTAAGTTGTGGAAATTACCTCCACAGACGACTAGGAAATAAAGCATTACATTGGTTTTCGGTCTGAAATTGTCGCGTAGAAATCAAATTTTCAAATATCATCTGATTTGCCACAAACGTGGCTATCTTCAGTTCTCTCCGGAAATGATGAACGGAATCGCAAGTAAAAGGCATTAAATCTGCCTGAGGCAATCGATTTGCATTGGGAAAATTGCATTTCAAGTCGGCGACACGCAGGCGGCGCGGCGGCGCCTGCAAATGTTTGTGAATGCTCGCAAAAAGATTTGCTTCAGTACGTATTTCTCTCCGATTTTGCACCGGACTGAAAACCGTTGTAATCGTTTAGTATTGTTTTTTACACTTTTCTGTTAGGGAAATTAAAAAAATCGGTGTAGAAATAGCCTAATTTCTGTTATCAAAGATCAGTGCACAGATCTCTATTCTACTTACAGCAATCAAATTAAATAATTATAATGCCACAAAAATATTACTGGCATATAAAACAGAATAATAGTTAAAAATAATCTGGTAGAAAATTTATTCAAAATTGACATAATTATCAAAAAAGTGAACGACAAAGCTTGCATATTTTTTAAATTTTAGTAAAAATAATAATATGAGATAAATTTTCTAGTAGAAAAATAGCAATTTTAAAAGAGAAAAAAATGGCATACTGCTTTTCGGAAGACTGTGGAGACTTTGCCGTAACGCCGATGCTGGTTGCTCCTTGTGGTCCGGTGAAATGCTGCGAGAGTGCACCCATGTGCTATCCCTGCTTACCCCCATGTCCTAAAGGTCAAATGATGTACTGCTGCGAGAAAAGGCCCAGTAAAAAGCCTCAACGTGAAGAACCTGATTGTTGTGAACCCCGACCAGCAAAACCCAATCCCTCCAGTGCACCACAATATTGCTGTCCAACTTGTAACCAACCTACATGCAAACCAATAAAGACTAAATACGTGATACCCTGCTATCGATACGAAGATGGACGCATCGTAAGTACAAAATATATAACATACATTGTAACATACATGGACATAAATATTTGGCACAATCTGTGGCAGGTTAAAAAACGCGGCAAAACATTGTATGTGTAAATAGAAATTATAGTTTCTGAAAACAACAACACACAAAACAATGTTATTAATCGTGTTGTTGGTTTCAGGAACAATATAAACCAACGCAGCATGGTAGATTACCCATGTCCGCTTATTGTCGAAACGGAATGCAAGATCAAATACACGGCTATAGAGGTGCCATTAAATATTTATGTGCCGCCGGTGATCGCGAAACGTGTTCATGTTCAGTGTATACTGCAGTGGAACCTATTCGTAAAATATATCCCAAAATAACACAAGAAGTTTTGCCCATTAAAAAGCGAAAGGATAAAAAGTAACTACACTCAGTATGCAAGCTTTGAAGTAACAATATCGATAGAACATAGCCAAGAGACAAAAATATTCCCAACAGGTAAATCCAATACCTTCGTCAGCATTCAGACGAAACGGGATTCAAGATCATAAATATATAGAAAGCGGGGGAGTTTCATACATTCGCAAGTGCTGGCATAAGTCGATACGAAGCGATTATCCGTTTGCGCTACCTGTCCAACCAATGAAGAAACTAGCAGCTATTGTTTCTAAGAAGTAACTACCTCAATGGTGGGTTTATCATCAATTTTACTGCTAAAGGGCACCTCTTGATACTGAATAATGATTACAGCGCGTATTTGCATAAAAACATGTAATACTGTAATATTCGACGAGAAAACAATCAAATGAGCAAACGAGTTCACCAAATTAATTTCTGATACATTGAGCAATATTGAATCGTGTGAATAATAAAGCAGGACTAAATAGGAAATATCGGTTGCAGGTGCGCCAATTGCCCATTTCGGCATTCAAGCGGAATGGCATGCAAGATCAGGAGCACTCAAAGCCATTGGGCACAACAAATTATCTTCAGAGGTGTCCCCGTGACGTGTCCCTCGAGTGTGACGTATGCAGCAATCCGGCTAAAGTGTGCGATCCAATAAAAGTGCCCCAGTGCGACGCAAAATCCGCACTAGATTGTAAATTTCTGAAGAAGAAACCCATTGAAGTGACACTCGCGGACGTATTGGACGAAGATTAACATAGAAAAATATTTGTTTGTCGTTATTCATTGATTGCGGATATGGATACGGGTAATTTCAAAGCTGAAATAAAAATATGTTGTTAAATCATGCGCAAAACATCGACAGATATTTCAGATAAAAAAAAAAATTACACTGTCGTTCGTATCTTGTTATAAGCTTATAGCTTATTACATTGAGTTTGGATATATTCCAGTCACATGATACTACCTTGAAAAATAAATTTACTTGGCTATAAAATCACTTCCAAAATTTTCACACAACATTTGGTCGTTAAATCACACCTTCAAGAAAATCTTTGCTTGTTGCAGGTCAACCAGCCAACGTTGCTGATGAGGCGCGCCTGCGAGGTGGCTGTGGGCGCGCGGCCGCGAAAGAAGCCCTTCGTAGTCTCATCGTACGCAGCTGACGCTGAACGCGAGGAACACCGATACCTCTCTGAAGATGAACGGGTACCTGGCAGTTAGTGCTTAATCATAAATTCTCCATTGGAATGTATTTATATATTTTATTTATTCATTTAAATTACATCAAATACCCTGGAAGGGTGTAGTAATTCCAGGACTGCAGTTAGTTTGCTTGACATTAAACTTAACAAAATATTAGTAGTTACATTTTAATAATATAGATATAGCAATCACGCAGAAATAATTCTATCGATTCATCTTGCTAGATAACTTGTTTATAATTATTTTACTAAAACAACGCCATCTACCGGATTGTATTAGAGATCCAATAGTTGCAGGACTATTAAACTCACTAATACCTATATATATACGAATACGTATACGAATGTAAAGGCTACATTTTCCCAGTGAATTCAGTCCGCATTAAATTAATAGCCATGTTAATTGATGCAGGATCTCATATAGTCTATTGTACGGAAACGCATTCGATGCAGATACGATTGTAAGGCTGTAATTTTGGTTTCATGCAAATTATTTTGATGGTGCATAGTCGTAGGTATGTACCATATTTTTAGGGCTTTTGAACAATTAAATTATACGTTATTCTACACTATAGGTAAAACATGTGAAAACATAGTTATAAGGTACCTACATAAAATTTCATTTATTTTTCCTATGTTGCATTAAACCGTATAATCCGAGCTAATGATGGATGGATACATACATCCTTAGGCCAAAGCCAACCACTGACAGAGAGTCAATTTTATTATGAACGGATCCTGTTTCCTTTTGGGTTATCTATCGGTGATGTCTTTGACATACAAAGAATATGCATTTATTTAATTACTTATGTCGACAACAAAAAAACTTGACAAGTGCGAGTTAAACTCGCTTGGACTTCTCCGTTCCGGTCCGTGCGTTGATTATATATTTACATTTTTCTATTTTATTTATTTTTGCCCCTTTTAAATTATAACTAAAGAACTTTTTAATATACATACTATAACTAAAGAAGTTCTGTGTTTTTTTCAAAATCCTAGACTCATTAGTTACGGAGATAAGGGGGGAATGGTCAACTTTCGTTTTTTCTTGAATAATTTAAAAAGTATCAATTGTAGAACTATAATAAAAATATACGTATTTGAGATCCTTACAATAAGACCTTTCATTTCACATGCAAATTAGATTTCGTAATTTTTTTTTTTTCAAAATTAATTTGTTTTCTTTGTACTCCTTAAGAATATTAGGTTTTTTTTAACGTTTTAATTAATGCATAAAAATTTTCGTTTTCTTATAATAGTTATCCACTGAAATCGTAAACGGATATAACGTAACGGATAATTTATGAAAAATTAATATTCACCGGGAGATATGGAAAACCGCCGCCTGAATTGATTCTCATGCAATAACCTTTTAGAGCCAAAGCAAAAAGCCGAACAAACGCCGTCAGTGACGCTCAGTAGGAATTCAATTTTATTACACCGGCCCTCGATATGAACTAAAAAAGCACCTTTAACTTCACAAGTGAATATTCAACTTTAAATCATTATTTTATGTTAATAAACGTAAATTCGTAGTTATCTTAGTTTTTCATTTCGATAAAATTCTGTAACAGTTTTTTTTTTTCTCTATGATGTTTTTTGTACTGAAATCAGTTTTAACCTTTAATCTTTAGTTATGGGAAGTGATACAGTTAGCAGTACGTAACTGATACGTTGAATTAATAATTTCCAACCATTACTTTGTACTATTTACTTTTAAACTAGACTAATAACGTTTAATATTTAAACATACAAAGACAACGAGAGCAAAATAAATTATTTACAATATCAATTGTATTCTGTTGCGTAGGCAGTATTAAAATATTTATAAAATTAATAAACCTCATTATAAGCGGCTCACCGTTGTCCATTTAGAAGCAGAAGAATTTCATCATCCAGAAGATGAAATACTTTAGTATCCTGAAATAAATAAGATAAATGTAATTTCTCGTGACGAAGCGTTTTCGGATCCATTTAGCCATCGGAATTAGAATCTTAATTGAATCGCTCCGTTTTCCCATTTTGTTACAAATTACGTAATGTTAGTCATTACACCGCGTTTGTTTCTTAGTATGTTTTCGACATTGATCTCGTAGCTTCCTCAATGTTTATACCTCGGACGCGGGTAGGGTTTAAATTGTAATTTATGTCGCACTGATTCAAGATTTGGCTCTTAGTACCGTAATCGAGCTTCGTATCGTAACAACCCGTTGAAATGAGTTCATTAAAATGTTGATCCTAAAATTGCTAATATATTTCCCGATTCAATCCGACTCAATACTATGTCACTTTAAGCATTACTCAATTTGTATTTGTTTATTTTCTGTTTTAGAGTCGTAAATTCCCTGGAGAAATTTTAATGTAGAGACGCAAAAATTCGAAACATTTTTCCAATTCAGATAATATTCTCCTTTTTAAACGGAATTTAAAAATTTTTAGCCTCTTCAGTAATTAACAGAAAGCGCAGTTACTTGAAACTCGGTAAACTTTCAAGATAGGAATTTCGTCTCAATTTTTTTACCTGAAAAAGTCAGGCGAGTTTTAGTCTGCGAAGTTAGATGTTTGTGCAAATATTTAGTTTATCGATAGTAAACTGTAAGATTAACTTTGCGAAAACTCTCATATTGTTGTAAATTATGCAGTTCTTACAATACGCTTAGCTAGTTCGTAGTAGTGCGATGACTTACAGATTTGAATCATAAGCTTTTAAGTATAAGATGCATGGACTTCATTGTGTGGATGTCCACCAGTGAATTATGGAATACGAGCGATCTCCTACTAATGATCTACTGTATGCAAAATTTCATGAAAATCCGTTCTTTAGTGTTTGTTTGAAAAAGTAACAAATATCAATACACATACTTTTACATTTATAATATAAATAGGAAGTAGGATAAGTGTTCCCTTTCTAGGAACCATAATAGTCTCAGTTATTAACGTTATGTTGTATGATGTGCCTAGCGATAACAATAACTAGTTCGATCCTTAACGTTAAATATTTTTCGGCATTCTTGTTAAACTAACCTCTCCACCATTCTGCAATGTCACGAAGAAATCTTACTTCTTCTTTAGGTATTACACAAAGAGAAACCCGAGTCTTTCGTGGACTTTGAATATCATTTTGATTAAAAGTTATAAAAATATCAGCCGCTTGAAGTTAATAAATTGAAAATGTAAATAAATTACGAGCAATAAATTTAAGGATTTCCCCGCAGACCCCAGTAGGAAGTATCTCATTGATTAAATTAATTGGTTATCAATATTCAGGTCGCATTAGCGAGTGTCATGCGATTGATTGACGAAATATATTTTGTGGCTTATTACAAGTCAAATATTTATTATTTTCCCTCTGAAATAACATGAATTATTGTTATACATAACCGAGGACTTCATTTAAACGAGTAAAATAATAAAAAGATGTATTTTTGTAGACTTAAAGTTGATAATACCCAGATTGATTTTGCCTTTGAGAACATATCTAACTATCGGAGTAAGAAGTTAGTCAAAATAGTCCTGTAGATGCTCATCGTAGTTACCATCGTAGATCATATCCTAGTTATAGCACGTATGAACACTACATGTCATCGACATATAAAAAAATCATGTTTCCAAAAATCTATCTTTGCTGTGTTTAGCTCGTACGGATTTCTGGAAAAAATTGTGAATCCCAACAGTAGTGAGTGGGGATTTTGGACCAGAATGGATCGTTATTATAAAATAGGCTGGCATCGCAAACATTTTTTCAATATAGAGTTCTATCCACATATAAACGTTACGACATTAACGGTGACGTTACTGTATCTAGTCCCAGGAAAAGGCACGTAATTTTTTTGAATGCTACTTAAAGCTTTTTTATCCACAAAGACCATGTCATGCCATTAACTGTGATATTAATAACCAGTCACAGGAAAATGAACGATGTAATTAAAAGTAATTTTTAAATATTTTTTTATTTTTATTTTCTCAGGGTAACTGTTGCTACCATTTTGAAAAAAAGAACTATGACTGTGGCAATTGTTGTCATGCGTGTGAGTCGTGTCCGGTGGCCGGGGATCGAGTGTATGCCCGCATGGTCCAGCCTCCCCGCTGCTGTTACTATTGTTGCTGATTTTATTAGTTGAATAGTTTTTTGAAGATTTTTGATACTTTTGTTGATCGTTTACTGTTTCGTCCTGTGCTGTAATCCCTAAACAACATGGCGGCTATGTTCTGTAATAAATTTATGGATAAAAATGTTTTTCTTATTTGTAGTAACAGAGATTTCTCAACCAGATCAAATCGAAATTTCTGGACACTTCTTAGTTTTACCTAAATAGACACTTGTATAACTCGACCGAAATATCTGTGGACCTGGCTCAATGACGTCATGCAAACTGGAAAGATAGCAAAGAAAATAGAGATGTAAAGATTAAAAATATTATTTTGATTTGTGTGCATCTACTTTTTTGCACTTTTATACAACTTTTAGATCAATCTGTACTTTATAGGGTTCCGTAGTGAAAGAGCCGTGTTTTTTTCATTTTCAAAGAATTGGATTACTTTGAGCACTAAATTCCGCTCTGCACTATGTATTGTCCTACCCATCTTTCAACACTAAATAATAATAAACAACAAGAAAAAATAAATAACAAGAAACAATAAACAATCATGTGATTACGAAGCAAGAATTATACACGTGCGTCGGCTCTTGTTTTGGCAACGGTACTGAATAGGCGAAAACAGGGTGAGGTCCGAGGAAGCGGGAGCGGCATCGAATTCCCGTCGTTACTGTCCCAAATAAATAAAAATAAAAATAAATTAATAGAGTAAGGTGAGACACTATGACATTTTTCATCATGTTATGTGAATAATTGCAGTATTTTATTGCGTGGGATAAATGATGACCTGTAAAATTTTATAAAACCCTCAAAATTCATATAGGGCAACACTACGAGTTATGGGGCACAAAATGACATAAATATGCTAAATTACATTTGCAGTAGGTAATATTTGTATTTGTCATCTGTTTATATTTTTCCCCGACTTTAGTGTTGCTGGATGGAACCAAAACAAATGATACATAATATTATAATTGTTTTCTAAATATTGTAAAACTTAATAAATTATGACCAGGATTAGTCGACCCAGAGGCACTTTTAGTGCAAACACCGCGCATTTTTAGGGCTCCGAAGTAAAATCGGAACTCTTTTTCGTCATGTCAGTCCGTCCGTTTATCCGTCCATAATTTGGCATGGATACTGTAGTACTTGTAGTACTTACGTGCACAAGTATATGTGTATAGTTTTAGATATAATAATATGGTTGACTTGCAATAGCTCGTTACGACACCAGTAGCTAGGGTAATACGTCCACTCTCGTCTACGACTCTCTCGTGACTGACTCAGTGTCGCCCCTCTACCCGTGTTCCCGAGATAACATAATTACTGCTATGACTATAATACCCCATTTACACGCGCGCGCGAGCCACGAGACAATCCGCGAGAAGCGCGCATACGCGCGCGTGTGAACAGGGCGCTCGCGGACCAGACCGCGGCGCGTCTCGCGCTCGCAGGGCTCGCGTCGGGAGCGGTTTTGTATGCGCGCGCCAAAGGGGCTCGCGCGAGCGCTCGCGTGGTGTTCACACGCGCGTAGGGGGCGTGGTTTACGGACGCGCCACGAGACGGTCCGTGACACGCGCGTGTAAATGAGCGGTAATAGTATTACAAACACTACAGATACATATTTATTAAAACTCAAAAAACGTAGAATAAAATATTGGAAATATATTTTTTTCAGGGTACCTCCCCCACAGGTAACGTGAGAATGAATTTTTTATTGGTTTTATATACCTACTACTGTATTTTCCTAATTGATGCATCACCGCGCAGATGAGCGATCGCTTCCATGGATTCCCACTGAGATGGGTAAGGGGAGGAAAACAGGGGGAGGGGTATGGCGTTGCTGGGGCCCGCCATGGAACATGTTTTATTATCTGCTGCGCCGAGGGAGCTGTTAGTCACCCATGCGTTTTCCGTGTTTTCTTGCGTGATTAATTAACAAGAAAAACCATCACGGTTGCATAAGTAGTAATGAGTAACTAATAGTCGATCAGCTTACTACTTCAGAACCATACATTGCGTGGGACGTGTGTGTTTCGTTCTATTAGTTATCATTTATACCACTAATAACCGTGAGATGTTAAAATGTAATTAGTTGAATTGTTATTCATATCCAAATTATTGGATACAAGTAACCGCCCTCGCTTTGCTTCGGTTTTCTTATTTTTTTTTACCTTGGGTTACATTATTGGAGTTTTATTAAGGATCCCTAATTTTTTTGAAAATATAATATAGCCTATGTTACTCGGGGATAGTGTAGCTTCCTAACAGTGAAAGAATTTTTCAAATCGGTTCAGTAGTTTTGGAGCGTATTCAATGCAAACAAAAAATCAAATCTTTCCTCTTTATATATTAGTATAGATGAATCGAATGAAATTCCATAATTATTTCCCGAGTTTTAACCAGCGTTTTGTGGCTATTATGCAATTTGATTTATTTCTTTCTGCGTGACTGCTATGGCCTATAACAAACATAATTATAATTTACTAACATAATTTCAGGAAATAATAATTTTCCTTTGTTACAGGCAAAGAGTTGGCCGAAATTCGAAACAAAACCAAACCGGCGAACAAATAGCGTGCCATTTAATGAATTCGCAATAAACTAGCTGCATACTGAAAATAACAATAAAAAAGACTTTTGTGTGCAGTCATGGGTATCGAGGCACGTTCGATTGTTGATAGTGATTTGTCGGTGGGGTAGTGAGGTGGGGCGTGGGGTCAAATGAGAAGGCGACGCGGGTGGGGCGCGTGGCAAGCGCCGCGGTGACTGCGCGCGCGCACCATGCGCCGACCCGTTGCGCTTCTTCTAGCCGCCGTGTGCGCCGTGTCCGCGCAAATCGCTTGGACCCCTATCTTCCTCGATGGGAGCAGTAAGTAACGTACCTATGATAATATGATGACTTACCATACCGGACTGCCGCCGCCGTGCCTTTCGAAGGACCCTGATATCGATTCCTAGCCGAGCTGAAATTTGAATGATGAGTTTGAATTTCTGTTCTCGGTCTGGATGTTTTTTTTTTACTTATTTTGACTGACGATCCACCTGATGGTGAATGGCTATCGTCGCCCATGGACATGAGCAACACCAAAGGCATCACAAATGCGTTGCCAGCCACGAAAGAGAGAATAAAAAGAGTCCCCACGGAGAAATACTTAGTATTAGTAATAATGGTATTGATGAACTACTAAAATCAATATAATTCCTTTGAGGAGTCCTTCGTCCAGCGAGCTGGATTTAGTCGCCTC
Source organism: Thymelicus acteon (assembly GCA_951805285.1). Lineage (NCBI taxonomy): Eukaryota > Metazoa > Arthropoda > Insecta > Lepidoptera > Hesperiidae > Thymelicus > Thymelicus acteon. The sequence goes on along the minus strand of OX638213.1, from coordinate 8,077,317 downwards.
TTACGATACTCATCCGGCGAAAGATTGGGGTTTGGAGGTATTCTTAGCCGCCCCAAAACGGCAAAAATTGCCTCGTAACGCCAACCTGCCTCGATCGCTCTCAGTACGCGGCAACGATACTTGACTTCTTATGATTTAAGTTCATTGTGTTAGTATTATACATAAGTATATTGAATTCAAGCTATCAATAGCTTAGAAATGTATGCTCGTAACTGAAAAATTACGCAGCTCTGGTGTAGATTAGAATAAGGGTTAGATTAACCAAGTGCCCTCAAAAGCACGGAAGCGATCCAGAAATTCTGTCACTAGCGATTACACATCAATAGGTACTCGACCGCACACGAGGTATTTAACTCGATCAATCACTTACGATTGACACAAGCGGCGGCTTTGAGAACTTCTCACACAAGGCACCGCAAGTCGGGATTCGAAAATAAAAATTGATGACACGAAGATTTTAACTCTGAAGAGGGAAATCGGGTTACAAAAAACACATTCAATAAATAAATAAAATAACATGTTCGTAATACTTTTATTGAAATTACTCATATATTATTTTGGGGTTTGAACATTTATGTATGGAAGCTTGCATACCTATAAGTCCGCCATTTTGTAATGAAACATAATTATGTATGTCAATCGACGAAGTAAGTGATTACAATCAAAAAGTATTCAGTGATGAAATGTCGTACTTAAGTGATATATTATTATGTAGGTATATCTTTCTGAGATATTTGAGTTCAAAAATAAAAAGATTTTTATTAATAAATTCAAATGTCTTAGAAAGTATATCACATACGACGTTTCATCACTGAGTACTTTTTGATTGTAATCACTTACTCTGTTGATTGACACGTGTTTTATCACTGGCTGCCGAAACGAAGTTTTTTCAAAATGGTGTTACTTATTATGCCAACTAATGGGTTCAATGCCTTCAGTTTCAACCTTCAAAGTTAGGTAATTAGGTTACCTTCAACTGCGAAGATAGCTTCTGGTTATTTTAAAAATGGTAATGAATAAAATATCTACTTAAATATCACATTGAAACAAATAACAAGAAAAACACCAAAGTTAAAATGAAATTTTAATTCAAAAACAGGTCAAGTGGACCTATGGACGCAGTCGTCTACGGGCTGCGCGTGCCCCGGCGGCGGGGGCGACGACTGTGCGTGCTGCGTGCGCGACGGGGCCTGCCCGTGCGGGGACGTCGCGCCTACACGATGCGCGCAGTGCGGCCTCGAACAGTACTGCTCTAATAGTGAGTTGTTATCATTGAACTATTATTAATTGCGTATAAAACCGACGCCACGAACTCAATGGTCGCGCAATGAGTTGTAGCTCATGAGGCACAAACTCTATGATTTATTACCCCCTCCCGGCGCGACCCGCAGTGCCGTGTCTGCGGCGGCTGCGGCGGCTGCGCCACAGATTTTGTTAACGATGTCTGTTCTAGTACGTTAGTACATTATATGTACTTGTAGCCTGACGAAAAAGCAGTTGGGCCACGTGATGGTAAGTGGTCACCGTCGCCTATGGACATGAGCAATATCAGAGGAATCGCCAATGCAACGCCCTTATTTAGTTCCAAGCAGGTGCCTACAACTTTGGCTGCGGAATTAAGCACTTTATATTATATGTGTTTATACTCATACAAACATTTACCTACCCCCTAGTTTACCTTAGTAGATGTTTTTTTTAATCCTTTCTTATTACTTCCTCGCACTATCCCTATCACAATATAATGTTCTTAGATTCACTGGTTTAGGTTGTGCGATGTCAATAATTATGTAATGGTAATAATGTTCCGTGAAGCCCGTTTGGCTAGCTACCGCCCTCTTTTGAGTCAGCCGCTAAACAACTCGTCGTGTTCCGGCTTGTTACTTGTGAGCCAGTTATCTTTTTCTTAACCTGTGACGATCTCGGGACAACCTGTAAACAGATGTAGACGAAAGTCCAATTATTTGTAATTTTTAAGTATCTAGGTTACTTTACATTCCGAAAAGTTGAGTTCAAACCATGGATTATTAAATTAAAGTTTTATGAAGTTAAAACGCTTTGAGTGATTTTCAATGACTAGAACAATATAATCTGAATTTTACCAAGAAAAAAATTACCAGCTTCAAAATAACTCAAAAACTACTCGTCAGATAGAGCTCACCACCACCACGTGACAAGCACCAGCTTTCGATTTAAAAAAGAATCATTAAAATCGATTCACCCAGTCGAAAGTTCTGAGTTAACAAACATAGAAAATACAGTCGAATTGAATACCTCTCCTTTTTTGAAGTCAGTAAAAAATGGGGCAAATCATAAAATTTCTTATAAAATTAATAAACATTTTTCAGGAGAATTTCAACGATTATTTCAGTTTTATAATGAAGTTTAATAAAAAAAAAGGATTTCAAAAGAATGAAGATAAAATGACGAGAATTTCAAAAATTATTCTTAACTGTTTTTATTCTCGAGTCCCGTTCAATATTTATGCTTCGACCAATGTTTATTCAACCTGGAAAACAAAGTTATTATTAACGCGCGTCCGTTAAAATTAGGTGAGACTGTATTAATTTTCTCTTAAAGTATTTTTATCGAGTACCTATTTTTAACCAAATTCAAAAATAGATGAGGTAGTCAATTGTATTTTTATTATGTTTACTTTGTTAACTGAGAACTCCAATATTTGTATACCCGGAAATTCTATTTATATTTAAAAGGATCAGTTTTTCCCGATTGGTCACATTATTTATAAACTATTATAAACTCAAAATTAAACCACGAATTTTCATGCGGTAGGAAGATATAATTACTAGCTAGCTATAGTCAAAATTATCTAAGATGCCCATAATGATAGCTGCTATTTATTAATATGAACTAACCTTGTATGGGTCTTTGAACGAAATGGAATATTCATTTACTTGACATGAATAATTGAATACTTACGGACAAAGGATTTTGCCAAAATTTGTTAAAAATCCTTACTCATTTTCGTTGGCGTTGATTATAAATCATATTATACCTTAAAATCTAGTAAAAATCCCATCACATCATAATTTATGCAAAATTTAATAAAAATATATGACGTCGAAACAATCTTATATGAAGAAGCCTAAATCTAATCTGACGTTGGGTGATGTGGCGGCTTGAAACCGTTTATAAAACCAATCATAATCGATACATTACTATAATCGAAATTTAAAAATGAACATTGATTAATTTAATTACATTGTTAAAAATGATTTGCTTGCATTTGAATTTAAAATTAGGTACCCAATAATACCACGACGAATTGGATGCTAACAAAGGACATTTTCCATTATGTATGGGCACTTCGCCATCCATGGACAGTAACTGCAGATAATATGTTATATGTAATTATGTATTTAAGGTTGCGGTAAACATTTTTTTTTTCAACAAAATAATAATTATGTATACATGAATGTGTCTTACGAAATCAGCAAGAATTTATTCACTGTAGTATTTTCCTGGCACTCATAATATAATATTATGTCAAAATATTAATATGAAACTGAGCGGGACTTTCATTCTATCATGATCTATCTTTCTTTCTTTTTCTTCTCTCTTTCTTGGCCGGCAACGCATCAGTGATGCTTTTGGTGTCGTTGATGTTCATGGGCAAATGGATAAAATAATATTTTATTGAAGTCGTAAATAGGTACATATTGAGAATACGCGGTACGAGATAGCTCAATCGAGGTAGTAGGTAGGTAACTAGGTACCTAAATATTACGGTTTTTAGTTTAAAATTTAATTATCGAATCGATTAGAAGGTCTTATAATTTTGAATCGATTTGTTGTAAAAATTGGTTTCTTTCGTGAACCGATTTTTTTGTACATCTCTAATGTCAGTGTGATGGCAAACGACAAATTGGGCTTCTTAGTTCGCGGTGACTATAACCCGGCGAACTTTGTATCGCCTAACAATCCCCAATGATAACCTCTTCCTCTCTCTCTGCCGCTCCCTCTCTCTTTCTTTTGTGTCTAACTATAAGCTCATATATAAGTCACCCTTAAAACTTCAAAACTGACAAAGTTTTCATACTAACTTGCATCCCCTTAAATTAACCCTTTTTGGGATGACTTTAAAAAAAAGTATTACTTCAAAGTTATGTTTCTGATCTGGAGCTAATTATAAATTTTCATGTTTTTAATTTCAAAAATAACGAAATTGCGTAATAAGTTCCATCCCCTAAATTAACCCTTTATGGAATGATTTAAAGTGTTAAAGTGTGTTCATTACAATAAACTTACATAAACATTTTCATATTTATAAGTCTAGAACTGACGAAGTTGGTTTGTATGAATGTGACTTCCAACCCCTTATTAACTCACAAAATATAATGTGGCATTCTATTGGTAAAAGATTTTCAAAATCGGTTAAGTAAATTCAAGAAAAAAGAGTTTGTAAACCAAACAAATCTTGAATAAACATTACATTTCATTTCATTTGGCACCCTGACGGTGCAGCGGTGGGGTGCTTTTATGATATTAATATTAATATTAGAATTAAAAAAAAAAGCCACGGCAATAACGTTCGCAATTAGCAACTACAGTAACTTGTAAACGTGATTCAAATTGCTCCTAGTCTCGGCGACTGTAGACAAGCTTTTTATTTATTCCTCGGCAACTTTGACACGCAAACGTTTAAAGTTTCTCCGACCACGACGCCGAGACTAGCTGGCGACCTAGTTGCGGGCTCTATAGTGAGTTGTTTCATTCAGAACTCGTTTCAAATTCCTGGAATTAAGTGTCTATCACGGCATGCAGCCAGTTTTGTAATAAGGGAACGAAATGTTTAATTGGTGGCTGGCTCGCTCTTTGATTATCTACTATCGAGTTAATGAGCTTGATATATAAATTATAAAAAAGCTTTTTTAAATGGAAATAGCCGACAAACAAGTTGACGATTCACCTGATGGTAAGCTGCCGTCATTGCCCATGGACATTAGCGACATCAAAAGCATTACTGACGCGTTGCCGACCAAGAAAGAGAGAAGAAAAAGAAAGAAGCAACTGAAGAACTTTAATTTACCTACACTTTAAAAAAAAACCTTTTACCAGGGTATGAAAAAACCTACATCTCAATTAAATCTTAATTTTATCGACTGCCACCAATGTTTTTATAAAAATATATCTGTTACAGCGATTTATAAAATGTTTCTATCTATTTGTCACCAGTGTGCAACATCACGATCGATTCTCGTGTGCTCAAGAGCAAGTCCGGCAAGACGTTCGGCCAGATTAAATCACCGTCGATTGAGGGTCCTGGCGCCTGTTCCTACTTCCTCCAGCCCGATGCAGGGCAACGAGTCGAAATACAGCTGTACCGACTCGTCTCCGTTGGCAGATTTAATGGTACAAGGTAAGAAATATCGCATTGTATTAGTATGCAATGAAATCACATTGTATATTGGAAGAGATAATTATGTCGGTTTGATAAATCGCGTAACAATTTTTAGATTTATATTTGCCATATTTTAGCTCTTTCATTAATAAAGTTTGGGCAGGATCGTTTCAAATCATTGAGGCTTAGAAAATGAGATGAGATGGTTAATTTTCGTGCAATTTTTATTTACCTAGTCGAAAAACGGTCATGCATAAGTGGCCACCAACGCCCATGGACATCAGTAACACAAAAGACATCACAAACGCGTCGCTGAAGGAAAGCGGGAGACCAGCAACCACATACAACCAAATTCGCCGTTACCGAGTTGATTCTACATCGTCATTAAAATTGTGACTTTAATCTCACCATTTGTTGTGGTTAAATGAACTGTAATCATTATTATTTAATCATGTTTAATAACTTATTATCATGCTTATATTAACCATAATACTTAATCCAAAAATAGTCATGGAATCAGCTGTGTGTTTGTAACGGAATTACCTACCGTGCTGGTTGATCACTTTGTTGATTGCACGAGTAATGCAATCAATACATAATGAGGAGGTTTTTTACTCCTAGCGAAAGGTAAAAGCATCAATATTTTATTTTACAGTCCCAAAGAGCAATAAGGCACTTCCGTCGATTATGACCTAAGGGATCATGATGTATCTACTCCAACCCTTAGGTTTGAGTAGATGTAGTAGATCATGATCAAATGCTCTTAGTGCGACGGCAAGCTGAGGTAATTGATCGATAGGAAGCATTGCGGATACGATCGGAAGTTGAATAGATGACCGCTGCTAGCCAACTGTAATCCGTGTTTTGAAAGGTACAAACAGTTGGTCCCTGTTGTTATGGATTGAGGTCGTTGAGCCATGTCATGCCATCACTGAAGTCACTCACCCAGTTATTTTAATCACGAGGCTACCAAATGGGTTTATGTCAAATGCATCATCATTAAAACACGTTACCGATTGCAGGCGGTGGATGTTCTTTTAGAAGTGAGGTTCAATTTAAAAATATTAGTCGTCGTATCGGAGTCATATGGAGTACGTTAGTGTAGATCCAGGAATGTTTTTTGTTTCATGTTTGAAGCAAGTCATTTTGTATAGGGTTTGAAATTAAAAGAAATGAAACTGTAGTGTGTAGCTCAGACACTTTATATAAGTTAGGTTAATTCTAATCAATGAAGAGTACTTAAAGACATCGTTGCAACAACACGTCTTATTATTTTCACCGCACTGCGCACGACATCACATGGCGACCCTGCCTGGCCGGTGGCCTGTGGCGATGCCGCGTCACATGCGCACCGGAGGGCTTTAAAATGTGAAAAAAGGAACAGCGAGAATGAAGAATAGAAAAGAGAAGAGAAAGACTTAACATAAATAAGAGGAAGAAGAGAAACAGGAATTTCAAAAAAAAATATATATTCATAAAATTTCATTATGTAAGTACCTACATGAATTGAGACAAAAAAAGATTGTTTGATAAATTGAAAAGGATTGTAAAAATGGATTGAGAATATCAAATTTTGACGGTAGCGAAAACAGAAAATAGAACGAAGAATGAAAAATGATCATATCTTCAAGAACGAGTCAAAATTAAAATGGAGCAAACATTAGATCCTCATCGTCCAGGACCACGGCTCTACGGCGTCCCGTTCCCGGTTTCCAGTAAAAATTTGAAGACAAGTTTCGGTGATCGTGCGTGTCAGCGTGTCAAATGGTTTTAGTGAAGTGAAAAGTGAAAAGAATCGATGCGTACGTACGGTATAAAATTAGCAGTGGATTAGTTTCGTAATCAATTTTTTTCCTTCTCTTTGTTTGTTCTTGTTTAAATAGATAATTTTTTTTATTGGTGACGTACAACATAAAGTCTTAAAGCAATCAGTAAATAGTGTTCAAAGTATTTAAATTTAATTCCCATCGTAATGTTTATAATATCTTTTGTAATAAATATTTTATACAGTTTTATGAAGTAATCATAGTTATAATAATGTTTTAAAGGCTTTTTGGTAATCGGTAGTAACTTTATAATTATGTTTCATCAGTTTCATCATAACTTACGCGAACTCTTATTTCGCTTACACTTAAAATGCATCCGTAAAGGATTGGAATGTTTGTCACCAAGGAATCGGATTGCGATCATGCAAACGCCGTTTCTTGTTGCAGTCATGTTTGGTAGCAATGTTCTCTAAGTAACTTATAATATTGTTTGAATGAAATTTGAGTACCTAATTTATATGGACTTGTTGATTTTTTTAATAACGTGTATACTTATGGGATGTTGTTTTGATAGTTAGGTGTCAAAGGATTAGCATGGAAGGATTTTGAAAAGAATGAAAGTAGTGATTTTTGTTTGAATTTCTTCTATAAGTTAGTATTTTTGCTAATGATCGGGATTGATCCCCCGAAAGTTAAGAAAATATCTAACGTATTGGATGAAATAATATTGAGTGTTGGTAAAGTTTTTTATTATTTGGATAATTGGATGTTTATATAGGATGTGAATAAATTACAATTTTATTATGTGATACCATTATCTTTATCGTGCAGTACGCGAGACGTCTGTATGAAAGAGTGGATAATTTTACAAGAATATGAAAAGAAAGAAAGAAACAAATGATATTGTGTTAAGATACTCTTTGTGTTGTTAAGTAGCCATTGTCTTGATCGTGTTGTACGCGAGCCGTCTATGCGAAAGAAATGTGTGAAAGAGCAATAAATGATGATAATGATAATAAAGAAGTGATGAAATTAAAATAAATATTAATGTGAAAAGGGTATCTAATAACATGAATTATTGTAACGAGTAAAAATGAAGTATTATAAAATATACAGAGTTATTATGATAGAAAATGATTAACTATGAATGGAAGAAATAATAATGATGATGTTAAATGAAAATAAATATACCGGATATGACAAATGGCCACACACGGACTAGAAAAAAAACTGGATGTCTGTATATAAAAAATCTGTATGTAAAACTGGATATATATATCTAACTATGACATATACATAAATATTAAGAACATAGTGTAAGAAGATTTTTAATGAATAAGGTTTTATTTTAATTTTTTTTTTATTATTTCATAATGTTTAACTATGTAGAAGTCTTAGCACACGTTCTAAAATTAAACCTGCAGATTTAATTTTTCTTTAAATAGGCCCCGGAGGTGTAGTGTGTAGCTAAGACACTTTATATAGTTATAGTTAATTCTAATCAATGAAGAGTACTAATAAAGACATCGTTGCAACAACACGTCTTATTATTTACACCGCACTGCGCACGACATCACAAAACAATTTTTAATTTAAATAAAAGCTTCTCATGTGTTTTAATTTATTAGAAGTGCCTCTAAAAAATAATGCTTAGAGTTAGAATTTTATTAGATTACATGCGGTGAATTTTATATAATTACATGGTTTCTAAACAATTCTAACTTCCCGCTATTTGAGCGAAATTCGAAACAGAAACACCGACAAACAGGCAAAATGATCTGTAAAGATTTTTTTTAACTCCAAAAAGGCTCACTGCAGAATTAATTAGGTGAAGCATTCTCATTTATAGCTGCTGGCTTTAATTTATTTTTCGCTTAACCTCATTTAAATAAAACAAAATTCATAGACGCCGGGTTAAAATTCGAATTAATTATTACAAAAATTCACTAAGACAATAGTGAGTAAGAAATGACGGGGTGCTACAATTAAAACTCTCAGTGGGCATTCACAATTTGTATCGCAAGTCTTTAAAGGCTGACGATCGCTATTGTCTTCGAAAATATCCACGAAACAATTATCTTGGTAGAAATAATGGTTAGTTTCCTAAAGTTACGCCTAGGCTGTGAAATGGTGTCGAGACACTGGTTAACTTCAACCCATTAGTGAAACACTACGATGATACTCCATGGAGATGAAGATCGCCCTAAATTGGAACAATCCAAATACCTATAATGTCCATTATGATATAAATTTAAAGTATAGCCTACCTTACATGATCAAATTTACTTATCAAGTTTGAGGCGGACGTGATGCGGCATCCAGTTTTGATGGTGTATGGCTATCTGGCTATATAGCTATCTCATGCAAACTGGATGCCGCATTAAGTCAGCTGCAAACTTGACAAGTAAACTTGATTATGTATGGCCAGCTTATGGTACATTCGCGACCAAATGGGCATGCGTGCAATAAACAGAAAGAAGTCCATTAACGCCAGTCTAGAGCGTGTTGACGCACTCCGACCTTTTGACATCATTTCAAAGAACTCTCTGGTGTTTCTCGTTTTCTCAGGTTAATACAACCTTCCTGAGTCTATTTCCAAAGTAACTTCTCCTCGTTTTTTATCTTAAATACTCTAACGCCCCAACTCAGAGTCACTAATGGTTACTTAAATCGATCCTTAGTACAGAATTTGTGAGGTGATTCTTTACTAAGGAGCGATTAAAGTAACCTTTAGTGACTCTGAGTTGGGGCGTAAGAACTGGACTGTTAAGGTACACCAGAAATGAAAACAACATTAAAGTATTCCATTGCATTAAGATTTGTCAGACCCAAATATCTCTAAGTCCATTTAAATAAGTTATTACTCCGTCCAAGTCAAACCGTATTTTTACTCGCAACAGTGAACACTCCAGATCAAATATTTAAGCCGTTTTATTTGAATACGTTAACATAAATAGGGAATGTAGAAGGCGGTGATGGGTCCGATGTTGTCAAACACAGACAGTTGTGATCAATGTCCCGACAAATTGAATATTTGAAGCGAAACAGCTTTAGACCTTTGCCTTTGGCGACAGGAATACCTACTTACTACTGAACATGCTCGGAATAAAAGTAAACATAATATGGATCAGGAAAGTCCACATTAAATCGGATAAGTATCGAATCGCTGGTAAAGCATTGAGTAAATAAAGGTTTATGCAATGTTCTGCGTTAATTACCCCTACGTGATCAGAGCGATAAACCTGTTTGTTTATTTAATATTGTTCTTTACACAGTTTCAATTCATTTGTAATTTGCATTTGTGAGCTCTTTTGGTATACCTATTAGTACGTTAAGTAAATTTATTCAAAGGAGTTTGTTGTGATTATCATAATTAAAGTAGAATAACCCCCGTATTCAAGAACAATACTTGTTTAAGTAAAGAAGCAATACTATGCAAAGTAAGGCATTTCTCAGTGCGTTCGTCATGACAACCCTTCTGTTTCACAGTCGACCCTTAAGTATCACTTGGGTGTGCGGACACACAGGCTGTATACAGCCTTCTTATTGGTCCATTTGATGCGGCTAACTTCACTCTAGTCATTTGACATAAGCAAAAGACAAAGATAACAATACAAACAATCGATCCTTTCTTTCTATTTTGATAGAAGTCAAACCAACACTATGCGTTCGGTAAAGTAGCTCGGCAGCTCCTTTATCGATTTTGACAAACGCACAGCGAAGGACTTCAATCAAGTATTGTTTACGAAATGATTTTAATGCACTATGCACTCGCAAACACTGTGAGACCTCACAGTGTTGTTCTTGAATACGGGGGTAAGTAACGGTGATGAGATAAAGATAATGAATTAAGTGTAGGTTTCAGTTTCTATTTAAAATCACTTTTTACGAATTACGAATTTCCTTTGATTATATTGTTAAATTATCTGTTGCCCGCAGCTTCGCATACGGAAATTATGTTTTACCTTATTTGTACCTCTTGCAGGAGAAAATTTAAAAAAATGGTGAATTTATATTGAAGTACTTTTATTTGGTAATTTATATACTGAAACCCACGATAAAATCGCAAAGGATTCCTCCAGGAGCGGGTTTTGAAAATAAGCAATATTCACATTAATTTGTTTTTTTTTTGTTGCAAAATTTTGAAAAACTGAAAAATATATATTCCATCAATTTAAACAACGAACATTTTTTTAAAATTTGAAGCAAATCGGTTAATTTTTTTTTAATATTCCATACAAACTTTCTTTATTTTAACATTCGTTATTTTGCGTCGAAAAATGCCTAAATATACGGAAAACGTGTGACTGATAACGTCATTCTGATTTACGTTTTTACTCGAATATGATAGAGGTAGAGGAAAGAGTTTTACTCTTAATCACGATAGGCTGAATACCCGTTATTTTGAATAAAATTCAGTTCTGATGATGAAATCCACGTGGAATTGAGGGAACTCCTCAAATATCTTAATATATATAAATTACGTGTCACGTTGTTTGTTAGCGATGGACTCCTAAACTACTTAACAGATTTTAATCAAATTTGCACACCGTGTGCAGTTTGATCCAACTTGAAAGATAGGATAGCTTACACCTCCCTTATGGCACACGGAAGGTTTTAATAAAAAAAACTTTTGACAGAACGAAGTCTGTCCGGGCAGCTAGTTACAGATATATCTATGGTGACTTCTATACAGGTCAAAGACTGGATTTTTGAAATCAGTTGTTGCTTTGGTAATTTTTTGTTGAAAACAAACAAATTTTAAGTGAAGAAAGTTCTTCATCAGTTGCGTGGGCGGCTGGCTGCAGCTGGGCGGCGCAGTGCACGCAGTGGATGGGGTGGCGGAGACCAGGTTGTGCGGTGCCAATGAGCGGTACACACCGCCAGTAGTACTGTTTGCTGATCATGGCGCCTCTACGCTTGATTTTAGGTAAGTTCAAAATTCTGACTGTGTATGTTTGTGTTGTGAAGAAAATCAAGTATTTTTAATAGTTGCCGAATGAGTTGGCGATCCAACTGATGGTAAGTGACTATCGTCGCCCAAGGATATCAACGACATTATGTGTTTAGACATATTACTGATGCGTTGACGGCCAAGAAAAAGGGAAGAAAGAAAAAGAAAGAACATTTTGTATGAAAAAACTTGTTTTTGCGACCTTTTATTATTATTTTATGAAATAATAACGTCAAATTACATTTAATAACAAAGAATTAATAGATTATCCCATTTCTTTTGTTTTAAATTTAAATACATCCAATCAAAATTCCCTCTTTACATTATTATTCCAGAAATTCACAAAAACATTTCATGAATTTTTAAAGAAGCGAGGATCGAGTTATTATTTTAATTTTTCACTCCACTCTTGCAAACATAAAATTATCCCCGCGAGGATTATTAAGGTTACATAATCTTTGTAATCATTTTTCACGACTATTATTCAAGACGATTTTACACGTGACGTCTTTTACTTTATCGATTACGGACTAAAAATAGTTGAACATCATTGTGTTGACTATGTGTGTTGAGTAAAACTACACATTTAGCCAACATAGAGTACAGTGCTATGAATGTGAAATTAAACGGTCTAATTTAAATTTGGATGCCTATTACTGGTAACTACCATTAACGCAACATGTTTCAGTTGAAATCTGGACGAGTATTTTCGCGGTGGCGGTGAATCCGACCGAAATGGGCAATAATTAAATACATTTTCGTTCATTAGCGTCGGAGGTGAAATGAGCATTATTTCCGCCTATACTGGCACGGGACGCTGCAAATTTATCTCCATTTGCCGCTCTTCGGAAACGCAAAACGCGAGTTCCGTTGGCGAGTTGGTGGGCGAGTGGTTAGGAAAGGTCGTCACATCGGAACCGGTAATGCTCTATTCGGAATTGTGGCGCCCATGGAACATTTACAAATTCCCGTTGTCAGCTGTTAGTGTGCTGTACGTTAAAATTCAATAATCCGTCCCAATTAAAACATAGCGGTCGTATTTTGAAATGGCTGGTAAAACTTCGCACTTTTTTATTGTTTTTAAAATAAGTATTTATGCTAGTGTATTTATATTAGTACTACTAGAACCAATTCGAATAAGTTGTCAATCTCAAGTACGTTACGTAAATGGTGCCTAGAGTCCTAGTCAAGACCGAATAAGTATGTAAAATTTCATGTAAAAATAATGTTTTTATTTTTGTTACCAGGATAACAGAGAAGACAGTGAGGTCTCAGTTTCTTGCGTTCTTCAGTTTTACTTCACTAAGTAACACTCAGGGCGTTGGCTTTCATCCACGTGGTGGTTCAAGAATACCACATACAGGTTTGTGTTGCTTTGCTACATAAATATTCTTATTTATTATTGCTTCTTCATTATTAGTAACGATTTAAATAATACCTAAATTTTCTACAAGATTAACAACATCTTTTCAAAGTTAGTTTTTTAGTAACAGTAACAAATACAAACTTTCAAGGAAATTTCAAGAAATTGTAAAAATTGCTTGAAATAAATAAATGGAAGACTTGGTATTCCCATTTTTATAAGAATTGAACCATTGAAGATTTCCCCCCGGATAACAAAAAAGGAAAAAAACGATATCCGTTTCTCGTTATGAATACCTACCACAGTTAGAAAATTTCGTGTCGTAACTTTGCGGTTTCTTGATTTCCATGTGAAAAGGCTGCGTGAAGGAGCGTAAGACGAGGTCAGAGTCGCGAGCGGATCGCATTTTAAAGCTTTTGAAGAACTTTTTATGAAAAATATATTTTTTTAATATTGACTGGAATGCTATTGTTTTATAAATCTTAAGTTTAATCATCGGTCTCCTGCCAATACGGATCGGTTCACAAATAAAAAAGACAATGTCAATTAAATTCTTTCCGGTGCAAAGTGAATAAGATTTTTTTTACTTAGTGATTTTACCGTCGGGTGATATTTTTGTCAAGCATTATCATCAGTATTATTATTAGTATAATGTTAAATTATAGCGCTAATTAAGTAACAATATTTAAAAAATAAATTAAATAATACCATCTTTAACTCATATCAAAAATGGAGAAGGTTCTTAGTTCGATTTTTTAGCCATATTGGGGCGGCTTAGAATATTAACCCCAATCACACGGCGGATGGGTTTCGTAAGAGGCGTCTAAATCCGGCACGCTGGTGGTAAGTCCCCTCGAGGGATTAGATATATTGGTAATATTAATTTTTATTGTTAATTAATACCATTATTACTGTTATTATTTCTCCATGGGGTTCGCCTGGATAGCTCTTGAGCATAAGTCAGCCGCCAAACGACTCGTCGTGTTCCGGTTGTTTGGCTTGAGAGCCAGTTCTTTCTTTCTTTCTTTTTTTCTTCTCTCTTTCTTGGCTGGGAACGCATCAGTGATACCTTTGGTGTTGCTGATGTCCATGGGCGACGATAGCCACTTACCATCAGGTGGATCGTCAGCTTGTTTGCCGGCTATTTCCATAAAAAGAAAATTACCACAAAAATCAACCGATTTAGAAGATTTTTTTCAAAGAATCTTCCAGATTGTTCCCATATTTTCTGATGAAGGGATGATGAATTGAGAGAACTCCACAAATATTACTGGTAAACGTATGGCAATTTTGATAATGTTTTTCGAAGCCTAGTTCTTTGAAGTTGTTTTTTTTTTTGGTATTTTAACATTATCTCATCTCTTACAATAAAATTGTGGTAATGGACAATTTTATGGGCAATTTATTAATATTGACAATTTTATTTTATGTGAAGTAAATAATTCCACCGTTAAAAATTTTGGAGGAGTGCCAAAAAGGAATTTGTTATCAACAAAGTAAATTGTAGATATTTGTATACAATCCTAAAAATAATTATAAATATGAAAGTTTTTGAGGATGTGTGAATGTTTGTTACTCTTTGGCGTAAAAAATACTGGACGAATTTTTATAAAATTTAGCACACAGAATATTATCTGCAATAACATATATTGTATTTATTTTGCGGGAAAACGCAAGCAAAGTCGCAGGCAGCGCGCTCATTTTCAATATGTTCATAAAATAGCGATGTTTTTATACCGATTTATTTTTGTTTAAGTATGAAGATATAACTTTATCGTGAGGATATACCTTATGACAATCTATCATTAGAAGATGATACGGAGATATTTATGTGTGTTATTTTTGTCACACGGGTATTTATTGCCTTCAAAGGGTTTTTCATAACGACGCAAGTGTAGTGGACAAAGGTGCACGACCCTCGTCAAAGATTTACTCGTAGACATAGTGTTGCAGAGATATAGGACTTCTAGTACCTTAAACAAAATCTATTATTTATACCAATATAATAAATAATAATAAAATATTAACTATGGTAGGGTATAGCTTGTCAGTCGTTAGTCAAGTAATGAATTTTATTGCGGTTATACGAGTAATTAGCCCAAGCCCACCTCCTTTGTTTATGGTACAACCTGCTGAACAATGAACTATTGAACCAAGCTTCGGATGTCACTGATTCCTACATAGCTCACATTAATCTCAATTTTATTCATATATAGTGGTTTTAACAGACTTTTACCCTCCTGTGTAAAATCGGTTATGAACATTGAACTAGTATTACTAGCGTATAGAACAGACACTGCGAACATTGGGTTCGGGGGTGTGCATTGCAGCCGGCCGGCTGCATTTCATTCTGTCACTCGGCTGTCACTCGGCTGCGCTCATGGCGGCCGCATGCCAAAATTGTTTATGAAAAAACTGAAAAAATGCCGTCGTGCATAATAAGAACGTATCACAATTGCACGACAAAAAACAAAAAAGATAATGGTATCACTTTATCATCGGTAAGAAAACAAAATATTAAGTTAGTAATTTAATTAAATTATTGTGCAATGTCCCCGCCATTTTGAATGAAAAAATCATAAGGAGCGTTTGAACTTGGCAAGCCACTATGGTCCAAGATCCCAGGGCCAACTGACGTCACGTATTTTCTGACGGACGAAATGTGGACGATTGAGTAGTGTTAGTGTGTACTACGATTGTATGCCTACCTGTTAGCTTGGTCAAACGGCCAATTTCCAGGTATCAGGTGATCAAGGTACATAAAAACATTATTAACTTCACGTAAATTCTCATGGCTGATTTTCACATATGTTCTAGATAATATAGTTAAAAATAAGTCGTCAATGCTCCCAGACACTTTCCGTCGGCCATATTGCTTGCCAGACGCTTTGAAGCTCCCAAAATTATTCGTTAACTTCACGTAAATTCTGATGCTCCATTTTTATATATGTTCTCCAGACAACTATTTTAAAACCTTTGGCAAGATGACAGACCAATCCAAGGGGCCATCATCCCCTAAACTAAATTTTAATATCTCTGTGGGTGGGAGCGCGAGAGCATTATCTACGCGCATGAGACTGAGTGAGACCGATTCGTTTATTCCCACTTGTCCTGTTGAGTAGTCCTGTTGACTGTTTGTTCTGTAATTTAGAAGACTATGCTTGACACCCGATTTTATTACCTTTATTTAATTATTCAATTTTATTCCTTTATTTATTTATTAGTTTAGCCTTATTGGGTGGCAGTACTAACCCCAATTCCACGCCAGATGGGTGACGTAAGAGGCTACTTAATCCGGCTCGCTGGTGGTAGGGCCCCTCAGAGATTATATTGGTAATATTGATTTAAATCTATATATTGTCCTGTATATGAATTAATGTAACCGCCAAAATGACGAAATTGAGTTAGACATACAAAAATCATTTATTCATTCGTCATTTGTTTTGACGGTTGTCATTTGTTTTTAAATATTCAATAAACAGTAAAAGTGCCTCTGAGTTATATTAACAGGACTAGTGGGAAAAAAAATTCCCACTAGTTCTGTTTTGTCTTTTTGTTTGTCACCGCCTTTTGGCGGCTAAATGACATCTGGCCAATTTTTACTTTATTCATATTTGTTGATATTTTTTGAACTTTATTAACATTACAGTTCAAAAAAAATATTTATCTTTTGAGTTTGACATAATATTATGACAACATGAACAATTGTTTACAGAAAATCACTAGCACGATTTCAAAATAATCGCACGTTTTTTAGGGTTCCGTAGCCGAATGGCAAAAAACGGAACCCTTATAGATTCGTCATGTCTGTCTGTCTGTCTGTCTGTCTGTCTGTCTGTCTGTCCGTCCGTATGTCACAGCCATTTTTTTCCGAAACTATAAGAGCTATACCATTGAAACTTGGTAAGTAGATGTATTCTGTGAACCGCATTAAGATTTTCACACAAAAATAGAAAAAAAACAATAAATTTTGGGGGCTCCCCATACTTAGAACTGAAACTCAAAAATGTTTTTTTCATCAAACCCATACGTGTGGGGTATCTATGGATAGGTCTTCAAAAATGATATTGAGGTTTCTAATATCATTTTTTTCTAAACTGAATAGTTTGCGCGAGAGACACTTCCAAAGTGGTAAAATGTGTGTCCCCCCCCCTGTAACTTCTAAAATAAGGGAATGATAAAACTAAAAAAATATATGATGTACATTACCAAGCAAACTTCCAACGAAAATTGGTTTGAATGAGATCTAGTAAGTAGTTTTTTTTTAATGCGTCATAAATCGTAAACCGCAAAAAACATTGATCAAAGTTACAACGAACTACAAGAACTTTTATACTATGTTACTTGCTGCTACGGAACCCTTCATGGGCGAGTCCGACTCGCACTTGGCCGCTTTTTAGCTCTACCTCAAAAACTGTTTTTGTCACTTAACAACCTTTTAGTTTGAGGACGGCAGAATTGTACCCTGCAAGATATTTTAATAAAATCGAGTAAACTTAATTTTTTTAAATG
The DNA here is from genome assembly GCA_951805285.1 of Thymelicus acteon. NCBI lineage: Eukaryota > Metazoa > Arthropoda > Insecta > Lepidoptera > Hesperiidae > Thymelicus > Thymelicus acteon. Next base: position 8,059,363 of record OX638213.1, on the reverse strand, counting down.
AAATGTCAAAAACTCGACAGTTAACAAATTAATTAAATAACAGAATTTTTTCAATTAATTATTTATTGGGAATTAATCTTACAAAAACAAAGTAGAAAAAAAATTATCCTTTAACATTTTTAAGTTTGCTTCTAATTTTCATTATCATCGTCGTTGAAATTAGACAATTCATCATCGAGCCAATCTTCAAATTGAATATTTAAATCGTGATCGTCATCATCATCATTATCCTTGTTTTCTTCCTCTGTAAAAAACAAGTCAAACAATGAAGATCTGAAAAAAACTCAAGAGACATAAAAAATATGAGAAACGAAAATAATTTACCTGATTGTTCTTCCAGCGACTCACTGACAAAACCCGGTAGTTGATCTACATCCAATGAAAATCATATTTACCATCTTGTAATGTCCAGCCACGAGCTGGCCGGCGGAACATTTCCGCCGAATTCAGTGAGCTGGCGACCGCGGAGCGAAAGAGTAACAACTCGCGATACTCACACTCAGTCTCGTGCGCGTAGATAATGCTCTCGCGCTCCCACCCACAGAGATATTAAAATTTAGTTTAGGGGATGATGGCCCCTTGGATTGGTCTGTCATCTTGCCAAAGGTTTTAAAATAGTTGTCTGGAGAACATATATAAAAATGGAGCATCAGAATTTACGTGAAGTTAACGAATAATTTTGGGAGCTTCAAAGCGTCTGGCAAACAATATGGCCGACGGAAAGTGTCTGGGAGCATTGACGACTTATTTTTAACTATATTATCTAGAACATATGTGAAAATCAGCCATGAGAATTTACGTGAAGTTAATAATGTTTTTATGTACCTTGATCACCTGATACCTGGAAATTGGCCGTTTGACCAAGCTAGCAGGTAGGCATACGATCGTAGTACACACTAACACTACTCAATCGTCCACATTTCGTCCGTCAGAAAATACGTGACGTCAGTTGGCCCTGGGATCTTGCTCTACTAGCGTGTTAATGGAATATATAAACTTGCTTAGGTTGCCGTCTTGGTTCGGCAAGTGTCATATACAAAGTTACTCTATGGCAAGTGTGCAAACGAGGCTTCTAATTTGAAAAGAGAACGGAGGGCAAGCCGGCGGTGGAACACACATTTTGTTTGAGATGTCTCCTCTATGTATGTATCTCAATCTCAATGGTTATGAAATGATTTTTTAGTTTTAAATTTTCGTATAAATCCAAAAGCAAACATTTTTATTACAAAATTAAAACGCTAAATTTTGATATATCCTTACAATCAATATTGTATTGGTATATTTCTGCAGTAATTCGCTTATTTTAATCCACGCGCACCTACTCGGAAGAATTTTGTAAAAAAAAATCTTTTTAAAGAAATTTTTTGTTTTGTAACATAATTATTAACTAAACTTTAAACGTGGAGCAGGTAGTAGCTGGCTTTAACTAAATCTATCTCATCATTTCTCGTCTGCATCATTATTGTTTCAGTAAAATCCGAAGGGCTTTCGTATAGCTTAAGTAGAAAGTTTCCAAGAACCCTTCTAAAGGGATTATCGAAGAGATTTCTCATACTGGGGATACTTGTTGTGAAATTGGACTATAAGAAATTTTCCGATAATGTTTTAACTGCATCTATACTTATAGCGAGTATTTTAAAGGTATTCTCTACTATAATGAGAGATCTTGTATGAAAATTTGAATAGCATTTTGTCTTTAGGCGAACGGAGCACTAAAATTGCGCATGATGATGTGAGAACGTCGCCGGCTTGAGAATATGGAAAATTGCTTCTATTGGGTTGAAAGGTGCATTTTTGCAACGCTTTACTTCGTTTAGATGTTCTTTGAAAGCTTTCCACGTTAATTTAAGATGCTATCATGGTCTTCCTTCTAGGTCTATGTCAAAGAATACATTTTTATAATAAAATCTAGTCAGTCGTTTTATTTTATGACATATCCATTACGCGCGTTTGCCGATCGTAATATTAATATGTTGATTTATTTACTTATTTTTGTACTGTCAATGTACACTAATATAAGTGATAAAAAATGTTTTATGCAGAGGGCAGTCATTAAAATTACTTAAGTAGCTCTACTTTCTAGACAGGTTCAATATATTCACCAACAATAACAGCTTCTAAACTGTACTTATTTATTCATCAATAAATAAACTAAGGCCCCAACTCAGAGTCACTAACGGTTACTTAAATCGCTCCTTATTAAAGAATCACCGTACAAAATTTATACTAAGGAGCGATTTAAGTAGCCATTAGTGACTCTGAGTTGGGGCGTTAGTGCTTATTAAGATTTATGCAATTAAGCAAACTAATAAAAATTCCACGCAGATTGCGACTGGTTGTACCAGGATGTATCCTGTCGAGGGCCTGGCGCCTGCGTACTGGCGAGTCCTGGGTATCCCGGGATCTACCCTCCACATCGCCGCTGCCGGTACCTCTTCGCCACCAACTCCGTACACACAAGAGTCAAAATCATTTTCACATCTATACTGCTACCTAGAAAGTGAGTATTTATATACTGCATAGTACCAAAACTATAACAGCCTACTCACATCATAAATTATGAAGCCCATGTTCGCCCGACCTCTATAATTAGTTTTTCAGTAAGTAGAAAAATACAGGCCTAATTTTGCTTAATAAGGTTAATTATTATTAGAAGTATGAAGAAAAATATTATTTGCTATTTTAGGAAAATGGGGCTGCTCCTACAACATATACAGGGATTTTTGTAGATATAATATAGGAAAACGACTTTTCGTTTTAGACGTTTATTTCAAACTCTATTCCTTTTACTTCTTTTTCACAAATCCGTCAGATTACATATTTAATTTATGTACAACCTCCAACAGCTATCCTAGCTTGAAATCAGATTACCAAGGGTCATTATTATCATTAATAACGTCGCATTATAACCAAAAGACTGCTAAATATACACAATGTACCCATGAATGAAAAATACGCTCCGTTGCTAATATTGTAATTGAAATACCGAGTTTTGCTTTTATTGACTTTGTTGGTTTCTGCTGACTGTGTCAATACGCTCGAGTTTTAACATTATTTTCACTTCTAACTCCAAGCCATTTAGTGCTATATTTTACTTCTCACGTTTGTTGCTGCTGTCCAATAGCGACCTGTAGAGCGCAGGAATTTCGGGAAAAGTAAATTCCTTGACGCTTCTCCAGTTGTAAACAGAGTATTAAACACTTCTATCTTAATATACCAGGTTATCGGATCCCCCCCTGAAAATTTAAATATGGTACGTTCCAAAATAAAAATCGGATCAAGATCTCCTCCTAGGATCCGCCACTGCAAGATCTTAGCTAGGATCTTCAAGAGTTTGGGGACCGTTGAGGTTAAAGCTTGTGTAAAACATAATGCCCTCTAAAACAAAGGTCTGTTACTCGGCAGAAAGGATGCCTCGGCTTCATGCATAAATGACCCGTAAATCTAGAACTGTCCAGAAAACTCCGGAGTCAGAATTTTAGACAGCTGAAAGAGCAGTCATGGAAGCGAGATAGGACATACCTTTATTTACGGGAGAGATTGTTCGCCGCATTTCAACCAACGAGCAGAATCACACGAGTGCTTGATAAAAATAATCGAACGAACGAAGAACGAATAGATTATGTGACGTTGATATTGGAAAAGGTTTAAAAATCTGTAGAAATAAAGGACTGTAACATTGTAAGCGATTTGAAATTGTGATGACCTAGATGCTGTAGATATGTATGATGCTGTTAGTGAGTTCGAATAATAAAATACATTATTAAAGAAATAAAATTGTAGTCGTTAGGATAAAATAAAATTAACAAAAACATACGGCAATAAGGTCAAATACAGGCCCAACACAATAATAACCTACTTACAAACACAAGATATTTCCTAATTATAAGTTAAAATTTACAAATTCATATTATAACTGCAAAAAAAATATTCATTTTAAGAACTGGCATCTCCTGATGGATTTTATTAAGCCTCCATATCTATTTTATGATAGTTAGAAAATGCACTGAAGTCTATTTAATTTATTAAAAATATTCACAACGTCACAATACAATTCATCCTACAAATAATTTATCATTATGTTCATCATACAATGTCAGACGATGTGGAAATTCGTTGATTACAACGCACTTCTCGCTGTTTCTTCACTTAAATTTCGTTGCGGCAAACTATGCTATGAGCATTGGAGTATTATTACTAGCATATATTATTACTATTGTCATTAACTTCAATGGCTATGAGAACATTATAATATGTACCGGCATCGAGTGAATTTAAATTTATCGTTTAATTGATTTAACGAGCGTATAATTTTTTAATGGATAACGCGTTATATACGTATTGTTTTTTATTTCAAATAATATTAGAACCCGTGAAATTGTAAGTGTGTATTGTCTTGTTTTAGTACCTATATTTTACTAAATATTCAAAATTAAAATCATTCAATCATGTAATGGAATATTTTCTATTAGGTAAAGTATTTTTTCATTTTGGTCGAGAAGAAATGGCAAAGAATCAAAACTACAGCAGGCGAAAGTGACGGATTCCTCCTGTTTAGAGGTCAGTGGACTATTATACTCGAGCGTGGTTTTAAGTAAACTGAACTATTCAAAGTTATGGCATATAAGAAATAATAGTACTTATGTTCGATTTACACATAGTTAAGTAGTTAACTAAATTTTAAGTAAATTAATACGTGTAAACGGACAATTTAGTAGTTAAAATTTAGTACGCAAGTAAACAAGTAATTTAGAATTTTTTCTATTTTCTGTTAAGTAGGTGAGCGGGGCTTATCACTTAACACGTTTGGACAGACACTTTTTAGTTAAAATTTAGTAAAATACTTAAGTAATTAAGTAGGTTGTGAAGAATTGTATGAACTAAAGAGCTTTACTAAATTATTACGTTTGTACGCGCACTAAAAAATATTCACTTAAAATTTAGTTATCTTTTTTTTATAATAATAATTTCTTTATTGATTAAACACATGTACATAATATTTATGAATCCTCTGGTCCTTGAGGTAGTCGTAACTGTGTTTCAAGGACCAGTTTCTTCTCCAATTCAATTCAATTCAATTCAATTCTCCAATTCCTCTCCAATTCAATTCAATTCAATTCAATTCTCCCATCTACTTAACTACTTAATACGTCTAAACCGGACTTTATAATGAGTTGTTATGGTTTGAAATGCTTGAAAGTCAATTAATAAGCGCTTTCCCACTTCCTTCTGCACCGGAAATTTTTATGTTGTCGGTGATGCCCGTGGAGTTGCGGGTGCGGATGTGATGTGGCCACCTATATTTGATGGATTATCTCCCTTGTCAAGTAAAACTTCAACTATCAATGTTTTTATCGTCCTTTAACTTAACAAAACATGTTGTGTTTTTTTATTTAATCTGTTTTTTACTTTAAGCCACATGAATAAATCGGCTGTAGTTTCTGATCCATTTCACGCTCGCAGTTTATTTACTGTGTAATAAAATACTATCTATCAAAATACTATACGATGAATCGCATAGATTAAGTAAATCTCTCATAAAAATCACATCAATATCCCCGATTTGGCAGAAATCCTGCCCATTACGGATAAAATCATCTACATAGAGCAAATATTACCACCACAGTAGCTATTCCGTCTTTGCGGTTATTGCGCCATAAGCATAACAACTAGGTCTATGAATATGGCGGTTTGAGCGGAAGACATACAACTCGCGCGAACAAATGGCCTATTGGGATAATTTGGCATACGTTCCCTTTACATTGTGGGTCTCTTCATATAGTAATTATATCGTCTTTCACAGCCACTGTGCTACGGACTACTTAACGCTGAGAGCTGGCAGTTCGCCCTCGGCACCGCTGTTGGCGTCACTTTGCTCCGAGAGAAGCACCATATTGGAGCATCCAGGACCAAACCTACTGTTGGAGTTCAAGTACGTATTATTTCTTGTAAATGTATGCTTGACTACATTCTAATTATTTTACTTATAGGAAAATTCTTAGCTTTCCAGTAAACGAATAATGCGTTGCTCTATATTTAGTATCGAAATATCGATTTGATTCCGGTATACCTGGCACCTTTTTACGCTTCGGGATCCTTGAAGATGTAAAAATTATAATGATCTCAAAATAGGATCACCATGTATAAAACATTGTTTGCTTTAATGTTTTTAGTTTTATCTTTATTTTTCCACTAGCTGATAAATGTTACTTTTCAGATATATCATTTGAAACTGCAGGTGGAGCAAATGGAATCGAACTCGCAGTAATAAATTTCACTTCGACCGATATAGCCGCAATTTAAAAACGTGCTATCGGAGTTTAAAAGCTTCGAATAATTTGCACTTTGTTTTAACAGTTCCGGGCCATTAGTCCGCCCTACTACTACAATGGGTTCATTGCGAGGCTGGAGTTCTTCGAGCGAGTAATCGATTCGTTCATAATGGAAAATATCTAACTTTTCATTATATGTATTGTTTTATTGCATTCAGTTTTTTTTAGTTATTTCATCTCTGTATAGTTACGTACATAATACTGTTCTGAGTCTAATTTTAGTTAAAGTTAAGGTTTTGTTATGTCATCACACAGGTTTACACACATAAGGTTTTGTTATGAACAGTCGTGTTCTATGCGTTGTCGTTATTACGCGTTTATTATTATTTACGTATAATTAGATATATTTATACATGCTGTTGCTGTTTTACTGATAAGAAAAAGATTCTCTTCATACGTGTTTATACACGCAAACATGTTTCATGTTTGCACCAAAATAATAGTACGTTTAAGATGTTACAAGAGCATTTTATAATAATATTTTTAACGACACCTAATTTTAACAAATGAATGCCATCGAAATTTGGTCAAGAATGCTAATAATAAAATCAAACTTATTGTTCAGTTCGGGGCCATTGGTCCCGCCCTACGACTACAATGGCTTCATAGCCAAGTTGGAGTTTTTGGAGCGAATCGATAGCAGCGGACCGCCACCCACCGTGGCTGCCTCGCCGCCGCTAGCCGCGCTGACACACCTCAATCGTCATGGTACGATCGTTTCAAGTTAAAAACACACTTACGTTACTTACAGACACTGGTATTCACCATCCATTTAGATGTTCACAGTCTATACGAGCACGTCCTTAATAAAAACATACGTTCACAGTCTATAATAAAAACTAATTGCTATAGTATGCAATAAGGAGTATCATTATTATGTAGTGATAAACCAAGCATCGATGGGGTTCGATTTCCAGTGATGCAAAATTTTGAAGGAAGCTGAAATTGAAATCAAACCCAGAATTTAAGTTCTGGGTCTGGGTGTATGTTCTTGTCTTTATTTATTTCCAGGATTTCAGGATGGTACAGGGAATCCTAGAGTAGGGCTATGAGTGTGTCGCGTTATTTATTTAATTTTTACTGTTTATAGACTTCCATTTTACATTTTTTTTTATAGAAATAGCCGGCAAACGAGCTGATGATCCACCTGATGGTAAGTGGCTATCGTCGCCCATGGAGATCAGCTACACCAAATGCATCACCGATGCGTTGCCGGCCAAGAAAGAGAGAAGAAAAAGAAAGATATTACCGTTGCAATTTAATTGTCTTACTCGTAAGATGTTTGTTTAGAAATATAAATGATTTATATAAAAATGCATTAAGATATAAATATAACTCTGAATCATTGAAGCAACAAGAACTATTTATAAGTATTGAAGCAATTTTGTTAAAAACCAAGGCGGAATTCTCTACAAACATACCTATGATTTATTCATTAAATGGACCTCTGTTATCTGAACTTATGCATACTAATAAGCGTTGCGGTGTAGGATATAATGTTTGCATTTGATTTTAAGACCTACCTACAATTCCAATTAGAGAACTAGTGAATGTATACTAGACTGAATAATATCCCTACGTCTCTGAATGTATCCAGTTATCCACGTTCATAATCTTCATACTCCTTTTATTACACACTTTATTTTATGTTAGTCTTATTTTGTATCTGTATAGTGTGCATCAGAAAATTAATGAGCTCATATACATTTTATTAATTGAATTTTCACACACTTCATATAAATATGTAGTTAAAAAAATTTGGATTTGTATTTTTCAAAAGTTATTATTTCATTCATAAAATCGATACATAACTTATATAGGTACGTCGAAGAATATGCTACTTTAGAAATTAAAATCTTTGATTGTTTTGGTCCGTTGCCAGGGCGTCAGTTATTTTATACTACCAATTTAAGATAGGCATTGGATGTTTAATGATTTAATTATTTTTTCCTAGCGGATAGAACTGCAGCAATGGAAAGCAACTTAGTATCGAACGAGATATCTGGCAACGGCGCTCGGATAGGGTGTGGCGCCACTGTCCGCGGGTATGGCCCAGGCGGCGCTCGCTCCGGACACTTCGACACGAGAGGATCCGCGTGGCGGACACAATGTACAATACACTTGCTGGGCATGCCCACTGATGTTGTGCAAGTGTCCCTATTTAATTATAATTTAAGGTAAGAGAATAAATTTATAATTATGTTGTAAGTAAGTAAGATATTAATTTGCACATGTTTTTTTTTGTAATAATTTAACATTTTGTGTGTTTGAATGCATGTTGCATTTAATTACATTACAATAGATAGAAGACAATACAGTGAAATTCCGTCGAGCTCAGGTGTCTGAAATTGTCATGAAAGTAAAATAAGCATGAAAAGAAAAGAGAAGAAAATAAACAGACAAAAGTGTATCTTTACCAACCGACTGTGTAGTTCGGTTTTTAAGGGAGCCTTACATTCAAGCTGTAAAGGATACTCAGAAGCAAATACACACGTCACAATTTTAAGTCCAGTGAATAATTAACCTTACAATAATAACTTTTTGCATTTATGAAATAAGTTTAAGGATCTGAACTAATCATAACCACTTATTCTTCACTAGGTTACCAAGTTGTCGATCTCATATTGAGGTCTTAGAAGGTTTACATGAATTTGGTGGAAGATCAGAGAGAGGTGAAAGAACAGAGCGAGGAGACCGTGCACTCCTCAGGGTATGTGGACCTTCCGTGAGGGAGGCCAGGGACCCTTCAGGAAGATTCCTTGTAAGACAAGCAGTTACTTCCAAGGGTGCTAACTTAACGTTACTAGTACGGAGAGCAGCGTCTCAGAGCGTTGACGAAGAAGAGTTTGTGGATGGTGGTTTTGCTTTCCACGATGGTGAGTTTCATGGTCTTTATTATTTCTTTAAAGGAAAATTGCTAAGTTACTTTTTGAACCTTTCGTATTTGTGCCCGTAACTGAAACACAAAGTAATATTAACTGTCCTCACCCTTAACTAACTACAGTATCTTTTAGGAATTTGTGTCGAAGAACGCCATTCGGCACATCTCGGTCCGTTCCGTCTGTTGAAGTTTTTATACCGTTTCATCTCACTTGACGAATTGACAAACATTTTCTTTCGTAGAACAACACGAAGGCACGGCGTCTCCAGACGCGACATGTGCGTCCACACACTACGGGCTTGCGTCGCCATTACACGGGGGAGTTTCAGCGCCATCTCATCATCATATCTTTTGGAACATAGAGGAAAGACTGCTGTGCACGCATCGGTTTATTCCGGCTGCTAACCAGAGCATCACTATCGAGGTAAGTGGTCATAATGTTATTCATCGAATATCTATTTAGTTAGCCGACAACATGTGTGGCGCAATGGTTACCATGCCGGATCACCGCGCCAAAGGTCTTGGTTCGATTCCCAGCGACTTGGAAATTTTAAGGATGAGCTTTAATTTCTGTTATCGGTCTGGATGTGTGTGTTCTTATATTTGTGTATTATCCGTGGTACCCATGATACAGGGAATTCTAGTTTTGGGCTATCAGTGTGTGAAATTATTTGTTATTTAATTTGTAATATTAAACATAAATGTTTGATACGATATTCCAATGAATATAACATTGATTTGGATGATACATAATAGATCCAACGTCTCGAGCGCATGTGGAGTGCGGAGCCTACAGGGACAGCGGCCAACGGGTTGGCAGGCTGTCGGACGGCGTGCGGGGACGCCGGCTGCGAGTGCCGCGCCGGGACGCCCCTGCACTACCACGACCATATCATGCTCGTGGCCGGCGATGGGACACCCCTGTCCTGTCTGTGTGGAGACTTTCAAGTTAGTCCCGTTTAGTGATTTCATGCTCGTGGCCGGCGATGGGACACCCCTGTCCTGCCTGTGTGGAGACTTTCAAGTTAGTCCCGTTTAGTGATTTGTTGGTTGGTTGACTTGTTGGTCTGTCACATTTCTTTAACTCGATAAGGCTGCCTTTTGTATTTCTTTTGGTTCCACCTTGACATTATGTTTTCCTTTCGTCTAGGTACTATAAAGAATATTTGTTTGTTTATTTCTTTGTTTGATTGTTCTATCAATGTTAACAGTTTTAAGGACTAGGAAACTTACAGTGAATTAACCAGCCAACACACGCACTAGTGGTGTAAGGAAATGTTACACTATCCGCCCTATTTGCCAACCACGTATCTATTTACTAGAGTTGGGTAATTAGCTAATATGCCTATTAACTTATTAATAACAACACCAGTGTTGATCTCTGCACTTTCAAATTTAATTATTATTGTCGTATCTGGTATAGTGTACACTTTTTTCTTTGTTACACAGTTTATAATGGCCTTGGCCATTTTAATAAAAAAAAATTTTTGTACCAGTTTAAGAAAGAGAATCGTTTTTATTTCAGCTTAATAAACAAGTAAATCTTTAGATATAACAATGTTGAACGTGATTTAAATCATTAACTCGGGCAAGTAGGTACTGTAGTACAATGACCGCTAACCACAGGAGTATAGTGAGAATTGCTCGCACGGAATTATCATAATGTCACGTAATGAAAATAGAATTTTCAGTTTCATTATAACCTTTGTCACATGTAGGTACCTACGCAGATTACTTATTCTTTATTTCAATGAACGAAGACCCCATATGTAGATCATTTGTATCTACGCACATAAATACGTGTACATGGGTCCTATGACATAACTGAATTTTCGACTAAATAGTATGTCTATTTATCTCATAAACCTTAATAAGTCAAGATCATACAAAATTATATATTCGTCTAGCCGCATCAACCATTACATTTACGACACAATAACTTCAATCTCAATTGAAAAATACGAACGAAAGATAGCAAAATTGGAATCATAAATATTGGGTAGAATGGAGGGAATCTTGCAATCGACTGTGGCGTAAAACAAATCTACGATAATTGCCGAATATAGAGGAAAACGAGGAGCGAGCGAGAGAAAAACCACACCCAGTTTAAACTTCAATAAAATTTGCAAGATTCCTATCTAAATAACGATATTCCATTTCCTTGGCGTTATGTAACGAGGGCCTCCGTATTTTAATACATTTTAGGCTCGTGATTTTTAGTTAAAACTTAAATTAAAACATGTTATAAGAAGGTCCAAACTTTTAGAATGTAACAGAATAGTAATTTTGTAAGGAAGAAAATAGTTTAAGACGAAGGGTAGGTAAGTATTTAGGTACATTAACTGCTGCTTCAGCTAAAGTGACTAATATCAAAAAATGTTTTTTCAATTAATACTGTACCAGCTTAAAAATTATTGGCCCATCGAAACCCTTCGCTACTTCGTGAAAGATCCATTGTTATTTAAACAAAATAAAAAATTATAAAATAGAATTATTTTAATTGCATAGTAACTCAGTAGGTTTACTGATGATTATTCAGAATCAATACAAGAATTCTGTTATAATAAATCCGGTTTAGTGATCGTACATTGTTATTGATGTGACATATTCTGTACAATATAAATTATTCACACGTGAATCTAAATTGCGAAAGTGGTTTAAAATTGACATGCGGCGGATTTGGGCTAAACCGCAAATCCACCGGGGCGGTCAAACGCGTGATCTATGACTGCATAATATATTAAACTATCTAAATGTATTAATTTTATTTGTTCAACACGTATTTTATGTGTATTTACACGTAAAATTATAATGACTTATAATGTTTGTTCTATTCGCAGTCCTCACTGCTGTTTCGATCAACAAATTGGTTATTAATAACAATTTAATTATAAATTAATATAACAACTATCTGATACCGTTTCATGAAACAGGATTGTTTCATGAATAACTGCCGTTTCCGAAATAACAAGAGCACGTTTATTTGTGCACCCGGGAAACCCTGTAGCCTAGTTGGGAGTGACCCTGCCTGTGAAGCAAATGGTCCCGGGTTCGAGTCCCAGCCGGGGCAGATATTTATTTGTCAGATTAATATTTGGTCATGGGTGTTTGACATGTGTTAAATAAATAAACCAGTATTATTATATTATGTAGACCAGGTATTGGTCGGCAAAATATCGTGTCACGTCCTTAGCAGGTTTTATATCTATTGGCGACGGTGACCACTTACCATACTCCTCATTTATGGGTTATTTCTAGTTTAAAACCTATAGATTTAAAGTACAAATAAATAATAATTAAATGTATAAAAATCGGCTGTGTAACCTCATGTAAAAACTTATCAAGGTTTCACTAAAATACCCTTAAGCTTTATTCTGATACAACTTGAAAGCCGGGTCTAGGATTGTTACAACCAATAAATTAATCGTGTTACTAGGGCCTTATGCTAACACGCTGCAGGATGGCCCAACCCTTCCAGTGGCGCGGTTGCGCGATCCGCATAATTAAGGAAAGGGTACTATTAAGTATGTAACAGCAATAAAGCGTAAAACGACCACCCTACCGTAAGGGACTTGTACGAAAAAGCAAATTTACCGCTAAATAACTTACAAGCTAATACTTGCCTTGCCCCTAATAAATACTTATATCGGAAAAAAACATTTGCATTTAAAACTCTGTTGAGTAACAGATCTATATGGAAGTAAATGCTCGATTCTCCGCTCGTATTTCAACTAAACTCAATATTCGCAACTCCAACTTTGTACGAAATAAACTTTTCAAAATAACTCGAAATTTTAACAGCTATTAACTGATTACCGACTGAATCCTTTTACTTCGTAGACGAAGTTCAAAAATTTTATGATGATACTTCTTATTACAGCGTTTATAAATGTTAAGTTAATTAAAATTAAAAGTCATTAGACGTAATTAGAACTGCTAATAGACTTGTTAGTGTTTACTGATTTACTGGTAGCTGAAATGAAAGAGTCGTAGTACGTACTTACAACAAAATCTACTAATTGGTACTCGAATTTTACGATAGAAATTAGATTATTATTAACCACAATAAATTTTCTTAATAGCAATAAAGTTTAGGTATGTTAAGTGCGGTACCTCACCGGGACGCCAAGGCGACGTCGCCAGCCACGTATCCAAACAGTTTATATTGAATTATGGCTATTGGCTACGTTGCCACACCGTCGCCAAGTGAGATATCCGCCATACATTTCAATATAAACTGTTTGGATACGTGGCCGGCGACGTCGCCTTGGCGTCTCGGTGAGGTACCGCACTAAGTGTCAGTTCACACGTGCGACACCAATACGACAAACTGTCACACATCAACTTTGACAGGCGCAGATTTGTATGAAAATGCATAATTTTATCCACACGTGCGCAAAAATGTCGCATGTCGCAGCGAAAACATTCGCACGTTATCACTCCTTACGACATGTGGCTGTCGCATGAAGAATAGACGGGGATAAAATAATGTTGAACGCTGAAAACTTTAATATCTAGCGCACGTTATTGATAATTTTATGAGAACCGTCTACTAGTAGGTACTAACCTCGTAACTTGAATTTCATGGTTTATAACCATCGTAAACGACTCATAGGTCATTCTATAACCTACTTTTTACAGCCGACTGGTTGACCTACTATATTATTCAGTATGCATATGAAACCTTCTCTTCTTTTATTTATTTTAAGTTTAACCTATTGCCTATGAAAACTAGAGGTCTATAGGTGTATAGTTTTTATACCGATTATAAATCTTAATATTAAAAATTTACGTCACAGATGTAAAAGTATTAGTTAAATAGAAGTTAATTTACCTATTTGATGGCAAACGATCATTGCCACCCGTAGTTATAAGACCAAAAGCTTCCAGCTTTAAAGAAAACAGGGTTTTATTTAAAGTTTATTTTGGAAGGACTCTGGTAGCTAGTCAGGCATGTAATAGGAATACCTACAAATAAATTATATTGTTTCACTGGCCTCAAAAAATGTCTTATTCTGAAATAACCCTTTCTTCTAGAATTCTAGATGCTTAGAGCTCGTTTCTACACAGCTCTGAGAAACATATGCATACGTCGTATGCTGCATGGTTATATCAGCTTTAGTCTCGTGGGAATAACACATCCCGGTGGCCATAAACCATGCCATAACTGGCGTTCTACGTCCGAACCGGTTATTAGACCCGGCCGTTCAAACGTTCAGGGAAAATTCAGTATTGTCCCTGAAATTTCAATTATTTTGTAAGCCGTTAACGTGCAACTTTGCGAACAGATAGGTACATACAGCCTCACAGCATCAACATGCTGAGTTAAATTTTAAATATGTAGAGTATTTAAAATCTTTTTGTATTTTGCATGTATACATACATACGCTATAAAGGTTAATATATATTCAATATTTATGTGCAGTTTCAAATTTTGAATGCGTTATGTTGAATTAAACTTCAAATAGTCGGGCAACTAATGAGATAGTTAAACGGCTATTACAATAAAATTATAAACTGGCTAATTTGGAGAGTAATCATTGTTAATAATAAGTTTTATTGGCTAAATAATATGAATGGCTAGACGGTTAGCTAACACCAAATCGAATGAGCATATTTACTCATTTCGCTTATAACATTGGCATGCCAGTCAACCGACTTGAATTCATCGCTTGTTATTTATTCCTAACATGATATTGTCACAGAACTACATATATTGAGTGATACTGAAAGTATCTTATGTGTTCATATTATATGGCGGCCATAAAACCAACCCGAATGTGCGATGTCCAGAGCGGTTATTAGTGGCGGGACGGCATAGCCAGGTCACTCTCGTATGTGAAAATTAAATTACCTCGCGCGATACGTATGCGCTGTGCGTAGCTCCTACAGGCTTTTATCCATTCAACATGACGAGGCTGCGTAAAATGTTTTAATCATTAATAATTATCTTATCTTAGTAAAGAATAAGCCTTATGAATATAAGCCAGGAAAAATAAGTTGTGAACATTTAACCCTAAAATACACGAATATAAAAAAAGCTTTCATGCATTCTTGCTAACCTAGGAGAGGTTTTCCTGTGTGGTTGTGGGTGAAAGAATATACAATTAGCACAAAGACATTACATACACCAATGAACCAAGAAAAAACATTGTAACCCAGGACTTCAGCTCTCACTATGAATTAATCACTGGCCGTTAATATTCTATGACTATATTTTTTAACTTAATGGTAGGAAAGGTACAGAAATATCAGAAATGTCAAATTCACTCAAATTTTAATAATAATGCAATCATGAGTTAAGTTATCAGATGATTTTTACAATACAAAACCATAGTAGAACATTTTTTTTTCAATTTTGTAAATGCCTAATTTTTCAACGTAAAAGTTATCATTAAAGAAATATCGACATAATGAATAAAAAATATATCGGAAAGTTATTCAGGATCCAATGATATGGTATGATCGGTATATTGGTGGGCGGTCGAGTGAGGTAGTTACGTGTAGAAAATTCAATTACGGGTATTTAAACGCGTCGCGGGAACTTGTAATACCCCATTTACACGCGCGCGCGAGCCACGAGACAATCCGCGAGACGCGCGCAATCGCGCGCGTGTGAACAGGGCGCTCGCGGACCAGACCGCGGCGCGTCTCACGCTCGCAGGGCTCGCGTCGGGAGCGGTTTTGTATGCGCGCGCCAAAGGGGCTCGCGCGAGCGCTCGCGTGGTGTTCACACGCGCGTAGGGGGCGTGGCTTACGGACGCGCCACGAGACGGTCCGTGACACGCGCGTGTAAATGAGCGGTAAGAGTGTACCTACATTGCGTGGACACGGTAAAATCAATTTAAGACTTTAATGTCAATGGCTATGCAACTACATTGTACATAAAAGTCTTTTAGAAAATAAAGGAGACTGGGTCTTTTGGGCTACCGCCCAAGCAAGTAAAAGTAGAGTTTAAAATTACGGCCATATTTTTAAAGAAGAAAGAAAGAAAGAAAGATTATTTAGATTTAAGCATATTGTTGTATCTGTTACAGTGCCATGTGAGTGAAATAAATGTATTATTAGTACATATTTTTCTATTTTTAAATATTGAATATCAGGTTACTTAATCCGCAATTTAGAAAAAGAGAAATCTAAAAATGAGTATTTGTGAATTCATGTTACAAAATAAATTCTAGCCCAAGATTGTATGGAACTATCTCCTTTGATTTACAATATAGTATGTGATATATTTTATGTGGTAATGGTAAATTCTCACGCCTAATTGTTTTCCATTCCTGTAGTGGAAATATGTAGCTGCGATTGTCCTAGTTTGTTTTTCGAATAGAGAGTTCTGTTGCTGTTGGCCGTAGCGGCATTTAAACATACAATTTTAAGCTTTTTGTGATTTATCTACCTATATGTCATGTCTACTTTCACACTATTATTGTTCTATTCTTTCTATACAATATTTTTATACTTGTTATACTTTTTTTTTTATTTTAGTCCTTGTAATTGACCTAAGCTAATATTATGATATTTATTAAAATCATACAGTGAATAGTTTTGGCACAAAGTTATTGTTAATTCACTTTATGCGGCCTCTCGCTCGCTTTGGAAGCAAAGTTACTACAGAAAGTTATGATATTTTTTTTTATCCCAAACATTCAACTATTGTTGAAGTGATGTGAATTATATTTTCAAAAATTTGGGACACGTATTTCAAAAATAAGTTGTAGAAAAATACATGGATATTTCAAACCGCTGCATTCTTTGAAGTTGAAAGTTTAGATGAGGAAAGGAATTGAAATGGATAAAACGAAATAGGCTAATTGTTAGATATGTTTCTAAAGAAGATAGAAAAAAAAGTAATGTTTAGTCATCTTCAGTGTTTGATCTATATTATTATCATTATGTAAAACCTTTCCAAAAAATTATTTAATCTCCTTTCATCACAGTGTCGAGTTTTAGAATATTTAATTCAAAGAAACTTAATGAAAAGCGGTATTATATTATTTACTTTTAAATGTGGTTGCGAAAACATTCCACAATAGAACAATACGTGGAAGATATGATTGAATTCCAATGTGTGTGATGACGCGAAAACGTTTCGTTCCGGATTAGGCAACACTCCCAATTAAAAATACATATTTGAATAAATAATAACCTACTTTTTACTCCGAATTCAATCAATGGTCATGTTTGTTTTGCGCAATTTGTACAGCAATATGTATTTTTAAGGTACCTATCATTTATTTAGGTACGTGTGTGTATTTTATTACGTACAATCAACCCAGGTAACTTTGAGTTTCAGTGTACCTCTGAACACAACATTTTCTCTTATCTCCGTCAAGACACCAAGAGAACATAGTTATGTTTTTTGTTTGTGCAGTTGCACAAACTTACTTTTACCGTATTGGGGTGGCTTAGAATACTAACCCCAATCCCACGCCGGATGGGTGCTAAATCCGACCCGCTGGGCCCTAACACCCCCTCGAGGGATTATACCTATTGGTAATATTGATTTTAATTGTTAATTAATACCATTCTTTCTTTCTTTTTCTTCTCTCTTTCTTGGCCGGCAACGCGTCGGTGACGCCACTAGTGTTACTGATGTCCATGGGCGACGATAGCCACTTACCATCAGGTGGATCGTCAGCTCGTTTGCCAACTATTTCCATAAAAAAAATCTCCATGGGGTTCGCCTGGTTAGCTACCACCCTTGAGCACGAGTCAACCGCCAAACGACTCGTCGTGTTCTGGCTGGGGGCTTGAGAACCAGTTCTTTCTTTCTTTTTCTTCTCTCTTTCTTGGCCGGCAACGCATCAGTGATGCCTTTGGTGTTGCTGATGTCCATGGGCGACGATAGCCATTTACCATCAGGTGGATTTCCATAAAAAAAAACTTAAAAATGGATTAGGTTGGGTTAGATAGATTTGGTTACAAATTACTCTGAAATTCAAAGTTACCTAGTTGACTGTATATGTTACCGGCAAAACCCGATTTCAGGTTAAACTAGTTTGGCCTAGGCCAAACTAGTTTGGCGCGACACGATTAGGCAAAACTAGTTTCTCGTCAATAAGTTTGGCTTATGTTTAACTTACCACCAAATAAATCATTGTTAACCTAAAAGTAGTAAAGGATCACCAAAATTAAAACAGCATTTTAATTTAAAATTATAACAAAAGATGGTAATTCATTTTTTGATTCACAAACAGGCTTCCGAACGTCTCCGGCGCTGCGGGAAGTGCAGCCCCTCCGCCTTTGCGTAACAAACTGCAGGCACTCCATGCTCGCCTACGCAGCTTCGCCTCACATGGTGCCTGCAGTTGGTTAGAGCGGGCGGGGGCTGCTCTCCCTCCGCGCCTCCGGGGTTTACATTCACTCTAGGGGTAGGGCAGACTAGTACCACGTGGGGTCGGGGTTGACTAAGTCGGTTTTGTAACCATTCCGACCTACATCTGAAAATTAAAAGAATCCAAAAGAAACAATATATACGCGAGCAGTGAATTTGGTGATCATTTACTACATTTGGTGTTCGAATACAATTTGAAGTGCAGTCGTGACTAAAATAGCTGTAATTTAAGAGGTTTAAAGCACAAAGATTTGTCGAATAAATATAAATCCGTAACAATTCGGTTCTAATCAGTTTTAGACTGACGAGAAACTAGTTTTGCCTAATCGTGTCGCGCCAAACTAGTCTGGCCTAGGCCAAACTAGTTTAATCTGAAATCGGGTTTTGCCGGTAACATATTACTTGCTACGCCTGAGTATAAACATGGGTTTGTACGAATAATTTTGTACAGGCGGCCTGGCTACCAGTGGTGGTGAGGAGTTGGACCAGCCTTCGTCTGGAGTACTCAGTGGCGCACTACACATACGCGAGTCGCGGCTTCGATTACGCCGCTGCCTATAGTTTCAACGACGACGCTGTTTGTGGTCAACGCACCTATACTACGCATTCTGGTGAGTACGCGGCATGTGGTAGGTAGGTTTATTTGCTTCTTCTGTTCTCTCTTTCATTCTTCTCTTTTCTTTAGCGCGTGGCAAAGCTTCGGTGATGCCTCTGGTGTTACAGATGTCTATGGGCGACCACCACTTACAATCAGGTTGCTCGTTTATCCGCTAGCTAAATAAAGAATTGGTAGGAGGTTTTAAAACAATTATTAATGTATTCGGATTTAAAGCGTAAATGAAAAATTAACATTGTTATTTTTACGGATAGCATAGTATTTTGTGATAAGTATGCATTGTTATTTTAAATCTTATAAACCTAATAACAATGCAAATGAACCCATTTCATTCTGGACGCTTACGACACGACAGGAGTACATTCTGCTAGTATTCACTTACAGAAAATTGCACCAGATTATTATTTGAGCAATCAACATTTCGTTCCTCAATTACATGTAGCGGCCAAGATAAGGGATATAACGAAGGAACAAACAGTAATCCCATTTGATATTGGAGGCGTAACTGCGGGAAGCGCTCGTATGAAAAAGGCTTGGATTGTTCTGGTGGCGGATAGCCGTTTAGGGTGTTGGGACCTCGACCTAATTCCAGGAAATGTGGTTAATTATATACATGAAAAGTATGAACATCGTGACAACCAAATTGCAAGTTTTGATTACTTTAGGGACTTTCAATGTGGTTTATATGTGGATATAAAATGTACGCGTCGCCAGTCAAGAAGAAACTAGGAGTCCCGCTTGATTTTTATTAAACTGAAAATTTATCTATCTTAATAGATGAATTCTTCTTTGCTTCTAGTTTTACCGGCATAGCAATTCTAATAGGTAGCTCACGGGAGACTTGTATTTGCTGCAGCCGTCATTTCTAATTCGCAAAGTGATTCAAGTATTTATAGCTACAATTTGCAACACAGTTTTTAGGTCTTATATCCGACGCTTGTGGCGCAGTGTTAATTTGCTTTGAGCATTGCAGCTCATAACCCTCGGGTTACAGTTGTGCATGAACGACGATGACCTTTTACTATCATGTACAGTCAGCGTCAAATAGATGTAAGCGGTTAGGGCAGTCAAATTGATCTCACATACATAAATTCATAAAGATGTACGAAGTCATAGTATTCATATAGTTTTCAACATCTAAAGTGATCATTAGAACTAAGCAACATAGTTTCCAAATACTTGTAAGCCTTCAGGATGTTCAATTTTATGTTTGCGAACAAAACTTTAATAAGAGCACGTGGAGGAAATACGCGATATTAATCACCATTTTTCTAATTTAATTAATTGTTATTTTAATATTAATTTTCACTTTTCCCGGTTACATGAAAAGTTCAAAAATGTACCATTTTTCACAAATAGCCTTTACTCGCAAAATCTGTTCTTAATGTGATCTCATTTTAAGTAAAACAAATGAAGCTTTAAATAACAAAAGAAGTGTAGTAAGTAGATTTTAAAATAAAACCATATTTTTTTTATTATGGACCTTTTTTGTGTTCCGCTAAATATGCCGGTGTGTGTAGTATGTTGATCTCTTACAGTTTTATTACAAATAAGAAAATAACGATTTTTATAGCTTAACGCTTTGTTGTTTTGTTTTGTTTTTGTATCTCATCTCGTTATACCCACTTAAGTCCATTCACTTAAAAATAAATATCATCATTTATGTATATTCCTTCGTCCCCGCCCCCCCCCCCCTTCGTTTGGTTTTTTAACAGGACATTACATTTATTTCTGTAGCTTAGTTGTTAGTGACCCTGCCTGCAAAGCGAGGGGTACCGGGTTCGATTCCCGGCCGGGGCAGATATTTATGTGAGAGATAAATATTTGTACTTGGGGCATGAGTTGGGACATGTTATGTGTTATATGTCGCAACACAGGTAAATGACATACTGCGGGTGGATATTTACTGAGTGTTTAAGCGTTTATTTATTTATTTATAACATAGTTGAATCTAATAAGAAGAACTCCAATTTGGGATTCAAGGTTCGCTGCGAATGTTTGACATAATGTGCCGGATATTGCCCTCCCTCACGAGACGTGTCCGAGAGTATTACGTGCTTCGTGCTCGGTAGTCTCCTGGGGTCCTGGTCCACGAAAACTAGATTTTTTTAGTCAATAAATTTCGAATTGAAATAGTAAATATAAAAAAATAATAATACAATATGTAACACAAAAACATACAATGCAAAACCACATTATACCACAGAATAAATAATAGTACTTATAATATTATACGTCCAATATTTTATAGGTTGAAGAGGTCTTTGGATGTTTGGATGTTTGTATTTTCTCACGCGCTAACCGTTGTACGGATTAACGCCCCAACTCAGAGTCACTAACGGTTACTTAAATCGCTCATTAGTACAGAATTTGTATGGTGATTCTTTACTAAGAAGCGATTAAAGTAACCGTTAGTAACTCTGAGTTGGGGCGTAAGTGAACTTGGCATATAGATAATCCATATTCAGGACAAGAAAATAGGATAGATTTTATCCCGGTTGTATGTTCCCCTGGTATGATTGGGACGTTTATGATAGTGATTTGGTTTTGAGAAAACACTCTTCAGCGGCTGAAGGAGCGGAAGAGGAAGGAGCAGCGGTAAGGCGGAAGCTAGTTATAAAATAATATTACAATATGGATAAAAATATTCAATTTTTAACCGACTTAAAAAAAGAGGTATTCAATTCGACTTGAATTCGACTGTATTTTTTTATGTTTGTTACCACAGAACTTTCGACTGGATGAATCGATTTTTATTATTCATTTTTTAATCGAAAGCTGGTACTTGTCATGTAGTGGCACTTAAATTTGAGCGAGATTTGACGAGTAGTTTTTAAGTTATCCCTAATGTTGAAGTCTGTTATTTTTTGTCAAGAATTATTCATTCTTCGCTTTGTAGCATTTATTTTAGAATTTAATTAACTCTACTTACTTACGATTTACTTTTGTAGGTCACATAACCTTGATGATATTCTTTTCGTGCTGAAACACGTGTGGTGACGATGATGAACAAAAGGAGATAATGGGGGGATAAAATTTATGTGATAAGTTTCTGACATGTTCTATTTTTTTCAATTTAATACACAAACATAATTTTCATACAGAATGTTTCTTGTCCGCGATGATATAATTTGAGAATTATACTCCATTTTAACAAAATATCAATAAAATTATCTATGTTCTATTCGTACTAGACAATCATTCACAGTCATACCACGTTCGAATAGGACAATACTGTCCATAAAAAATAAGTGTTAAAAAATTATTTAATGATATCCATCACATCATTTAAAAGTAATAATTCTGCGCCCACATCGATTGTATTTTAAACACGCATTAAATTTCATAATAGTGATCTGAATTTTACCAAGAAAAAAATAACCGACTTCAAAATAACTCAAAAAGTACTCCTCAGATCTAGTTCAAATTTAAATGGGACTACATGACAAGCAACAGCTTTCGATTAAAAAAATTATCATTAAAATCGGTTTACCCAGTCCCAAGTTTTGAGGTAACAAACAAAAAAATACAGTCGAATTGAGAACCTCCTCCTTTTTGAAGTCGGTTAAAGAGACGTGTGTTTCTGTTTAACTACGTGCATAGAATTCTGAATTTCATAACTTTGGGGTGAAAATGAATTGTCTTTAGTGTCTACCTATATTGATGCAAATGAAATCGAACAAGAAAAGTCGCTATTGGGATTCTTACCTCGTCGCGAGTGATTGATAGAACAGACCGGATATTGTTCTCACGGCGAGAGTCGTGCCCGAGCGAATTACGTGCTCGACCCACTTTTACCGGAACCCTCTGAAAGTCGTAGCATGTTTAAGTAAAAAAAAGTTTGGGGTGTAAGAGGACTCAAATATATATAAGACCCTATCTATACCTTCCGATTCATTATTTTCCACCAGAAACATTTCATCTCAAACACGGACCTGAAAAAAAGACGGACGTAACCTCGTATAATCGAGAGTTAAGCATAGCAATGGCCGCCCGCTTACCATGTGTGCGTAATTTTTGATTCGCAATTCAGTGAAGTGTCAATGTGTGGGTGTGTGTACTTGTACGAATAGAGAGTTGGTATTACTATGGGTGCTTCACTGAATTTGTTCTTGGGATTACGTCCGTCTTTTTTAAGGTCCGTGATCTCAAATTGGTTGTCAAGATTAACTAGCTCTTTGACGTTATCACTGTTAAAGTTATCAGATGTCCTGAAAAGCCAATCCCCTGACTCTTCAAGGCTTGTACCACCCTTTATGACCAAAAAATGTAGCTTGGCCATTTCGTAGATTTATTAAAAGACCTGGGACCCAGTTAAGCAGAAAAGATCCAGCCAACGTTTCATTACTTTTGAGTAAATGCAGTTTAAAGTTAGGCAGAGAATAAAAAAATCGTATGATACTGTACCTATTTGAAAGTTAGTAGTGTAGTTGGCCATTACATATACATTATTTTGAAAGTAGTATATTGTACATTTTCATAAGAAGAATATTTGTAATTCCTGAAAAACTATGCGTGGATCTTTTATGCAAAATACAATATTACAATAATAAACATTGGTTTAATGTGTGGTTCATTTTAGAAAGAAGGAAATTAAAATCTGTACTTATATAAAAACAGTTTAATGAGAAAAACTAATTCAAATTATTGTGGCTTTGAGATGAAAAAAAATATATAAAAAAATGAATCGGCAACTTCAAACTCTACTTCAAAATCAGGTTCGACACCAAATCCATCAGTGTCGTCTTCTACATTATTTTCACCCGTTAGATTTTTGTAGAAGGTGTGTAGTTAATGGCCGTAGCACGGTTGCTATTTTTTTTTCACTGCTCCTGCAAATTTATTGGGTAAATCCTGCTAAACCTGCTAACCTGCTTTTGAAAAACCTGCTAAACGTTAAAATGCACCAAAACTACCACATATATTTACCTTTAAATTTTTTAAGAATTAAAGTACATCGTAAAAGAAATACAGGAGTTGTAAAAAAAGAGAATTAAACACTACTAGCTGACCCAGCAAACTTTGTACCACCTAACAACTCCCCCTCTTTCCCTCTTCCTCTCCCTCCACTGATAGTTATAAAATAAAAAAATATATGTTGCTAAGGTTACATTAGAAAGTTAATATGGTCGTTAAGTTTCCTTAAATTTTCTAATTTTCTGAGCAACTTTCTTATTTTTTTACATTAGAACCTTCTCGTGACAATAACGAACACAACAAAAAAATAATTAGCGAAATCGGTCCAGCCGTTCACGCTTGATTCCATGATCAAGGGAAATATGGATTCATTTTTATTATTTAAGTAGACTATAGCAAGGTATCAACAACATTTATTTATATTTTTAAACATTCAAAAATAATTATTTATACTGTTCCTATAATTTATTAATGATTTTGACACTGATTAATATTATAACAAAAATCATTGAGGTAATAAAAAAATGAGAGGTGTCAAGGGACACTCGGATGGAACGAAGTTCCTTTCGATTAATACTAAGCGACCACAAGTCTTCGAGGGTGCAACATCAGTGATACTGTACAGCCATCGTATGTGGCTGTATTGTATGATTAATATTATAATAGCAATCATTGAGGTAATAAAAAAATGAGAGGTGTCAAGGGACATCCGGATGGAACGAAGTTCCTTTCGATTAATACTAAGCGACCACAAGTCTTCGAGGGTGCGACATCAGTGATACTGTACACTTCTGGTCGCCTAGTACTCGCTTTAATTAATAAACGATGGCAAAAAGTGTCATTACACCTTTTCCTCTTAATTTTTTCCGTCTAGCCCCCTTTCGCAAACCGCGGTAAGAAACTTCGTTCCAATTATTGCTAAAAAAAGGGAACATCATACTGCAACAATGGTAATAAGTAACTCTAATTAAATTACATAAGTTTACTATATTATATTAATAAGGTTAAAAAAGCAGGATCCTGCTAAAACTGGCACCCCTGGGCTAAAACTGGCAACCCTGGGCCGTAGAGCAGGGAATTCTATGAGTGTTACCAAGTAATAAACGATTATCATTATCATGTAAACGGATAAAATAAAGTTGTATTTGTTGTATACTGAACAAAACACAATAACATAATAATATCGATTTTTAAAAAATATTTAAGATTCATCAAAAGTTTACATTTGACATTATGCAAATTAGATCCAAAGCATTTGGCTCCTTATGTTTTTGAAATAAAGTGAGGTATCTATTAAGCAAAAAGATCCAAACTGCGTGGTATGAAAAGTATACAACAATTATTGAGACTTTTAAAAGTTTTAAATAGATCCATGCAACATGAATCTTTAAAAAAAATTAAATCTTATTAATATCTGTGTCCAAGCAACATGGTACTTTTTGCATTTTTCAAAATTGGTGATTAGGGGATGGTATCTTTGACACAGTTTATCTTTTGTCAGGTTAATGTGATCAAACTGTCTGGATCTTTTGTGCATATATAAAACTTGATGAGTACATTATCGATACGTAGATAACTCGATTTTACAAAAATGTGGGTTGGATCTTTTCTGCTTAACTGGGTCCTGTTAAACTTTATTTCTTACCAAAAGTTCCTGGAAGTGTTTGTGCTACGGCTGCAAATTCTATCTAATCTAAGGTAGTGCTACTCGTCATAACTTTATTAGATTACTCCAGTTTTGTCGAAAAAATTAAGATGTTTTGAAATGAAATGGCTGTTTATTATTGCACTGACTTGATCTTCGCAATGGATCGAGGAATACGAGGCAAAATAATATTAGCAATAAAATAGTGTCTGTCCAGGATGAAAATTCAATTGTTTAAAAAAACTTTCATCTTTCAGTCCACATGACTATGAATAATATCGAGGACCACTTCAAGCCATAATAGAAACACACCCGATCATTCATCCCATCGATTTTTTTGTAGTTACAATATCGTAACTACGAGTAGGTACTAAATTGCATAGTATTCATCCCTAATCCAGATCGGATTGTATTTGTCGTTACAATATGATGTATTGTGATGTATTGTGACGTTTTGTGGTATCTGTGTGAAAGGACCTTTAGGAGACAAACAGTTCAATCAGATATAAAAGTTTAGGTGTAACCGAGACGACGACGCGTGACGTATCCGAGCGAGAAGCACCCATGGAAATCTGATAGAAAAATCTTGATTTGGGCTGGAAAAGTAAACTGAATCTGTCTTTATTGCATTATTTGTTATTGATTGATTAGTAGCAATGACATTGGTTTAAGTTGATGAGTCAGCTTTATCCATTCTTGAGAACCGACACGGCAACCGAAACGCGTAAAAATATTAACGGTGAATAGAGAGATGATTTCACTATGCATGAGTGTTGTTGGGATTTAAAACAAGCTTAGCTATGTCCCAAAAGGAGGATCTAGTGTCATAACAACCGATCTATAGAAGAGTGCAGTATAAGCAGAAGAGGTTGACGTGTTGACCTTAATTTAATCTTGTAACATTAATATTGTTGCTAATCAGTCATGAAATATGTTTTACCACTTTTAAATAAAATTGTAATCTAATGACAACTATTTATCCTAGGTGAAATAACATCCAAGAATGTATCAGTGACGGGGAGTCTCAACGAGTTCTTCTATCAACAATGCACGTGGGTCCTGGATTCTAATGTAGAGAGACAACTCTTTATCGACATCTACTCTGAACAGGTATAACAATTATTATAGTTATCATTAAATTTTTTTATAATATAATATTAGATTACTAGCTTTTGCCCGTAATCCTCGTAGACGTGGAATGTTGAAAGTCCTATTATCTAGTAATAAGTATATCGGTGTCTAAGCAAAGTATATCAGGATAAAACATGCGCCAGTTTTTGAGCTAGACGCTTACTAGTTTTAACCATCCATCCAAACAGACGGATAAAAGTTCTGAAATTGATTCTTTATGCTTCTGTTGCACCTGCAAAGACAGACCAAATTAGTACACACATCAACCAGTTACACTTGAGTTATATTTATATTTAGTTATTTTTTATACATATGTATAACATTTAACATAATTTCTATAAATAAAGTATTGTGTAGGTACACCATATTACAACATATATTATAATGTAGACTTTTACTTTATTTATATAAATATTTCGTACTGTATTTCACTTTCTTTATGCGTATTTTAAAATTGCGTTACAATTCCGCATTTTGCTTGGTAACAATTGGTTTTGGTTGATAACAATTGCTTGGTAACTCAAACACACCATGAAATTCTACTTGTTAAATCTATTTTACCGAGCTTTAAACTAAATAAAATAACTCGGCTTTTGAATGATTGAACAACTCAGCCAAAGCCGGCAGCGAAACGCTTAAAAAGCTTTGATGTTAAACCATAATATTTTATTTTATTTAGTTAGTGTAGTTTTTAATAAGTGTATTCATGTGAGTGTTACTTTTTAATTATACTTATTATATGGACTACTTGAAACATTTTTGAATTAACGATAACTATCTCTACAGGGAGGTGAATATGTATTTTAATTCAAACAACACTTTATTCAGTGTCTTTTGCAGTGAAAATTATGTTTATTTATTATTATGTTTATTATTATTATATATTTATTTATATACTTTATTGCCTCTTGAAATAAATAAAAAAAAATTACTAAATAACAATAAAAGCGATGCAGGTAAGAAAAACATAAAATAAAAAGATTATTGAGAATAATTAATTGCTTTTTTATTAACTTACTTAAACTCAGTCTTTGATAAACATTTCAATGCAGTAATCAAATTACAGCAAAATATCAAAGTGACTGTGTAATCTATATAAGTTAAAACCAATAATGTTCAACTTAGGTCATGTGACCTTATGTGTTATTGTTAGAATGATCAATAAAATCGCTTTAGAGCCATTAGTGGCGTAATGTATCTTCCCAGTAGGCGTTGGCCGCATTAGTAAGCCAAAGGCGGCGCTGTGTCGAGGTCAATGCGGATTAAAACAAACTTTTTCTATTAATAATATTAATACTTGTAATAATACTGAGTATTATTTTCATAAAGGATAACATTTAGTCGATTCTGATCAATGATGTCATTCGCCGAACTGATTAATGTGTCATGTTGGAAAACAAGTGTATGACCTACATTTGGAATATTACATTCGATTGGAAAGTAAATCTAATAAATGAATACATACGAGTTTCGTGTGATTAATAAAAGTGAAACATATTTTATTATAAAACGATGCAATCAATCGATTAATTTTACAAAATTGAAAAACACGAATACCTCAGTATTTGGTCTGGTTAACAATCACTGAACCGCATAGACAATAGCACACACACAATTATTAAGATTAATTATATAGCTCAGACCAGGGAAAAAACCTTCTACCTTCTACCTACTCCTTTCTATTGCTCCGCCGCAAGTTCCTAGCAACATAACTAACCAAAGCACACTATTTACTAATACACTATTTACCTTTGAAGTTAAAATATCCCTTAAACAAATCACGTAGCTTTAAGAATAATTTTTACACCAATTTCTTCGTATTTTCTCCTTAGGATAAGTCTTGCAGCTCTTGGAACATAACCCTTCACGAGTGGTCGGGAGCAGGGGCGCATAGTGATGGGGGCTTGGCGGCTGCGGCAGGCGAGCTACTTTACACCTTCTGCGCAAGACATAAGAATCATACTTACACACTACCTTGGAGACTGAATACTGTTGTCATAAGGTAAGGAATACGAAGGTACAGTTCGTAACTATATCGCAAAAGCGCGTGTCAAAGTATTATACGACTACATAAATAGATGAACATGAAATCCGACATCGGTATGTTCACGATCTACATCACATTTTTTCCTTATCGAAACTAAGTATATAGGATTTGTCGCTCGTAATAAAATGTAAGACTCGCGTTATCTTTTCATCCTTTAAGTAAGATATTTTTGGACTAAGTAGCTAAGTTATCTATAAATAACTTTGACTTATAAAAAGAAAAGTATTATTGTACTTTAAAGGTAAGTGGTCTACCAAGCAGGTGGGTGAGCAGTTTGTCATCTTTCAAAATTATGACGAACAGTCCAATAAATAAATTATTTTGTGTGCTTTGGTTCTTAGAGCACCTTTTTAACATGGTATTATTAGCTTCACTTGTAACTAAAGAAGTAACAGTGTGAAGAAATATCAGAAGTGAACCTACTTCTAATCTTAAATCTTTTATTTCTCTTTATTAGGTTCTTGGAATCTCGATTAGCTTATCAGTTTTAAGAATATCGCGCACGTCCGCACAAAGTACGTAAAATCGCATGCCATTATAGGCAGCGAAGTGTTTCACAGTACAAAGTGGTCTTTTTTGTACATATTATTAGATAGAAGCCCGTAAGCGGCTACGTGGCGAGTTTTTGAAACGACGTTTTCGCTCGTAAATCCTGAATAACGATGTGTGAAAACATACCTTTGTCGATGAATCTGGAATTTGGTACGGGGACGTTCTTTACATAATGCACAAAAGTGCCTTTTAGAATATTTATTCGCTCTACAAATGTCAGTCTACTTACTACTAAGAGGTTTTCTACGACGACGACGACGACTATTGCCTTATACAGTGTTTGTTATTCGTCGTGCTATTGAAGTTGTGATAAAATTGCTTTCATTTTAAAAATGAAGCGTTTCAGAAGCGTAAAGTAGCTGACATTATTATGATAATTTCGCACAGTGAAACGTGTACAATATACATAAATTAGATTTATCAAGACATTCTAAACGTTATATATCAACATTATCAAATTAAGGCTTTAAAAAAGGGCCATGTTGTCACTGGATATACCTAGTATAGTATTAAACATTAAAATTAGTTCAAGCTTTATGAGGAGGTAAATATACATTGCGGAAAAGGTATAATTATCCATTATACTCAGCTCAATAGTAATAATAAAATATCTGCAGTAATCATCATAATTACTTTCATCTACAAGTTTAAAATTCATACAATATGAAATATTAGTCTTTTATAAAATAAATTTTAAGTTAGCGTTTGTCTACAATCCAACTGATGGTAAATGTGAATTATATTATTTTCAAGTCGGATAAAAAATTTATAATTTCTTGCGAAACCGCTTGCAGTTCTATTTATTGCCATTGGTTTATTCAATAATACATACCACAACTCGTGCGTTCACACGTTTCTAGAACATTTCTACAGGCAAATTACGAATCGCTTTTCTGAACACAAAGATTCCTAGAAACGCTGTTTTTAAATGTATCACTACTAAACGGGGCGTGGCTGAGTGTGCGACACCATTTGCCAATGCATTTACGTAAATGGGGTGCCGACGTTTCATGCTTCAAAAATTTGTCCACGCCGTCGTTTGAGAGCACTCTAAATCTCTGTTCTGTTTGTTTACTCAAACTGTTATCCATGAAGGCATTATAGTACCTACGTACTCATATATTTTGTGAGTTGTAAGATGCTTCTTGGAAGAAGATGAATCTTTACATCGTATGTGCTGTGGGACCTTGCTAAACTATGGACTAAGCAATAGCATTAAATTCCTTTTTTTAGATGTTATCGTCACTCGGCTTAATCTCTATTATACTTTTACATTGCTAGACAACTTATTGATAAGAGGTTTAGTACAACGCATCAAAAATGTCCCTGGTTTTGCAGACATGGTGTTTTTACCTAAGAGGTGTTTGCCTTTTACCATCACACAGCCCAACACGACTATAGCTTAAACATAACATCCTTAACTATGTTTTTCTCTCCAGACTGGTAGCATTGTCTCGCGTGCAGCCGTTGTACAGCATTCGCTGGCGGTCGCAGGTGGTACGCGCCAACACGCGACTTGGACCGCCGACCCCCGCACCCGCTGCCTCTGCCGTCGCTGTACGACTGACCACAACGTATGTCATCAGTACTATCACTTTGGGAACTATAGTCAGGCTGAGCTGTTCATAGTTTGGTTGACTATTGACAACAGTGTTAGAAGAATATGGAAGTGAAATTGTAGACTACGTGGCTATCATGATTTAGTATCTTTAAGGGTGATGAAACTAGTTTCAAACTGCCCATTTCGTGCCACGTCGGAACGGAACATAAATATTAGTTATAAAGAACTTGTTACTCGGGTAATTTGTTTTACACGGTGAAGAAAAAGTGGCAAAAATATGGTAATGTCTACAAAAGACTATTGTGAAGACTATAAACATCTATCGGCCAGTGACGATCGTACTTTTCCTTACAGTGAAAAATGTACAAACTTTAACGCATAGTGAAGAACTGTTCATAGTGAATTGACTGAATTGACTGTTTTCCGCAAAGTGCATGAGTATAAAGTGTAAAATTGAACTTCAATCGTTATGGGCAATATAACAGAAATCAAATGGAGTATGATATAAATATCGATACTGAATGTGTTAAGCCGCGAGCAATAGGTACGCGATTTATAGCGAAATGAAATTGTGAACTTTTTTATAGAAAATGCTTTTCGTGTGAAAAAGTGAACTGTGCGTGTTTTACATAATATAAAAGTGAAAACATGTTTTGGCATGTAGTTTGAAAGAAACAACCGAATTCTTACTTCAATAATATTATACATCTTAATATTTTTTATTCATACTTTGTTGTTTCGTTTATTTATTATAACCACGATAAAAATTACCTACTATGTAAACTAAGGTAGGTGTAGAGACATTCATCAAAAATATTTTTGACTGTGTTGTAAGTGATTCGGGCTTAATCGATAGTATGAAACTTTAATTTCTGTTTTCTATAATACTTAGTTTATTTACGTAGTATATAACACTGACAATTATTACATTGATAAAACACGTATGTAATAAATTTTAAGCAAAAGAATCTAATGGCATCGGTGTAGGTAGGTGAAAAGATAATTAGTAGAACATGCGATCACAGACTGAATAATACTCGCTTGTTTCAGTAACAAGTAACATAGTTGTACCTTTGTAAGAAACGTAAGTTTTCTTTGTAAGAAAAGACTGGGAGATTAACAGTGATTTAAGATACAGTTTTGCTTTTATTACTTTTGAGAACACAACGCTGAATTAAATATTAATTTATTTTAAAGGATATGAATTTGGATTTTAAGTGTGTTACATCTACATTTAATGATATAACTATTATTAAATTACGATATTCCGTATTGATGTTTGAATTTCAACAGAATTTTAGCTTATCATAGTGCATCACCTTGCTTAAATAAAATTGTACTCTCGGTAAAAGATATCAGTCATAAAAAAGTATTCTTGTTTTAAAATGCAATTCACTGTGTGTTTCACAGTAAACTGTCGCTAAACTCGTATGACTATGTGAGGTAATGCTTTATAATGACATAACTTGGTAGACATTTATGTTAAATTAATTTATTGAAATTGTAGTATAATAATAATTGTGTCAATTACAGCCGTAATTTTTGTTATATATTCGTCTTACAGAAAAAGTTGTAAATGTACTTTCATTAGTTACGGCGGCGTCTCACGCACACGTGAAATTGTAAAATTAAATTTATTGACACTTAATCGTATTAAACATATTCTCACTAATTAGTATGTATGTATGTATAAAGTTTGCACTCACTAACTAAAAATTGGCCCTCATAACAAAAAAATGTGTTCCGAATGTTTTTCTGTTAACAACATTATACCTGTGTATCCTTCCTTGGTAACAGTCAGAATTTTCATGTTAATAATAATTATTGTAACATCGTTTTTTTTATAAAATGCAACCACCTTTTTGCTTTCGTTACAGTTGCTATCTAATTTATGAACATAATATTTAAACTGAATATTCTACTTTAAAAATAGTTTAACACTCAATGGCAAAATTGACCAAAGCTTTATAATTGTTCATAAAGCTACTAAAATATCTGAATTAAACAATAATAAAATATTTAAATGTTATGCAACATCAACTGTAATAAAGGAAAGTAAATTTTTAATAAGTAGCTAATTTATAATTATTTGCAAACTAGTCACAGTTAATGTCATAAAATGTAATAACTTAGCTTTTTTTTAATAACGACTTCCTATGCATTTCTGATAATAATAGTTTCTGTCGTAATTTTAATAAATAACAGTAAAAACCTATCGCCGAATCAGTGTTACCTTGAAAACCTTTTATTCAATGCTTATTAATTTAGTAAATGATTGAAGCAACGATTAAATTTAATGGCTATAATATTAACAATCACGGTATATTTGTGTCATCGGTGGTATCATAGAGTATTAGATTTTAGATAGATTGGTGTAATTGGCGTTGTAAAACATCTTCTGTGCTGTTAGTATGTTTTTGTATAATTTCAAAATGTAATTTAAACGTTTTGTGACTTTTGTGTAACATAATATCATTTCACGTAGCATAGTAGATGTACATAGTAAATAAGTAGCTAATGTTAGAAGGATGTAAAATAAATAACTCAATAATGTTTGTTACACTGAAATAGACGAAATCAATCAACCTCTTGTATTATTATAACCAATCCACTGTAAATTAATCCTCTTAAATAAACAGCTCGAAACACTCCGATAGTGAACAATACGTACTCTTGGAAACATCCAAGAGCCTTGAGTAAACTGAAAACAATAGCTTTGAACGTTTGTTACAGAATGATTAGATGGGATAGATCTCATTTAAGTTACGATGTTCCTGACTTTATGATAGAATGCCAAACTTCATCCTATAGTATAATAATATGAATCATTACCTTAACGGTAGATGTATTTGTATCAAATTGTATGAAAATACCCGGCTACATGCCCATGTGATATATGGGTAACATAGGGGTAACTGGTTGTATCTATATTAAACAAAGAATCATCAAAATCCGACCACCCTGTGCCGATTGCTGCGTGCTCATACATAAAAAAAATATATAGGTACGTGTCGAATTGAGAACCTCCTCCTTTTTTTCGTCGGGTAAAAAAAGAAAGAGAATCCTATGTCTGTTAGAATCGTATTCTCTCAACTAAATATTTCAAACAAAAAATATTTTTAGGTTTTAAATAGGCAATATGGGTGTGATGTAATGAATCAATGGCGATGGTCGGTGGGTAAGTAAAGTACATAAATATTATGATCATAACAAGCTTTACAGCATAGACACAATTATCAATATATTGAGGAAGGTACTGATGAATTTACGTAACAATGACGTGGCACCTTTTTTATAACAAATAATAATAAACCCCTGGAGTAGGTTATTTACCTGTGTCGCGGGTTGCATGGGCTACACATATAACACATCACAATCACACCCATGATCCGAGTATAAATATTTCTCTGTCACATAAATATCTGCCCCGGGCGGGAATCGAACACGGGACCCCTCGCTTCGCAGGCAGGATCGCTACCAACTAGGCTACAGGGTCGTCAAAGCTTTAGCCGAATTTTGAGTCTTAATACTCAAATAAACTAATATCAGGAAAAAGATTTATCTGTTTGATGAACCCGGTGCAAAACTTCCCATCTGAAATGTTCGAGTCTGCCTTTTTCTTTAACTTCCGCTACTATCCTTTGAGGTTTCTAAGACGGAAAGTTCTTTTTTACGATAGGTTCTCAACTGAGTGCTTTTATTTTTATCTGCACTTCACGTTCTACTATTACAAGCACTTTTGCCCCGAGATTTTTAAATTTAAAGTTTTTCATGTTTACGTAAACTTGCACATTTAAAAGTATTTTGAAGATAAAGCTATATAAAATTTTGTATGAAGCGTAGAAAATCTGAGAAAATTTAGAGATACATTTTATTGAAACATAGATTGCTGCTTATTTTGTCATTCACAAGCAAGTTCTGTTGTTTGTTTTATATTAATGGCGTACTCGAGGACGAAATAATCACTAGTATTTCGTGTCAAGGGCAATTATCTGTTTTGCTTCAAGCTACAAAAGCCGCAAGAGCCAACAGCCATCGATAGACAACGCTTTCGATTTAAAGAACCATATCAATATCGTGCCATTCGTTTAGGAGCTACGATGCCCAGACATCCATTAATTACACAGACATAGAGGTTGAACCTAAAACAACCCTCATTTTGCGTCGTGGACTAAAAAGTAAATATATATAACGGGGAGTTGGTAATGTGGGCCATTATCTTTCTGGTTGAACATGGCGGAAGGCCAGGAATAGTCTGTACACTGAGTTCAGACATCACTCAAACGAACGATCATCATTTGTAAGATCAACGATCAACGATCCACGCGATTAACTACGATTAAACCTGGAAACGCGACAAGCTCGGTACAGCCAGCGATCGTACATCTTATCGATCTCCGCGCTCTCAATCGAATCCTCGTCTGTCTCCAATCCCCATCCCGGGCGATCCCCCCAAACGTCAACTTCAATTGTTAACTTCAACTTCTGTCACTTCTGTCAACTGTCAACGGTCAACTGTCAACTGTCACGCCACGCCGCTGTACCGATCATGTCCAAACAAACGTTTGACGTTTCCTACAGTAGTTTTGGAAGTTCATTATAGATGGCGTTAAGAGATCGATGCAGAACTGCGCGCTGCGACATATATATATTTTACTAGGCTGGGTTGGAGTGTAGGTATGCTTTCGTATGTTCAGATCATCTCTATAATAGATCTCTCTCTGTGGGTGTAGTTATATGTCACGACACTCACGACTGCCAGGATACTAAATAAAACACACAATTCGACAGGCACAAGGATACCCTGCGTTTGTTGCCTGATAACATCCGGTTTCATCAACTCAACGTTATTAGTTTTACTTCGATTCCGCGATTCTACCAATCTGTCTACCGTACTGACAGTTCTTCTATTTCATAGATTATACGAACTTATTTGAGACTGCGCCGACATATACATAACTGTAATCTACGTGAAGTAAAAATTCTAATGTGATTTATCCCTTTTTCTTACTGAAATATATTATGTAGAATTCTCTAAAGAATAACAGCACTGCTTATAAGATATCGCGATTCTATCGCAATAGTTATAGGTAGTATGGCTGGCCGGAGTGCCATACTTTTTACAAGTTTTCCGAGAAATAGCTGCCAGCGAGACCCGTGGATTTCTTTACCTCCGCTCGACGCCTAGGTAGGTACTTTACTTAAAGAAACGCAATTTAAACTGCGGCCATGGCAAATATTCCCTCTCTTGACTCCGACTCTTTTTACTCTATAATTTGCAGGTGTTTTTTTAAGGTTTCCCCTCTGAGGCGCGTATCGCCCGCGCGTATCCAGGACTAAACTTTCATAATAATAATTAAACAAATCCGGATTAAACCAAACTTTTACTGAACTGTGTGCAGTTCATTAAAACTCTAATTGGGGCTTAACAAAGCAGCATCGCCTGTTCTTAGCATTCAGCGCTATCAGGTGAACGTTTTTTTTGTGTTGCTATTTTATGGGAGAACCAAACAAGAATGCGAGTTCGTGAAATACACATGCGGCAATGTGTTATCGGCCTTATAGAGGATTAGTACGAGTATTTTCGGTATTTACTGTCTATCAAAGATATATTCTATTAAAACTGCCACCTATTCAATTAGTCCATAAACCTTAAAGTTGTTACTTATTCTTTTTAGAACATACTCGTAATGTCGTAATAATATATTTAAAATAATTACATTTTAGCAAAAAATTAAACCAACGACAAAAAACAGAAAAGCGAAAAATAAATAAACCCTTTACGCCCCAACTCAGAGTCACTAACGGTTACTTAAATCGCTCCTTAGTATAGAATCATCATACAAATTCTGTATTAAGAAGCGATTTAAGTAACCGTTAGTGACTCTGCGTGGGGGGCTTAGTATTATAAATTAAGATCCAAAATTAACAGTAAATAAATAATTTTGAGATGGTGCCAAATAAACAAGCAAAATTAATTATATAAAGCTCATTTCATGAGGGCAGTAGCATGCGGTGCACACGGCAGCAGCAGTGCGGCACGCATCTTTTCACCGTTTGTTATTTCATCTGTTTGGCGCCGCCTCAAATTTATTTATTTACTGTTATTTTATCTCTTAATTTATAATACTAAATGGTTTATTTTATTTTTCGCTTTTCATTTTTTTTTGTTGGTTTATTTTTTGTTAAAAAGTAATTATTTTTTAACTTTTAGTTGCTATAAAAATTAATAATAAGTTATTGGTGGTAGATTTCGTTACCAGATAAAAATATAGTAGGTGAAATATCAATCATCCCCTATTTTTGTACCTTTAGGTAATTTAAGAGTAAGTAATTATAAGAGTAAGTTCAAGGTATACACTATTCAATTAAAAAAAATCATCGAAATCGGGTCATCCAGTACAAAGTTATTGGGGTAACAGTTAAAAATTCCGTGGGTGAATAATCAATCATCCCCTATTTTCGTACCTTTAGGGTAGGAATAAAATTTTCAAAAAATATGGGATCAAATTCAAGACATACCCTGTCCATTAAAAAGAATCATCAAAATCGGACCATCCTGTGCTGATTGCTGCGTGATCATACATTAAAAAAAAACAATTATACGTGTCGAATTAAGAACCTCCTTTTTTCGTCGGTTAATGACATTGCCGACAATCTCTTTAGCGTAATTAATTTTCGTATTCATTAAATAAAACGTAGATTCATCAGCAGTTCTCTCCTTGGCATAGATAGAGAGGTACTGATCACGATACTCCAAAGTATACCTACTATCTACGTAAATACTATGTTTTAGAATAATGAAAAGTTTCAGAACAGATTCGAACCTACGCGGAACTGGATGCGGCACTAATTTCAAGGCGTTCTTGTCGTTAATATATTAAATCATTCTATAGTATAATTTTCATACGAACAACGACCTACTTTATACGGTGTGAAGTGGTTCCTCAAGGCCTTTGATTATTCAAATTCCTCAAGGCGTAAGGCTAAAAATTGCTTAAGGTTCGTCCCGCTGAAATATGGTGAGGATCTGATGAAGGGTTCTAGAGATAAGGAGAAGAATATTACTGTAAATAAATTGATAGGTAGATGCCTATAGTCACCGCGAACTAAGAAGCCCAATTTGTCGTTTGCCATCACAGTGACATTAGAGATGTACAAAAAAATCGGTTCACGAAAGAAACCAATTTTTACAACAAATCGATTCAATATTATAAGACCTTCTGATCGATTCGATAATTAAATTTTAAACTAAAAACCGTAATATTTAGGTACCTAGTTACCTACCTACTACCTCGATTGAGCTATCTCGTACCGCGTATTCTCAATATGCACTTTTTACAACTTCAATAAAATATTCTTTTATCCATTCGCCCATGAACATCAACAACACCAAAAGCATCACTGGGCGTTGCTGGCCAAGAAAGAGAGAAGAAAAAGAAAGAAAGATCGATCATGATAGAATGAAAGTCCCGCTCAGTTTCATAATAATATTTTGACAAAATATTATATTATGAGCGTCAGGAAAAAACTACAGTGAATAAATTCTTGCTTATTTCGAAAGACACATTAATGTATCTCATCATCTCATCTCTTTCGTTACGCTCTTGTCAGAGCGGTCGTGGTCATCATTTCTCAGTCACATGTTTGACGATCCGTCTCCATTCTTCCCGGACAGCTGCTTTTCGTGAGCATACATGTAATGGGACATCCACTGCAGCCTTTACTTGGTCCATCCATCTGATAGGCGATCTGCCGCGAGGTCTAGTTCCTTCTACTTTCCCTTGGACGACTAGACGTTCGATGGAGACATTATCACGTCTAGTCACATGACCAAAGAATGTGAGAATTCGAGCCTGTACGATGGAAGATAGACGCTGCTTGATGCCGAGTTCTTCCAGAATGGACTTGTTGGTCTGGAATTCATTCCAGGACACTCTCAACATTCTTCTCCAGCACCACATCTCGAGAACGTCTATTTTCTTCATCTCACTTTCTCGCAGGGTCCACGTCTCCGAAGCGTAGAGGAATATGGAGAATACCAGTGCTCTAACTAGCCGGGTCTTAGTGGTCTTGGTGATTTTACGATTCCTCCATATTTTCTGCAGCTTATCCATAGCTGATCTGGATATCGCCATGCGCCGTTTGATTTCGTCTATACAGCCTCCGTTGTTCGAGATCAACGCTCCTAAATAGACATAGGATTGCACCACCTCACAGTTCGCTATTTGTGTCACTTCTGGCGAGTTGTTGTTAATTCGGTCGACAATCATGACTTTAGTCTTGCTGCGGTTGATCTTGAGGCCGAATTCAAGACTTACGGATTCCATCCTTTGGAGAAGTTCTTCCATATGGCAGATACTGGTAGCGAATAGGGTGGTATCATCCGCATAACGTAAGTTGGAGATTTTTAAACCTCCAACTGCTGCTCCATCTGTCCAGTTCTCAAGAGTTCGTCTCATTATCATTTCTGTGTAGATGTTAAACAGAATCGGGGAAATAATGCACCCTTGTCGAACACCGGCACTAGGTTGAAAGTTAGCCGAAAGCTTATCGTCTGTCTTTACGGATGCAGTACCACCCTCGTATAAACGCCGTAGCAAATGAACAAGGTGTTTTGGTGTGCCCATGTCCAGTAGAGTCCTCCAAAGTACAGGCCATTTGACAGAGTCAAACGCCTTCGAGAAGTCCACGAAACATATACAATATGTAACTCAAATGTATGTAACATAGGAAGGTATATGGCTTAAAATCGGCAACTGAATCGATTCCACGTATTTCTAATGTAGGTAATTTTTTTTTCCTAAAAGAAATTAAAATTAAGTAAATGATGTCACCCAATTCTTTAAACAGTCGAAACAAACAAAAATGAAACTTAAGTCAAGGCAATAGGGTCCTTTCAAGCATTATTAGACTTAGCCACAGCCACAAACACGCACACTATCAAATGTACGAGTTGTACGACGTAAACGACACACTACAAACGCAATAGATCAAAAAAATATTATAAAGACAGTTCGAATTCTTCCTTACGTTCTCTCTCTTCCGCATATTTAAAAACAGTCCGGAGAAAGCGAGACGTAACGAAAATGTCACTCACGGCCGGCGATACGGCCCGGCCGCCGCCGCACGATCGGCGATTATGACTTAGATCACAGGAATATAAAGATGTAACTCAAAAATAACAACTTGAACGAATCAGCTGTTAAAGTTTTGGACTTTTTCCGACTTGTGTTTGATTCAAGACTGAAAAATAATTACTATGCTTTCCATTATTTTAACTGTTGATATTGTATGTTCAAGGTACCGTGATTTCAAAAATAGTTGAAAATAGTGTCCTAATATCTATTATACTTTAAAAAAATTGATGCAAAAAAAGTTCGTACTTAAATAATTAAACTCCAGTTACTAAATTTCCAAATTCACAAATTTTGAGTTACATCTTTTTTTTATTAAGCGTGCGAAATAGTAACACGCTTGCTCTATTATGCATATACGAAAACAATAATTGGAGCGAGACATAAATGAAGGTGTTTCCCCAGCCTTGTCACTCAATTCCCACACACCGGCTTATGATCTAAGTAAACAAACAAATTTGAAATTGAATTTAAATCAGTCAGTTCAGTACGTTACGCCGCACACCGCGCTGCGCTGCGCCGATACTCGATAGTACCTATTCTATTCGTGTTTTTAGTTAACGACTTATCGTAACTGTTCGTACAATGGCTTTTCCGTATACTAACATTGATTATACTGAAATGGTAAGAACTTTGGCACAGTGTGGTGACAACGTGGCATTAGCGTGCAGAACTTATAATGCTAGGTTTGGTACCAGTGTAGACCGTAGGACTATGCTAGCCGCTACTCAACGGCTCCGAGACCACGGAACATTTCGACCGAATACTGCGATCGACAGAGGAAACAATGTGCGAATACCTACTCGTCTTCAAAGCGAAATACTGGAATATTTCGATGCGAATCCCCATACCAGTACTCGTGAAGCCGCCCCACATTTTAACGTCAGTCATATGTACGTGTGGCGAACGCTTCATGGTGACGGCGAGCACCCATTCCACTTGAGACGCTGTCAAGAATTGATTCCTCGTGATTATGAATCACGGTTGGAGTTCAGCCGGTGGTTACTAGACAATTGGCAGCGAAACATTATTTGGACGGATGAAAGTACCTTTTCACGAGTGGGGATGTTCAATCAACATAATACGCATTTGTGGAGGCACGAAAATCCTCACGCATGTAGAGTGGATTCTTTCCAGCACCGGTTCTCCGTTAACGTCTGGGCGGGCATTATCGGTACACACGTACTTGGGCCCGTATTCCTAGAGAGATTAACAGGACAGTCATATTTAGTGTTTTTGAGAGAAACTTTGCCGGCACTGCTAGAAGACGTACCTCTTGTAAATTTACGAGAGGTGTTCTATCAACACGACGGTGCCCCAGCGCATTTCACGTGGACTGTCAGGCAGCATCTTGACGCTGAATATGGGGAGCGATGGATCGGTCGCGGCGGACCGGTTCAGTGGCCACCAAGGTCACCTGATTTGACGCCCCTAGATTTTTTTTTGTGGGGACGTGTTAAGTCTTTAGTTTATTTTAAAGATTCCACCAGCGCTGAGGATCTAAAAAATAGAATAATAGCTGCATTTGACATAGTGAAAAGTGACACTGTCGTATTAAATAAACTTAAACGACAATTGCACAAACGTGCATTATTGTGTATCGAGCAAGGTGGTGGACATTTTGAAAATGTCATTAAAAGACGACGCCGCAGGAGTTGGTAGGAGCATGGGCGTAGCTAGCGCCCCACCGTGCCCCACCCTGGCTCTGACCTGTAAGCCTGTAAGGTACCTAATCAAACTTAAAAAACTTAATTATCTAGCTACTAACTACAATATTTAATATCTGTAGGAAAGTTTACACTCGACAGCTGTCGTCAATCGACACAAAAAATGCGATTAAAACAAAAAGTTAGGTACATAATATTATTTTAGACTGCTGCCCCACCCTGAGCCCATGGCTGGCTACGCTGATGGGTAGGAGTACAGAAGGATCAGGAGAGAAGAAACCAGTTATCAGAACTGTAAGTAATACCTACATTAACTAAATTTAATTGGTTGTTTAATGTTAGTAAATATTTTTATGATTCACAGCTTTTAAACACGCCGTCTTTGTTTAGTTTTGTTCTATTATACCTCTAAACGATAAATAATTCAATAAATATCTTATAATTTTAATGCCAAAACGATTGAAATTGTATTTAAACAAAATTATTCAAAGTCGACAGTCCAAAGCC
This sequence comes from Thymelicus acteon, assembly GCA_951805285.1. Taxonomy (NCBI): domain Eukaryota; kingdom Metazoa; phylum Arthropoda; class Insecta; order Lepidoptera; family Hesperiidae; genus Thymelicus; species Thymelicus acteon. The sequence continues at coordinate 8,017,033 of OX638213.1, read as the reverse complement.
TGTAAAGTGTGATGGAAAGAGGGAATCATAATTTGTTTATGAAACATAATTATTTATCTCAGTACGATTACCTAATAATTTAGGCATAATTCGTTTTCGTCCATCAGCTGTTTCTGGCTTATGGAATCCACACTGTGACGTTGGTCTCTCTCTCATGTGTGCGTGAGTCTGTATGCGTGCATAGAATGTTATGAACATTATTTTCCTTCTACGAGAAAGTAACGGATTTCTTAAATAAACAATTACTAAGCTAATAAAAAATATTTCAGTGTATGTATTATGATTAAAACTAAAAAGGTAGGTATTCTAATTGGGGTGTTTAAGGGTGTACGTCATTTATGCATTTAATGTAGTGAAAAGTGACACTGTAGTAGGTATTAAATAAAATTAAACTTATTACTGTCATTGTTAAATAATTTTGTTCTTTAATTTGAGGTTTATTAATCAATGAGTTCAAAATTGTTCACAGTCTACAGTACAAAGCCTGAAAAATGTGATGGAAAGAGTATCATAATCATAATTTGTTCACTATTTAACATTCGTACCATTACCTACTACATATTTTATGTAATGATCGCTCGATCGCTATAGTCAGCTGTTTTCGTTGGGACGTCGGGGTGTACCGCACACACGCGCGCACCGACCTTGTATACGTAGCGCTCGTTCGCTCTCATGTGTGCGTGCACCGCTGGGTAGAATGTTCACACTTTTCGTTCGAAATTAGTATAACTCATTTCTTAAATAATAAATTATTAAGCTATAAAATACAATTAAAAATGCGTGATATCGATTCAGTTACAGATTCATAACCGATTACTTTCTCCATGTGAGTTATATATATTACACGGTGTATATACCGCTTTGTTGAACTCACGGGATTTCTCAATAATTTGGCGCACAATAAGTATTTGCTCCCTGGTACCTTTGCCCTTGACGAAGCCTGCTTGCTCAGGTGCAATCTCTTTAGATAAGTAAGACTTGAGACGCTCATTAATAATGTGTAGTAGAATTTTGCTCGCATGCGGTATGAGTGCAATAAGGCGTTAATTATTGCAAATTTTTGTAGAGCCCTTTTTGTGTAGTGGTATGAAGACACTGTGAGCCCATTCTTGCGGCCATGTACCTGTTTGCCACACCTTGTTACACAGCAAATGAAAGATCTGGACACCATACTCTCCCGAGGCTTTGATAGTTTCAATGGGAATGGAGTCCTTTCCCGTGGCTTTTCCATTCTTCAGATGTTTTATTGCCGCTCTTATTTCATCTTTTAAGATGTTTGGCTCTTTTTCATCATCCAATGGCTCTGTTGAATCAAAACACTGTGATTGCGGGTCTTCAAACAGCGACTGACAGTATTTCCTCCATGTTTCGGATATTTCTTCTAGCTCTGTCACTGTTTCACCTTGAGAGTTCTCGATAGCCCATGTTTTGGATGACAAAGACCGTGTGAGTGCACGAATTTTTTGATGAAGGTCTCTTGACTCGTGCTTGTTAGCGTGTGCTTCAATTTCTTTGCAGATGTTCTGAAGATGAGCGTTTAGATCTCGTCTGCAAGCAGCTTGTATTTTTGCAGTCTTTTCATTCAAAGTCCTCACATCAGCCCCCGTTGCCTTCATCCGTCGTCTGTCTTCTACAAGAGCTAGAGTATTGTCGCTCATCCAGTGTTGCCGTTTACAAGCGCCTGCAGGTGGAGTTGTATTTTTGACGGCGCAACTAATTAAACTTTTCGCACGATCCCATATTTTGTCTGGACATTCGGTGTCATGGTCCACAGACACCCATTGGTCCCACTCTTTTTCCAGTGCAGCTGTAAACTGTGATTTATCTCTGACTTCGAGCCTTCGACGTTGAACAGGTTGTCGGGCTGCTCTTAGTTTAAGCTGAATTTTAGCCATCAAAAATTTATGATCCGATCCACAATCGGCTCCTGGTAGTGTGTGAGTGTTCCTAATAGATGTTTTCCACCGTGCCCTAACCAAAATATAATCGATCTGATTGCGATAGTTGCCATCAGGTGATATACCAAGTGTACAGTCGTCGAGGATGATTTTGAAAGAAACTATTAGATATCACCAAGTTGTTATCGGCGGCAAACTGTACTAGACGTTCACCTCTTTCGTTGCGCTGCCCTAGTCCGTACTTTCCAACACAAGGATTTAACAAATGAGAATCTGAACCTATCTTAGAGTTGAAGTCTCCCATAATAACAAGAAGCTCCCTTCGTGGAATCTTGGAGATGGCAGCCTCCAGGTCTGAGTAGAAAGACTCAATGTCCTCATTACACGCGGTGCTGGTCGGAGCATATACCTGAATGATATTAAAGTTTACTGGCGAAGCTTGATACTTATCAGTCTATCGCTGACAGGTTCATACCCCAACACACAATTCCTGGAACTTTTTGGAATAATAAAAGCAACTCCATTTCTACTATTGTCTGAATTTCCAGAGAAGTATACGACGTTTGTTTCTGTGTCAAAGTGACCATTATCTTTCCAATGCGTCTCACTGATACCACAGATGTTTATGTTGTGTCTGGATAGTTCGTCTTCCAGAATCTTAAGCTTTCCTGGTTGAAGGACACCGCGAACATTCCATGTACCTATCTTCTGGATCTGACGCATTTTCATGGATATTCCAGTAGCAGGTTTTCCATGGGGCGCCTGGTTTCCTACGTCCGCATGGCCGGTAGCAGATTTCACACCATCTGTCCCGGACAAAGTATGGCGCCGACTGAGCGGGTCGCATGGGCACTTCGATATCTTGTTATTACTGTTCATGATGACTTTCTTGGGAAAATAGTGCAGTGGTTTCCCCTTGCCTTCTGCACCGCAGTGGTGTTATAAATAAGTCAGAACGTCCTGCTGCCAACGCCTAACATCCGGGATAGTGTAATGATGACCGGACCTCCTGTCCTCCCGTTTGCTTGCCGACCTACATCTCCAAAGGGGTTGGGTACCTCAATCTCGACGTTAGGTTGCTCGACGTAACAGGGCTCACCGCGAGTAGGTGGGAGTGGAGTTGATGAGGAGAGGCTATGTGATTGTTCTTGTTATGCAATCATGTATTGCGCATCACCCATCCTTGAGCCCCTACATTAATGTATACATAATTATTATTTTGTTGAAAAAAAAATGTTTACCGCAACCTTAAATACATAATACATATAACCACGGACGTAAAAAAAAGACGGACGTAATCCTAAGAACAAATTCAGTGAAGCACCCATAGTAATACCAACTCTGTATTCGTACAAGTACACACACCCACACATTGACACCATCCTATTCTGACATTGACACCATCGCGAATCAAAAATTACAAAATTACGCACACATGGTCAGCGAGCTGTCAGCTGTCAGCTTCACTCTCGATTAGACAAGGTTACGTCCGTTCTTTTTTACGTCCGTACATTTAACATACGTCCATAGATGGCGAAGAGCCCATACATAATGGAAAATGTCCTTTGTTAGCATCTGTAGCTGCCTGACGCAGCTATCATTATACCTACAGAGTACCTCCTATGAATACTTACGCAGTTACCAATACCTTCTCAATACCTACATATTTACCTTACCGAAACGTTACCTGGATACCAAATACCAATAGAAAAGAATAAATACAACAGCCTAACTTATATTTTAAGCTAAGTAAAACAAGCACCTCAAGGGAAATATATTTATTTGCTTTGACGTTCTGTTAAGAAACGAATGACGTCTGTTTAAGAAACAAGATAAGCGCAGTCCGTCAGCATCTTCCTCGTTCCTCTTCATCAGTCTTCAAGCCACAAGATCTCATCTTCGAAGCACGAAGCATCTTCACGCCCGTGTCGTGTATCGCGCTCGCAGCTCGCCGCAGGAATGGTAACCCATTTGATCCTCGCGCAATATTTATAACATCGCCTCGCGTGTGCGAAGGAGAGCGGCGATGTTAGAACGAGATGGCAATACTTAGCGACAGATACAGCGTTATTGTTACAGGAGTGAACGAGACGGCATGCAAATAATCATTGTTAATTTTATTACCCTTTACACGTGTTTTATAATCCTTTTTCTTATTGGTCTTTATTTTTCTTGTAAATTAATGTAGCTATTTCTATTGGATATTCTTCTCTACAATTTCTGTATATAAAGCCGTTTATTTTTACCAAAATTTATTCCTCCGATAACCAGCAGAAGTATTACTTGAAGCAACCTTCCTGATACAACATTAGTGGACCTTCAACCGAAGATCCTCTACATTGGTGACCCCGATCTTCGGTTGAAGGTCCACTAATCATCCAATTCGTCGTGGTATTATTGGGTAACTAATTTTAAATTCAAATGCAAGCAAATCATTTTTAACAATGTAATTAAATTAATCAATTTTCATTTTTAAATTTCGATTAAAGTAATGTATCGATTATGATTGGTTTTATAAACGGTTTCAAGCCGTCACAACACCCTACGTCAGATTAGATTTAGGCTTCTTCATATAAGATTGTTTCGATGTCATATATTTTTATTAAATTTTGCATAAATTATGATGTGATGGGATTTTTACTAGATTTTAACATATAATATGATTTATAATCAACGCCAATGAAAATGAGTAGGGATTTTTAACAAATTTTGGTAAAATCCTTTGTCCGTAAGTATTCAACTATTCATGTCAAGTAAATGAATATTCCATTTCGCTCAAAGACACCCATACAAGGTTAGTTCATATTAATAAATAGCAGCTATCATTATGGGCATGTTAGATAATTTTGACTATAGTTCTTTAATTTCTCCAGTAGAGAATCAAGCATTTGTAATTTATAAATGGCTCTAATTGCCCTTTTCTGCAAAATATTGCATCAATGTCAGCTATGGGGTAAAGCAGCAATATATATACATATATACCATTGAACATGAGGCTATGAAATTATGCAAACTAAACAAGTTTATCGGTTTCTACAGTTGTAAACTGTATCATCTTTCTAATGGCATAAACTGATCTACTTAGTTTATTCGTAAGAGCAGATACATAATCTATGGTGAAACCGAAAAAATCCGTGGATTTTTCCATAGTTAGAGTTTAATTTAATAATATAATCCGAAAGTTTCATACGAACAACGACCTACTTTATACGGTTTGAAGTGGTTCCTCAAGGCCATAAAATAATTTTATTTAATACATTGCTTCCTGCGATTATATTTGGCACGCCTTGATTCATTGTTTATCGAGGAAAAGCATTTATGTTATGGTTTTATTCCACCCTATTTTTAGGGTTCCAAAAAACAAAAAACGAAACCCTTATAGGATCACTCGTGTGTCTTTTACAGCGAATTTACTCCGAAACTACTGGATCAAATGAGTTGAAATTTGGTACTCCTGTGCTTTTTGTGACTCAAAGACGAAGGTATAAAGAAAACAAATGAATTTGGAAAAAAAATGTTTAAATGTTTTAAGGGCTTGTTGTAAGGATTTCAAATATATTTTTGTTATAGTTCTACAATAGATAGTTTTAAAATAAATACATCAAGAAAGAACGAAAATTAAAGGCGAAAATTTACCATTCACCTGCTCCCCCCATTCTTCGTAACCACTGAGGCTAGAATTTTGAGAAAAAATACAGAAAACAGTTCTTTACTTATATATTACAGGAAAGTCTATAAAAGTCTATGGTCTTAAAAATCGGCAGAAATAAAGAAAATAGAAAAATAACAGTAAATACATAATCAATGTACGAAACCCTCTCCACGCGAGTTGAACTCGCACTTATCCGCTTTATTTCTGTAATCATAAGACCCACAAGAACAACAAAGACGCAGTGAAGCGAGAAGCGGCGCCGAGCGAACGTATAAAGCCATACACAAATTTGATCGAATTGAAGACGGATGTTTTATTCATAGCTTCGATGATGTGAAGTCCGCCTTTTGCATAACTAAAATAAGGCTCTTGGTACTCATATTGCTTTCATTAGGGCAGAAAATACTAGTTACTGACTCATGGTTATACCAGATAGTCCCATTAGTGCGACTATTAGGATTTTCTTGGCGGAGCCATGTCCATGAGTCCAGGCCAAAGGCCACCGTTTGAATCAATGAATGCTGAGTAATGGACGAGGCACTCGTAAAAGATGCTGTTTTACATATCACTGCAGGTTTGTGTATACTTCTGAGTACTCGTACTCTTACTAGAAAATCCCTGATTGATACTATGTTAATCAATAGTATTTTCAGAGCTAAAAAAGGCAGTTACCCTCTTCCTTCATGGTCGACATTGCGTGTATTAATCTGTTGCTTTATAGGTATACATTTAGAGCGTAAGATATTATGAAATTGATCTTGTGCAAGTAAGAAGGTATAAAGTAACACATCTTTTATATTATCTTCTACAAAATAGATCGTATAAACCGTTTACGACATGACTGGACAGCATCTATCTCTTCGAGGCGCAGCGTATGGAGCTTTGAGAGGATTTGCCAACTTAGTTAGACTGACATTTTAGATTGTCTAGAGTGGTCTAGAACTATCGAAATGAAGTATATGTATAGAGAGACATTTATTAAATCGTTTCACGGACCTGAAAAAAGAAGGATGTAACCTCGTCTAATCGAGAGTGAAGCATAGCAATGGCCGCCCGCTTACCATGTGTGCGTAATTTTTGATTTGCGATTGAAGCAGTGAAGAGTCAATATGTGGATGTATGTACTTGTACGATTAGAGAGTTGGTATTACTATGGGTGCTTCACGGAATTTGTTCTTGGGATAACGTCTGTCTTTTTTTTAGGTCCATGAATCGATTATAAAAATTTAAATTGCTTTGTCCAAGCATATCATAAAAGCACCGCCCAACTTTCTTTAGAATAGAAAAACTGATATGTGTGGTACTTGTTAAGTTTTTCATCATGTTCCCAATGTATTTTATTGATAATCACCAATTAAACAGTACTGTGGTGTAACCATGGGGAATAGTTATTAACTTCCTCTTTGCTACACTGGTGTAACTTTGGGCAACGCACGGTCCTCAAATGTATACAACCAGCGCTAAGGTCCAAGGCTTTTACCCCTCAAATTGTAAAAATTGTTTACCCAGTAGTGGGTAGCTACGGATAATGAAGATGATGAAAAAACAATAAAAAATATAACGGACTAATGAATTTGTTAGGAGCTTTTTATAAATATAAGTTGACACATTGGAAATCTCTGCAACTATAAAATACGTTGGTAACAAAATGGGTAATGTTATTGATTTCTAACTTTACAGTTGCAAATTCAACAAAGGCCATTAACTATGAATATAACAACTAACAAGACAGATTACAACTACATGTTGACATCCGTCATCTAATTAATCATAGCTCTCAAAGTTACTGCTACGAATATTCTCGTAGACCTCGTAGCTTCGTAGCCTCGTAGACATGTTGTAGACATGCTATGTGATTGATTTAATATCATACATTCTAAACGTCTTTCTCATTGCTATTGTGGATATATTAGATTTCAGAAATCGAAGTCAAGATTCTTCACGAAATTATATCGAAGACTCGGTAATTTGGGATTATATTACTATTCTAATTAATTCTCATTTAAGCCTAGTATACAACAATATATTTTATAAAATATTAAAATGTTTTTTTAAAGAATAATTAAATAATATATACTAATAATCAGAGCTCAAAGTTATATCCTTTACTTATTTAAGCAAATATCTTTTTTACGTTAAATACCTTGCTAAACTGCTTATTTTTTTATCAGTATCCATTTTTAGAAGGCTGAGACGAATATTGTTATGCATATAAGGTTTTAATATCTTGTATTCTGTATGAAATAACAATAAATAGGGATAGCCTCAAATTCAATGCACTTAAATAAACAGAAGTTAGAGACACAATTCGCATGTAGTACCCCGTATACCGTATAATTAGGACAGTTGGTCTCAAAGTCAACGTAGCTATTCAAAGCCTACACCGGGAAGACATAACAATACGTCGTGCTCTCGGAACTAAGTCCTCCGAAGTTCTAGTTTACTTGAAAATTTTTGGCACTGCCTGCTCGGAAAATGTTCGTCAGAAACTAAAGATTTGCATTTGTTTTGAATTGTGTATTCTGCTGATTTTAAGTTATTCGGTAATTTATATTAAATATATTTTAATTATTAATATTATACATTAAAATACACGAATGACAATCGAATTACTTATTATTTTTATAAGTGTAGATCTAAATTTGTATTCTGTAATTTAAAAATACTTTTTGTTTAAATGTGAAGTATATTTTCATCCTTAAAGTTAATAAAACGCGTGTAGGTATAAATTAAAAAATTACTCGTGAAACGGAACTATAAAAGCTTAGGCACATTTTAATATTAATCTTATTTAATCAACATTTTAATTCTATCAAATGACTCTCAGCATAACTCAAGATGTGCTCAAGACTTGTTAAACACATATTTACATAGATAGGTTATGTAGGTACCTACTCGAATCGTAGATAACGTTTCAAGTAAGTTATAACAGTTACTAAAGTGTACCTCAGTTTGACGTGCAATTTGATATGGACGTCTCCGTAACGCAAGCTAAGGGCGCCACGGCCTCAGGAATAATTTAGAAGCTATAAGTGATTGGTCACGCACTTGGATGGATACTTATCTCCCCAAAGACAAGGTAGGTGTTACATAATTCGTGGCCCGCTTTTATTATTCGTTGGTGTTATTTTATTTATAATCGAACGTTCTGGTGGGTTAATGAACATAAACGTAATGTAGCAAATAAACAAATAACGCTTCACACTCATAGCCCCACACTAGGATTCCCTGTGTCGTGGGTGCCATGGCCATCCGCCTTGCTGGGAATCGAACCCAGAGGCCAGGACTCTTGGCGCGGCGATCCGGCATGTTAACCATTGCGCCACACGGGTCGTTATGATTGATGAACTTAATTTATGATTTCAATTTAAGAATTGTTTTATATTATATTGCTTACCTGGGTCAGGAAGCAATTAGCGGTGATTATTGATCTCATTACCCGGACCTAAAAAAAAGACGGACGTAATGCCAACAACAAATGGTAAGCGGGGCGACCATTGCTATGCTTCACTCTTGATTAGACGAGGTTACGTCCGTCTTTCTTTCAGCAAGGCTATTCTGTTTTGTAACTCGACAGCGGAATCCGCGATGAGTGTCAAAATCCGATGATTAGTCGTTTGAAGTTTGACACTCATCGCGGATTCCGCTGTCGAGTTACAAAACAGAATAGCCTTACAGGTTCGTGTCTCATCAATTGTACATGATCTACACTAAATATTTTTGACTGTTATGATACATGCCATGTGTAACTTTAAAAGTCACGTTGATGTTCTATTATGCTGTCAATACAATCCTGAGCTGAGAGTTGTTAGAAACGTATGGATTCGGTTGTCCCTATTCACAATTGTTCAATAATCATTTGCATGCCGCATGCCGGTGCCGACATTGCCGACTACTGCCTACCCACTACGAGCTAATAATGCAGGCTGGTAAGTTACGATTCATACATCACATGAGCTAGTCTACGGCAATATTACTGCACTAAAAAGGTTATTGCTTTCATATATCAGGCAAGCTAAATTAATCGCATAGTTATTATTTTTCACATTATAGATGAAATTTAAATAATTTTCACGTGTAAGTTTTTGTTTGATTACAATGTTGAGTGGGAAAGTGGCGATATAGTCATAGTTTTGGGCCATAAAACGCTCTAAGTAGGCAGTAAAACTAAAAGTCTAGTCTATACTAATATTATAAAGAGAACAGATTTGATTGTTTGCATTGAATAGGCTCCAAAACTACTGAACAGATTTGAAAAATTCTTTCATTGTTGGGAAGTTACACTATCCCCGGGTGACATAGATTATAATATATTATCAAAAAAATTAGGGATCCTTAATAAAACTCCAATAATATAACCCAAGGTGTAAAAAAAAATAGAAAACCGAAGTAAAGCGAGTGCGGTTACTCGTCTTAAATAAACAGGAATCAATCCCCAGTTTTCAAAGAGACTTGCAACTAATGTAGCAATAATATGAAATAGCTCGACCATTAGGTACCTACTTGCGCTGTGCTTTGATTTTGACATAAATAGTGAAGCATTCTTTGACGACCCTGTAGCCTAGTTTGTAGCAACCCTGCCTGCGAAGCGAGAGGTCCCGGGTTCGATTCCCGGCCGGGACAGATATTAATGTGACAGATAGATATTTGTACTCGGGTCATGGGTGTGATTGTGATGTGTTATATGTGTCGTCCATGCCACCCGCGACATAGGTAATAAATAACCTACTGCGGGGGTATGAGCGTGTTAGCGTTTATTTATTATTCTTTATGAACATTATATAAGTAATTTTCGAGTACTTTAAGACACATCTTACTCGTAGTATGGTTTGAAAATACGGGTATTGTAATTGCTGTTTGCGTAGACTCATATTAAACTTTCCTAAGCGTCACGACGTACAAAACAATGACATCGAAATAATATGTTTACACAAATTGTGTATGTATTGAAAACTCATTACCGACCCGGAGATCTTAAGTATAAGTTAAATTGAACTAATTACCATCCGCTTCCGTAACACGACATTCTTAATTGATCTTGGAAACTGTGTGAAAGTTTTACATTCGTTAATTGGAGTCGGGAATTAAAGTCGGGCGACACTTCACGACGTCACCGAACGAGCAAGTATAAAGTAAATATGAATTGAATTGTTAGGCAGGGTATAAGCTAATCTAAATTATACCAATAAGTAAAATTTAATATCGGAATAGTTTGAATTTTGCCCTCCTTTCTATACTGTTGAAGCTGTGTGCGTATTAAAAAATAAATAGAATCAGAGTTTTTTTTTGTAAATCTATACTAATATATAAAGAGGAAGATTTGATTTTTTGTTTGCATTGAATAGGCTCCGAAACTACTGCACCGATTTGAAAAATTCTTTCACTATTGGGAAGCTACACTATCCCCGAGTAACATAGGCTATATTATATTTTCAAAAAATTAGGGATCCTTAATAAACCTCCAATAATGTAACCCAAGGTATTAAAAAATAAGAAAACCGAAGCAAAGCGAGGGCGGTTACTCGTCTCTAATAAAATTGGTGTTTATGAGCATTTGTTACGTTAAACACGCGTCAGTCACACAAATATAAGTGGCAATTTTATTGACTTATTTAAATTATCATTATATTTTATTTACTTAATCTTAATCATCTTATTGTTGCCGACAATGGAAGAAACTGCAGTTCCAGCATATAAGTACTTGATCATTTAAAATACACAGATTCACTTGATACTGATAAAAGTACAGTCATTTTTCCATTAAGCAGCGTCTATTATGGTAATTAATATCTCGAAAGGTTTTGTCAAAATGTCATGATAAGAAGACATACCTACCTACCTAATTACGTGTTGTAATTGAGTTGTTTCCTAATTTTTTTTTTGTTTTAAATGGAAAGTTCATATATAAGTTTTATAACAAAGTTATTTTAGTTTTTTTTTTATTCGCTATAATTTAAAAGTTACATCAAATCAAAAATACGTTTTTGAATCCAGTACCGAAAACACGCCGACAATTCCCGAATAAACCCGAGCGCGCGTGTGACGTCACTTTGTTAATTGCTATTCATTGCAGCATACAGCTGATACTGTGATTTGACTTTTAACTGATAAAATCTTGATATTATCATCAATATATTGATAAATATATCAAAAATGCTAAACCTTAAAAGTTATCGTGCTTGTTTTGTACAATTACGTGTGAATACTACAAAAAAACACCCCAAAGATAGTGTTAAATGTGTACCTGTGACCTTTTCGGTTTTCCCGAGGAGTAAGAGGTAAAATTTTAGTTTTCGTTCATAGATTCGTTTTTAGGGTTCCGAAGTAAAATCGGAATCCTTATAGTTTCGTCATGTCCGTCCGTCTGTCCGTCTGTCCGAAGCAAAGCGCCCAGACCCTTAGTGCTAGAAAGCTGTAATTTGGCATGGACCATTTTTGGAATTAGGGGTCCGTTTGCAAAATATTTGGCTTTAAAGTGCTTGTAGTGTTTGTACTGCTATTATAGTTATAGCAGTTATCAGGTTATCTCGGGAGCAAGGGTAGTGGGGCAACACTGAGTCAGTCACGAGACAGCCGTAGACGAGAGCAGACGTGTTTCCCTACCTACTGGTGTCGTAACGAGCTAATGCAAGTCAACAATATCACTATATCCAAATATTACGTGAGCACGTAAGTACAACAACTACTACATAATGGCGACGAGGTCAAAAGGTCAGTGCAGTAAATATTTTTATTTTGTGTTGATAAAGGAAGAGTTGGAAGGAAAATAAAACGTCGATGCAAGTAATAATCAACAGACGAATGTTAATATTAGTGCCGAATAGTTATCTCGAGAATTTGTTTATGTGTGCTGTAACTTTAAATAACGTATTGAGCAACATCATCATAATTATCGAAGTTCTCTCTCTAATTAGGTATAAAAATTGCCGCCATTACCGCTAACTACACAATTCCCTTTGTTTTCGGTAAATGGCATTGATTGACATTGTAAAAACAACTGTGCGTGAGTAAAAAAGTGGCATTTTGTGTTATAAGCGTAATTCACGCTACTGAAGTAATAATAACATAAATGACATTTTGGATATAGTGTCACTTATTTAGCTGAAAGTGATAGCGAGACAGGTTTTGTTTTGAAATAAGAAGTGATATTTAGTGTTTAGCTGTGTCGTTTTAAATATAATACACAGTATCGATCTGTTGGAGGGATTGCTACATAAATGGCGTATTGCGTGTGGTGCCGCGTGTTTGGTTAAAGTTGCGTATGTGTGCCAATGAGAAAAAGTGGCATTATGCGGAACTTTTTCCGAATATATTTTTTGAATAACTACTTATTTACTAGCATGTTTTTAGTGCCTAACTAAAAGTAGGTTGGGCGAACCGACGAGAGAGGCTAATTGCAACGATATATTTCAGTTTTCTTTATAGATATTGATCGCAATGTTGAGTTGAAAACTTTGAATGGCTATACTGAAAAACTACTATTTTTGTAAAGCACCATTTTTGTTTTAAATGTGCGAATTGTGTCCAGCATCCATTCTTGCGTGTGTGTGTTGCACAACAACACTTAGTACTAAAAAGGAGATAACATTATACAAATAATGAACTTAAATAAAGGATTAGGGACTTTAAAATATTCAAGAATAAAAGGAGAAAGGTTCCCTAAATTAGTGAAATTTATTTAGGACTAGCTGTGCCACGCCGTTTCGCCCGCGTTGGTTTGTGGAGAGACTGGCTGCTGGAGGTACGATGCTGTATGGCCTGTGGCCTTCCTCGGTGAATGGATTGTCGGACGGAGTTCTTCGGTTCGAACCGGTGGTTCCTGGGATTGACGAGTTCAGCCAGGCGGACTCTTCGACTTTATAAAGTATAGATTTTACTACCATTATAGATGGCAGCACATGCAAGTTAAGTTTAATTGTTGAGAGTGAGTTTGCTTCTTCGCTGCCATAGAACTGTAACAGTAAGGGTGATTGTCAATAGAATTAGCTGTTGTTGTGACTATTGGTTATATTCTACGCAGGTCCTGGGTTTCATTCAAACGTAGTTTTGCTTTAGTTACAAAGTACATGTGTAGGTATAATAAACTGAAATAATTGCAGTCGTTTTGATATGAATTCTGATAAAAAACGGAACTGAAGTTGTTTGATGAAAAATTATGTTCTGTTATGAAAGTATTGCATTGGCAGTATCAAACATACATACATGCCTAGCCGCCTTGGTATACATGCAGCCATGCACTTGTATTTCTTTTGAAAATAATATACATAAACTAGGTATCACAAGCTGTTGTAATACGGTTAACGTTATTTAACGTTGCGGCGCCGGGTCCCTATTTCAGCTTGTAAGTTCTTTGTGATTCTTTAGCAGTCTTTCCTTTTGGTATTTGACCATCACGGCTGTACTACACGGCTGAAAATATAATAACATAATGTGAGTAATCATAAATAAAGTTGGTTTGATGGGCGGTAGCGTAAGAAAGAAAGAAACATTTATTCCGTCATAAGAATAGCAACAACGTTAGGGTTCTATGGTGGATGTGTCACTGGCGCGCCGACGACGAGCAGCGCAGGAGCGGGTAATTGACCGTTATGGTCGTGGTCGCTCTGTTAACACATGACGCTTTTGTTGTAGTCAGAAGTGCTTGACATTTGACATACAGCGTTAGAATGCCCTCGTGTATTGTACCAATGTGATTGGTGTAGTGGAGCAAAGGATGGGCGTGTGTGTGTTGTGGCTCTTTTCAGAACGGAGTTCTTGGTTGGTTTGTAAGGGCATAACGTATCTATATTTTTGAATATCATTGCGTATTGGGAGATGATAGGAAGTTCCTATCATCGTTCCTATTAGGAACCATTATACAAGCCGCGATACCGGAGTTCAAATCTTCACGATGAGACAATTTTATTTTTCTAATTTAGTTTTTGTGTTGAATTTTATAGAATCTATTGAGGCAGTGAGGGTCAAAAGCGCTTGCGAGCTAGACGCGTTCTTGTGTTGTTACTGTGATTAAACTAAGTTGTGTCACGGAAATCATATTATATATTGGTTATTGAGTTATTCGTGCGCAAAAGGAGTAAGTTTTTACTTTTAAATTGAGAACAATAATTGTATTTTGTTCGAATGGGTGCAGCAATGTTTAAAATTTTGCTATTTATTATTGTAGCCTGAGGAAAGCGCCCTTTTGAAGACGCACGATTTGATATACTATAGTAAATTCATACCCCTGGAGAAGCCGAGGCTTGGTTTTGACAGAATTCCACAAAAATCGTGAAGGAGAAACTCTCCTGACGTCCAAAAAAATATTTATTAAGCTGGATGTATTTAGTTATAAATCGAGAAGTCGAGGATCCTCTTTAAATAGTTTTGCAGGCAAACCGATTGTAGTTTTGTATCGATTTACAGCTAAATGTTGTAAACCACTTGGAATTTCATTTCAATAAGATGACCCGTCACAATACCTAAAAAAGTTCATAAAAAAAGTGAGGTCAAGGTAATGTTGAGTTCAAGTGAAAAGGGTAAAGATAAAGATAAAGTTTAGTGAATGTTTAAGCTATAGTCCGAGTTGAAGTTTTATCAGGCCTGGCACACTCCGCATTTTACCATAACGTTACAAGTAGGTACATGCCACGTTCGACATGTCCTACTAATTCAGAAAATTCATAATAGCAGTCACACGTTCGTAATCTATCACACATAGTAAAAATTTTGGTGTTTGTCTATATGTTGATGCGTGTTCTTCAGTAAGATGTTAAATAATCAAGTCCGAACTGATATATATTTAATTATCGTTTACACATATATAATAATACATGTGTAACACATAAAGATAAACTTTCAGAAAAAAACACAAAATGAATTAACTTTTATAAATGTTAGTTTCCTTCAGGTCATCACACATGTCACTAAACTTTCAGATTAATTTTATTCTTACAAAAAAAAGGCAACCCTGACATTGCCAGAGAGGATAAGCGACAGTGTTAGAAAGGAAGGCAACTCATTACGCGTTTTGATTAGCGCTGTGCGACCTGAATTACACTTTATTGCGTTGGAGCCAGAGTCACTATTTAAATGATTTTCCGGAATTTTTCTTAGTGCACCTTCTGTACTTATTTAAAAATACTATTATTTCTTCTGGGGTTTTAGTTAAATTCAGAGTTAAAGGAAAAATTAGTATTCAAGCTAATGTTACAATGAAAGTAAAATTTAAAAGGCACTCTAACTCGAAGAGTCAGAGAAATCAGAGTAAGATCAACCAAAGGTAATTATAATGAAGTTTAGTTTTACTTAACATAAACATACGTAACTCAGTTGTCGGCAGTATGAGCCCTCATGAAATTGAAAATCATACGTTACTGAGTTGAAGTGAGTTGTCGGCAGTATGAACCCTCATGAAATTGAAAATCATACGTTACTGAGTTGAAGTGAGTTGTCGGCAGTATGAGCCCTCATGAAATTGAAAATCATACGTTACTGAGTTGAAGTGAGTTGTCGGCAGTATGAGCCCTCATGAAATTGAAAATCATACATTACTGAGCTGTCGGCAATATGAGCCCTCATGAAATGGAAAATCATACATTACTGAGCTGTCGGCAATATGAGCCCTCATGAAATTGAAAATCATACGTTACTGAGTTGAAGTGAGTTGTCGGCAGTATGAACCCTCATGAAATTGAAAATCATACGTTACTGAGTTGAAGTGAGTTGTCGGCAGTATGAACCCTCATGAAATTGAAAATCATACGTTACTGAGTTGAAGTGAGCTGTCGGCAATATGAACCCTCATGAAATGGAAAATCATACATTACTGAGCTGTCGGCAATATGAGCCCTCATGAAATTGAAAATCATACGTTACTGAGTTGTCGGCAATATGAGCCCTCATGAAATGGAAAATCATACATTACTGAGCTGTCGGCAATATGAGCCCTCATGAAATGGAAAATCATACATTACTGAGCTGTCGGCAATATGAGCCCTCATGAAATTGAAAATCATACGTTACTGAGTTGTTGGCAGTATGAGCCCTCATGAAATGGAAAATCATACATTACTGAGCTGTCGGCAATATGAGCCCTCATGAAATGGAAAATCATACATTACTGAGGTGTCGGCAATATGAGCCCTCATGAAATTGAAAATCATTCGTTACTGAGTTGTCGGCAGTATGAGCCCCCATGAAATTGAGATTGATACATTGACTTGATGGAAGTAGTGACCTCATGAAATTTAGAATCATACATACATTACTTGACTAGACGGCAGTATGGGTCCCATGATTTGAAATCATAGTAACTAAAGTGTGTATGGACCTCTTGAAATTGAAATCATTACTGACTAGACGGCAGTATGGGCCCTCATAACTTTGAAAACCATACAAAATGTAGTGATTTTGTGAATATATTAGTTATTTGGCGTGATGGAATCGAGATGTAGAATAAAGATAATGAATAGACGAGGTATTTCAATAAATGACTGGTGTGTGAATGATTGGTATCTGGAGTGTCTGACTCATATGTGACTCCGTTGGGTCCGTTGGGCCCATTCAGAAAGGACGCCTAAATAAAGGAAATTCCTGTTGCGAGTCTAGCCATGTTTGGCGTGTTATGGTCGTCGGTGGGACCTAGTTTATATTACGTATATAAGAGGATTGTCTCGCAAGTAAAACTTTAGTCTTTAAAAACGAAAGCAGGTTGTAAGCTGTACATAATTTGTTGTTGACAGTAAACCACTTTTAGTAATAATATAAATTTTCATCGAGTTTCTCATATTTCCTGTGTTTGTTTTACCAGTAAGTTGTCTATTTAAGGACAGAAATGACGAGGTTCGTTTGTATGTTGGTATGAAACCTAATAACTTGGCGATCTTGATCAAAGAGAGAAGAAAGAGGGAAGTATGAAAAGCTAAGAGGTGATGCAAATAATTATTATTTAATAAAGATAGAAGGAGAATGGGTGAGAATGGGAAAAGTGTAAGACGAAAAAATGCTGGAAGAGGTCTCAGGTGTTGTTTCAATGTTTAAAATAATTTGCAGTGAAGGTATAATCTACATAAGTAATTCTATACGAAGCATGCATATGACAGTTTGAGTTTGTTGAGGCTAGTGAAGGTACCCAGAAGGCTACAGTTTACAAACCGTAGCCTGCTTCATACATATAGTGCGTGTTACAAATGAGTTTGTCTAAGTAACTGGAATATTGAATGGTGTAGACGTGGAGTGGCCTTTGAAGGCTTGAGTTGCGATCAACTGCAGAGTCGACTGTGGATCGGGCTCCAGATTAAATAAAGATTTTAATAAGGAAGGGATGTAGTGTTTGTACTGCTATTATAGTTATAGCAGTTATCAGGTTATCTCGGGAGCACGGGTAGTGGGGCAACACTGAGTCAGTCACGAGACAGCCGTAGACGAGAGCAGACGTGTTTCCCTACCTACTGGTGTCGTAACGAGCTAATGCAAGTCAACAATATCACTATATCCAAATATTACGTGAGCACGTAAGTACAACAACTACTACAGTGCTAATTTTGGTTACAGTCAAGTGTCGCCCCCAACTGTTGACTAAACGGTTGGAGTTAGACAAGTGAAAAAATTCTCAAAAATAGGGTATATGATGAATTTAAAAGGAAAACTATCACGGCTATGTATAACATAAGTATGAGTCATAGTCGATAAACTTACTATTTACTTCGGAACCTTACATTGCCCGTGGCCTGACACGCACATGTCCGTTTTTTTATGAAACAACTCATGGTTTTATTTTATTAGGTTAGGAATTTTGCAACGTTGATCCTGCTCCAATTCAATGAGGATCTGATGATGGGTCCTGGGGCTACAAAGTGGAACACGTGCTAGAGTAAATGGTAGAGTAAAACGGAACCGTGTTTGAAGATATTAGTTATTATTATCGTTAACATTGTAAAACCAGTAGGTACATAAATAAATAAATAAACGCTTCACACTCATAGCCCCATACTAGGATACCCAGTGTCATGGATGCCATAGACAACACAAGGACACACACTCAGACCAAGAACAGAAATACAAACTAATCATTCAAACCATCTCGCAGCATCCACCTCGCATCGAATCGAACCCAGGACCCTTGACTTAGCGATCTGGAGTGGTAACGATTCGCCACACGAGTCGTGATCATTGACCAACTTGGCGTATTTCGGAGACAAAAAAAAATTATATATTGTACCAGTTTAATGTACAAAGCGCGTACAGACCCATACCACCGCAGTAGGTTTTCCTGTGTCGCGGGTGGCATGGTCAACACAAATAACACGTCACTATAACACCCAAGAACCGAGTACAAATAATTATTTGTCACATTTTATTAGATATGGCCGGGAATTGAACCTGGGACCCTCACTTCGCAGGCTGGATCGAATCGCTATCAACTAGGCTATAGGCTCATCATATGTATGTACCTACTACTAGCATAGAATTTCTGTAGTATTGCATTGTGCATTTTTTTATTAATCACATTCTTCACTTCTCTCAGGATCCATATTATTATGTGAAATTTAGGTGGACGAAGTCGCGGGTAGAAGCTAGTTGTATGATAAATGAAATATAATTTTATCATACAACCCTGATTTATACCCTTAACACCCTGCCCTGATTTCTCCCAGACACGATTTACCAGTAAACAGTGTAATCTTAGGTATCTAAATTTATTTAGTGTGTACAATCAATAGAGAGTTTTATTATAATATTTAATGAAGAATAAATCATTTAACATTTAAATTTACAATAAAATTACGTGTTATGAATATCTTTTGCACTAAATTTCGGATATTTTTACTCAATTCACGTAGAAGCTTCTACCACTGTGTAATTGCTTTAACAAAATGACGTCACTAACATGGCGACCAAATCTGGCGCGTTTGTAGTCACGTGATTCTTTTTGAACTTTTATTAATTTTGAATTCATTATTATTAATATTAAAAATAGTTTTTAAGCGTTTTTAACAATGCCAATTAATATCATTTGTGTTAAAGATTTAAAATACATTTAAAAAAAAAAAAATTTTTTTAAATGAACAACTCAATTCGTAACCATTGTTATATCTCTGTCATGATATCATCATTATATACGTATATGCTGCTAAAATTTTAACAATATATGGTACTGTAATGCGTATAATAAAACCCAGGGGTATTATGCTTATATTTAATTGGGGCCGCTGAATACAGTCCTTCATATCTCCGAGGCAGATATTGTCACAGTGTTCTGTTAAAATCATGTACAAACAAAAAATCTTATCGCTCCCCTCTGAAAACACACAATTTATTTTCAATGAACGTATTCGTGCAGAATAACAAATTCCGATTGTGTACTGTTTGTACACAAATCGAGTATTGAGGGGGCACCACGCACATTACGACAGTATTTGTTCGCGTAATTAAATATAACCGATACCTATTTGTTTTATAGTCGCCTCTTGTTAAACTGGAAAAAACTAACCTAGTTTATAATTGAAACCGAGTTTGTTTACGCAATCGATTCTATTTGATTTCGTCTATCAAGTCACCATCGCTGTCAAAAATACGTAAATTTTAGGTCATATTTTTAAGAGCCTAAGATACATTTTTTTATTTATAGGTGAAATAAATTGATCCAGGTGAAGTTTTCTTTCGTCTTCTTCTTGGTGCCCTACGGGCTCTACGTGCCCCCTGAAGCAGGGAAATGCTCAAGAATTATTTTCCAATAGTGGTCACCCATCCAACTACCGACCGCGCACCCACGTTGCTTAACTTTGTCGATCGCTTAGGGTTGACACAAGCCTCCAGGCTATGAGCGCTTCTGTCATTGTGTTATCATAATCAAATCATTGTTTTCCCCTTAATATCACACGTACATTTAATTCACTGCAAAATTAATAACTTATCACAAGTATGAAACCTGACCTGCAGAATCAGTTTTCAATGCATGGTACATTGTTAACTAATTATGTTATAATCATTTTCTTAAAAATGTAAAAAGACCTTAAGCAGTTTCTATAACCTGCCAATTTTGCTACTCAAAGTGGACACTTAGCGTCATTTCAAAGACGTTTCAAAGCCATTTCAAAGACAAAGACTAACTTCGGTCATAGACAGGGATTGCATTAATTAGCATACACATGAGGGATTTGACGACCCTGTAGCCTAGTTGGTAGTGACCCTGCCTGCGAAGCGATTGGTCCCGGGTTCGATTCCCGGCTGGGGCAGATATTAATGTAACATATAAATATTTGTATTCGGGTCATGGGTGTTATTGTAATGTGTTATATGTCGTCCATGCCACATAGGTACGAACCTACTGCGGGGGTGTGAGTGTGTGTTAGCGTTTAGCGTTTTGCATTTACTTTATTTCGTGCTTGTGTGTTGTAACAACAACTTTAAGGACCCGCGCAGAACGCGAACTCTTTCTGTCTGCGCGGACCCTAAATAACATTGATTGGCAGACAACGAATGTGTTTATTGAAAAAAAAACTATATTCTCAGTTCAATAATTTAGATTTCAGTTTAATAGTTTTTAACAAAACAACGAAGCATTGCAGATATCAACGTAGTTGAATTAATTAATGTTCTGTGGAAAAGTACGGTGGTATTCAATCGATAATAATTTAATTTCCTCTTTGCTGAATGAAATAATAAAATAATATTTACGCTTTACACTAAAAGTTGCAAGCACATACCGCAATGCAATGGAATGAATAATTTAACTGGCTTATAAATTGTTTATATTATAAATGAGGTGCTTACGAGTTAACGAGGATTTCATTTTGTACTTACGAGTTCATAGCTCAATTAAATAATATTTTTTTGGCTTAAAATACCCTTGTCCCAAATAATATGATCGTCTTTCTAAAGGAAATTTCTAACAACAAAAGAAAAAATAATAATATACTAGCCACCCGGACAGACTTCGTTCTGTCAAAAGATTAAAAAAATAAAATAAAAATTTAGGGGTGGACCACCCTTAAAATTTAGGGGGATGAAAAATAGATGTTGTCCGATTCTCCACCCTAGCCGATATGCACGCTAAGATTCACGAAAATCGGTCGAGCCGTTTCGGAGGAGTTCAACTTCTAACACCGTGACACGAGAATTTTATATATTACAATTAATTATCTGATATTTGAGAAAGATACATTATGTAACCTAATACTTTTAAAATAATTTAAATACTTTTAAATTGACGACCTTTGTGGCGCGATGGTTACCATGCCGGATCGCCGTGTAGCTTTACGTTTACAATCACATGATTCGAGCCTCCTCCTTTTTGCGTTTGGCTTAAACAACCTTTATCTAACTGTGTGGCGCAATGTTTACCATGCCGGATCGCCGCACCGAGGGTCCTGGGTTCGATTCCCAGCGAGGCGGAAGTTTGAATGATGAGTTTGAATTTCTGTTCTCGGTCTGGGTGTGAGTGTTCTTGTCTCTGTGTGTTGTCCATGACACCCACGACACAGGGAATACTAGTGTGGGGCTATGAGTGTAAAACGTTATTTATTTATGTATTTATTTTATTGTAGATACGAGACTGCAGTAATTTATATCTTATCACAAAGGCATATTTTTATGAATATAACTAAACATTTTAAAGTGAAACTTTCTTCTATCGCCCCAAAATTTTTCGTCCATTTATCGCATGTCGCATTACAGCCGGCCCTGGAGTAAGAATAATAACGGAGATTCAATTATTTCAATAAATATTGCTCTTAGTTTTTAATATGCGTGTATCATCTAAATGATTGTATTAAATATGTTTTCCGTACTTTATAATACGCAAATTGAAATTAAATTTTATAAATATTGATTTCCCATTATCATTCCCATTTTTCAATAATTAAGTTAAGATTAAAAACGCAATTTTAATACCCTAAATCGAATAATTTTCTAAAATTTTTTATTGAAATGCCTACAAACCGAATAAAAGTTCCACTTGCATCATGGTTTCATAACAACACACGATTATTTCTTATTTATCTGGGGGCACGGCAGTGCCCCCGCCAAGTCGAGCAAAAAAGCGGCACGGCCGTACCATCCTTTTCTCGAAGCAATTCAGGCCATTTTCGACCCCCTATAACTTCGTTGTGGATAAAGCTAGAAGCCTGAATTTAAGTTAGTAACCAAACAGGCATTGTATAAACACGGTATATTTCAAATTTCATTCAATTTGAACCAGTAGTTTAAGAATTATAACTAGTCAAAGTTTCTTAATTTCGTCACTCACTGACTGACTGACCGATCATCAAAACTCTAAGGCACTTCTAACAGACATAGAAGCTTCAAATTTGGAACACAATTAGTGTTCAGTGTATAGATTAAGGAAAAACTAAAATATTTAGCAAATTCGGTCCAGTTTTCTAGATACATCAACTGCATAATCCCATATTAAATATATAGGATTACAAAGTTACATTTGCAGTTAATGAATTACTGTACCTGTATAACAAAGTAACATTTGCAGTGAATGAATCAGTGTACCTGTATATAATATAATGGAATAATAGGTGTAGATAGGTACCTAGATATAATTATGTTCAAAGGTAACTTGTAAAAGGAAAAAAAGTAGAATTATCTACAAAAAGAAATGAGATGCCATCAAAAACAAAACTTGTAAAAAAACCAAGTCTCGCAACTCAAGTTCTTCTACCGTAAAAAGTTGTGAGATCCATGTAATACCAAGTCGGTTAATTTATTCAGTTCCTACTTAAGGGTCCTTCTGTCTTAAGTTATTACGTAATTAGCTAACCTAACAAGTAACAACATCTTAAAGTGACCATATTATCAATATTAAAAATCTTTTATGTTTTAAATAAATAGATTGACTTGGCAATCGCACTAAACAATCAAATTTAATATAATATGTAGGTATTACTTGTGAGATACATTGTGTTTTCGTGCGATGGTCAAGTCGATCTATTTATTTAAAACATAAAAGTTTTTTAATATTGAATAATATATATATTGAATTAATATGGTCACTTTAAGATGTTGTTACTTGTTAGGTTAGCTAATTACGTAATAACTTAAGACAGAAGGACCCTTAAGTAGGAACTGAATAAATTAACCGACTTGGTATTACATGGATCTCACAACTTTTTACGGTAGAAGAACTTGAGTTGCGAGACTTGGTTTTTTTACAAGTTTTGTTTTTGATGGCATTTATTTATGTTCATACTTACATCTAACATTACAGCTAAACAACGAATTATTTTGAATTATTCGAATACATTTCATATATCCATGAAATATTTTTAGATGTAACCCGATGTTCTTAAAACGGGGGACATACGACTGAGTGGGAGAATAAATAACAGAGAAATAAAAAAGTGTACCGTTGGTTGAGAGGAGGCTGTTATTGATGTTGTACATAAACGAGGAATACTTTCCATTTGTTATTGCCGACACCGGCGACACCTGGCTGATACCGCGCGGTCAGAGGGTGCGGGCTTAGTAGATTCGATGTCGGTCCCGTGATCATTTAGATTTTTTCTTACTTGGTAAGTTTAAATGCTTGACCACAATCGCGATGGTAAGTGGAGATGAATCCTAGTACGGTGAGTGCACTAAGTTATTGTTACTAAACGTCCATAACTCATGTTTGTTTGTAAGTAATGGTAACATTTTGCATATGCACATTACCAATAGGCAGGTTTGATAAGTGGACGATAATTTGTAACATAAGGGGCCTGACCGGAAGGAAACAGTGAAACAGTCTTACAACATTGTTTAATTAATAAAATAAACTATTGGAATTGAGTATTTATAAAGTGGCCCAAACACAAAGATTAAGATTAGTAAACCTAGCCTAACCAGGGTTTAATGATGAGCAAATTTTTTTCTGTTTTTTATACCTATGCTTTAATGAAACGTGCAAAGAAAGGTTAACGACCATTGAAGTATTATTACTTGCATATAGAAGCGACACCGCGAACACAATATATGTTCCAATGAACTGGCGCCAGTCGGCTGCAATTTTCAATGGATTCGTTCGATTTTGAAAGGTGAACGGGGGCTCAATTTTGAAAATAGAACCTCCCGGCGGGACACACATTTTGTTCGAGATGTCTGTTCTATGACATTATACTTCAATGTTAACGACTATGTTATTCTATGTTGTATAATGTATAAATGTCGTAAAGTATAACAGTATTATTCTGCACAAGTGTTGTATCCAAGCTCACTATGCATGCATCCTGCGAGAGATTGCTTACTGTGTGGATAACAATGTGAACGGGACCTTTATTTGTCTTCATCAACAATTCGAAACAATAAAGAGTAACAAAGGAATATTTATAATGTATCGTATATCTGAGGTCTCACGTGGCCGTTTATTTCAAAGTTTACTGAAAAACAATGTATTTTTATCAAATTTTAACCCCGACGCCTCGTTTTGTTTTTGTTTTTTAGCATAACTCTGTTACGTTGTTGGTACAGAAATGTGAAAAGAATTTGCTCATTCATTTTCATCATTTCAGGACTTTGTTTTTTATTAAGGATTCAAATTTTCTATACAAAGTTATACAGCTATCACATTCTAAAATTTGAGTAATATTTGTTTTCACCGAAGCATGTGATAAACACATAAAACACTAATATTACTCTAAAAAGGTATTCGCGAGCAGTATTTGATCACAAAATACTTAAAATTAAGCAAATGACCTTATTTATTGTAACAGTACTAATAATCTTCATTTGGAATATTTTAACATGGATGGGTACACATTTATAAAAATACTTAAGCTAATATATTTGCACTATTGTATTTTGACTGTTATATGTTATTAGGGTCAATGTTATTTCGGTTAGAAACGGTCAAATAGATTTGACTTCAGCTACCACGCAAGAAGGGAAAGTTAGAACGCCTCTTGCTTAAGTTTGTTAGCCTGCTGCTAAAAGCTTTCCACGGTTGCACCGCGTATTAGATAGACTCTTCGTCACCAACACACCTCCCGTTAAACAGCTTTACATTTCCTGCAGAAATTTGTGGTTGCTGTCTCTCACTTACTGAAACACTTCATCCCATTTATTAGTATTCTCTCCAATTAAATTGGAGTTCTCTTAGAGCTTTCAGCAACGGCTACTTCTCAGCAGGTTAGCGACATAGCACTGATATATGCTTTAACTGCTAAATGTTATTTTCTGTTTTAACTTTTTTTTTCATTAAGTATATATTTTATAAAAAAAAATAGAACACTAAAAAATTATAATGTGAAGTAGTTAACCCTTTGACACATTGTATTATGGTCAAATTTTGATCGCACATATTTGACGTATACATATAAATAGAAAACTTAATCCCCGTTTGTAAAAAGATAATGATAATGATTGTCTCAGCGCTGCTGGACTTATTAAAGACGAGTAACCGCCCTCGCTTTGCTTCCGTTTTCTTATTTTTTTACACCTTGGATTACATTATTGGAGTTTTATTAAGGATCCCAAAGTTTTTTGAAATATAGCCTATGTTACTCGGGAATAGTGTAGCTTCCCAACAGTGAAAGAATTTTTCAAATCGGTTCAGTAGTTTCGGAGCCTATTCAATGCAAACAAAAAATCAAATCTTTCCTCTTTATATATTAGTATAGATTACAATAAAAACATAATTATAAGATTTATTTTATGAAGAAATAGTTTACGGGCCGGAGCATATTATTTTCAAAAATCAAGTTAGGAATTATCTTCATTGTTAATTAGTATTTAGATGCTTTTTCCTATAATGATAGTTATTATCTGCTACATGAATGATATATAGATTTATACAATATGTTTATATATTTATGTATGTATACATAGGGGTATATAATTATGTATGTATTTATTTATATTTACCATGTATAATTGTTGCACCCCTACCTCAGCTCTTGTACAACTGAACAAATTTAATGTACTTTGTCCTTCGCTCAAAGGGTTGTCTGGTAGAGATCGCTACTGTAGCGATAAAACCGCCTCTTGTGTATTTATTTGTTTAGTTAATTTCTCTTTTTAGGGTTCCGTAGCCAAATGGCAAAAAACGGAACCCTTATAGATTCGTCATGTCTGTCTGTCTGTCTGTCTGTCTGTCTGTCTGTCTGTCTGTCTGTCTGTCTGTCTGTCTGTCTGTCCGTCCGTATGTCACAGCCACTTTTTTCCGAAACTATAAGAGCTATACTGTTGAAACTTGGTAAGTAGATGTATTCTGTGAACCGCATTAAGATTTTCACACAAAAATAGAAAGAAAACAATAAATTTTGGGGGTTCCCCATACTTAGAACTGAAACTCAAAAATGTTTTTTTCATCAAACCCATACGTGTGGGGTATCTATGGATAGGTCTTCAAAAATGATATTGAGGTTTCTAATATCATTTTTTTCTAAACTGAATAGTCTGCGCGAGAGACACTTCCAAAGTGGTAAAATGTGTGTCCCCCCCCCCTGTAACTTCTAAAATAAGAGAATGATAAAACTAAAAAAAATATATGATGTAAATTACCATGCAAACTTCCAACGAAAATTGGTTTGAACGAGATCTAGTAAGTAGTTTTTTTTAATACGTCATAAATGGTAAACCGCAAAAAACATTGATCAAAGTTACAACGAACTACAAGAACTTTTATATTATGTTACTTGCTGCTACGGAACCCTTCATGGGCGAGTCCGACTCGCACTTGGCCGCTTTTTTGTCATTTAATACTGTGCAAAATAAATAATATCGTATTGTATTGTATTTTGTCGTCAAAACAAACGCGAGAAAAGAATCCTGTAATCTAAGATCGTTTTAAAAACAACGTAAAATAAAGCTTCCATAATAACATCATAACATAATATGATATTTCCTTAGGGCAATCCAATTACAAGGCCGTGTTAGCGGAGTTTATTGTGAGCTATCAAAGACAAACGCTATCACATCAAGAAGCTAAATCAGTAATGGGATTGAACGCGCGGTCAGACGGAAGTGCTGGGGTAAGCCTGACATTACTCTGGTTTTTGACTGTACGTATGTAATTATGTATGTACGTATGTAGAATTTTCCTGTCTTTACTCTCTACAGAATAAAAATATACCATCAGTTTTACCACTAGGCATCAGACCTGTAGACAAGCATTAACTTACAACTTAAAAAATCTTAATGGTTAGGTATTCACAGTATCATCTATCAGGTATCATGTCTTCTACTAAATAAAACTTGATTAAAAAACGGCTCTAAAATGTACTTTTGTCACATTATTTAAAGTAGACATATAGAAAAAAATTAAAGTTTCACACTTTATTTTTCTTGAATTTACCTTTTTTATTTCATGTACGAGTTTATCCAGTACAAACAAAACAACAAACGTAAAATCCAAACTTTCCTCTTTAAAAATTACTTTAGACTAGGTTTTCATGAAAACAATGAAGATATACAAAGCTGCTTTTCTTATCATCGCATATTTTTCATCCATTTATATGTATAGGCAAAATAATTTATACTTTAACCCACCCTTCTCTAATATTACTCTGTTGCCAAAGCATTATTAACCTCGTATCTGTCCTATACGCAGTGCGTGCCGGTTTTAAAAAATGATAGGCGTAGCTGACTAGCCGTGTCACTGGGAGCCGACTGTGGCGGGAGATTAAAGGCTACCCCACCCGCGGTACGGTGGGCAAACAAATTGCCGTCTAATGGAAGAGCAGTAAGGCCGCGGTTCTCTCCCTCCGACGCTAATCCACCCGGTTAAGACCGCTTTAGTTTAGCTTTAGTTTGCATCGATTACATTGCATGTTATAAGTCCCAAGTTATTTAAAGCAGGCTTTTACTTTCGTAACTTTAACGTTGATTAGACATGATGAATATTTCTGTAAATACGTGTAGAATGTAGTTTTAAAACCTGACTCTAATAGTTTATACGTTGAACCTAATTTTCAATATTTTATGTATCTAGTTCATCTGTGTGAATCAAAAGTTGCAGTATTTGATCCACTTTCCGTGGCATGAAAATTGACCATGAAATATAAGAATGGCACAGAGCTAGGCCTGATGATGGAGCCAGAAGGTCACCTTAGGAGCTATAATGGAACGACGCAACCCTGTTGAACTTGAGATCTTTGATTTGACTTAAAAAGTAAGGTGTTAGATGAATTATCTGGGGTCTCATGACAAAGTCGAAAATTAGCTACGATAAAAGCATGTTTTTAATAATCTTTAGTTTTAAAAAGGATCCTAGTGAAAGTAATAGATTCAATTATTTCATAAATTGTATACATTGAGCAGTGATAGCCTAGCGGTTAGAACGTTGGTCTCCCGAACGAAGGGGCCCGAGTTCAAATCCTGGCACGCACCTCGAATTATCAAATATTATGTGCGTATTAGAAGTTAATTATCACTTGCTTCGGTGAAGGAAAACATCGTGAGGAAACCTGCACACCGGAGAGTTCTCCATAAAGTTTTCAAAGGTGTGTGAAGTCTACCAATCCGGACTTGGCCAGCGTGGTAGACTATGGCCTAATACCCCTCACATTGTGAGAGGAGACCCCGAGCCCAGCAGTGGGACAATTATGGGTTGTTGCTTTTATACATTGAGTTATTAAAAGAAAAGTTCTCGGAAAAATTTAATCACGAATCATAGGAATAAAATATATGCATGGAATAAAATTCCACTTTACTTTGTATAGGTAAAACCGAAAACGAAATAGAAACATTATTATTTTATGTACCTACGATACGTATGACCCAAATTTTTACTGCTACTAAAATATTACAGGATGTTCGAAATATTTTGTGAGTGCTATAAATAATGATATTGGTGAACTTTGCTTTTTCTGTACATACGTTAACAATAAGTACAAAGTTATTATCGTCATCAGTAGAACTAATACTGTATTTAACTGGATCTGAGTCCATAAAGCTGGCCAAGTGTGAATCGACGAACACATAAAAATTAAGGAGAGAATATAGAATTTAAGGTCAGGTTTTCTTACAACATATTCCTTCAGCGAAGTAAGAGATAATGAATTTAATGAATACTAAAAGGATACTACTGGCTTCAACCCGTTAATGACTCACTGTGGGGCATGACTCTCTCATCATACCTGAGAAGGTCTGAAACATAGTCCACCACGCTGCTCCAGTGTACTTAGCAGCCAACCCAAGAGTCGGAAATATTTGAATCGCCCACTATTATGATTTTTTGTTCAGAATTATATCAGCTGTCCGGGCATATCTACGTAGTATTGCTACATACTCTATTATTAGTTAAATACGAAATATTTTTCGATTTTTAAGAACCTTTAAAATTTTAAAGGACGAAAATAAATGGTAACTAATACCTAAGTAGTACCGCTTAAATTGCCATCTAATGGGAGAGCAGTGTAGGTTCCGCGGCCGCCGCCTCAGCGATAATCCAAGTGGTTAAGAGTTGGATCGGTTTAGTCGACTAATACTTTAATGGTAGTGTTGTTCTGTTTACAATATGCTCGTTTATAATAATTGCAATAATTTTATAATATTGGGTTAAATTCTTTTATTTTTACAGAATTAAATAATAGTAAAATCATTAAGTTCGCCATCTAATAGTTTTGAATAAATGAAATAATAAATTTATCTTTTAAAAATAATTATATTTATTAGAGAAAAAGTATATTCAGGATTGTTAAAATCGATGTTCAATTAATACATTTTAATTATTTAAAAATTCATTAAACATTTAATTACTTATTGAATACAAAAACAATAATGTGTGTGACTAATGTGTGTGTAATTCGATGTAAAATGACTTATTGTGAAGTAGTGAATTAATTTTATGGTCAAATTGTTATTGTTACTTACTTTCTTCTTCAATTCAAGTTACGAGACTATGTTAATATCTTCTGTAGTGCAAATACCCTACAAGGTAACATGTTAGATATGTTCGAAGTTTATGATACCTCTAAGGATGACAGCAAACGTTACCGTGCCCAGGAAATTATATTTTTTAGGGTTCCGTAGCCGAATGGCAAAAAACGGAACCCTTATAGATTCTTCATGTCTGTCTGTCTGTCTGTCTGTCTGTCTGTCTGTCTGTCTGTCTGTCCGTCCGTATGTCACAGCCATTTTTTTCCGAAACTATAAGAGCTATACTGTTGAAACTTGGTAAGTAGATGTATTCTGTGAACCGCATTAAGATTTTCACACAAAAATAGAAAAAAAACAATAAATTTTGGGGGTTCCCCATACTTAGAACTGAAACTCAAAAATGTTTTTTTCATCAAACCCATACGTGTGGGGTATCTATTAATAGGTCTTTAAAAATGACATTGAGGTTTCTAATATCATTTTTTTCTAAACTGAATAGTTTGCGCGAGAGACACTTCCAAAGTGGTAAAATGTGTGTCCCCCCCCCCTGTAACTTCTAAAATAAGGGAATGATAAAACTAAAAAAAATATATGATATACATTACCAAGCAAACTTCCAACGAAAATTGGTTTGAATGAGATCTAGTAAGTAGTTTTTTTTTAATACGTCATAAATCGTAAACCGCAAAAAACATTGATCAAAGTTACAACGAACTACAAGAACTTTTATATTATGTTACTTGCTGCTACGGAACCCTTCATGGGCGAGTCCGACTCGCACTTGACCGCTTTTTAGGGTTCCGTAGCCAAATGGCAAAAAACGGAACCCTTATAAATTCGTCATGTCTGTCTGTCTGTCTGTCTGTCTGTCTGTCTGTCTGTCTGTCTGTCCGTCCGTATGTCACAGCCACTTTTCTCCGAAACTATAAGAACTATACTGTTGAAACTTGGTAAGGAGATGTATTCTGTAAACCGCATTAAGATTTTTACACAAAAATAGAAAAAAAATCAATAAATTTTGGGGTCCCCATACATAGAACTGAAACTCAAAAACTTTTTTTTCATCAAACCCATATGTGTGAGGTATCTATGGATAGGTCTTCAAAAATGATATTGAGGTTTCTAATATCATTTTTTTCTAAACTGAATAGTTTGCGCGAGAGACACTTCCAAAGTGGTAAAATGTGTGTCCCCCCCCCTGTAACTTTTAAAATAAGAGAATGATAAAACTAAAAAAAATATATGATGTACATTACTATGCAAACTTCCAACGAAAATTGATTTGAACGAGATCTAGTAAGTAGTTTTTTTAATACGATATAAATCGTAAACCGCAAAAAACATCGATCAAAGTTACAACGAACTACAAGAACTTTTATATTATGTTACTTGCTGCTACGGAACCCTTCATGGGCGAGTCCGACTCGCACTTGGCCGCTTTTTTATTTAATAAATCTTTTCTAATGTTGGCTCAATATCTGTTTAAGTAATTAACAAAATATTCTGATTTCTAACGTACGCAATAGAATTTTAGTAATACTAAAATATTGTTAGGTATCGGGATACCTAACATTAAATTAAGTATTACATTAATACAAATTATACATTGTTACAAATCAAAACCATTAAATATTATAATAATATATTAGGTCAGTATCGTAATGTATTAGCTCAGTATATAGCTCAGTATTGTTTTCTTAAATAATGGTTTTACTTTTTCACGTTCCCAGATTTATTTTCTGATCACGTTGACGCATTTCTTATTCTTACTTCCAATAATAATATAAAGTATCTAAAAAGTTTACCTTCATTGTCATTGCGTACAACTCCGTGCAACTACTAGTGCCAACCCCATTTACTTTTTCTTTATGAAAAATGTATTATTTTATAACAGCAGTCGAGTGAAGAAGCTAAAAGCTTCGGATTGACGGTTGCGTCGTCATACGTATAAAATGAAATATTAAAGTAAATTGGTATAATATTGACACATCCCTAACTTTAATTTGAGTCGGTTGAGCCGGTTCAGCCGTGTTATCAAGACGGCGACTGCAATTCCCTTCACATGCCTTCCTTTGTCGAACGTTTCCAATCGTCACGTACCTTACAACCTTAAAGCTGCCGTGCTCAGTATTTAATTAACAGCTCACTTTGATCTAATGTTGCCTGCTACATTTGAGCATACCATAGTAAAAGCCGATTTAGGGGTGTTTGAGGTACGAGGTTGCGAGAGAGTAGGTAGACTCTTAATATAATTTGTGAAATCTTGTTTCACGCTTTTGGATTAATTATACATTAAAACACATATAAACGTTATAATTCTGAATATATTATATACGAGTAACCGCCCTCGCTTTGCTTCGGTTTTCTTATTTTTTTACACCTTGGGTTATTTTATTGAAGTTTTATTAAGGATTCCTATTTTTTTTTTTGAAAATATAATACAGCGTATATCACCCTGGGAAAGTGCAGCTTCCCAACAGTGAAAGAAGTTTTCAAATCGGTTCAGTAATTTCGGAGCCTATTCAATGCAAAGAAATAATCAAATCTTTCCTCTTTATAATATTAGTATAGAATAGTGCTATGCCCGCGGCTCTGCTCGCATTTTCCGGGATGATAAGTACCCTGTATATTATTCCAGATCATGGTCTATCTGTGTGCTAAATTTTATGAAAATCCATTCAGTAGTTTTTCAGTGAAAGAGTAACAAATATACATATAAACTTCCACATTTACAATATTAAGTAGGATTGAGAAAAAAGTTAAGAAAAAGAAGACAAAAATAAGGGGCCGATAGCAGAAGAAACTAAGAAGATAAAATACCTAATGGTTTAGGATTAAAAAACACCCAATATATTAATTGTACTCTCATTCAGTAGTGTAATCAAAACATGATAAGGAAAAAACCAAATAATTGCCTCCAAAGATTAACCAAAGACTACGTAATACATTTTAGCTACATCCTCATTTCAAACCTTTTGAAACACATACATACTTGTAATAGCACACGAATACTATGCTACGTTCCCCGTTTCAGGCCTACACATAAATAGGGATGGATAGCGAGCACTGGCTGCTTTAGCCCGTACAATAATAAAGAGCGAAAATCCTCGTAAGCAGGCGACAGGTCCGCCTTGAGACCAACAGCTTAGTACTATGTTTATCGCACCTCTTATAAACTACTGAAAACTACAGGAGAAGGTAAAATGTGATCGTTGTTTAAGCAACTTTTAAAACTGATTATGCTTTGTTTATAGCACCTTTTCGACCAAGTTACATCTTTGGTTGCGATAAGTATTTTAATAAGCCCTTAGTCTTAAGCTACATCTTAATCTTAAGCACTTCCGTGGTTATATACAAGGAAGTGGTCTACAGGCATATTAAGCCATCAATCCTGGTAACTATACTATTTTGTTAAGGTAAGTCAAAAATCTTTAGGAATAGAAACTTCCGACACTTGCATTGACTAGCCCTTCTGCAGCCTTTACTATTACGCATTGGATCCTAATTATGGATAGAGTGAACTCTAAGTGCTTGTTTCACAATCTTCAAGTAAGTCCGAAGTAAGCTATTCGTTGGTTAAGTTGACATTTCGTGTATGTAAAATGACACTTTAACGTCACTTTAACCGGCGAATAGCTTATTCAGGACTCTACTTGAAGATTGTGAAACAAGCCCTTAGTGTTAAGAGTTAAAGATCTGATTCACCTTATGAGAAGTGTGTGAGTTCTTGATAAGTACGCTAAGAACTTAAAGCTAATCACGAATCTGACCGGTAAGAACAGCCAAACAAAGAGAGAACAACAAAACAAAGTCGTAAAAAATTAAAGTCAAGTATCAAATAAAAATGGTCGAAAAAAACGCAATTCTGAATGTCGATAATCAGAATACATTACCATATCTAAATTACATTATCATTATTCCTATGCTAATTACTTCTTCTGGAATTACCGTATTTGATTTGCATTGCCAATATACTTAATTATAAAAATTTGAATCTTATTATAAAGGCTCCTTTGATGAACTACTGGCAAACAAATTTTATTGTTACGTGTATCTACGCATATCAAGACCGATTACTAAAAATAGCTGAAATAATATTTTATAACCTGATAGACGATATAATGACGACCCTGTAGCCTAGTTGGTAGCGACCCTGCCTGCGAAGCGAGGGGTCCCGGGTTCGATTCCCGGCCGGGGCAGATATTTATGTGACAGATAAATATTTGTACTCGGGTCATGGGTGTTTGTGATGTGTTATAGGTATAGTCCATGCCACCCGCGACATAGATAATAACCTACTGCGGGGATATGAGTGTGTTAGCGTTTATTTATTTTGATTCTCACCTCATTGAAAATTGTATGTCTACTTATTTAAATTACTTCTCTTAAATCGCTTTCTCTGTTCATGCAGTCTACATCTGTAATTATAATGGCAATTACCTTTCTTCTTGTGTAATCCTCCTTTATGTTGTTATGTTGTACATTGTGTTGATGTTCAAATAAATAAATAAATTTATTATTTATTATTTATATATAATAAATAAATTTATTATTTATTTATTCATATTTACAATCCTTTCTAAAATTCGAATAACGCCTCCAGAGAGTCTTACAATACAGTACAATAATCTCCGTCCTTTGAAACACGTGACAAATCAGGTTCCAATGTGACAAAGAAAATTTTTAGTAACACAAAATTTCTACTGTAATTTTGCTATTTCTAAAACACATACTGGATGAATGAAACTCGGAAAACTTCAGTTTGAAGGAAAAACTTTGAACTTATTGCGTACCTACATGTTATCTATACTCTATACTAATATATAAAGAGGAAAGATTTGATTTTTTGTTTGCATTGAATAGGCTCCGAAACTACTGAACCGATTTTAAAAATTCTTTCACTGTTGGGAAGCTACACTATCCCCGAGGAACATAAGCTATATTATATTTTCAAAAAAATTAGGGATCCTTAACAAAACTCCAATAATGTAACCCAAGGTGTAAAAAAGTAAGAAAACCGAAGCAAAGCAAGGGCGGTTACTCGTTTAATTATATAAATAAGCATTTAAAATCAAACATCTTTCAGGTTTGATTTGCGTGTGGCATATATTGTAATAGCCATCAAATTTAAAAGATTTTTTAGTTAATTGAGTTGTTTCAAAGTATTATTTTTATATTGTTGACATCTTGTATGATTGATGATGGGTAGAGGTTAACTTTCTTTACATAATAGAGTTTCCAAATGCTTTTAAGCTACGGTATTCATAATTTTATCTCGGAGAAGCTGAATATTTTAGTCTTCATTTATGAATTTGATAGATGTCCTATGATTTAATGCTTACCCAAGTTTCTAAGTAATACTCAACGACTTCCACTTATATTTTTTACTAAATTATAATTTTATCTTAACTAATTATACCTTAAGCTATAGATAAAATAAAAATAGGCAGATAATACAAGTGAACACCACAATATTACGGTCGACAAACTTTAATTTGAAGGGTTAGCCTAGTCTACTAAGGTTGACTGAGAGATAATACCACCTTAACTCAGCCTTCTTTTTTGCCACTTATGGCTAGATATTCCTGCAGAGGTCGTTTTTGAGTTATTTAAAAATATCTGAGACATAGAAAATAGCTTTTATAAATTCTGAAAAAAAGATATGATCTAGGTATAGTCACTTTTAGTTATAAAATTTAAAGAACTTTACTCGATAAAAAAATATTTCAAAGTAAAGTGCCGTGCATTTGCCTAACTATTGTGGCCTATACCAAAGGACCTTATTATCGTTATTAGTGGACCCGTTAAGCGATTTGTCCCAGGGTAGCATTAACGTTGAATGCACACGTGTCCGCAGCCGCACAAATGTGCGTTCGCCATAAAAAAGCTATCCTGATTTCGGTGGTACACAGTACACTTTACAACAATTTTTTTTTTGAAATTATACTTCTTATGAGACTTGCAAAGCGTTAAACGTTAAACGTTTAATATTTAAATTTTAATGTTATTACTTAATATACAAATCTCACAGAGTCTCAACAGGGTGATTCAGCTTCGTGAACAACGACATCTAGTTTCTACTTGTGTAAACATAGGTAGTTAAAATAAAGGAAGTTGTAAAGAACTAGCTGTTAAGTTCAGTCGGTAATAAGAATTAATATCGCTGAGATATTAAGTTTTATCTTCCTCCTGTAAAATCATCAAAAAGCAAATACGCGGTCTTTACAAGTTGCTCTTACGCGTTAAGTAATATTTGTTCAGATAATTTATGATTAATGTTTCTTGTTTTTATTTAATACAAAACAGTTTTTGAAAGATAATTAAAACTGATACATGTTATTAAATTAAATATTTATTTAATTATGTCAATGAAGTATAACTTCTCACGCGCGTACAAAAGTACACGCACCCTTTTTATTTTTTTCATGATTAAATTTATCATAAAATAACTGAAATTAGTTACTGATTTATGGTTCAATTAGAGCTTCAAACCACAACATGTGCAGGAGGCAGTAAACAAAAATCTTAATCAACCAAAAGGCGAGTTGAGAGCCTCGGCAGTCGATGTAAACAACAAAATTAAATGAGATTAAGGTGCTTTATATTTACGAGCCACGACGCTATTCCTTAATAAACAGCGAATACAATTACACAGTTCTAACAATTTTGGGAGATTTAACTCCAGTTAATTGCTGTCCTATAAATTGTCCGTTATCTACTGATTAAAAAAAATATATATTGAATAATAGTTATGTTTTATTCAAAATTTAAGTTGTTTGAATAATGTAAGCGAACCGCTTATTTATATCCACATTGTAATGTACTTTTAAAAAAGAACACAGAGTCAGGAGAAATTATGAATTTTACTTCAAAAGCATTTAATACTCATACGTTTGGTCTAGATTTTATATATAGCGTGTAGTATTCCTATTGACAGAGTATAAAACGACATTTGAAGTATTTACATGTCATCTTCTATGCAAGGCAAGACAATCTATTTATATCATCGTAAAACACCATAAGAATTTAAGAACGGCTAGTACATTATTTGAACCATTCAATTTAGTTCTATAAACAGTTTTTTATAACGCCTAAACGAAGTGATCAAGGGGCGCGGACTTTTAATAAACGTCAGTGGCGGCTTCAAAGTGATATATACATTTCGGACGGAACCTCATAAAACGCTGAGTCAAAGGGCTTTCATTGTGTCAGCTCTCTTGTCGGATTATCCTCTAAACTTCACGTTCTTAGAATTTATAAAATCTGCTACTATTTTCATATATTTAAAATTTTTAGTACAGACTTAAATGTTGCTAGTAAAGACGCCGAGTTTCTGCTCAAATATTTGTGCTAATTAAATTGATCTCATTACTGTTGAGGATAATTTTAATCTGAATCTAAAAAGGGAAGCTTGTGATCACTTAAAATCCTCAGTAATACAGACATAACATGTCGTAAGCAACCCCAAAATACACTAATCTAGGTTACACTCACATGCACACACACTTATATTAAAATCAATTGAAAATATAAATCACGTATTAATATTTGGTAAAATAATGTTATGTATTTCCGACAATTCAACGGTACAAAACATACATCTTCATACACGCAATAATCAAAAACCATTAACGAAAATTTCAATCAACAGATACAACTATTCAAATGCTAAAAAGTAAGAACAGAGATCGAACTGAGGGCATGAATCGAGATTATAGTTACCCAGCTCGTCTGTCATTAGTTTCTGTCAATTGTCCCCTGTCGAGTTTCTCCACCACCACATTCTCGCCATGACCATAGACCACGTAATTGGGACGAGAGCGAGACATCGGTATATATTATACTGTGGGTAGGTAACAGCGGGCAATGACCGAGAATGAATTCCCAAGAATTATTGCGTGACTGACGAGTATGGAGACTTAATTAAGTATGAATTCAGGGCATCCACTAGTATACAAGGAAACAATTTATTTTTCCAATTTATTTATCTAGTCCAGGCAATAAATCCAAGAAAGGAAGAAACAAAAAAGTATAGGTAAAAATTTATTCGAATGTTATGCCTTTACACGAATTCCAGTAAATAACTTCTTATTTTATTTTATTTTAAAAACTATGTTCAATGTTAAAAATGCACCTAATTATTATGGCATCCAAAAAATAAGACAGTATTTATCAATGGCTGTCCAGAATAAAAAAAGCGGCCAAGTGCGAGTCGGACTCGCCCATGAAGGGTTCCGTAGCAGCAAGTAACATAATATAAAAGTTCTTGTAGTTCGTTGTAACTTTGATCGAGGTAAATTCCGGTTTTCGATGACGTATTAAAAAAAACTACTTACTAGATCTCGTTCAAACCAATTTTAAGTGAAAGTTTGTATGATAAAGTACATCATATATTTTTTTTAGTTTTATCATTCTCTTATTTTAGAAGTTACAGGGGGGGACACACATTTTACCACTTTGGAAGCGTCTCTTGCGCAAACTATTCAATTTAGAAAAAAATTATATTAGAAACCTCAATATCATTTTTGAAGACCTATCCATAGATACCCCACACGTATGGGTTTGATGAAAAAATAATTTTTGAGTTTCAGTTCTAAGTATGGGGAGCCCCCAAAATTTATTGTTTTTTTTCTATTTTTATGTGAAAATCTTAATTCAGTTCACAGAATACATCTACTTACCAAGTTTGAACATTATAGTTCTTATACTTTCGGAAAAAAGTGGCTGTGACATACGGACGGACAGACAGACAGACAGACAGACAGACATGACGAATCTATAAGGGTTCCGTTTTTTGCCATTTGGCTACGGAACCCTAAAAACATACCACGTAGCATCAATAAAGTTACAGAATATTTATTTCAACACTTAATTGACGCACGTAGGACGCGGCTTATTTAATGTTGCCTTTTGGGTGTTCCTCCGAACTTTTAATTTGTTTAAACTTCGCAAGGTTAATTTGATTTTGTACGGCACCTACTGTTTGACAAATACAAGATTTTATAAGCAGGAAACTCAGGGAACAGGAAAGTCTCCTATTTAATTTCTCGTACTTGTTACCAACAAAATTGTAATTGATTAAATTACCACTTACTTCTTCCTATTACCTACTAATGTGGTAAAGAATGATGGTTTTGCCTATCACTGCTATTATATGTAATATTTTTTTAGATGTATTTAATATTTTAAATTTTGTTTTCTTTTTTATGTAGGTATAATATGTTTTTCTTCTATAAACTCTTCTGAGTCTAAAATGAGCCGTAACAACGGATTATTTTTCCGTTAGATTGCGACCTGTATGGCATCAAACATGTTTAAAGATGTAACAACAAAGAGTCTCCACCGCAACGACAAAGAGGACATCTTAAATATATTGTATACTAGCTGCCCGGACAGACTTCGTTCTGTCAAAAGTTTTTTTTTAATGTGAGATATCCTATCTTTCAAGTTGGATTGAACTGCACACGGTGTGCAAATTTGATTAAAATCGGTTAAGTAGTTTAGGAGTCCATCGGGACAAACAAAAAGACACTTAATTTATATAATTATACTAGCTGACCTGGCAAACGTTGTCAAAAATTTTTTAGGGGTAGGGGGATGAAAAATAGATGTTGTCCGATTCTCAACCCTAGCCGATACGCACGCAAAGATTCACGAAAATCGGTCCAGCCGTTTCAGAGGAGTTCAACTTCTAACACCGTGACACGAGAATTTTATATATAAGAAGATTAAGACTAGTGAATACCCGGTGTGTTCCACTATACTAAAAAATTGTGCATGGAAAAAGTAAAAAAAGTGGTCTCAAACCATCTTCGAATTATTGCATTATTATTATATTATTATGCCTTTCAAATGAAACCATTTTGGGGCATATCGGTTGGATGGTTTCAAAGTCTCTAAAGGACATCCGTACAAACATATTCTGTGTTTTATACATATAATATATAGCTTTAGTTTTGTAAACATATTTCTTGTGCTTGGCACACAGACAAAATAATAACGGTAAACAATTTGTAAGGACAACAATGGCCTTTACACTGCGAAGCAAGAGCATTAATGCTCTCTTGTTTCCTTTGAAGTTGTCTCCTAAATAACGGGCGCCACTTTCAAACTATATCCTTGTGTGAAATATTTGTTGAAGAAAAATCGTTTTGTATCTCGTTACTTTATAGCTACGCTGTTTTGTGCAGTTGTGAAGCTGTTGCTTTACAACGTGGTGGACAAAGGGCACTGGGCACCAATCGGCAGTATGCGCACAACATAATTCGTTATAAGAAGAACAAAAACTAACATCAATAAACTGTAAACAGACACAATAAATACACTTTGGCAATAGTGTAGCTAACGTGTTAAACGTATCGATTTAGCGACTCAAAGTAGGCCAAACTGTATTATGAATGATCAACGGTAAGCCGATTGATTCATAAAGGGCAATAGGATTTCATACAACCATTGTTCATAGAGTGGTTTGCCAACTATTCTGTTTACGAAAATGGAAACTGAATAGCAAACGTAGTGTAGTAGTAGCTCTTATGCCACCCAAAACTTTCAAAAGTACCTGAAGGATGAGGGCAAACTAGCGTATTATTTTGAGCTTTGAGTCGCTACAAGTGAGTACGTTGCATTCGGTTTCTTATTATATCCTGTTTGTACCACACGGCGACGCAAAATGAGTTTGGACTTTAGTATAATACTGAGACATTTCACGCGACTTACAGCACAAAAAATACGCTCGTTTGGTACCTTTATATAGACAGTCAATAAAAACCAGGACCAGTGATGGGCTTCTAAAGGCTCATAAAGTAAGCTTAGTCGCGTCTAGTTTTTTATTTGAATGACATTACAATTAGAATTACATTGTAATGTAACCTCTTGGATCAGCAGGCTGATACCACACTATGACAGAAACAAAATGTAGACACTATAGATGTTCTGCTGTTCTGCCCGTGCGCATCCGTGACAGGTAGCTTGTCCATATAATATCGTCTGGGGAGAACTAAGAAATTATTTTTGAAAATTATTTCCCTAAGCTCAAATAGGGGTTGAATTTGTTTGAAAATCAGTATTTTTTTAAGAAAGTGCTACAAAAACTGGTATTTATTTTACATTAACCAATTTAAGCACTTTTAGTACTTAATTGATATGTTAGCTGTTGAATATAAACAAACATAACGACAGCTGCTGTTTTATTATTAGATACGGACGGGTATATCGTGATTTCACAGTAGGTACTCTATAGCATATTTACAAGAAAATTGGGCAGAAAGCAATTGATATTCGGGACCCGTTCGGGAATTTGTGTGGAGTATTCTGTCGACTCTACTTCTGATTCGAACACACGTCGCGCCTCTGCGGAATACTGACAATCGAAAGAAAATACGAACCAATCACAATGTCATTTTTATTTTCGTATTAAATAATTGTTTGAAAAACACATCCGATTTTTTTCGATTTTTTTTTTACGAAATTGGTTAATTTTTAGGTTCCGCAGATACCTCAGACAGAAAAAATGGCATTTATACCATGTTCTGTGGAGTAGTCCTGATGACTGTGAAAAAAAAATCCCACTAGTTCTGTAAAAATAATAATAGTTCGTAAATTGATCGCGAACTCTATCAATCTATTGGGACGATCCCAATGGTAACTATTTTTACTCAATTCAGTTTTTATTAGAGAAATTTTTGGTTCTGGAAGCTTGTATGGAACCCTCGATGAGCGACTCCAACTCGCACTTTGACGTTTCTTTTTGTTATTTCTTAAATTTATTAGTTATTTTGACACTCATATGACAATCAAAACCTATAGGCCCCACCTAGAATCATGAAATTTGATAAATAATAATGTTTTGTTTTTAAATTTATTGTGAGAGTTTTACATGTTGGTGTTAAAATCAGATGGGAAAGTATTAACAGTCTACCCTTATCGAGCAAACAATACATAAAGGTTCAGATTTTAGACATTTTAAATTAAATTTTACATGCTTACGAGAATTTGTCACTGATAGTTATGTCAAGAAAAGTAAAGGAAAAAATCGGACATTCATTTTGTACCTAGTTCCATTACAAAAAATACTTATTTGAAGTTGTAAATTGACCGCGTCCTATGTAGATGTATGGGGTTGACAGTTTTTCAACGTTTCACAAATAAAAACAGTATTCAACCAATATACCTTCTGACTTCTCCGTTCCGTCCGTTCTATGGAAAAAGTTTCTCTGAAAACGTTTCACATTTTTCTTTTACCCCGATCCGTCTACATAATATCGATATGGAAGTTTTACTTCAAAAAATCAAAATTTTTGTATTTATCGTCAATCTTTGCCTAAAAAACAAAAGTAAAGAAAATCAGTTAACTTATTTGTATTTATTAGGGTGTCCCAAAAATTACGAAGAATTGAACTTACCACCATTTATGTGGTAATGTACTAATGACAATAAACTGGTTGGACAACTACCACTAATTTTCAATATACAACATTTCAAAAATTACGAAAATGTGGCCTCAATTCGATGTGTCGAACAATATCTTGTAGGAATATTGATTGCACAATTCTTCTAACATTAGATTGGTCAGTGTCTGCTGTGGACGCTATAATATGCCCCTTTGTACTACACTACTGATGATTTGTACTTCAATTATTCAAGTACTATATTTAAAAACCAAACTATTGTAATTAATTAAATTCATTCATATTTTTTGGGTCAACCTATAGATACATTTTATTCTATTGATTATCTAATGATACTTTATGTAACATTATGTAATGTTACAAAGCACAAACAATCGTTACTCGTAAATCTATCTCGTATTCCACTAGCGAATAGCGCTCAGGAGAGAATCATAAGCAGATCTGGAAATAGAATATCTGGAGCCCAAATCTAGCATCAACGTTGTGCCAAGAACGGTGGAAACGAATTCCACCGCTGCATTTTGCAACCCGAGTAGATTGCTTTCGAAAACTTTTATCTCCCGATATTTTCATTCGATAACGTTCAAAAGTAGGTATGATGTATCATACGGGCAGTATCATATTGCTAACTAGTTACATCACAAGCTCACACAAAATTCACAAACAAAGAAACCACACATACGTTTATCTATACTAATATATAAAGAGGAAAGATTTGATTTTTTGTTTGCATTGAATAGGCTCCGGAACTACTGAACCGATTTCAAAAAATCTTTCACTGTTGGGAAGCTACGCTATCCCCGAGTAACATAGGCTATATTATATTTAAAAAAAAATTAGGGATCCTTAATAAAACTTCAATAATGTGACCCAATGTGTAAAAAAATAAGAAAACCGAAGCAAAGCGAGGGTGGTTACTCGTATATTATAAACGTACAAATTATCCCAAGGGAGCATAAATGGGGTACAATTTCAACTTAATCCTTAAAACGGTTACCACGTGATGGACAATCATCCAAGCACCTTCACAAAGTTTCACATTATAATATTAGTAGGATTAATCTTAGTAATTTGCCAAAAGCTAGTCTCTAGGGTCAACCTTAGCATGTTATTACAAAGGTTCGTAGAGGGTTATCCCAACACGATAAATAGGTAGGTATATTTGTGTGTGTCTAAATGATTTTGAAATCCAGAGCGTTTGTTTACGATAACTTTCGTGGGATCCGTATGGCTCTACCACTCTCTTGCTTAAGTCATCCGAGCCGACAAACGACTCGTCGTGTTCCAGCTGGGGGCTTGAGGCTAGTTCTTTCTTTCTTTTTCACATCTTTTTCTGACCGGCAACGCATCAGTGTTGCTTTTGGCGTTGCTGATGTCTATGGGCGTCGATAGCCACTTACCATCAGGTGGATCGGCAGCTCATTTGTCGGCTGTTTCCTTAAAAAACTAATAGCTTTAAAATGGCTTGACCAATTTAGCTCATGTTGAAAATTAGTAAAAAGCTCAGTATAGAATTTTCATAAAAAATATGCAAGCGCAGACCTAGGAAAAGCTGTAAACTATGTTTTCCGTAATTAAGGGACGAAATCCAAATATCTGGCCATTAAGTCCTCTATTCCGCTCCACAACCATGTATAGTTCGAATGGTCTATTTTATCGCGGCACACAGGATTATATCTTTACGTCACCGTCCAGTATAATGACCAGCGCCCTCTGACGGGTTTATGAGGCAGTCGTAAAAGCATGTCTTTATTCATTCTCATGTTTATGCTCATTGATATAGGCTCAAATAAAATGAACGTTGGTCCGCCCGACACATAAAGTGTATCCGTTCCGAAATTGTATGGCCAT
Source organism: Thymelicus acteon (assembly GCA_951805285.1). NCBI lineage: Eukaryota > Metazoa > Arthropoda > Insecta > Lepidoptera > Hesperiidae > Thymelicus > Thymelicus acteon. The sequence continues at coordinate 7,972,439 of OX638213.1, read as the reverse complement.
TTAAATAAATTAAAAGGAAACGTGATTTCACATATTAATGTGCCATTATTTGGGATTTTCCTAGTTAAAACGTTTGATTCACATCCAATGCAGATATTTTCACATGAATAGCTTGTAAGATCGGTATCCGTATTGTATGATAAATTATATGTTTATGGAAAACATAATACACTCCACAGACGTACTTACTCAAAATTTTCCATAAAGATTCTAGCAAAAATATACCTATAGAGCAGTGAATTAAAACGCAGGTGTGCCTGGTTTGATGTCTGCAAGTCCAGTTTTTATTTTTACAAAATAATATTATACTTTATCTTTTACTTCAGAAGCTAAACCTTAAGAAGAAATCAGCACGATTTTTCCACGATGAGTTTTACATATTGTTGTCAACGGTGTACAAAGCCAAGTCACAGACTCATTTAGAACTGTATGGTAGTGAGATGGCTTATACCCCTAATACTAGGAGCCCAGCTATTGCGGGCTATTCCACCGAAAAGTAATGCGTTATTAATGTTGCGTTAATGTACAATTAATACCTATTGCGTTTGGCATATATTCCAATTCTAGAATTCCATCCGCTCATCCTATTTTCCTACTAATATTATAAATGTGAAAGCTTCTAACTCTTTCATGCAAAAACTATTCAACGGATTTTTATGAAACACAAACCATGATCTGAAATAAGATATAGAGATATAGATAATAGATAAGATGTAGGGCAGAGCGCATATCTATACATCTATACTAATATTATAAAGAGAAAAGATTTGATTGTTTGTTTGCATTGAATAGGCTCCGAAACTACTGAACCGATTTCAAAAAATCTTTCACTGTTGGGAAGCTACACTATCCCTGGGTGACATAGGCTATATTATATTTTCAAAAAATTAGGGATCCTTAATAAAACTGCAATAATGTAACCCAAGATGTAAAAAAAAAATAAGAAAACCGAAGCAAAGTGAGGGCAGTTACTCGTCAAAGAGAATTAAGTCAAAAGGTAACAGACCATATTATGATAAGGAAGTGAGTCTCAAAAAATGTAAGCTATATATATATATATATATAAATTGGTCGTAGGTAAGTGATGTTAGCCAAAAGGTCTAATATACCTACTGTTTTATCTATACTAATATATAAAGAGGAAAGATTTGATTTTTTGTTTGCATTGAATAGGCTCCGAAACTACTGAACCGATTTGAAAAATTCTTTCACTATTGGGAAGCTACACTATCCCCGAGTAACATAGGCTATATTATATTTTCAAAAAATTAGGGATCCTTAATAAAACTCCAATAATGTATCCCAAGGTGTAAAAAGATAAGAAAACCGAAGCAAAGCGAGGGCGGAAACTCGTACTAAATAATAAAAAACCAACAACCGCATTATATTTTTCAATTATGTACTCGTACATACTGTTACCATTTGTTCCTGAAGGGTATTTGCATAGAAAGCATCTAATTGCGGCTGCAAATGGTTGGGGTTCTCTAATTTTTACCCTATACGATAAGTGCGAATATAATGACCCACTTAGGTTTTACAACCGGACCGCGCTCATGTATTCCATTAATATGATACTAGTACTCATGAAACTTTGTTAACATTGCGATCAGGGCTGGCTAATGTAATTAAATGAATGGGTTATGTCTGTATGGCTTTCCGCTTTATCTGGTATTATCTTTTATGTCTGGTTTTATTAATTTAGATTTTCAAGTCGAATAATAAAGTAGACATGGTATTGTTCTGTAGATATGTACTTCTACCAGGAAAGGATTTTTAGCTAACTTGTGCTAAATATATTACTCGTATAAGTTATTATTAAGCGACCATCATAAATGGTGGTTTGGTTTTAGTTGTAACTACCTTTCTTCCTGAATCAAGCGTGAAATATTTTAAATAAATCTAATGTCACATCTATACGCCTTGCTAAGATCAACTTACCTTGCCATTCAACTCTGTTGAACAATCTCTTTAGCCAAGAACTTCAAATATAATAATAAAGGACCAAGCGTGATGGTAATATCCAACGTAATTCAACAGAACTGAAAAATCTGCGGAATGTAATATCGTCTAACATTATATCATCTACGACAAGCAAAGAGATTAAATAATGAAGGCTTTGAGTAAACGACAGTGTAATCAGCATTAAAATGCAACATGCGTGGGTTGGAATGACTGCATTGTTGTCTGATGAGGATAAAATTATAAATGTATTGCTTAATTACACTGATAACATTACCCTTTTGTATGTTGACCATTTTTTCTATTTTTGCCGTTTTCATAATACGTTTTCTATCAATTAGCACGTCATTACACACAATATTCCCATTCATCCATCCATCAGCCTTTGGAAGTCCACTGCTGGACATAGGCCTCTCCTAACAAGCGCCACTCTGACCGTTTCTGAGCCTTCTGAATCCAGTGTATACCCCCTGTCTTCTTCAGGTCGTCAGTCCATCTGATCGAGGGGCGTCCTGTGCTCCTTTTTCCAAGGAGATAGACGCGCGCATCATTGGAAGTCTCAATGTGCTGTGCGTCGAGCTTGGTCATTCGTGGCTGCGTTCTAGAAATCGTGCTCAGTGAGAACCTATCTTTATCAGGAAGTACTCGTACTACTTTTGAAAAGAGTAGGAGAACCTTTATAAGACAACCACATTCACGAAAACAAACCGCAATTTTGTAACTGGGGGGCGTTTACGAGTAGGTTTCGAAAATAATTACAATATACATGTTAGTATTGTTCGTTCCTTTAAAAGAATTTTCTAATATTTCCAGTGTTTGCGCAGTGAAAATAATGATTCTAGAATAAAAGTTGATTTAGGACGAAATCGAAACAATAACGTATTGTTTCTGAGAATCGATATCGAATGAAGCATCACAAATGCTTTTGTTATACTTCCATTTTTTGTTGGGCAGCCCTAAGAAATAGAGGCGATGGTTTCATGTAATAAACCATTGTGAAGGCTTTACAAATGGATGCCGTTACCTACATATTTATTTCTTTATTCATTATTATTTTTATATACAAGGTGGAAATTAATGACGGTAGTTGGAGAAAAAGTACCCTGAAAATGGCAAATTGTACTGAAAGGAAACATTGCTTTATTTTCAAAAATAATTAAAACTGCATTCAAAGATTTTTGAAAAATCACTTGCTTGAGCCGGGCAAAAAAAATGAAAAAAAGAATGAAAAAACTGGTGAAAACATAATGTATTTTATTATACCAACCGACAGTCATTCATAAGGATCAATTTCTTTCAGGCAATATAGTATCTTAAATTAAAGGAAGACCAAGAAAAATATGAGTTAGTTGAAATTTTATATTGTCAAATTCCTACTTAATTACTATCCAAAAAAATGGTTGACTCGTATTTAACCTATGAAATGCTCAAAATGAGAACCATTTTCACGTAGGCACGGATTTATTCTTCGGCTGATTTCGCTTCGTGTCGCCTCTCAGGGTACTTTTCCTCCAACTACCTCCTTTAATTTTAGTTGACGGACAATGTATAAAGCACGGACGTCAAAAAAGAACGGACATAACCTTGTCTAATCGAGAGTGAAGCATAGTAATGGCCGATCGCTTACTACGTGTGCGTAATTTTGGGGTTACCACAATATGAACATTTCCCCATTTTTTCTTTATGTAATAGTAAAATCTTAACACTAAATGCATTACTTACTGAATAGTTATTCCGTAATGTACGGTTTACACGTATTAATTAGTTAAGTAGATAACTAAATTTCAAGTAAATTAATAAGGTAAACGAACAATTTAGTAGTTAAAATTTAGTACGCAAGTAAACAAAAAAAAAGCGGCCAAGTGCGAGTCGGACTCGCCCATGAAGGGTTCCGTAGCAGCAAGTAACATAATATAAAAGTTCTTGTACTTCGTTGTAACTTTGATCAATGTTTTTTGCGGTTTACGATTTATGACGTATTAAAAAAAACTACTTACTAGATCTCATTCAAACCAATTTTCGTTGGAAGTTTGCACGGTAATGTACATCATATATTTTTTTTAGTTTTATCATTCTCTTATTTTAGAAGTTACAGGGGGGACACACACATTTTACCACTTTGGAAGTGTCTCTCGCGCAAACCATTCAGTTTACAAAAAAAGTATATTAAAAATCTCAATATCATTTTTGAAGACCTATCCATAGATACCCCACACGTATGGGTTTGATGAAAAAAACATTTTTGAGTTTCAGTTCTAAGTATGGGGAACCCCCAAAATTTATTGTTTTTTTCTATTTTTGTGTGAAAATCTTAATGCGGTTCACAGAATACATCTACTCACCAAGTTTCAACAGTATAGCTCTTATAGTTTCGGAAAAAAGTGGCTGTGACATACGGACGGACAAACAGACAGACAGACAGACAAACATGACGAATCTATAAGGGTTCCGTTTTTTGCCATTCGGCTACGGAACCCTAAAAAAGATTGAAATTTTTCTGTTAAGTAGATGGGCAGGGCTTATCACTTAACACGTTTGGACAGACACTTTTTAGTTAAAATTTAGTAAAAATGCATAAGTAATTAAGTAGGTTGTGAATAAAGAGCTTTACAAAATTATTACGTTTGGACGCACACTAAAAATTCTTCATTTAAAATTTAGTTATCTACTTAAATACTTAATGCATCTTAATCGAATATAACACATTCCACATTCAATAAATGCAAATTGTTATATTTGATGAGATTAATGAATTTTATTAATTGACAACAGATTAAATACACTAGTTTACCCACTTTACATATAGGGGAGGTACCTAAAAAAAATTTTTTCAAATTTTTACTTACTTTACAATTTCTACCATTATCTCAACGTAATTAATATACCTTAATCTATACCAAATTTCAGCTTTTTAATATTGTTAGTTTGTAAGCAATGCCACGGACAGACGGACAGACATGGCAAACATATAGGTAAGGGTTCCTTGTTATTTAGTACGGAACCCCAAAAATATATACTTTTAAACTAAAGTAAGAAACTCGAGTATTATTATATGCTATAATTTTCCCACACATTCTGGGTATTAGCATATGCAATATTGTTGGCAACACTGGCTGATTTTGTGGTTACAATTTTTCTAGTTTTATTTTGTTAATAACTTTAGGAAAAATAAAAGAAATCAGTGATTAAGTTACAAGCTTACTTGTGAAAGGTGATCCCTTTATGTTTTTTAACTGAATTACTATTGTTCTTGCAACTTTTAACAGCACACAAATGCATTTTATTATTCTTTATCAACTCCCGTTGTCCGTATGACTCGAGTGCGGTCCGGCGCCGGAATGGCGGCCGATGGTGTCAATGTGTGCGTGTTTACTTGTACGAATAGAGAGTTTGTATTCCGATGGGTGCTTCACTGAATTTGTTCTTGAGATTACGTCCGTATTTCTTTAAGGTCCGTGGTATAAAGTAAATAAATAATGATACCATTGTGCTCCTTACCAGCAACGCATCTGATTATAATATCTCCTTCGACTAACTCAAGTAGGCCAGGAAGTAACAATCAATTTCAAAAATTAGACTTAACTAAGTAGTATCTATAAAATATATTTTATATTTTACTGTATTTATTAAAATGCCAAACATTTGGTAGATATCTATTTTTATGGTCCATCTCTACGAGTACATTGTGTTCGCCAACAGCCCCAACTAATAGCTTGCTTCCGCTGTAAATCTAATCTAATGGCCAAGTATTAACCTACTAATGTCGAGGCATTTAATCTTGCCTGTATGAATAAAACACGTAATTGCGTCCATGCAGGAATTTATACAGCAATACATAGACAAATCATCAGAAATCACATTCATTCTTGACATAATTGAGAGGCTAATAACAGCATAATTTTATTGTGTTCCTCGAATAATGATTAAAATCGAATGAGAACATGACGAACTCTGGTATGAGAGTTATTAGAGGGTAAAAAGGGAGGTTGGAAGATTGTGTGGCGAAGCAATAATTTTCAAGTCGGTACCTAAGTGTTAATTATGCTTTTAGCAAGAATGTTTCTGCTTACTATATGTACTTCTGCTTTTACTTACTAATTATGTTAATTCTGGGATATTTGTATACCATTATACATGGATACGCAAAGTCGCAGACAGGTCTTCTCTTCCTGCGCATGGGGTCAAATTCCTTACCTACGCATCTATAAAATTTCCAAGTTATAAACCGAACATAACATATTTCTAGAATTACTTCCCTTATAGTATCTTAGAAACAAAAAAATAATTATAAATAACTAGTCTGTCTACGGCTTTTCCCGCATTTTCCAGGACAATAAGTATATCCTATATTAAATAACGGTCTATATTCATTTATTATTTGACGACCCGTGTGGCGCGATGGTTACCATGCCAGATCGCCGCACCGAGGGTCCTGGGTTCGATTTCCAGCGAGGCGGAAATTTTAATGATGAGTTTGAATTTCTGTTCTCGGTCTGGGTGTGAATGTCCTTATCTAGTGTGTTGTCCATGGCACCCACGACACAGGGAATCCTAGTGTGGGGCTATGAGTGTGAAGCGTTATTTATTATTTATTTATTATATAAATCCATTCAGTAGTTTTTGCATGAAAGAGGAACAAAAATCCGGATGTATGGATCACAAAATTCCACGCTTATTTACGTTTAGTAGAATTAACCTTGTATACATAGTTTCAATAGCAGCTGTAATAGTAATTTTACAATTTTCAAAGCCAAAGCTGTTATGCCGGAAAGTAAATTCTCATCTCGGGTAAAAGTTAAAATGCGTGCAATATTTCATCACACCCACTGAACTGAAGCAGGATTGACAAAAATGGCGTCGCGTTTTTGATATTAAAAATTACTCCGTTGCGGAAGATACGACGTTAAACAAAATCTTTTATTTTTTTTACATGCCAGTAGAATTATATTTTACGGTATCGTTAGAAATGACTTAAAGTTTATATTATAATAATTATTGCTTATCTAATAAAATCTACTAAGTGTTAGCATTGAAAAAAGGCTTAGATGTAAATATACTTTGTGTAACTTTTTTGAACTACAGAAACTATATCGGATTATAGGAAAATTCGACGGATAATAACAGCAAATAACTATTAATACTCGACAAAATCATTGATGAATTAACATTCAAGTCAACTAAAAGGCATCATTTTGCTTTAATGTGTAACAAAATATTAATAAAGTAACAACATTAATAAAATAACAAGTATAAAAGTAACACTTAAGTAAATATCAATAAAATTAATCACAATAATTAACCTGTTTCATTCAGCGTACATCGATAATCATAGTGTAATAAATTGCTCTTAACATGAAACTCATAAAATATCTGCGAAAACCTTAGTGTCATCATAAAATTGTTCAAAGTCTAAGGACTTGTAAACTTAAAGATTTGTTTGTTCAAGCACAGCATGGTTGAGTTACTAGTCTTCAACAATCAGAACGTCTGTCCTTCGCTTATGCTGACGTGTTTCAGAAAAAACTTCGTTCAACTTATCGCGTCCAAAAAAACTGGTGTCGTAGAAAGATTCATTTTAATTAAGTTTTCTACAAGAAATAACGATTTGGGACCCGCCGACCTTCACTTAGCTACCAATCTTGATTAGCCTCATTATTTTCATGGTAAATTCTCGCGTTCCCTGAAAGCTGAACCTCTTAAGTAAAATTAAATGGTTATTTATTTAAAAACTTAGGACCTATCTGCTATATATGAAGGGATCGTAGAAACTCTTTGATTTATTGGAGTGTAATTGCACCGCACGCGTGAGTTCCGGGTAAAATTGAGAAGAGATAAATCTTCGATGATATCAAGGGAAACTCAAGGAATCGGTACAAATGAATTATTAGGAATAATAAACGTATTCCGACTTTTTAACTTCCTGTACTGCTTCTTCTATTTTAGTGAAAAAAGCCTTGCAGTAGAAACTTTCGAAAGTTAGCAAGAACCATAAGTATCAGAGCCTTTGCACACGGCCTATCTTTGAAGCGCGTCCAACGCGACGCGCAGGATCTGCGCGTTTGCCGCGGCTGCAATTAATGACGAAGTGGACGAGGCGTTTCTTCGTACGATCGCGTTTGAAGCGCCGAAAACGCGCTGAATCCGCGCAATATACGCCGTGTGCTCATAGTGTCAGCAAATATAAATTTATTCTGTAAATAAATAAATATTTACTCAACATTACCCCAATTAAATTTTCCGGTTATTTACGAGTAGTGCATTAAAATTCTAAGCAAATATATTATTATAATATATTATTTTTGTGTAAGTACAGCAAAACAACGACTACATCAAAGTTTTTAATTTTGGCAACATCCGTTAGCAATAAATTTAGTAAGTTAAACAGTAGGAATATTTTTGATTTATCGCTCCAAAACTAAATTATCTGTTGATGTTTTTAGGGTTCTGAAGTAACATCGGAACCATTATAGTTTCGTCATGTCCGTCCGTCCGTCCGTTCTTCTGTCCATCCGTCTGACCGTTCGTCCGTCTGTCCGAAGCATAGCGCATAGCGCCGAGACTATTAGTCTTAGGAAGCTGTAACTTGGCATGGATATACATATTTATAAAAACTAAAAGATTCTGGTTTTAAAGTGTTAATTTTGGTTGGAATCAAGAAGGGGGGACCTGCCGGCTATACGGTTGGAGTTGGGCAAATGAAAAAAAATCTAAAAATAGGTTATAATTGATGAGTTTACACGGAAAACTATCACGGCTATGTTAGCATAAGTAGTTAAAGAGTAATCGTCGATAAACTTACTACTTCGGAACCCTACATTGCGCGTTGCCTGACACGCACTTGCTCGATTTTTTTGTATGACGGAGCCAAGCGGTCGGAACAAGTTTATTGAATGCGTTCGATGTGTGCGTGTTAGATTGAAAATGCTTACAGAGTGAAATTCCTTGGAAGCGATCACGCCTCAACTCTCGCTCTGAGAAAGTTTAATAAGATGTTTCCTGCTCATCACAATGGAAATGGAGATGGCACTGCGTTGTGAATTTTTATGAACATTATTTTATTACACAAAAGATCCAATGTACAAAGTTAATGTGTCACTGGTATGGAGTTAAAAATATTACTTTGAATGAATAGAATGCCTCCATTGAATCGAGTGGGTTTTATTACATTTTGTAATAAGGTGTGATCATAATAATAATAAGTGTAAGCTTAAAACAATGTTCTTTTTAAATATCCTTATAAGTTTTTCCTAGCAATAATTTTTTATATGAAGAAATATATAAATAAACATATTATTATACGTATTATTTAAGGCAAAGGAACTTTTTTTATATTTGTCGAAATAGGAGTGATAGTACTGATTACACTTTACTAAACATTTTCATTCAATTTGACCCGATATGTGGCTATTTTACATTTTGAAAACTTTTTTAACTTCTACTACTAAAGGGCATCGAACCTAATTGGCACACCTACAAGTCCGCCATTTTGAAAAAACCTCGATTCGGCGGCCAGTGATGAAACATATGTCAATCGATAGAAAAAATGATTATGATCAAAAAGTATTCAGTGATGAAATGTCGTAAGTGGTATACTTTCTGAGATAAGTGAGTTCAAAACTATAGAAAAATAAAGCAAAAAACTTCGTTTCGGCGGACATTGATAAATCATATGTCATTCGATAGGCTAAATAATTACGATTAAAAAGTATTCAGTGATGAAATGTTGTAAGTGATATAATTTCTGAGATATTTAAGTTCAAAACCATAGAAATATAAAGCAAAAAAAACTTCGTTACGGCGGACATTGATGAAACATATGTCAATCGATAGGCTAAATAATTACGATTAAAAAGTATTCAGTGATGAAATGTTGTAAATGATATACTTCCTGAGATATTTGAGTTCAAAACCGTACAAAAATAATGCATTAAAAATTATCATTTACTTATTTTGAATTTATTGGGTCAACATTGAAAAATAAGTACATTATGCCATATGTGCATGTGCTGCATAGGTACTTGATTTATTAATAACGGGTAGGTTTGAATTAAAAAAAGCAAAGCAAAAGCAAACTACTAGGTTGTTTTATAAATAATTTATTTGCCACCAGCGTCTACAGCTTTGGCAATTACTCTAAACCAAAAGTTATAATTCATTATTGGCTTAGTTTTCTATATCATGTCTGACAATCACTGAATCTAAAAATTCCGCTGGTGATAAAGGCAATGTTTTCTGATGTCGAGCCCATACCAAGAACCATATAACACACATTATATGGGAACAACAGGACAAGGTTCTTTTTCCCACTATGCATGAGCAGTACCATCCCGCGATTTTATCTCTACCCTTAAGTTGTTTGTTTGACGAATTTGTTTAATTTTTATAATACATAACGTAACTGAGGTAAGGAAAAAACTGACCGGTACACTTCAACTGCTGTAACACTTAACCATAAATACGGCATAAACACTCTGGTCATCCCTCACCTTGATTATGCTGATGTGTGTTGTACAGATTTGTCAGAGGAACTTCTGAATAAATTGGAGCGCCTTCTTAATAACTGTATTAGATATATCTTTGGCTTACGTAAGTATGACCACATTTCCCAGTTCCATTCCAAACTTAAATGGCTACCCATTCGATACAGGCGAAACTTAAGAATTCTCTCAACATTTTATGCTATTTTGAATAATGTGTCTTCTCCTGTTTATTTAAAGGAAACCCATAGCACTGCTTATTTCGAGAATTCCTTCACAATACAGTTCATACTGTTCTGGAACTCCTTGCTTGTAGACATCAAAAAATCATAGACTACCAAAAGATCCTTCAAGAAGTCCAGCAGCACTACCTGAAGCAATTAGAATGTTGTCGCCCGTGGTCTTCAACCAGATGTTATATATGTATTTATAAATATTTATTTACTAAATATATAAGATGTTTATATGTAAATATGAATAAAACTGTTTTTATTTAATTTTGTTTATTTATATTGTGATTTTATTTGTATATAGTAATTATTCTAAATATTCATAATATTTCACACTCATAATATCTCCATATAGCCACTAGAAATAAAAAGACAATTAATTACAAATGTTTTATTTTTGTACGGTTTTGAACTCAAATATCTCAGAAAACATATCACTTACGACATTTTATCACGGAATACTTTTTGATCGTAATCACTTAGACTATCGACTGACACATGTTTTATCAATATCGGCCGAAACGATGTTTTTTGCTTTATTTTCCTACGGTTTTGAACTCAAATATCTCAGAAAGTATACCACTTACGACATTTTATCACTGAATACTTTTTGATCACAATCATTTATTCTATCGATTGACACATGTTTCATCACTGGCCGCCGAATCAAGGTTTTTTCAAAATGGCGGACTTGTAGGTATGCCAGGCTCCATACAAAAATGTTGGAAGCCCTTTTACAACTTCACAATCTAGACATGTGGCAGCATCAAAAACATAAATGTGAAATGAGAGCCAAATTATGTGTAAAAAATTGTAAAATTTTAGTCACAACAACATGTTATTCAAGCTCTACATATTGACTTAGCTAGTTTTCATTAGTCAGCTACAAACAAACCAAATTTTAGAAACGTCCCATAGGTATCAATATCAACCTAATAGTATAAGCTACAGTACCGGCAGACAGGAAATACACTAACTTGCGTACATGACTTAATGAAGATAAGTTGATTATACAAATATAATATAGCCTGTAGGTACGTGGAAACTGGCCAAGTCAAATGTAGAACTTGAATTACATGTTGATGTGATTAAAATTTTAGGATTTTCTACACAGAACTTAGCACCCGTTAAGATCTAAATTATTTCTTTGTTGAACTTGGCTCTCATTTCATATTTATGTTTTTGATGAGATTATGCCTTAATATAGTCGTAATTGTAGGTCAGTTTTATATTTATCAGCAGTTTTATTACAAAACTTTAAAAATAATATTCTCTACCAATGAACCCTTCTAATATAATTATAATAAATACAAATGAGTATACATACATAAATAAATATACAGATTAAATATGACGGGACTATAAACTTCTATCATCATTCTTGTTGTGTTTCATCTCTACGGGATATTTGGGATTGCCGAATTAAACAATAATCGACAATTATTATTGATTCACATGTATAGATATATTACAGGAATAGCGCATATTTCTTCTGTTTCTTGTCAAAGTATCCTCGAAGCTTCGAATATATTCGTAGCATCCCCATTTCTTCCATATAAAAAATTGCACTTCCAATTTATTCCTTCTATCATATCGGTAGATCCTAATTCAGATTTTCATATTCAGCTTCCTATATTGTTACAACACTTACAGCTCATCGTACACATCACAATACACCTTATTTAGATGACACCACGACACTACTGATCACATAGTAGGTTACCATGATGTCTACCGGACGCTGTTCTTGCCGTAACCATAATGGTCTTCCACCACAGTCTTCCACACTAGCATCAGTATTGTGTCAAGAGCTAACGACAACCTTCCATGTCATATCACTCTTCTAAATTCAAACACTCCTATAAACAGGTACATAACCATAACATTAAAACCAATCATTAAAGAAAAAAAAAGTCTTTAATCATTGATTATAACACGCCGCACCAGTGAAATAAGATTCCTTGCCAAAGAACACTTAAAATCCTCATTTTAATTATACAATCTAATTTTAATGAAATTTAAATTACACTGTGAACGATATTCTATAAACTTAAGGCATATTTTTTTGTATAATTACGCTTTTAAATTCCTCATCGCAGCCGACAGCGTCGGAGTGGGGTGACAGAGGTAGGCACCTAGCGATGAGCGTTCATAATTGAATTTCCGTTGGTCGCGGCAACTGTCTCCAGTTAACATCGTGGGATGTCGCAGAAAATCCTCGTTGGAGTTTAAACCTCAATTACCGTAATTTTAATACGCATTTATTAAGCCCCTCGCTGAAATTGTTCTAATTATATTACGCTTGCGGACCGTAAAAACCTTGTTTTATTGTGGAAGATTCCGGAGTACAGTTCGCTTGCCTTGAGTGCGAGCCAGAAATGAATGCCAATAGTTCTTCTCAGCCTTGAAAGTTAACAGATAACTATTCGACATGAATTAATATGAATATGGTTTAAATTTAAGGAATATTTTTGGTGTATAGGTATTGTACCTAAATAGCTTTATTCATGGTTATTAGTGAGTTCTTTCAATTAGTTGACAGTAGCAAAACGTAAAAATATTCCCAATATTGTATAATTATATAATAATAAGGAAATAATAATAATAATGAATTACATGATAAGGATTTGTAATTGTAACTACCATTCCTGTTGTGAAATAATAAAAGTAATAATGGGGTTCGCCTGGATAGCTACCACCCTTTAGCACGAGTCAAGCGCCAAACGACTCGTCGTGTTCCAGCTGGGGGGTTGAGAGCCAGTCTTTCTTTCTTTTGTTCTCTCTTTCTTGGCCAGCAACGCATCAGTGATACCTTTGGTGTTGCTGATGTCCATGGGCGACGATAGCCACTTAACATCAGGTGGATCGTCAGCTCGTTGCCCGCTTTTTGAATTAAAAAATCTGCGATGCTGTCTTTTAATTAAATTTTCACTTACTTCCAGACGGCATGACACGACTCGACGCCGATGACAGTGCTGTAATTTTCAAAGAGTGTTGAATTTTGCAAAGCTGGTATTTTTATTTAGTTAATAATATTATCTTATTTTTAGTGTCTATTTTTCTGTTTCTAATTATTTTTGAGTTGGCCCCTAATCCCTCAACCATTAATTTAGGTACATTACCATACAAACTTATGATCTGATAGCTAACTTTAAAAAGCAACATAGCCACAAAATTGTTATTTAGAGTGTATTAAAATTATTGAATGATACAAATTTTACCAACACACGTATACAAATTTTTCAATATGTTATCTTTGTTTGTGTTTCCAAAACAGTAATGAGAAACAATAAGGGATACAAACATATCTCATTCAAACAAGAAGACTTAACATATTGCACAAATTTCCCAAACATATATCTTACGGTACATTTGCTAAAACAATTTTCAGCCTACAGCAACATTTCCCATGATAATACGAAATAAAAATACCACGTATGAAATATTAAATTCAATTTTGAGGTGAGACTTGCTAACATTTTTAAAATAAAAATAATTATAAGCTTTTCAATCGACTTTGATAAACAGAGTTCCTGCGTTATTAACTTCATATCCAATTTATTGAAAGAAAGAAAGAAGAAAGAAAGAAAGAAAACATTTATTTCAGTGTATTGGAATTTCAATTACAAAACCTAAGTCTTCATACTTTGAAGCAACTCCTTTTTGTCACGAATTATAAAAAGCCTTCTTCATGATCACAGAACGATGTTTTAAAATCGACTCGCAGTTTTAAAAACAAACAAACAAAAAAAAACTGTTCAGCATTCAGCTTCAGCTTCATCCCCGGAAATATTATTTTACTCATACAAATATAATACGAGCCTTAGTTACAAACTATCAACAAGCTATATAATAAATCAAATAACACTAAATAATCAAACAGTAATAGGTTTTTGGGTGTTAGTACAATCTAGAAACTTGTATGATATATGGCTGGACTGGGGAGCACAGTTACACCTGCTGCTTACGTCACAATGCAACTTTGCAAAGTGTAAAGGGTGATGTTGCCAACGACACTTACAAATGAGGCATTCTGTCTCAGTCGTCGTGTGAAGCAAATGTGACTAATTTTGACTGTATTTACTAAAATAAATTTAAATACCTATAAGATATTGAGAAGCTATTCGATAAATTATGTTTGACAAGATAGCTCCTGTATCTAAAATTAAAACAATACCTGACTGAGTAGTTATATAGAGTCAACTACATACATAATATGCAAATAATACTAGATTTTAGTATAGATATCATCAAATTATTATTACTTTCGTTACGAATATTGTTACATAAATTAATATGAAAAACTAATTTTTATACTTATAATCTTAATGGGCTTCTTATTCTAATTCTGATATTTATGGACATAATTATTTTATCTAAAATCCAACGTACCAGTACGTAAGACCCACCTGAAATTAATTGAATCCAAGTTAAGTTATTCCATGGAAGCGGCTGAAAGTCGCCTCTAAACTCGAAAGCTCCTCGTAAACTCCTCACAACATTTTAGTGTAACGTTGCCTAAAAAAAATTAACAGGTAAAGAAATATTGACTTTAAGTCTAGTAAAGTCTGTTACAAAACTACGATGTTCTTATTATTTTACCTCATTTAAGTTAGAGAGCTATATAAATTATACATATAATCGTGTGATCTAATACCTTTAAACGAGCAATTCTTGTTTAATTATATATACCTACTAGCTGTTGCCCGCAGCTTCGCATGCAGAAATTATGCTTATCATATTTGTACCCCTTGCAGAAAAAAATTTAAAAACAGGTTAATTTATATGGAAGTACTTATATTTAGGAATTTATATACTGAAACGTATGATATAATCACAAATCATTCCTCCGGGAACGAATTTTAAAAAATAAACAACATTAGATAGTTAATATTAGTTTTTTCTTTTTCATGAAAAAATTTGAAAAACTCGAAAACATGTATTTCATCAATTAAATGAGGAATGTTTGTTGCAAATTTAAAGCAAATCGTTGATATTTCAAAATATTCCACACTAAGTTTCATCTTGTTTCCGGTGAAAACTTTTAATTTTATCGGGACGAAAAGTTTGTCAAAACGTGATCCAAAGTATGAGGAAACACATATCTAATTTCCGTCGAAATCAGTTCAAGGGTTTTCATGTAATGCCCGAACATACAAACAGACAATAATTTTAAAAACAAAATTTTTGGTGTTCTAACACGTATTGAAGTGCTCCTAACCGAAATTTTGAAAAATATTATATGTTCAGAAAAACTGGCTCTTGAGTTTCATTAGAAAAAAAACAAAAAGGTCCCGTTATTTCCATCCATCCAGGAGTTACATATCGAAGTAACACCACCAGATTCTAAATGGATCAGTAATGAACTGGTTTTACGATGTCAACATGAACAGTACAAATATTTTAAAAACGGTTCTGTTGTTTCCATCTGGACACTTACACTCCCTCTCCCTCTCCCGCTCCCACTCCCTCTTCCGCTCCCACTCAAACTCTCTATCTCTCTCTCCCTCTCCCTCTCCCGCTCCTTGTCCCTTTCCTTCGCCCGTTCACGGTCCCTCTCTCGCTTCCTGTCCCTCTCCCACTTCCAGTTCCTCTCTCGCACTCGGTCCCTCTCCCGCTTTCTGTCCCGCACCCTCTCCCGCTTCCTGTCCCTGTCCCTCTCATTCCTCTCCCGCTCCCTGTCCCTCCCCTCTCCTTCTCCCGCTCCCGGGTCCTCTCCCGTTTCCTTTCCCTCTCCCTCTCCCGCTCCCCGGCCCTCTCCCGCTCTCTGTTCCTCTCCCGTTCCCGGTCCCTCTCTCGCTTCCTGTCCCTCTCTCCTCCCCCTACCGTCCGTAAAGTCCTCTACACAATTTTTTTGTTTCTCACTATAAGCTTACATATTATTTTTCATATTTCTAAGTTCGAAAATGACAAAGTTCTGAAAAAACATGCAACCTCTTTATTTACCTCTTAGGGGATGAAATTCCAAAAAACCTGTTACAGTTAATTTTTGATTTATTTTCACATTTCTGAGTTCGATATTGACGAAGTTTCGTACAAATTTACATCCCCTGGTTTTACCCCTTAGTGGATGAATAATTTCCAAAAAAAAAACTGTTACAATTAATTTTTGTTTCTAATTATAAGTTAACATATACATTTTCACATTACTGACTTTAAAATGACATAGTTTCTTAAATATATATTTACAACCCCTTAGTTAGTTCGAGAAAACAGTGATACAGTTATTTTTTGTGTCTAACCATAAGCTTATACAAACCTTCACCCTTCTTACTTCAAAACTGACGAAGTTCCCATACAAACTTGAACAGCCTTATTCAACCCTTTAGGGGTTTATTTTCCTAAAAAACACATAACCATTAAATTTTCTTTCTAATTTTGAACTAATATATAAATTTTCATGTTTTTAACTTCAAAAATTACGAAGTTACGTACTAAGTTCCATCCAAGAAATTAACCCTTTAAGGGATGATTTTCCAAAAAAAATGTGTTGAAGTAAATTTTTGTTTATTACTATAAACATACATAAAAAATTCATACTTATAACTCTAAAACTGACGAAGCTGATTTATATGTATGTAAAAGACTTCCAACCCCTATTTTTAGGGGATGAATTTCGAGAAAACAGTGAAACAGTTATTTTTTGAGTCTAACTATAAGCTTATGTACAAATTTTCACCCTTCTTACTTCAAAACTGACGAAGTTCCCATACAAACTTGAACAACCTTATTCAACCCTTTAGGGGTTGATTTTCCCAAAAAACACATAATCATTAAATTTTGTTTCTAATTTTGAACTAATATATAAATTTCCATGTTTTAACTTCAAAAATGACGAAGTTACGTACTAAGTTCCATCCAAGAAATTAACCCTTTAAGGGATGATTTTCCAAAAAAATGAGTTGAAGTTAACTTTTGTTTATTACTATAAACATACATAAAAAGATTCATACTTATAACTCTAAAACTGACGAAGCTGATTTATATGTAAAAGACTTCCAACCCCTATTTTTAGGAGATGGATTTCGAGAAAACAGTGATACAGTTATTTTTTGTGTCTAACTATAAGCTTATATACAATTTTTCACCCTTCTTACTTCAAAACTGACGAAGTTCCCATACAAACTTGAACAACCTTATTCAACCCTTTAGGGGTTGATTTTCCCAAAAAACACATAACCATTAAATTTTGTTTTTCATTTTGAACTAATATATAAATTTTCATGTTTTTAACTTCAAAAATGACGAAGTTGCGTACTAAGTTAAATTGAAGAAATTAACCCTTTAAGGGATGATTTTCCAAAAAAATGTGTTAAAGTTTACTTTTGTTTATTACTATAAACTTACATATAAAATTTCGAATTTATAAATCTAAAACTGACAAAGTTGGTTTGTATGAAAGTGACTTCTAACCCGTATTTTTACCCCTTAAGGGATGAATTTCCAAAAATCCGTTCTTAGTGGACGTCTCCTTAGCATAAACTATCTCCCTGCCAAATTTCATCTTAATCGGTTCGGCAGTTTCTGAGATTTTATGTTTAATCAGCGGTGTGTCGCTTTTCAATTTTATATATATAGATATATATTTTCTGAACCTCGGAAACGGCGCCTACGATTTTCATGAAATTTAGTATGCTGGGGGTTTCGGGGGCGATAAATCGATCTAGCTAGGATTAATTTTTAGAAAATTTTGTTTTATCCCTGTTTTCAGGCAATGAAAAACTTATACAATACCAACCTACCACCAGCTGGCCGGATTTAGTCGCCTTTTACGACACCCATCCGGCGTGGGATTGGGGTTAGTTTCTAAGCCGCCCCAATACGGCAAATAAAACATAATTATTTTTTAGTTTTTTTGATAATTATTTAAGACATTTACTGTGAATATTTATCACGTTTTGAAATAGAATCATTTTGTCTTAGTAACTAAAACTATAAAAGGCCAGTCACAAAATTACGGAGCGAGAGGATCCATTAAAGAGTAATTGCTACCTTGACTGTATAATAATTTAGATCGTTAATGGAAACAGATTAAATTATATGCGCTACGCCTCCATCGGCGATTAGTTACCATTCGTGTTTATTCAAGCTAAGGACAGAATCACTTTATAGATCTAATATAGATCCTACTTAAATATCTCCGACACTTCACTGGACTTCCCAAAATGCAGTAGATTATTTTATTTATAGTAGGACGATTCACAGGTATGCGAAATTAACTTTTTGGAAAGTTTTGTCACTGTTTATACACATATTAGGTTATTTTAGGGCGCTAAATCCTAATGTGGTATTAGTTTTTTTTTTCTATCGTGTAAGATTTTCTAGTTATTTAGATCTTAAAAAACTCTTTTATTCGTTTGAAATTGGTTCATTTAAAATATAAAATACATATACGAAATCTTTTAACATCTGTTATATACATACTTATATCTCTAAAACTAAATGTACTTAAAATTGAAATATACCGCTAGAAATACTTTTTTACTTCATCTGCTAATAATAACTTATTTTTATAGAGTTTCGCCTGTGTTTTATATAGCTATCATTCGAACATTTCATCTTCCCCGATAATACTTTTCTATTATTTTTATATCCTGGTATAGTCTCTCCCCTTGTTCTTAACTAAAAGCTTCAAGATTTTTGGGAAACAGTCCAAGTGAAATTTCAAAAGTTCACTTTGTCGATCTTTAAGCTATTTTAAAAAGTTAATTACTCTCTCAGAGCCTAACAAAATAATTGATATTATAATTTGTCTCAAAAGTGTTTTATGACATTTATAAGCAGCAGAAAGTATAATTTTTTTTTCTTATACAAGCTAAGTATCTTAGTCAGGACTTCTTAAAATTTCTAAAATACCGTGATAGATACTTTTCTATATTTTTCCGTTAATAACCAACATAAAATCTATAAGTAAACATTATTAAATTTCAGAAAACTGTACCCTCGCATACCTGTGCTCTAAATATAGTATTTTTAAACACAAATAATTTATCCATTGAATTATAATAAGACTTAAAGTATACGCGTAAGGAACTTCATTCCTGGCGGGGGTCCCTGCGACCCCTTATTTCTTTTTTTATTTTAAAATGTTCTTGAGTTCAAAGATGGTTGTTACGGGGAAAATATGGAAGTTCTGGATTAGGTGTCGTGGAACAAGATATCAGCGAAACTATTATACGATAATAATAATATTGAAATGTGGTTATAGCAAAAGCATATACATATATTTTATGTGATGAGCACACCAAAAGTGTGTAAAAATTTAAGGTGCATGTACCGGTGTACCTGACGAGGAACCCCAATGATTATGATTAATAATTCATAATTAATCATGCATAACCATAACATTAAAAACAACTTGTCTCCACGTCTTATCTAAACATAGCAAGAGAGTTTTGAAATGGACTGGAATTCATGTGTTTTCTTAATCCTTAAATTCTAGTAGTCTAAAAAAAGTACCAAGTGAAAATTCTATGGCCTATATTCGTCACATTTTATGTTCTAATATAGTATGTGTTGTATTTTTGTATTAAAAATAGTAAAGAGAAGAGAAAAACGTTGTTGATGATTTGAAGTTTATTTTTGAAGTGTAAAAAACATAAAAATAAAGTAGACAAGTTTTGATTAAATATAGAACGAAATACCTATAACAAACCAGTATTACAACATCCACCCTTAATCAAAACTCTACTTAAATCTTATTCAAAAAATAAAAATCTAAGTTTACACTAAGCCTATATCGCTGATACATTTCAAATGTGCGGTCTTACCTAGGCACTTGGTTAAAACATCAGCTAACATATTACTGGACTTAAGGTTACTTAAGGTATACTTAAGGTTTATCACATTATCAGATACTTTTTCTCGAATAAAATGATATTTCGTATCAATGTGCTTAGTTCTCCCATGATGTATGGGGTTATACGCCAAGTTTTGTGCACTCTGACTATCGCTATGTATTGTAACGCTAGTTAACTGGTTGTTGCATACCTCATAGATAAACCGTCGCAAATAAATTGCTTCTTTCGCAGCATCAGTTAAAGCCATGTACTCAGCTTCCGTCGAAGATAATGCAACTGTGGGTTGTTTCCTAGATGCCCACGACAATGGACCATCGGCCAACTTGAAACAATATCTCGTATACGATCGTCTATCTTCAGTGCAATTCGCCCAATCCGCATCAGTATACCCGACAAGGGGTTTTCCGGTCTTCCTATAAGTAACGGAATAATCAATAGTGCCCTTAAGATATTGCAATACTCGCTTAGCTGCCACCCAATGACAATGGTCAAATTTATTATTAAATTGACTTAGATAGCTTACAGCAAACGAAATATCCGGTCGAGTATTTATAGCAAGATACATTAAACATCCTATGAGATTCTGGTAAGGATATTCCATCGATTTATTACCTGTAGAATTTGTAGCGTTCATTTTACTGTGTGCGAGAGGCGTATTGTACTTTTTTGCATTTTCCATGTTGAACTTTTTCAATAAATATTCGATATACGAACGTTGGTTTATACGAATTTCTCCTTCACTGCGAGTAATATTTAAACTTAAATGAAGGAATGAAAGGCAGATAACGTCGTTCGAATATGACGTAAGCCTACCAAGAATAATACAAAATAAAAAACTAATACAATCTCGTGTCACTACTAAAGAAAGCGTCAAATTGCATGAACATCGTAATTGTCAAAATTTATTAAATAATTTTATCAGTTATAATGCCGTCTTGCATTTTTAAACAATTTAAAAGTAGTTCGCAAAATCAAAGAAAAGAAGATGGAATATCTTTTCACAGGTATCTGTTCATTATTTTATTATTTATTTATAATAATATTTTTGCGGTTTGCTCGGAACACAAAACCTCGACAATTATTCATTTGTATACCAGCTTTATGTGAAAATCGGTTACCCTAAATTTGGGGAAATATGCATGAGCTATTTGAGCACTGGTCGATTTATAAATGTATGTCGAAATAAATATATTTAAAAAGTAAATATTTGTATTTATTTAAACCTTAAAAATCAAGAAATACAGCCAATGCATAAACACCTATCGCTGGGATATTATAACCGGGTTAATTGAAAATGTCACGTTTGCCCACGATAAAATGCATGATTGAAAGAAAATATTATATTATATTTTAGTTTCTGTTTTTAGTTTAGCCTACTCACTAAAATGATTTCAATTATAATTTTGCGGATTGCCGACAGCTGCTATTACAAGAGAAAAAAAAATGCACTTTGCCTCGTCTTTTATTATGCGTACCACAAAGGACTGGAATTAATTGTCCGCGTGGGTGTTCCCGTCAGATTATAATGTGGGTGTCTTCAAGTCAAGAGTGAATAGGCTTTTACTAAGTTAGTGTGATTTACCATCCACGACTTCATTACCGCTTACCATCTCAGGTGGTTCTGTGGTCAAACACTAACTTATTCTGCATAAAAAAGTATATAGGTTAATTAAGACAATTAAATATATTTAAGTATTATTTTATATTAAAATAACATTTACATATATTTTGATAAGTGTACTTTTTGATAACTAGTGATGAAATTAAAATCAATTATGATTATCACATTAATTTATTACAACGTAAATTTTTGTCTGGTTTTCTATGCATTTGTTCCTCCTATCTCAGGAACGGCTTAATAAAAGATTCGGTTTTCACTGACGTATTGTAATGAGTTTGGGTTAACATTTAGTGTTTGTTTTATTTGAATCGGTTTACAAATAAAAAAATCACGACAATTTAAAGAATACCATCCCTACTTTTATCGACTGTGGGCTTACCGAAGCGAAGCAAGGGCGTTCACTAGACTAGTAATAAATAATTTGCCAATTTAATTGTGCATAATGTGTTAAGTTGGAAATATGTCAAACAACATTTACAAAATTGCGGGAGTTTGTGACTTTTCATTTGGCATTCTCACACACACAAAGAATTACGTGTCCATACGGTGCCACTGCTAGTTGACATTAAGGTTGTCACGCACACATAGCGAAAAAGTGACTTCACGTCATTCGTTACATTTGTTTGCGAATGTTCCATCTGCCTTTTATTTCCTTCATCTGAGTATTTAAACCTAAATAATAATTTAAAATTCCTAAATCTTTCAACGAAAAATGCTTTTCCAAATCCGATTTGACACTGTCAAATGTCATATCATTTGAGAAACATATTATAATATCGTCAACATATACAGTCATTATGACCAACTCGGAACCAAAAAGTTTTTTATAAACACAAGGCAATCTATTGAAACCTATTTTACATAAAGTTTCATTTAATTTCATATTCCATGCCCGAGGAGCTTGTTTGAGTCCATAAAGTGATCTTTGCAGTAAACACACCTTATCTTCATGGCCTTTCTTCACAAACCCTTGAGGCTGGTACATGTAGATCTCCTCGTGAATATCACCATATAGGAATGCGGTGTTTACATCCAAATGACGCATTTTTAAATTCATTTCCGCAGCAATGGCAAACAAAGTCTAGCCTTGTATTTTGTAACGTTGCCATGTGCGTCCGTCTTCAGTTTGTAAACCCATTTGCATGGAATAATCTTCTTATTAGGTTTATCAACAAGTTTCCACGTATTCAAACTCGTCAGCGAATCGTACTCGTCTTGCATAGCCAACTTCCATTTGTCAGCATCATCAGCTCGACATGCTTCCGCATACGTTTTAGGCTCATTTTCTTCAGTCAAAGTATGATAAGAGAAATAATCAGGAGGTTTCCGCTCTCTCACAGGATATCTTCGATCTTCCATTATCTGTTCATCCATTACAGGTGAATCTGAACTTTCAGGCAGAACATCTGTAGAAGCATCTTGAAAATCTTCTACTGTATCCATTTCCATAGTCTGCAGAGGTAACTCCGTCTCTTTATCAATTTGTTCACTTTCCTGACTTACATTATCCAACAACAGTAACGTAGGAGGTGCAGGGACTGGAACAGCTCTAGATGTACTGGGTTCCTCACAAGATTTATTTATCTTTAAACTATTGAAGCAATCTTCGAAAAAAGTTACGTCACGTGCTTTAATTAATCGCTTCGGGCATTGAGGATCCCTAAACAAATAATTATTTGGTTGATCCGAGTAACCAACAAAAATAGACTGTATCGCTTTCATATCTAATTTCTTCCTTTGACAGTCAGCAACATAAATCAAAGCTCTACATCCGAAAACTCTAAGATGGCTTAAATTAGGCTTAAAGCCATACCATTTTTCGAAAGGTGTTAAACAGCCTAAGGCACGGTGCGGGGACCTATTTTTCAAATAAACAGACGTTTGTAAGGCGTCTTCCCAATACGCTTTGGAAAGCGAACACTCTGCCAACATAGAGCGACATTTTTCGACAACTGACCGAATAGTCCTTTCTGCCACACCATTTTGTTGTGGACTATATGGGACTGTAGTCTGGTGTACTATACCTTTTGATAATAAATAATCATTTAATTCTTTGTTGACAAACTCGCCTCCGTTATCCGTCCTAATAGCTTTAATTTGAGCTCCAGTTTGCCTTTCCACTAATGATTGAAAAACGCAAAATTTTTCTTTGACTTGACTTTTCGAAGAAATAAAATATATGAATATAAAACGTGTAAAGTCGTCTACAAATAATAAAGCATATTTATTACCTTGCATGGACGTTTGTGACACTGGTCCACAGACGTCACTATGCACCAACTCTAGTATTGAAGTCGCAGGAGAATAGGTTATCTTTTTGAACGGTTTTCGAGCTTGTTTCCCTTGTAAACATGCTATGCAACTGTGTTTATCTATTTCTTTATAATCTATACCTAGACGACAATCCCTTAGCTGGTTTATACCGATGCGACACAGATGACCCAAACGCTTGTGCCATAACTGGTACCTAGTCAGAGCGGAGTCAGAGTGCACATCACAAGCCAATTCGCGAGGAATATTGACAGTACAATCTAATTTGTACAGTCCTCTATGGGGCGAACCGTGAAGAATAGAGTCACCTACAAAAGAAAAAGTATCAGAATGAAAGAAATTACAACCGTTTTTATCAAAAAGTACAGTTAAACCTTTCTGAACAGCATTATAAACAGAAATTAAATTACAATTTAAAGAAGGAACATACATTACGTTATTAATACTATTTACAGTGGACGCAGTGTTTATAGAAACATCTCCTATTCCGCCACAGTCAACTTCATTTCCATTCGCAATTGTAATCTTTTTATTAGATTCATACGGTCTAATGTTCAGAAACCATTCCAACTTCGAAGACATATGTTTAGTGGCTCCCGAATCAATGATCCAACAATCATCGCTGGAATCAACTTTAGTACCGAGTGCAACTAGTGACTCCTCAGTCTTCTTTTTGCTCTTCTTCAAAGGGCAATCAGGCCGTTTATGTCCTGGCTCATTACAATCATAGCAAATTATGGGTTTCTTCTTCTTAGTTTTATTTTTAACTACTTTGGACCGTAAAGCAGAATCATTATTTGTCGTTTCGTTTAATTTCGACATTTCATTAAGAAGTTTAGACTTCACCAACTCCGTTGTCACTTCAATATTGCTATTTTCAAGTGCCATAATCAAAGCATCATACCTTGAAGTGAGACCTCCGAGTAAAATAGCAGCTATAGAGGCATCTTCCACATTTTTACCAATATCCGCCAAATCTTGTACTGTAGACATCACGGCATTAATGTAGGCTTCTATATTTTGAAAGTCACTGAGGCTCAGCCTATACAACTTCCTCTCTAAGTTAAGACGACGACCCATGCCTCTGTCCTCATATGCATTCCGTAATGCTATCCAAGCCTCTGACGCTGTTTTAGCATTTCTTACATGCGTAATAGCAGAACCTTCTAATGTGAGACATATCTTGGTCAATGCCTTTTTATCATTTTTTATCAGGGTTGCACTAGATATAGTGTGGCCTTGGGGATACCCGTCAACAGCTTCCCATAAGTCTTCATGCATCAGATAATTACGCATTTTAAATTTCCATATACTGTAACCATCTCGACTGCTAAGACTAAATGAGGGCAGGGAGGAACTATAGCCTCTTACCGTAGCAGTATCTCCACTTTGAAGTGCCATACCAAAATCTGACGTACAAGGAAACTAATGATATTTTCACTTCCCGATAAAATGTTTTTCAAAAAATCACATCAATACATTAATCTACGTTCACTTTAGCTATTATTTTCGTGCTGATAACGATTTTGTTGTATTTTTGTATGAAAAATAGTAAAGAGAAGAGAAAAACGTTGTTGATGATTTGAAGTTTATTTTTGAAGTGTAAAAAACATAAAAATAAAGTAGACAAGTTTTGATTAAATATAGAACGAAATACCTATAACAAACCAGTATTACAACAGTATGGTGGTGTAGTAAATTAAGCCAATGATAGGCAGTGGTTTGAATTGCCTCCTACGCCCGGGGTTATTTATTGAAGTCATGTCAAAATCAGAAATGAATAATCCCTTTGACTACAAAGGAAAATACAGTGAATAAACGTACTTATATTAAACCATTAATTACAATGATTATTATGATTGAATAGAATAAACAACGTAAATCTATATAATTGAATTTATGTCATTTTATTTTACTTTATTGTATTTTACATTTAACAGACACAAACATAATGATGATACGATGCTCTTTATTTTCGCAATACACATTATTTATTTAACTTAAATTTTCACATTCTTTATTACCTATATATCATTTGCCACACTATGCTTTACTTTATTATCACGCTCTTTATTCTCCCAAATGTAACATTTTCAAATTTGGCACACACTTCATAACGGATACGAAACGAGAGTGAAAATGGGTTAAGATGCGGAGTGTACATAATTAATCTGGCCAAGGCCGTCGCCGGGTTTCGACGCCTCAAAGAGCGAGAGATACGGCAGTGTGTAAGGGCTCTTAGCCGTTAACGAACCATCCCAGATTGTAATACTGTTGGTACAAAGCTAAGTCAATGCCTAAGTAAATGTGACTTGTTTTCAAATAAAGTGGATGATATATTGGTATAAGTTTTATTTTATTTGAATACTCAATGCCATAATTACAACAACTCTGCCTGCGAAGCTCGGATTTCCGGCTTTAATTCCCGGCCAGGGCACACATTTTTCTAAGAGAAAGATGCGTGGATCTCTAAGTATTTAGTTTTTTTTATGGAAATAGCCGGCAAACGAGCTGATGATCCACCTGATGGTATGTGGCTATCGTCGCCCATGGACATCAGCAACACCAAAGGCATCACTGATGCGTTGCCGTACAAGAAAGAGAGAAGAAAAAGAAAGAAAGAACTGGCTCTCAGGCCCCCAGCCGGAACACAACGAGACGTTTGGCGGATTAGCAGATATTTAGTATTTTTATTAATTTACTTAGGATGTTAACTTGATTTAAATCGATCGACCTATCGAGATTCGAATAACTAAATAGAAAACATAGAATAGCTGGTATTAACGGTAGCCTTACCGTTAAATGTTTATTTTAATAATATGCGATTTTAATCAAAACCGCGGTTTCCTAACGGACCAACTACGTACGCACAACTAGACCGCGTACTAGTTTCCGTCCGCGGCCCGCGTAATGCCCGCCTTCCATGGCGAGCGGAGCGGACTCTGTACTAACTCTCTAAGGGTTCTCCAGGACATAACAATCCATGAACCGATGAAATTGAAAAATACATTTCCATCACCAGAAGAAAATATTTCCTGAACAAAGGACCATGATTCATACATTATAATTATAATACCTAACATGAACTTCTTTGCCAACATTATACTGTCTTACACTAATGGAAAGCTAACTTTTTCCATCCATAACATAAACAAAACATAGGTTTCGAAGGTAACATGGGAATACAACTTTGTAATATACAACGAAGAAACAGTATAGTACATATCTACTCATGTTTAAAAATTACCAGTGGGTAAGAAATTGAGGATTTTTGATAAGCTATAATATTGTAAAAATTGGCTACTTCCACTTACAAACAAGGAATAAAATGCATTCTTAAATAATGCAAGCTTGAATCAGTGGACCTAGAAGCATGAAAGTACTAAGAAGAAAGAACTAAGAAGAGTACTAGAAAAGGGTTTTTAAAAATTTTGCCCCAGTCATGCTGAGGCTGAGGCTTTTTTGATGGTCAAAAGAGCAGAGTATTAAAAAACTTATATGCCAATATAATACATTATATACCAGCTACACAAAACGTAAAAGTACCGTAAAAGCAATTGAATTATTTTTGTAAAATTTCATATTTTGTTTGCTTGCAAACTTGTATTGAAAGTTGAAAGAGAATTTTAAAGTTTAGAAAAGCAGTCATCTGGGACGGTTAACTCAAAAGATCTTTTTATAGAACAGCTGAAAAGAGACGATGCCGATAAAATGTTTAGGACGTGTTGTCTCACGCGCGAGTTTCTGTGTATTCAAGTTATTGTATTATTATGGCATCATGGAGCGTTAAAAATTGATTGCAAATACTTCAAAGACATTTAAGGCATAAATTAATCATTTATGGTAAAATAACAATTTATTAACCTACAGCCTTTTAATTTAAGGTTTCTAAAATTCTTTATACCATAATCCCTATTACTATTTTATAAAGTTCTAATAAGCTTACTACGCCTAATTTGGTTAAGCCGTTTTTAAGGTTATTGGAAACAAACGGACAGGTAAACAGTCAAAAAATAAGTATAATATGTTTTATATAATTGATTGCGTTTATAAATACTCCTTGGTATGGTACGGTAGTGGTATTGGTACCGTATGGTACATCCAAAAAGCTGTTACTATTTGTGGGTCAACGTTTCCAAAAATGTTACTAAATTGTTGCTAAATTGATTAACATTGTTCAACATTTCGAAAAAGTTAATGCTTGATACAGAATGTTACTTCTTTTTATTTATTTTTTGGTGGCGTCGTGAACGCGTTCAGCAACATGAATTCAACAAACAACACACGATCAAAATTATATGTATAACATAATGATGTCGTGTTGCAAAATATCGCTACAAAAACGAATTGCACTCTAGATGCACTACTTTTATTATAATCTATAATATGCATATACTTTATAATCTAGTTCAATAATGGGTGTTAATGCAAATTACCGGCATGTGGCCGGGAATGAAATCAGGATCCTGTGCTTGTTAGATCCGGCGCCCATAACATTGTAGTCAGACCTGGCCCGCATCTTGCTGAATATTACCTAACGTTCAATAAAATTGTATGGAGTAGCGTCCATTCACGTAGCGTGATTATAGTTTTATACATATGTACATGAAATACCATTTCCGTTACACCACTTATGTGGGCATCAGGCTTAAGATAGACTACTACAGAAGTACAAGATCGTCACTGAAATACAAGCTCACTGGCCCAGTACCTACTACAGGTAAGTACTACCTGGTACACTTACTACAGGTACTTAATGTACAGGGTTGCCAGGAAGTTTATTAATATAATATAACTAGCTGACCCGGCGAACTTCGTATCGCCTGACAAGCTATTTTTTTTTCTAAAATAAAAGTAGTCTAAGTTACTCCTTGTTACATCAGCTATCTACCAGTGAAAGTCTCGTTAAAATCGGTCCAGCCATTTCAGAGATTAACCGATACAAACAGACAGACAGACAAAAAATATATAAAATGTTGTTTTGGTATATGTACCGTGTATACATCCAAATGAACTTAGTAAAAATCGGTTATTTTAATATTACAAACAGATACTAAAATTTTATTTATTTGTATGTAGTATGTATAGAGTGTAGAAGATAATAATCATGATTATTACTCATTACTAAATACATACAACACGGCTACAAATTTTCCCCGAGAGTAAGATCACGGTAAAGATAGATATCATTACCGTGGTAAGAGTGAAGTTGAAATAGTTGCTGAGCTCGTAGTATCTTCGCTGTTATAAATAGGGAAATATGAAATGACATCGTCTTGTTTTTTAGTTCTCAGACGTCATCACCACTCCCGCGGATGTAATATCATGTAATGAGGATAGTTGGTAGAAAATATACAAGAAATCGCGTTGGAAACTTGCCTCAAACGATCTATTTACACTTGGAAGCATGAGTTTCAATGGCATGAACGACATTAGGAAAGCATTTTGTATGTTCAGCTATTGTTTGATAGCGAACGCTGCTCAAGGCAATAGTGTAACGATGCATCGGTACTTCATTTTATATGTGAACCTAAGACTGAAGTCTTATTTTAAAAGTAAGTTTGTTAGTGTGAATAATACAAAAAGTACTAATTTAATAAATTGTTTAGTGCTAAAATGTATAAGTATTATTGTACAAAGTACGTTTAAAAGAAATAATTATTTTTGAAAGGGAATCATTATAAAAATACAATTTATATAACGTATGTTTAATTTAATAATTAATTAATTTAATAATGAAAACTGTTAATATAGTCTATAAACCTTTTATAATCTATGTCGCAGTATCGTTTGCTATCGGAAGACCTAATAATTATCTCTTCCAAAGTATCACTGAGGTTTATTACATTTTTACATAAAGCAGTTCAGAGCCTGTAATGTTAAATTCGTAAATATAAATCTTTATCTATCTATTTCTTTATATTTTACCAATTTTGACGACCCTGTAACCTAGTTGATAGCGACCCTGCCTGCGAAGCGAGGGTTCCGGGTTCAATTCCCGGCCAGGGCCGATATTTATGTGGCAGATAAATATTTGTACTCGGGTCATGGGTGTTATTGTGATGTGTTTTAATATGTGTCGTCCATGCCACCCGCGACACAGGTGAACACCTCCTGCGGGGGTATGAATGTGCAAGCGTTTTATTTATTCACTAAAAAAGCTAGAAAACATTCTAATGAAGGAAAAGCGTTTCTAGACATGGAAGTGGGATTTGGCTGGATACCTATATACCTACATGAATACCTACTATATTTTTACCGGGAAGTTTTGGAAAACCTTCTGTCGTTTAGTCCCATCATTTCATATACGAAAAGTTAAAGACATTATTAAGAATCAATAATAACAATAATAATTAAAATGAAAAAAACCTATGTAATTGGTAACTAGGAGTAAAATTTACTCACCTAGCATTCTAAAAAAATCGTCTTATCTGAGACGAGTAACCACCCTCGCTTTAATTCGGTTTTCTTATTTTTTACACCTTGGGTTACATTATTGGAGTTTTATTAAGGAACCCAAATTTTTTTGAAAATATAATATAGCCTATGTTACTCGGGGATAGTGTAGCTTCCCAACAGTGAAAGAATTTTTGAAATCGGTTCAGTAGTTTCGGAGCCTATTTAATGCAAACAAAAAATCAAATCTTTCCTCTTTATATATTAGTATAGATGTGACGTGCGGTAGTGTCGAATTACCGTACTTAACTTGCGGGGGGAGAGATGAGGAAAGCACTTGTGGACCCCCGTAAAATTACGTAGGTTATCATTCTGATCTATGATTGAATTTCATTCATGTAGTCTGCTATCTATATTGATGCAACTAGAATATACTCTCTGAAACATAAAAGTCATTTGTCATTGCTATAATTTTTAATTTATTGTTCGTACAATCATGAATATTTTAACTAACTTCAAAAAGCAGGAAATTATCAATTCGTCGCGTATACATGTTTTTATTTCTTTGCTCAACCAATTTCAATGATTTAAACGGTATTGAATACGGGATTGCTTCAATTTGGTCTTATTATCAACAAGTGCACGATATGATGATGGGTGCCGGAGATACAGAGTGGAACTCCTCAACCTACGGTTCGACTTTTTATTTAAAAGTTTTTTTAATGGATGTCGTCCGAATACTATTAAAAAACATCACAAAAGTGAATAAACAGGCTCACGAGGCCCGTGTTTTTTCCTGAAGTAAGTAGGTCTCGGCCGCGGTAATTAACGCTTTCAGCCCAACCTTGTACCCGATAGAGACCCGACGCGCTCATTCAGTTTTCATGAGAATTCCTTTTAGTATTTTTACTCGTTAATTTTTTGTTAAAATTAAATTGTCGGCTTGTTTAGGTAAAATAAAAAAGCTGCGTAATATTAAATAATGCCGAAATTGTGGAATAATTTAGTTTCAATTAGGAAATATAATTTATTTATTTAAGTATTTTAAGTAGTTAATTAATAAAGGTGAAAGATGTCTTCCAAAAAGTGTTGTTATGCTTGAGTCTAGGTCAATCTACCCTGCAATTGGTGCACGTGTTAAGGCAATAATGACAGGTTTCTAATGTTGGAGGTAGATTAAAGCCCTAATTTCCTTCTTGACGAGTAAGGCTTGCTGTTCACGGCGCTTCATTTGACGATTGCATCCAAGTTGCATAGTGAAACAGACAATAGGGAAGCGCGACGATGCCGCTCCGTGGTCAGATTTCGTATTTTTATTTCGCAAGATGCAAGTAAGCGACCAGCAAGCGACAACTAAAAAAAGCTTGCATTGATGCGCTTCTACGTGGTCTGTTAACGTCGCCCATTGAAATCAGCAACAACGGCAAAAAGAAAAATGAAATACGAGATAAATTACTATCAGATAAGTGACCATTTTGTTTGTCGTCTCCAGTTTAAAAATCGGTCCTTGTAAATTCATCTTAAAACCTATTTTTGAGAATTTTTTCACTTGTCCCACTCCAATCGTTTAGCCGGCAAGGGGGGGACGACGACTTTAACGTCTAATATTTCGCAATTACAAAAATAGTCTTAAAATACCCATAATATTTTTGAAATACCTTTTCAACCATACCCCACACTATAGGGTACGCGACGAATAAAAAATTCATCCTCACGTTACCTGTAGGGGAGGTACCCTGAAAAAAAATGTTTTTCAATATTTTATTCTACGATTCTGGAGTTTTAATAAATATGTATGTATATTCATGCCAAATTACAGCTCCCTACCATTAAGAGTCTCGGCGCTTTGCTTCGGACAGACGGAAGGACGGACAGACATGACGAAACTATAAGGTTCCGATTTTACTTCGGAACCCTAAAAAGAGAAAAAGCGACATAAATATTTACTCTGAACTTTTGCACTGGTAATAAGAAATATACTCGTAGTAGATAATAATATAAGCAATTAGGTAAACGTAATCTATGACGAAGAGAAAAGATTAGACGCGTTACAGAAAACTTGAGTCTACGCCTACGTAGAGGGAACATATGTCTACGGCGTGGCGTAGAGAGTACTGTAGCTCACGTCGTAAAAGGTATATCAGGAAAAATACTACAACAATAGATTTGTATATTCACTGCTAGCAAAAACACTTTACCCCCTTTTCTCTTCTGCTTGTAGATAATCTTAAAGATTAAACACGGATTAGACACGGACAAACAACGTGCACGTAATTATATTTAATTACGTGCACGTTGTTTGTCCGCGATGGACTCCTAAAGTACTAAACCGATTTTAATCAAATTTGCACAACGTGTGCAGTTTACATCTCAAAAAAAAACTTTTGACAGAACGAAGTCTGTCCGGGCTGCTAGTATTCTTATATTTCTTCGTTATAATGGTACAGAACTGCTGTATTCGTAGTTACAAGGAAAAATTAGAAAAACGTTTATAATGAGAGTATCATTTTTTATCACTTTTCTCCGAAACTATAAGAACTATACAGTTAAAAGAAAAAAAACAATAAATTTTGGGGGTTCCCCATACATAGAACTGAAACTAAAAATTTTTTTTTCATCAAACCCATACGTGTGGGGTATATATGGATAGGTCTTCAAAAATGATATTGAGGTTTCTAATATAATTTTTTTCTAAATTGAATAGTTTGCGCGAGAGACACTTTCAAAGTGGTAAAATGTGTGTCCCCCCCTGTAACTTCTAAAATAAGAGAATGATAAAACTAAAAAAAATATATGATGTACATTACCATGCAAACTTCCAACGAAAATTGATTTGAACGAAATCTAGTAAGTAGTTTTTTTTAATACGTCATAAATCGTAAACCGCAAAAAATATCGATCAAAGTTACACCGAACTACAAGAACTTTTATATTATGTTACTTGCTGCTACGGAACCCTTCATGGGCGAGTCCGACTCGCACTTGGCCGCTTTTTTTTTAAATGTGAAATTCAATAGTAATTATGGTTACATTTTGATACTAGGAGAAGAACAGTAAAATTAATTAAGCGTTTGTTACTTATTTCTATATAATCACATTCTAAAAGTTCAATCTAATAGCAACGCTAATCTTACTACTCGCTCTCTGACACTGCAAATAAGAGACTTAAATACTTCAAAGGAATTTCAAGTGCATTCTAAAAGACTAGCACTAAGATGGCAGCGAATGTTAATATCATGTACGGTCAGCAAAAGAAATCGTTATGCATGCAGGATATAATACAAAAACGTTCCGTAATGTTTTATATACAGCCCTGTAGCCTAGGTGGTAGTGACGCCGGGGGACAGATATTTTTGTGACAGATAAATATTTGCACTCAGATCATGGGTGGTGAATGTGCTGCTGTGTTATTTGTGTTGTCCATATCACCCGCGACGCAAGGAATCCTACTGCGGGGTATGAATATGCAATCGTTTATCTACAGAATGTTTGTGTTATTTGATATTAACATTGATATGTCAAATGTTACTAACATACGTAAGGCATGCTTTTCCTTTGCTGAAGCAAGTAATCATTAATTTATAATCCATACATAACTTTGAAAATTAGGTCGCAAGCAAGATTCGAACTTGTGTACAGAGTTCGAGACACCAAAAAGGCAACGTTTGAACAATTAGGCTGCTATTCCATTTACTTACAGAGATTCAAATACATATTAAAAAGTATACGTATTTAATTAAAAGCAGTATTAAGTAGCTATGGCATTATTAGTTCAGCACTTTATTTTTACTAGAATAACAGATAAGAGGTTTCAAAGTCGCGTCAGAGATGTTGCTACGGTATATTTTTTCATACGACTTCGTTAAAAACACTAAAGATAATATTATGTCCACATTCTTCACACCAGTGCGCTTTCATGATTATTAAACTTCGTATTTACCTTTCAAATCATCTTACGTCAAACGTAGGGGTGTAATATTTTTGAAGTGAAAATTTCTTTAGCATGGTTGTGATTTGAAAATTGATGAAACGAAAAAGCGAAAGTCAAAAGAGACAGACACATAAATTCATAAGATTTAACGTGGGAGAAAATGCAATAGGAATCATTATACAGTGTTTCTTATGTTCGTTGTTCTCTTTGTGTTACTTTAAAAAGTGCTAAGTTGTATTCATAGATTAAGGTTAAGGTTTAAGATTCTTTATTTCTCAGAAGATTTACAATCGCTTATTGAGAAATTAAATAACATACAATACATATTTCATTAGTAAAACGAGTTGGCGCGGGGAACCTACAATTATCATCTTCCCGAAATTTTACATTCGTTTCATTATCTTGAAACCAAAATTTTTGAAGATTTCACTACCACGTATGAATTGCACACATTTAATTTTTTTATTTTTTTTTGTATATTATTAGTAGGCAATATTCCTGGCATATTTATTGTTTTAACTAATTCTTGAATTACTCTAGGGTGTTTTATGTTAGTAAGAGTAAGTTAAAAAGGAATGATGCCCCTAAAATTTTAGTTATTAACAATGTTAGATGTGTTTGTCGCCTTAATACTGGAGTCGCCAGTCGCCACCGGCCAGCTCCTCGTTGTTTGCAGTGAAACTACATTTCAGGTTCGTTGAAAACTTAATTAAGACTTCGACATCAGAGCTCTACCTTTGTTGATATAATGTAGACCATGGCCTGTTTTATCATTTCGCTATTAATTTAGCTTTTAACATGAATTAAATGAACCAACAATAATAAATTATATTTGAAACACTCAGAAGCTGTTTAGCTAAACAAGTTCGTCGGATAATTAATGTGAACACACGTAATTTTTTTGTATATAAAATGTATTATCTGTAGTAGAGTGACGTGGTTAAAAATATGATAGAAAAGAAATAATTTAGTCAAAACTCATAATATTTAGATATACTAATACATCAGTACTATAAGGGGATCATAATAATAAGAAGTAGGTAACATAGGGAAATTTTGGAAATCATGGTATAACCATTTTATGTGTTAGATTATTTATGAATTCGATTAACCTATAAACAGAGATGACTTGGCGCAATTGCCTTATCCATTGTTCAGCAGAATGATGGGGAGATTAACTGTATTCAAAGACGGATATAATCTTTTACTTCCCTGATAGTGATAGTAAATAAGCAAAAAATGACAATTTTTATTAGGGGGGGGAAGTACTTCAAAATGCATTAGAATCGGCAACAATATCGTTAAAAAGTTATTTTTTTTTCTTAAAGGAAATAACTCTCTAATTGGTATTTCATTTTAACTGCTGCTTTTAGCTTCATGTTACCTCTTTCAATACTTTGAGGTTAGGTACTAAATAATACTCATACCAATTATTATATTTAATCACTCTAGTTTGGCTTAAGGAAACGAAACGTATGTGAAGTTAGTAATTATTATTAAGCCTAATTTAGCTTAAAAAATAATGGAATTTTGCCAAAATCTAAATCCTTCTTTTGTCAAATTTCTTTATCTGAATTTATCTTCAGTTTCAAGCATCAGTTGTTTCGGCAGTTTGTCTAAGGATGAAACGTGATACCTATTAAAAGCCAGCTACTTATTCATTGAATTGGCATTGTCAATTATTCGAACTTCGTCGGTTTCGCAAAAGGTCGGATTTTCATTTTGTCGGTTTCAGTACAGTCAATAATATATATAAACTGCATTTTTAAGAATGAGACTTGAAACAACACACAACATTGTAAACTGCTATTTGATTGAAATTTTTGCTTTAGCCACATGACGATAGGTTTCCTCTCAATATCATGACGCAAATCCAATTATGAAGTGACTTGCAAATTTGTCTCCACTCCTATCTGGAGCCGACTAGCTATATAGTTTTTCTTTTGAACTTAGAGATGAATATATTCAAGGTACTCATACATACACCCGCACATATAGTATACGTAACATATACACACACATACGTGCGCTTACTTCAAAACGTTTTACTCATGGCGCTGTGCTTGGAAGGTAGACTGTGAATTAGGTATGAATCTAATGAATATGCGCAGCTCTAACGAAGCTAACTTTATAGTCTGTTCGATTCGTAAGCTTTCAGCGCTTAATGGTTTAATTTCAAATTCCTAGCACATGTGCCTCTAGTTCTGTATGACTAATATCGTAAGAAAATTAAACGACAAAGTGCAAGTAATGGGGATGCTTAAATATACTAGTAAGTTAGTACTAAATAGAAGTGCTTTTGGATCGTAATCATATGAAGTTCTATGACTCAGATCGGTTTATTTATAATGAAGAAAACCCGAATGAAAATTATATTTCCTACACCTAGGGTTGCCAGGCGTCCGGGTAAAGCTGGACATGGTTAGGCTTTTTGAATGCGTGTCCGGCCTTTATCGGTGTCTGGCTTGTCCGGCTTTGTTAGGCTTTTTACATTTTACCAACTTATAAGAAACATATACAAGGACTACACCCCAAATAAATTTACATTTTT
This sequence comes from Thymelicus acteon, assembly GCA_951805285.1. Taxonomy (NCBI): domain Eukaryota; kingdom Metazoa; phylum Arthropoda; class Insecta; order Lepidoptera; family Hesperiidae; genus Thymelicus; species Thymelicus acteon. The sequence continues at coordinate 7,935,203 of OX638213.1, read as the reverse complement.
AAAGGGGTTTATATGAATAAAAATATGGGTATTGGGCAATTTCGAGTAGCTTGAATTACGCATTTTCCCTTTTCCACATTTAGCCTTAAACGCTTAATCTGCTTAACACAACAGATAAGTCGAAACACAGAATCTCTTTCCACGTACAATTTCCTTTCAAAACACCCCTACACTGATCTCAAATTGAGCCAATGTGTACAGCAGTATCACAAGTACCTACTCTGAGAGTACAATTATTTAGCCAACAAACGAACCAATTTCGTGACAGCGATTTGCATGCGAAAGCCCCAAGCTTTGAGAATTTTGTGTCGGCGGGATACAACATGGACGTCGCGCACGGACTAATTAAAACTCTAATCGGCCTGAGTCTCCCCATACTTACTCTTCAATGCGGGTTAACTAAAATTAGTTCTCACGCGCATCTTTTGATAGTCAAGTGATATTGGCGGTACGAAAAATTGATATGAAAGATTACGGTGTGTAAGATCATATAAACGATAAAGTGCACTGTATGTATGGTATGTTACGAGCTATTTATCGAAATTATTTTGGGTTATTTAAGTTATTTTTTTCAAAAGATCCTATTAATCCATAACGGCCATGTCCACAGTTGCTTTATACTATAAAAAACATCGTGATATAGTACTTACTTCGGAATTAACTGCGAATTGTCCGTTAATGTGTATGTAATATGTAGGTACAATGTTTATTCAAAAGCTAAGGAAACATTCACATATGCTACTTAAATTCATCCGTTTACATGTAATTACGTAAATGTACAAATACATATTATGACGAAATATAAAAAAATACCCTTTCATGTCAATTGATGTTTGCAACGCACATTACTATTTTTACAACAATAAAACTTTGTTATAGGACGCATAGAAACAAAATGATTAAATAAATAGCTTAGCAAATTAGCAGGCATGCTTACGGAGCCCGAAGTGTACAAAAACTAAACCCTCCAAATTTGAGGCATGAAAGGGCGCGCGGTAAATTACCATAATTAATTAGCTTTTGGGTCAAATATCGCTTAACGCAGCACGTCAACCGTGCTCTATAAAAAATGTGGGACGAACCGGTAAATTGCTCTTTTGTTACCACCTTGAATTAATGTTAAGCGATTTTACTGGAATGTGCTGTTTTTTATGATAATAGGTGGCTGAGCAGGACAGATGGCCGGGTCAGATGATGGTGGCATGGTCAATACCGTGTTGCCAAGGATTCATGATTTTGATGGCATTTTATTAGTTTAGTATCAAAATGTTCTGTGATATAATATAATAGGTAACTAGAATGTCATTTTTGTAAAGGAATTAATTATGTAACTTCAATAATGATAAATTATCTTAAATACTCTGATACTAAAATATTTATAAGAAAATTATGCGCTATAATTACTATGGAAAGGTTTTATTTAAGATTGAACTTTTAGTAACTAATTGAAGCACTTGAAAATGTTTTAATCGTGGAACTGGAGAGTGGAAGTTCCTCAATATTTTACGTAGACGTCTGAAGTAGGTACTTAATGAAATCTTTGTAATAACGATCTCTTTCACAAATATTAATAGGATGTTTTTGTCGTATCATTAGCTCTACCAAAAACACACTTGGATTTATTTAATGTAAAATAGCCGACAAATGAGGAAACGCAGACGTGTCACCTGATTTAGTTTATTTCGTCATAATGGTATTATTATCTTACCGCGAAGCCTGGCTACGTCTGTCTTCAAATATTCGTTCACTGTCTGCCTTATGTAATCTATGAGACAGGCTGTTCTGAATTAAAAGTACGGCATAGCGTGGGAGTTTGACGTCTGTCAGCGATTTGGTTAAACCACGGAAGACATAATTAGTACCAACTTATAATAGTAGTTATACTGCTCGCTCTCATGTGTAATTACCACGTGGCCACGTGGTCACCGTCGCCTACGGATTTTTGTGTCACCAATGACATCACCAATGCATTGCCGGCCAAAAATAAGGCCTAGGACCAAATCATTTCAGAATCCGACCAAGCAAGCTTATGGAACAAATAGAATTAAGTCTGTTACTAAATTAGTAAAATGTGTTAATTGATGAATGTATTATCTACTTACATAAACGCCGCAAATGCCGTATCATGACAGAAAACGTTTAATTTCTGTATTCTTTACCATTTACAAACATTAAGAACATAATCGTCATCATACATGTAATAAAACTGTAACTAAATGATGTCTGCACAATTATTTTTAAATTTTTCGTCGGTTTGTCTGTGGGGTTGTGGTTTGTTCCGGCTAATCTCAGAATCGGCTTAACCGACTGGAATGCGATTTTCATTTAGTGTTTGTTTAATTTCAATTGGGTCACAAATAAAAAAGATATGTCATTTTAAAGAATTAATATTTTTTCTACTGTGCGTACTAAAACAGGTGTCTGTATAATAATTATTTATGCAGTGAAATGCTTCACGAAGGTGTTAAAGGAAACCGCAATCCACTACTGTTATGGAAGACTGTCAGACAATCCTGGTCTGACGGCAAACACTACGGAAACTAATTTGCTTACATATAACTTATTGACTGTCGATTGTTTTAAGCGCTAATTTGTTATTTCAGACATACTGTAAAATTTTATTAGAATAGTATTATTCCTCGCTTTGCAAAAATGTTCAGACGTGGAAATTATTATTTGCGAATCGACTGAACATAAACACACACTTAATATTAGATACACTAAGCTTACTATATTTTATAACTTTTCTTCATCGAAATAGGTTATGGGGTTGCTGAGGTTGACCGGCTTATAAATTCGGTTAGTTATAATATAACCGACTTCGAAAAAGACGAAGGTTTTCAATTCGGTTCATGGGCGTTCAACATTTTGGGTTACTAAAAAAACGCTGAATAAAATTCACGGGATCAACTTCAACCGCTGTAAAATAAAATTAATATGAAAAGTGTTAATTAAGATTGTAGGAATGATGTACTCGTTTCTATAGTAATACCACGAAACGTATGTATGCTTATCCATATCTACCTAACTCTTGTCATCTAAAGGACTGTTCTATCCACTCCCTTCTTTAAAGACACTCGACTTTGTGTTGCTATCATACAACTACTTGTAATACTCTTCTACGCGATGGTATTATACCGAGAAATAATAAATAAAATTTTGAAATCTTAGAAACAAATACGTTTATCAAAAGCCACAAAAGCTTTATATTTGTGCGCTTTGTCTGTATAGTATATTTTGTATCCATTATTACACATTATTACACAATAACTTGTTATACACCCACTATCACAATCCACATTATATAATTTTTTATCACATTCAATTTTTTCATGATAACTGAGTAAAAGTTTTGAATAAATAAAGTGTTAGTAACAGCTAATTGCCATTGTAACTAAATACCTGATCTTTCTAGGAAGGTTAATTCCCTGCAATCTTATTTAATTTCGAAACGATGGATTTTTACCCACTAGTTCAATGAGAGTCGACAACTCGCCAAGCTGAATTAAAGTCTTTGCGTGATCCCAGAACAAATTGGCCGGCTAATGAGAAAGCTGAGCGTGGGTGGAGGGATTACCCCTAAATGAATCAACGTACGTCTAAATGAATCAAAGATTCTGAGACCCCAGATTTGGTACCATCATGCTCACTAGATAACACACGCCTATGTTTTTTTGTAATTTGCACCGAGTGTGGCTTTTAGCTACCCACAAACACGTACTCTGTGAGAATGGGTACCTATTTGAGATTGCTAGGAAAGAATGCCAACATTTGAGACCATTGTTTGGCATCTTTCTTTTGAGCGCAATGTTTTTGTTACAGACTTTCTTGTGGTATTTTAATTTGGAGTATTTGACGATGACTTTTAAGACGGTTTTATTTGGTTTTGTGTAAAAAGTTTTATTAATAGTTCACAATTTCTCTAGTACCCACAGACATATATCAAGAATATACATGTCTGTGCTAGTATCAACCTCAGGTCAAAGTTTATTTCTCTCTTGTCATTAAGATTGACTCACTAATGGCCGGTTTCTGAAGTCTCCAGTTAAATGATCAACAGCTATTGAATCAATAAAGTTAAACTTAAGTTATGTATTCGATAACTGTCACTGGGTTTCTGAACACGCGAGCGGCCTTTCAATAACTATGAATTCAATAACGAGTACCTAAAACTGCCACTAGATGGCTCTCTTCAAAATGATAAGTTTCAATGGGATATATTATCACTTTCATATTCACTTTTATTATATCTAGCCCGTTATATTGACGATTCCCTTCAGCTACAGCCAGGCCAGCCAAGCCGACGCAGCCAGATGGTGAAGGGAATACATCAATTGTATTAAAGTGTAGCCATTGCCATAACAATACTTTTTGGATAGAAGTACCTAAAGAATAAATTGTAAGATTGACGGTCGGGTTGTCATGGATACAATATTATTGATGAATGTCAATGGCAAAAATAAAAAATTGTTGGATTGATTTCATTAATTTTTTAAGTATTTAATTTAACACGTTGCATTGGCGATTTCTCTGGTATTGCTCATGTCCACAGGCGACCGTAACCACTTACTATCAGGTGGCCCGTATGCTTTTTCATCTCCCAAATGTTGAAATGAAACGTCAAATAAAGTTATGGAACCTATAAACGGCCATCTTGGGTTAGATAAGTTGATCCTAGTTTAAGCTGAGTTTATGTATTATCGCAGTGCTCAGAAACGCTTTTTCGGAAGTTATCGACCCGTTAGCGTTATTGAATAGATAAACTCCCGTCAAAAGGACCTCAGAAACCGAAGTAGTGTATTAGTGGTAGTTTTTAATACAAGATGTCTCATAAGTATGAGATTATTTACACAATTTTCCCATGTTAAAACAATACTAACCATACTGATAAAATTGAGTATTTTCTTGTGTCTTCATTATTTTCAGTTTTACGAGCGACGACTTTACCTTCCAATACTGCTTTTTTACAGCCAGCTTTTATCAGACATTCCAATATTACAAAGTGCCTTGCAATAATATACGTACCGCTATAGACCTACCGGTATTCGGAGTTCAGTTCATGCAATAGAAAAACTAAAACCTTATAGGATCACTGTTTATGTGACACATAATTTGTATTTGAGATGTAATTTGAAAATTAATAATATTATTTTAAAGATAATCAAGATATTTCCCAAAACAACAAAATTAATTTGTTTATAATGACACAAGTTTAAATTATTAGTTAACATGTAACATAAAATGTTACTTCATCCATAAATTAATGTACCTGTTGTGGATTATAACTGTAGAGAACTCTTTCAGATAATTCCAATTAGATATTTACCAGTTTTGTTGATCTAAAAGAAACATAACAGAATAAACAATACAACCGATACTTAATTAATTGAGTAATTTGCTTTGCGATTTAATAACAATACAGCGTTTATTTTATCGTAACACGAGAAAATTACAAGCTGTATTTTGCGTCGTCATTCATCTTCTGTTACAAACATAAATTCTTACTTATTATTATAACGCGTATAACAAAGGACTTTGAACCAAGTTTCAATTTGCGGTCTTGACATTCTGGCACGCACATGATTAGTTTCCAGTTATAATTAAATGGGTTAATGTATTAAACTCGAAGAAGCAAGACTTGGTGCTAAATTTACGTTAAAGTTCATTCGTTTAATATTTATGAAAGTTTGGAAAATTTATAACACAACGTGTAGGTAGATATACTTAAATAAGTAGATTTATAAAGTGATTAGTCAAGTAATATCAAATCTTAGACATACCTTTTCTCTCACGTCGAATGATTTCGCATTTATTCTCAACTATTAAAATATTAATTCGGGTATCACGATGTTGTATCAATGTTTATTTATCAAAATTAAATATTAGTAAGTAATTATTTTTATATAAAAATATAAAATAGTTAAATAGAAAATATTAAGTTTTAAAAAATAACAAGGCAATAACTTTATTATGTTTACTTAATAAGTAACTGTTAAGTACATCTACATGAAGAAAAAACCTTTAAAAAAAAGCACGCAACTAGGTAGGAGCAGTAGAGTAGTGGAGTTAGAAAGTTTTTATGAGGAAAAAGTGAGATTATACGAGGAAAATCTTTTTGTATTGTGTTACTAATACTATTAAAATGAACAATATGAAATAGTGTCAACGTAAAGTAACATTTTGACACTGAATTTCTGTTGTATTTTGACCGCTGAGCGGGTTTCTAGTTTTAATTATAACCACAAGTTTTAATTAATAATGTCTCATAAATGTCATTGTCCTAAAAGTCGAACAAAAGACATACCCGCGTCTTGTGTCTGGTCGAATATTTTGTGTGTGCATTGCGCTTAATACAAAGCTCATGCCAAGTTGAGCGCCTAGGATTCTGTGGTTAATGTTTGAACTTCCATGACTTGAATAACGCACAAAATTGAGATTATCCGAATAACTTTAACCAAAAATATTTAATATAAGTTCATCCGACGCGGTTCACCCTTTGTAAGTTTAACCTTTGGTATCTTTAACCAAATAAGCCAAACATATTGAACTGAAGACGTGAAACATTGGAAGCTGTAGAAAGTATATTAAATTGTACGAACAACGAATTGGATTTTGCAAATAATTAATTTTTTTAATCTTGACATACTTGACGTCAAAACAAAACAATAATTACATATCTACATTAGATAACCTTTTTTATACAAGGGTACATGTCATTCCAAGTAATTCAGTAATGGCCGGTTTCTGAAGTCTCCAGTTAAATAATCAACAGCTATTGAATCAATAAAGTTAAACTTAAGTTATGTATTCGATAACTGTCACTGGGTTTCTGAACACGCGAGCGGCCTTTCAATAACTATGAATTCAATAACGAGTACCTAAAACTGCCACTAGATGGCTCTCTTCAAAATAACAAGTTTCAAAGGGATATATTATCATTTTCATATTCATTTTTATTATATCTAGCCCGTTATATTGACGATTCCCTTCAGCTACAGCCAGGCCAGCCAAGCCGACGCAGCCAGATGGTGAAGGGAATACATCAATTGTATTATAGTGTAGCCTTTGCCATAACAATACTTTTTGGATAGAAGTACCTAAAGAATAAATTGTGAGATTGACGGTCGGGTTGTCATGGATACATTCTTATTGATGAATGTCAATGTCAAAAAGTAAAAATTGTTGCATTTATTTCATTAATTTTATAAGTATTTAATTTAACACGTTGCATTGGCGATTCCTCTGGTATTGCTCATGTCCACAGGCGACCGTAACCACTTAATATCAGGTGGCCCGTATGCATTTTCATCTCCCAAATGTTAAAATGAAACGTCAAATAAAGTTATGGAACCCATAAACGGCCATCTTGGGTTAGATAAGTTGATCTTAGTTTAAGCTGAGTTTATGTATTATCGCAGTGCTCAGAAACGCTTTTTCGGAAGTTATCGACCCGTTAGCGTTATTGAATAGATAAACTTCCGTCAAAAGGACCTCAGAAACCGGCCATAAGTATTCCAGTTGTGAATAGTGAGGCACCCCGTTAGGCTTATTAGGTTTATTCTGCAATAAAGTAACTACATAACTAGTTCTACATAGTTCGAACAACTGATAACCGCTAGGGCAGAGAAGGACATCGAATGGAGACCACGTCTTGATGAAAGCAGCGTAGGACGATCGTTAGATATACTAATGACCTTAAGAAGTGGGTCCCCCTGAATTCAGAGGGCTCAGGAGTGGTAACAGTGGATTTAGCGGAAACTTGTTTTACTATACATAATGGATCTAATGGATCTCTCAAGTACGCTATCGCTTTATTGGCTGAGATGTTTTACCCTATTAGCGGGTACCAGGGCTTCCACAGTCTGACTTCCTTCATTTTATCACAAGAAAAATAAAGGAAAATATAAAATGAAGTAAGTCAAAAGTTAAGTTCACCACGAAAATTACTCCACAGCAGATTTGTCGAAATAAATAATAAGTCGGAAATGTCGAAATTCTGGAGGACTTTCGACATGACTTAACTATGACTGGGAATGGCAGTGTTTCCAACGGAATTTTAAAGCTTATAAAAATTAATTATTAAAGATCACCTGTCTAATTATTTATCAAGAGACTTGACATCGATCTCTTATCCTCGTATTACTCGTAGATAAACGTTACTTAGAGAAGAAAAGAAGTCCAGCGTATCATCTACAATATAAAGTGGAATTCAAAATATAAATCCACAAACATTTGCATACACTACACAAGCGGACGAGATATTATTGTAAGGAGCGCACGGAAGTGCAGCGGCCAAGTGCAGCGGCAACGACGCGCACGTCTCACTGCGGCAGTTTATTCCACATTATGTCTCCGCTCCGGTTGATATTCCGTAGCGCACCGAACTGTCCCTGTGGAATACAAATTCCACACATTCTCAACAACAACGCTTGCCAACCGCCTCAGAAGTTACCGATACAGATTCCGTTTGGGAAACAATAAAACGGAAATCATAGCTCTGGCAGCGTTGGAGCGACAATGATCATCTATTGAAATATTTTTCGGAATAAGTTATCGTAAATGTTACTAAGCATTGCAGTGAAATCATTTATACCTGTATCTCTTATTTCTCTTCGACATTATCCTCCATTAGGTACCATTTAATATTGCCATTATGATATTAAATGAAAAAAAACTTGGGGCTATAACCCACACCACTAATTGTAGTGTTCGTATTGACGAACTTCAAACAATTTATAACTTGCTAACAATTAAGTACCTTTTCCGAACCTTATATAAACGTATCTAAAATTCGATGAGGTCGCAGTCGCCGCAGCGAAATTGTGCCGTATAAATATTTGAATCACGACCTACTTAACATCGTTGTCGAATAAAACCTCTAGTTCGGTATAATTTAGGTGAAAATTTAATTTACAGGCGAAGTTAGCGACGCAAAGAATAAATAATTTATCGAAATTCATACTGTGTTCTATGCCCTAGGGCAAAGGGACACATTCATCTTACCTGAATACCCCTCCGACAGGGAACAATGGCTGAGAACGTACATTCAACGTATTATTCAAATGTCACCGCACAGTCTCGAAATCAAACGATGATGTGAGCGGTTTATGTACAATTGTACAAGGGTTAATTAAATGCCGCACTATCTAACAGTGGGTCATTTATTTAAGCCACACTAACCAGGTACTTAATGAATACAAATCGTAGCTATTAATTAATAATATTATACCTACTAATTTATTCATTTAATTAATTCATTATTACATTCATTATTACATTCATTAATTTATTCATTATTACATTTCACATAAAGTACATCTTTATGTTAAAGGTACACATCTTTTCGCGTGACAAAAGCACTTAGCCGTAGAAACTTTAAGATTTTAGAAATACAGAAACACAAAAAATTTGGGTACATTAAAATTTACAAAAGAAAACAATCTTAATGTATGAAACTGTCCTTGGATGTTTAACGTGGATTTTTAAACTTATAAATTCTATTTCTGAATCCTTTAGACTTCCCCCACGCGTTCTATTCTAGTTACATCTCTGTTATAACATTCATGTATGAAAATTACTCTGATTTTAAGTAATAAGTGGCTAAAACGCGTTATAACGCGTTGTGACGTATCTATAGGCAAGTGGTCGTTTTACAAGTACATAGTTAAAATATCAAATTGCATCGATACAGCCTAACTACAGAGCTGTACTCCATTAGGTACATACAAGATGCCATTGTTATACTATATTTAATAAAGAATTGCATTTGTAGCTATGAAATACCGTTATATTTACTGGCTTCAGTGAAATGTTAACTTATTAATATGCTAAGCAAATCGTTTAGAAATTCAAAAGGTAAGAAGAAATTATCGGAATACAAAGACCACTGAAGTGGAATGCCGTCTTTACCACAGTATTTTTTTAATTCACTTCAAATGAAATGGCTACAAGACACCCATTTAAATTGCACGAAACGAACCTCTTCTTTTTCAAAGGTCAGCGTTTTCAGGTTCGATCTGAAGTGATTCCTCTTCTGTTGTTCTATGTCAGATCTTAAACTTTTCCTTGTCCAAACGCCGGTAAGGTTATAAGACCTTTTAAAATACCTACTCATATTAAAACTCCGAAAAGGGAAGATCAGTCACAATTTAAGCATACGAGGTAAAAACCTCGTGAAAAATTTCATTGGCCAGGATATTACTTAATAGGACCTAAATAATGCAAAAACCTCGGCTGATTTTACAATACGCAATAGGTACCTACTGTTCAGACTTATGAATAATTAATTCTAAGGCAGTATTTAATTATTAACGTTTTGTTGCTCTGTTTCTTCTCAGGTACAAGAAAACTTTTAATTAACATTAAATAATGATTATGAGTGCCTTAGTTGTAATTCGGAAGCAATATATCTTCATCATCAAAATTACGGCCATATCTAATTATCATTTCTACAGCTCTTAACTACGAGTATGTCACAGGTGAACATAGATTACTAGATCGTTACCAGATTGTCACTGAGAACTTTATGAAGAAATTTCAGATATACAGGTTTTTTCATATTTGTTCCACAGCACATTGTACAATTTGTATATAACTTTACAGGTCGTTCAATATTTGAATTCAACCTTAGGCGGGGTTTACAAGGTATTACATGAGTAGAATCTTTTGTTTTTCTCCTTAACCTAGCTTAATGAACGATGTGTTTATCCAAGAAAGTCTGCGCAAGTAATGACGACACATTACATAATATTAGGCCATTTGTCTCACACGAGTACAAAAGGGATCGTTCGACGCACCCGTATCATGATCGCTTTGTATACAGACGAGAGAAACACGATCTTTTCGAAAAAGCTTTCTACAAGCGCTAGTTAACAACCTTTTATGTATTGGAATATTGTAAGTTTAGCAGTAAGTATGCTAAAGTGATGATAATAAATAATAATAATAATAATAACAAACAATGACAACTTAATAATAAAAGAGTATATGAATAATAATTTTATTGTATTACACAAAAACAACTTTTTCTTAACCGTAAGTAGAGTGATGGTGTTCATCCTAAGTGATCGATATGTAACGTTTTGGAAGCAGTTAATTTTTGGATCAGAGATCAACGCGCAAATGTGGCGCTTCCTAGCTTTGAGGGGACGTTAAGCCACCGATCGCGGTTAGACAGTCCTTTTGCCGCTTCAGGAGTCTTTGAGTATAATTACTTCCGATACTCGGATGTGCTACTAACCCCCTATAAAAAATTAATAATAATAATAAGAAATAAATAATGCTTCGACGACACCATGATGACCATTGACATCATGAAAAAACATGCACAACTAAGAGATGTGCATAATTTTCTCAAAGATGTGTGAAGTCTACCACCAATTAGCAATTTGTCATATAAACTCCAATTGTAAGAGCAGATGACAGATCCAAACCCAGACAATCAGTTATGGATGATTTCATGTAAACAACCGATAAAAGAGCGCACGAGCTACCTAATGGTATGTCATCGTTGCCCACATGAGCAACACCTTAACTATCACGGATACGTTGCCGACCACGAAAAAAAATATAAGGAAGAAATGGCTGATTCAATTCCTCTAATGTATTGCCCGAAAAATGTATACTGGACATATTTTTAATGTCTGAGCTATATAAAAGTGAGAGAGTATAAGAACTGCGTAAGCTCATCATAAGTTGGCATGACTTTAATTATACTTAGTAACCTACTAACTAGTTTTGGTAACTCGTTTATACATTGGAGACTTAATTAAACTTGTTCCAAGGAGGACTGTAAAGATATTGTTGACGCTTCAGTTGATTTTCTGTAGTAGAAATGAAAGATGAGAATAGTTGTCGTAATTATTAGTTTGTTTCAGAGATATAATATGAGGTAGAAATTAAATAAAAAAATAGCACTCTATTTATGTATCCTGGCCGTTCCTGGCTATACTATTTATGTTATATTTTTAGGGTTCCGTAGCCAAATGGCAAAAAACGGAACCCTTATAAATTCGTCATGTCTGTCTGTCTGTCTGTCTGTCTGTCTGTCTGTCTGTCTGTCTGTCCGTCCGTATGTCACAGCCACTTTTCTCCGAAACTATAAGAACTATACTGTTGAAACTTGGTGAGTAGATGTATAACGTAAACCGCGTTAAGATTTTCACACAAAAATTGAAAAATAACAATAAATTTTGAGGGTTCCCCATACATAGAACTGAAACTCAAAAATTCTTTTTTCATCAAACCCATACGTGTGGGGTATCTATAGATAGGTCTTCAAAAATGATATTGAGGTTTCTAATATCATTTTTTTCTAAATTGAATAGTTTGCGCGAGAGACACTTCCAAAGTGGTAAAATGTGTGTCCCCCCCCCCCCTGTAACTTCTAAAATAAGAGAATGATAAATCTAAAAAAAATATATGATGTACATTACCGTGCAAACTTCTAACGAAAATTGATTTGAACGAGATCTAGTAAGTAGTTTTTTTTTAATACGCCATAAATCGTAAACCGCAAAAAACATCGATCAAAGTTACAATGAAGTACAAGAACTTTTATATTATGTTACTTGCTGCTACGGAACCCTTCATGGGCGAGTCCGACTAGCACTTGGCCACTTTTTTTTGCTTTCTTAAAATAGTTGATTGCTAACAATCGAGCAGATGTCACCTGTTAGTAAGTGGTCACCAATACCCATGAATATCGCTAACGGCGATAAACAAGACCCATATTATTTTTGGCTACCCGGCACTGCGTCCGACACACGTAAAAACAATCGATTTAACGAGGAGAATGTAGGAGTAGCTAAGTATGTAAAAAGCCATGCGTGATTATAGTATTAAACCGGTGGTAAAGAGCCCAGCGGCCACCAGAGAAACCTGGTGCCATAGCCTCAGAGACTTTACCTATATCCGAAATTTAATTCCGATTAAAAAAAATAACTATTTTTATAAAAAAAACTGTTTCGTTTGCGACATGTTCGACAGTATTGAACAGTCGTTTAGGAATCATATCTGATTCTACAGGATTTAATATCTCGGAAGTAGAATCTTTTACCGATATACAAGTGGCACTCATACCTCCTAACCACTTTATTGTCAACATGCCAGACCGAGTGAGATCTCGAAGCTTAGCAAAAGTCACTGAATTATTGTTTAAAAGGATTTATAACTTTGTTTCCGACTCCGCTTCTTTTCGTATGAAGTACGTGCTTGTTCTTCGGTAATGGATTGTTGAACAAACACATTAGGAATTTTATTTTATTATTTTCATTTTATAAAATTTTATTTGTGTAGACAAGTGTTGACGAGTCTTACTGCCGCACTCAGAATCACTTAACGATTACTTAAATCGCTCCGTAGTACAGAATCACAATACAAATTCTGTTCTGTACATTTAAAATTACAAATTCTCCTTAGTACAGAATTTGTATTGTGATTCTTGTACTACGGAGCGATTTAAGTAACCGGTTAAGTGATTCTGAATGCGACAGTAAGACTCGTGTAAAAATGACCTAAACATAAACTATAGGCGTAGTCTTAGTGCGGCTGTAAGTATAGCTATAAAGTTTAAATTCAATGCCTTGCATGGCAAGTACGACGTACCGAAGAACCTGCTTGTTAATTCTCTCTCAGACAGTGCATCCAAAACCTATTACACAAATTCCTGATCACAAAGAAAAAACAGGAATTATATACCTACGCCAAAATGGATGTATTATTTGTTTTGTTTTCGTTCCCATTATTGCATAATTAGATCAATTTAATATCAGACATAAGAGAGTTCCTGGAAATCGAATTTAATCGCTAAGTTTTTTCTTTGTAGTTACTCTACTGACGGCGCATTTGTTAAAACAGATGAAGTGTATTTTTAGCTTACGATTAAGGAAGTTACTAATTTATTATTAATATAAATGTTTGAGAGTTAGTTAAACAATTTAATAAAAAAAAATTAGAAACTGTGTTTTCAAAAATAACATTCTGAAATGTTAACTGATAGATACTTTCACCATATCCACAACTACAAAAAAGCCCTACATACTAGTACATACATACATTTTCTATTAGTACTTGATATTTTATTTTCGTTTAGTTGGCTCACTTAATATTTTGTTTTAATGAAAAACATCTTAATTACGCCAAAGAAGTAGGTTTTCTTACATGGGTAAATTATTACACGCGAGTATTTTTTATACAAGTATTGAATAGACGAGCAAACGAGTCGTCTGATAGTAATTGGTGTTTTTCGGCTACCATCAGTAACGCCAAAAGCATCACCAATACAATACTGCCTAAAACACGCGAAAGACCCACATTATTCTTATTTGAGTGTTAATAAATGCGTTCCATTTAAAGGGTTAATGGTGTTCTCATTCTTACCCATTGCGGTGTGTGTCAGTATTGCCTGCCCTGTGTAGATAAAACTCCAAGTAAAACGTATTTATGACAATTTACATAATGGATATCACCGAATATTGCGACCCTTGTCTGAACTCATCCGGGAAAATTAATATTATGAACAGAATTTTAATCGGGTATAAAGTAAAATGTTTTAATAATAAGTATTATCTAACTGACGTTGCAAGGATGATTCAATTTGGAAGAACTAAAGTTATACAGAGTTTTGATATTAATTTCTCTTGACATCGTAATTAAAAATGTCTGTAGATATTTTTGAGGGTGTATTTCCTTTTAGCCCATATCGCCGATTGATTTCAATTTTGGTGTCCCTATGTATTACACCGCGCTGATAACGTGATAAATTTAATTTTCAAGGTCACCTTGAAAAAAAATGTTTTTTTTTTTCAAATAAACGTTTGGCAAAATAATGATTTTACAGGAAAATGTTTCCTTCAAAAGTTGTAGACCTTTAAAGGATTGACATTTTATGCGTATTATACATTTTTCTTGTTTTTATTGTTGTTTTTTTAAGTAGTTATTGAGTAATAGTCGATAAACTTACTACTTCGAAACTCTATATTGCGCGTGGCCTGACACGCACTTGCCCGGTTTTTGATTATTATTCTTGTGAGTAAATTGGATTGTTTTTATCTTTATCTTCTTTTGTATCATGATTGTTAAATAATATTAAACCAAATATTGAGTACCCAAAAAATTTTCATATTGAGTTTTTTGATATTCGGTGACATTGTATATATTTTTATATTTGAATTTATGGTGTCTTCCAATTGTAATTTCATTATTACCAAAATATACAGATGGATCCTTTTGTCCCTTTTTAATCCCATGTTGAAATGGAGAATTAAATTTTCTGTAATTATGTTGTATGAGTGAAAGAATCACACATTTAACTGAATTTTATTAAACAAACGGTAAAAGAAACGGCATTGCACTCATCCTATTAGTATTTCAAAGGATTTAAATTAATATACTCTACTGGCTTAAGCTATTAGATGAAGTTTTGTGACTTTTGTTACTGATTAATCATCATCATCATCATCATATGTACTCAATAAAACTGACTGACAGACAATGCACAGCGTAAACCAGTGGACCTAAAAGCATGAAAAAATGCACAGAAATACCTTATAGAGTAGGTATAGTAAAAAATTAATCCCCTAAAGGAATAAAACGGCGAGTAAACATGTTTATGTGTATAAAATCGAAGAACGAACGAAGACGAAGTCCAGGGTTACAAACAAATTAACACATGAAGAATATGCTTCACCCTCAGATAAATAAAAAAGTGAATAACTCACCGCCTTGAATTCGAGTACAGCCACACAAACTACGCCACTTTTGTGTATTTACGCAATCACACGTAAGTATGTACGTAAAAACTCCGCCGGTTTTAACGTAACAACTGACGCGTTTTTGGATAAGAAAGAAGGAGTCCGATACTAAGCTGTATTAAAGTCGATAATGATTTTTATTCAGTCGTATCACAAAGCATTGCCACGTGGCTGCCCGGTCAGCATTTCATTCTCCCTTTATATTGGCTTCCGGACGCCGCGCCGTCGGATTTACTGAGCAATAGTGTTCAGTGCAAAACCAACGTCCACGTGCCCTTTTTGGTGCAATCGTATTGCATTGTCAGAGGTCGTCGGACGTCATCGGTTTGCGGAATTTGCCAATTTCCAATGGCTATGAATATCAGCGAGACGTTGAATTTTGTGCGCATTTTTGCACGGTTTCGAAATTTACGTTTGAGAGATAAATGTTTAGTAATTAATTTTTAAACATGCTCGGCTTTTAAGAAATATAAAAAATAAAATAAATCTAAATTATTGAATATCTCGAATATTCTTGAATTTGTTTTTCTGAATTAAGTGAACAAGTGAAGCACTCGTAGTCCGGCGATCTGTGTCGATCCCATGTGACCGGCGAAGTTAAGCAACAGCGGGCGCGGTCGGTAATCAGATGGGTGACCACTAGTGGCAAAAATATCTTGAGCATTTCCGTGCATGGAAGAACAGGTAAAGCTGTCGATTCCGGTTGTTATCGTAAGATAACAGTCCTTAAGCCATGTCGGAAGCCCTTGGGCGGCCTTCACCAATCCGCACTGGACCTGCGTGGCGGAGTATATTCTATGTTTCCTCAAGAGGAAAGACCCGTGCTCAGTAGTGGGACGTCAATGGGTTAAAAAGCTTCACTTCACACACAAAACTCAACTGTTTACTTTTTCATGGAAATTAAATAAAACTTCATTACTTATGAATTTTAAAGTATATTATGTAGGTGGCGCAAATGAAGCTCTTTTGTGAGCGGAAGGAAGCGGGCCCGCGAATGTTTGTTTGCGGCAAACAATGAGTCTGCGATTTGCGGCAGGGACGCTTTGTTGATGCGAATCAAAACAGTAATGGAATAAACTTCCACGTTCGCAATGTGATTTTAATTTACTTCATACTTTATTTTCCTTTCTCTGTACGTTTCTCTTTAAATACAGCTTAATTACCGTTTATGTTACCGATGATAAAGGAAATGCGATGAATTTTTACTTTAATACCTTCAACAGCTAATGTAATATTTTACTTTTAGTTGTCCATTTTTAGGGTTCCGTAGCCAAATGGCAAAAAACGGAACCCTTATAGATTCGTCATGTCTGTCTGTCTGTCTGTCTGTTTGTCTGTCCGTCCGTATGTCACAGCCACTTTTTTCCGAAAGTATAAGAACTATACTGTTGAAACTTGGTAAGTAGATGTATTCTGTGAACCGCATTAAGATTTTCACATAAAAATAGAAAAAAAAAACAATAAATTTTGGGGGCTCCCCATACTTAGAACTGAAACTCAAAAATTTTTTTTTTCATCAAACCCATACGTGTGGGGTTATCTATGGGTAGGTCTTCAAAAATGATATTGAGGTTTCTAATATCATTTTTTTCTAAACTGTATAGTTTGCGCGAGAGACACTTCCAAAGTGGTAAAATGTGTGTCCCCCCCCATGTAACTTCTAAAATAAGAGAATGATAAAACTAAAAAAAATATATGATGTACTTTACCATGCAAACTTCCACTTAAAATTGGTTTGAATGAGATCTAGTAAGTAGTTTTTTTTAATACGTCATAAATCGTAAACCGCAATTTACCTCGATCAAAGTTACAACGAACTACAAGAACTTTTATATTATGTTACTTGCTGCTACGGAACCCTTCATGGGCGAGTCCGACTCGCACTTGGCCGCTTTTAAATGCTAATAAAATGTTAGAAGAAAATAACTGATCCTAAAAGGGATTAATACCATATTCTTTACTGACCAATATAATAGAAGGGGTACCTTGAAATCATGGAAATAAAAATATTTAAAATAATAAAAAATATAACTATTTTCTTAGAAGGGCGTTTATTGCTGATGAACTGTGTTGGACTCAAGTTTGCATCGTGTTACTACATAAAAAGTTGGCTATGATGATGGAAAACGTCTCTATCCCATTTGGGTGTTTTCAGTAACTGTACTTATTTAAAACTATACTGTATGATAAGGATGTTGTTCCTAAATACGTTTTGGCTATCTCTGTATAACGCACGTCTGTCCAATGCTGGTCTTTTTGCAGTATATCAAACGAATTATGTATATTGAGAAACGAGCATACAATTAGTCACTTTACAGATGCAGAACTGCCAATCAATTTAAAACTCCAGCGTTCTGTCTGAGTTTTCAATGAAACGTAGAATTTATTTTATTGTGAAAATGTGGAACGATGTTTTTTTTAATTCATTCTCGTCCAGTTTCAAATTCCCGTTAATTTAAAAACTTACGAAGCTGAGTTTTAATCGTAAAATGAGTGTTATTTGTTAATTTTAAAATGTACATATTTCTTTGTCACAGTCGCTGTAAGACTGCTGTAAGAGGCGACTAATTCCGGCACGTTGGTGGTAGGGCCCCTCGAGGGATTATATTGATAATAATGATTTTAATTGTTATTTAATACCATTATTACTATTATTATTTCTCGATGGGGTTCGCCTGGATAGCTACCACCCTTGAGCATGAGTCAGCCGCCAAACGACTCGTCGTATTCCGGCTGGGGGCTTGAAAGCCAGTTCTTTCTTTTTTTTATGTAAATATTTTTGACTGATTTAAAAAAGGAGGTTCTCAATTCGCTTGTATTTTTTTAATGTTTATTACCTCAGAACTCCGTCTTTTATGAACCGAGTTGGAAGAAAATATAAATGTAATGAAAAAAAAATTGTTTTGAAGATTTTTTCTACTACATTTCAAAGTAATAAATATGTATGTTCATATTAAATTACAGCGTTCTAACAGAGTCTCTGCACAGTATAATTATCATCAGTAATAACTTTCTAAACAACATTTTGCATGAAATGCTCAATGATTATGTGAAATCTGTTTTTCGATTTAAGCTGTAAAATTTCCTTTCGTTCTTTGTTTGCCCCTAGCGTGGTACCTCATCGTTTAAACCAAGAGTTTTGTTGCTTGTTCGACCTGTTCAGATCGTATCGGAATGGTGGCAAAAAGCATGAAGTAATCGTATTTTCTCGCCAATTAATTCAATTGAACGTTTCGCTATTCACCTTACCTTTTCATTTTGCATGAGCAGAGCGAAACTATTTCCAGTTTGCATTTTGTTAGTGAAAGTTGCCAGGTGACATTTTGGGAACATTCGCTTAGTTTTCAGACTCGTTTTAGTATGTTTCGTAGGTGAGGCTTTGACTAGTTAACGGTGGGTCTTTCCTTATAATTGAGAAGGGTTTCACCACGCTGCTCCAATGCGTTTGGTGGAGGGGTTAGTGGCCAACCCAAGTGTCAGCTGTTTAACTACCATGGCATGGTTTAAAGACAGACAAGACTAGCTGCCCGGACAGACTTAGTTCTGTCAAAAGTTTTTTTATTAAACCCTTCCGTCTATCCTGTCTTTCAAGTTGGATCAAACAGCTCACGGTGTGCAAATTTGATTAAAATCGGTTAAGTAGTTTAGGAGTCCATCGCGGACAAACAACGTGACACGTAATTTATATATATTAAGATGTATCGATAACGGTAACTAACTATACTCAGTATCACGAAAGCTTTTAAAAAATTCTTCTAATTGACATAATTAGCCATTGCTTAATTGGGTCATGGGTGGCTTAAGTGGCCATTGCTTAATTACCCAACCAAAAATAATGGTTCTAAATCAACCTTAACATCAGATATTTTAGGTGACTTTTTAGTTTTTTTTTTACTATCAAATATTCGAAAAAATATAATTTTTCTAAAGCAACCTTAACGTTAGACATTTTATGTGACTCTTTAATTTTTTTTTATTATCAAATATCCGAAAAATTTAATTGTCCTAAATGAACCTTAACGTTAGGCGTTTTATATGCCTTTTTTAATTTTTTCGTGTAAACTGAATTCTGTAATTAATGATGTAATGAATGAATTCTATAAAACCTACCTTCACGTTAAGTGAACCACTAGAAATTCTAGTGAATCACTAGAATGAATTCTATAAAACCTACCTTAAGTTTATACGAAAAAATTAAAAAAGGCGCATAAAACGCCTAACGTTAAGGTTTATTTGGGACAATTAAATTTTTCGGATATTTGATACAAAAAAAAATTAAAGAGTCACATAAAATGTCTAACGTTAAGGTTGCTTTAGAAAAATTATATTTTTTCGAATATTTGATAATAAAAAAAAACTAAAAAGTCTGTAAAAAAAGCTGTAGTTTCGTTGGTATTTCGCTGAGTATATAACAGTCCTGATTTTGATATACGAGTACTCGTAGTAGTGTAGTGATATATAGTATATAGTATAGTGCTGAAGTATACGTAAACAATGGAGGATTTTAGTGTTCGCGCCCTCCGGTGTCAAACGCATCCCCAAATAAAATATCACGTCACCGTAATAACCGTCAGTAGGTTGCGTGATAGTTTTTATCCGCTTGGATAGGTAGAGCTCTCGTTCAAAATGAACCGTAAAATTATTTTACTTGTTTCGTTGGAATTATCGTAGACTCGGTAATATAAATATTGTTTGTGTCGCTTCTTTTTTGGTCTGTAATACTTTTGTGTTATGTAACTTTTTCTCTTTTTTATCCGTGACCGGTATAAAAATAACATAATATGAAGAGTAAAATGAGCAGCTAGCGCCATCTATCCAGCAATAAAACGAATCTTCAGAACAAGAGTTCCTCGCGCCATCTATGAATACAAAACACTGTATAATGCTTCCTATCTCATTTTTTCCCACGTTAAATCTTATGAATTGATGTGTCTATCTTTTTTACTGTCGCTTTTTCGTTTCATCGACTTACAAATCACAACGATGTTAAAGAAGTTTTCACTTCAAAAATCTTGTAAATATCTTACGAAATAATACAAGCATTTCTATACAACTGTGATAACAGAATAAAGGTCGATGCATACGTAACGTGGACGGGACATAAATATATGTACGTGCGTGCCCCGTTCCCGTCCCGTGCGTGCCTCCGTGGCGTATGCGCTATCGTTTACATTTTCTATGAAATGATGTTTCCAAAACTTCACGTCCCGTCCCATCCCCATCCCGTCCACGTTACGTATGCATCGATCTTTAGTGTTACAATAATCTTGAACATCTAAAGATTCTCAGCTCTTAAAGTATTTTCCAACTAATCTGCTGGTAAAGAACTTTTGACAACGCTATCATGTAACAAGCGATTTCACATAAAGGCTTGAGCACTAGAATAAGGAGTGCCGTTATAAAAGTCATCTGCAGAATCCACGTACGGTTCTCAAAATGGTGAAATAATGTAACTAACGTTAGTTGTCAGCCGTTTGTGCGGCATTAGTTGAACTTTATACGATTTCCGGCACCAGGAAAGCCAATTAGCAGTATCATCCGGTGTGCGCGTGTAACGAGAGTCGAGTGGCTATGAGCGCAGTTGCTACAGTTAACATACTGCAAATTGCTGTTAAATTTACTTAAACTTAACCGTACCGAACTGGTGGATTTAAAAACACTTGTTAACACGGCCCGTGAAAATATTTTAAACTGCTTTTGTAAACTGATTAGAATTTATATCAGCTATTATATTGAGGGGCCGTGAGAAATGAAACGTAGGTACTCGTATATGCTTGAAAATAGATACACTTTGTATCATGTGGTCCTCCATTAAAATGACCGATAAATTGCTGAACTCAATCGATCATGTATATAAGCCATCAGCTTATGAGCGCTTCAATATCTATCAATCAATATCGTTTATTAGCCGATATCAAATACTCTTTTTATTACAAACAGTTTTGGCTAAGACACAGAGACAACATACATACACAGGTTCAGTTGCTAAACCCACATCAACAAAAATACATTTTAGTTATCTAGACATAAGAAAAAGTCGGGCAAGTGCGTATCAGTACCAAACAAACTCTTCAGCTTTAACATATTAGTAAAGATTACTCATTAACTACTTATGCTAACATAGCCGTGATTGTTTTCCTTGTAAATTCATTATATTATAACCTATTTTTGAGAAGTTTTTCAGTTGTCCAACTTCAACCGTTTAGCCGGCTGACTTGGCTCTAACCAAAATTAGCACTTTAAAGCCAAAATATATTTCGCAAACGAACCGATAAATCCAAAAATGGTCATAAGAGACCCATTATATTTTTGAAAGACCTTTTCAACCCGACGCAACACAAAAAAAATCATCCTCATGTTACCTGTAGAGGAGGTACCTACCCTGAAAAAAATATTTTTCAATATATTAGTCTAAGATTTTGGAATTTTAATAAATATGTAAATCTATGCCAAATTACAGCTTTCTAATATTAAGGGTCTCGGCGTTCTATGCCTCGGACAGACGGATGGACGGACGGACATGACGAAACTATAAGGTTTCCGATTTTACTTCGGAACACTAAAAAGGACATTGAATACCGACCGCAGCAATGAGAAAGGTTCCTTCATCCGTATCTTATTCATGAATGTATTATTCCACATGACATTCCAATCATATTATGTATGATGTTACACAAATGCATAATTATAATTATACCAATCTGCATTTCTCTTTTTGAAGTTTCACTATGACATGTTTATTTTATAAGTTAAAGTTTTACTTTAAATACTTGTCTGAGTTTTATCAAATGTTCAACGTTTACATTTCCAATAATACCTATATTTTTATAAGTTTCTAAAGCCTATAAAGTCGTGTTCCGGCTGGGGTCTTGAAAGCCAGTTCTTTCTTTCTTTTTATTCTCTCTTTCTTGACCGGCAACGTATCAGTGATGCCTTTGGTGTTGCTGATGTTCATGGGCGACGATAGTCACTTACCATCAACATCAGCAGGTGGATCGTTTACCGGCTATTTCCAGAAAAAAAGCCTTTTGTAATTGGCACTTTCATTTACAACATCTAGTCTATAGTCCTGTCCTGTAAATTTGAACAATTTCTACTACTTCCCTTACCAATAAATAAAATTCAGTCCTTCGAATGATGAGGTTTGTTTATTACACAATATCACGCGATGTTGTCTCTTAGTGTTATCTCTCAGAATATAGGTAATAAATGGACCTATGCATACATTGTAGGAACATTCTCGTTCGTGGACTTGGCACAGATGCAAGTAAAATGCACGTCGTTCAACCTTCTTCGTATTTGCATTGATAGTGTGATATCCATTAAATGTCTACGCGATGTGCTTGTCCCATTTCTTAGAACCCGAACCTCTGAAGTGGAAAGTCGTTTCCTCCGACATTGGTAAAGTATTAGTTACAAGTGGGTTGATCAGTAATGCTTTCAATGTGCGAAACTTTTGAAGTCTGCTGACATGGAAACAGGCGATATTTATTACAAGAAATGTAGTTTTAAATATGCTATGACTTTATCGGAAAATTTTAGAGAAACTGGAGGTAATTAGCCTAATTTCAATCGATATTCATTATTGTGATTGTATTGCCGTACAATAGATACACCCACATAATATAAATATAATTCCTTACATGCTCGCTCAAGCAACGTATAGACATACTGCTCCTGCGTTTATAATTTGTGTATGTAAATGGTGTCTGTGTATGCGTTGCTCGTGCGCGCTGTGTATGGAGTGGATGGAATGGATACTACTACTGCTGTCTCTCTATTTCGTGGTATTGCTCTAATGTTAGTAATAGAACTTGCGATAGACCGAGTTAAACAATATTCGGAAGTTCGATGAGCGATTGCTTACGGCAAAGTTTCACAGCATTTCCTTTGCATAAGAAGGTAAGTTTAGCAGGACTGGTTATCTATAGATAGCAACTTTGATGATCCTGAAGTTTAGTTGTTTGTAAGCCAGGGGTTTGACCTGCAAGAGGTTCGAGGTTCTGGTCGAAGCTGAGCAAATCTATACTAATATATAAAGAGGAAAGATTTGATTTTTTGTTTGCATTGAATAGGCTCCGAAACTACTGAACCGATTTGAAAAATTCTTTCACTGTTGGGAAGCTACACTATCCCCGAGTAACATAGGCTATATTATATTTTCAAAAAAAATAGAGATCCTTAATAAAACTCCAATAATGTAACCCAAAGTATAAAAAAATAAGAAAACCGAAGCAAAGCGAGGGCGGTTACTCGTTGTTAAATAAATGAGTGATTCATGGGTCTTCCTAAATTTAAAGCTGAGCATAAGCCAAATCGAATGACCTAAAACAATGTATATACTTACACATTCTGCTAATATTATCTATAAATGTACTCCTTCGGCATTTTAAATCCTTTGATATCAATTAATTATGATTTCTTTAACTTATTTATAAGGCAATTGGAAGTGTACACAGATAAAAAATATATCTTACTGTACAATACGAACTTTACAAAAATCTTTCGAAGACTGAATTCCGTAATAAACGGTGTTAGTTTGTCGCAAGGCACGTTAAAACCGTGTCGAGTGTGAAGTCGGCGCTTGGGACTGTAATCTTCTCTTGAGCTTATGTTAGCAGAGAAATGTTGGTTCTTGGTTACTTGCGGTAAGCCAGCTTGCTAATACACCTACAATGAGAAAAGAAAAGCATTTATGTTATAGTATTTGTAGTTTTTTGATGTGAAACATCTTTACGCGAGGGGTAAACCTGATTTTAGATTTGGTGATCGTGGCGACGCATTTCGATGTTTCACATCTGCTGTCCCATGACAGCTGTTCTTTTTTTTTGTTTTTTTAACTAAACACCATTGCACTCTAGAATTGATTTTTAAATTCAAACATAAAGTAAAAAATGTAATGGAGATTGTCGTAGTAAAAAAGTAATGCATTACGCACAACAATGTAAAAAGAAGACTTGAAGAAGACAGTATGTTTTCAGAAGATTTGGGATGGCTCGAGTAATTTTTATATCCAGCTGTGTATTTCCAAAGGATGGAAGAACTTGATTGTGGGAATCGTCCAACATTAAATTAGTAATCGTCCAACAGTAAATTAAAGCCGTCACTAGTCATCGAACTAGTGAGGGCTTTAATTTACACATTAAGTCTACTTTTGCATCCCTATCCATGTTTAACAGGGCAACTCTCTATACGGTTAAAAAGGTATAAAAAAATAATATTTGGTTCTCTTTTTAGACTCTACAACCTACAGGTTGCATCATTTGTAAAAAAATGACGAAGACTTTCGGGCGAAGTAGGTAGGTAGATGAATAGATGACGTTAGTGGTATAAATTTCTCGAGCGCTTCCATGCTTTGGAGGACACCTTTAGATCTCGGTCCCTTTTATTACCAAGTCATTTTGAAGTTCCAATTAAAATAATAAATCTTGTGTCAGCTGAGAACAAAATTTGTACATAAAACAAAACGCAAGTACACGATGTGCTACTCCTAAAATAAATAAGTTTTTTGACTCTGTTACGCTCCAATTCAGAGTCACTAATGGTTATTTAAATCGCTCCTTAATACAGAATTTGTATGGTGATTCTTTACTAAGGAGCGATTAAAGTAACCGTTAGTGACTCTGAGTTGAGGCGTTATAGAGTTGGCTATCGGTAACCGCCTGTCGAATTATATATGTTACCGGCAAAACCCGATTTCAGGTCAAACTAGTTTGGCCTAGGCCAAACTAGTTTATCCTACTCGTGTCAGGTCCAACTAGTTTGGCCTAGTCCAAACTAGTTGGGCCTAGGCCAGACTAGTTTGGCTCGACACGATTAGGCAAAACTAGTTTCTCGTCAGTCTAAAACTGATTAGAACCGAATTGTTAGAATAGAATCGAAACAAACCACCGGGCTATGAGGTTTTAAGCACAAAGATTTGTCGAATAAATATAAATCCGTAACAATTCGGTTCTAATCAGTTTTAGACTGACGAGAAACTAGTTTTGCCTAATCGTGTCGAGCCAAACTAGTCTGGCCTAGGTCCAACTAGTTTGGACTAGGCCAAACTAGTTGGACCTGACACGAGTAGGATAAACTAGTTTGGCCTAGGCCAAACTAGTTTGACCTGAAATCGGGTTTTGCCGGTAACATAATATACATACTTCTGTGTTTTTTGTTAAGCACTTGAGCCGACAGGTCCGGAGCTTCAAAGCAACGAACGATACTAATCCCTTCGTCGCTTCGGAGTATACGATACGTAACGTGTAGGTCCTTAGTGTCACATCAAGTTCCCTGCGTGGTGATCTGTCGAATTACTTATAAGGCATAGAAGAATATAACTCCTTTGTAGACAAAGGTTTTCAGGTCAGATTTTCCTGGAAAGTCCAGATATTTATATGTATAAGAGTCACATAATTATGCTTACTCTCTAATTTTTGTTGTTTACCAGATTTGTTTTTTCTTTGTTTGTGTGAAACAGTAACAATGAATTAGTGCCCATCCTGAGATTCGATGTTTAGTGTCCTCTTCTGAAGGATTCGAAAATAAGTATTTATATATTCTATTTAGAAAAAAAAACGGTGTTCAAAGATTTATCAGCACAAAGTAAATAAATACTATATCGTCTTCCTCATCAAAACATTTATCAATAAGAGAATCGCAAAGTCAAAGTAAAGAGAGCATTTTATCAGCTTTCATTTAAATCGCAGTCTCATTTCATTTCTTCCAGAGTCTTGATCCTTTGTACTCCACAGAGAGCCACTACCTTATTTCAACCGTTTAGGAAACGGAAAAATGTCGGTGACTCTGAAAATGCAATCTGGAAGGCTATTTAGATGTAAATAGACTCAAGTTATTACAGCTCTTTGCAATGATATAATAGACTCTTAACATTTTACAGATCGTACCTAGTTTTTTTTTTTAGTTTAAAACTATTAGTGGCATTTTTGATATTTTGAAATCATATTATTATATTGTGTGTAATAAATTTTTGCCTTTTAAGTGAATTTATTTGCGCTAGTATTATACACTATACGAAGAAATTTAAATAATTAACAATAAAATTGGTATTGGTTCATTGAAACTATTCACATACATACACCTACCGCTGTGGTCGTGTTGCCTCTCAAAATGCAATATGAGAGTTATTAGAATGCATATAATTAACCTAATATAATTATCACATGACTAGATAACAACATAATTATGATAAGTAAGTATGTATATATTAAAAAATATGTCTTGTGACAAAATCATGACTTTATCGTGCAGATTTCTTAAATTTCCTATCCATTATTTGATACTGAGGTAAATTTAAAACTTCAATGAATGAGATCTTGAAAATTTGGAAATGAATATTTTAAATTATTTTCACAAAAAAACATATCGCTAAAATGATCATCTACTAAAGTACAATTCGTCGGGTGCAAAGTAAAAAGAGTTAATAAAAAAACAGCTACTTTTCAGGAGAGCGTATAATAGGAAAAATGCTCCCATTTTATTATTTTTTAACCAAATATGTAGAAATTTTCATCAGCATTTTATTATTGAATAAAGCATCCATATTAAATATTGCCTAATTTTATGTTTACTTTTTTTTGTTTTTTGTGTTTGACTAATTTTATGTTTTGCAATATATCATAATATTGCAGTTGACTGAATATACATTGATTGTATTTTAAAATGGGCCACCTGTGTTTGTGATGTCGTGCGCAGTGCGGTGTAAATAATAAGACGTGTTGTTGCAACGATGTCTTTATTAGTACTCCTTATTGATTAGAATTAACCTAACTTATATAAAGTGTCTTAGCTACACACTACACCTCCGGGGGCTATTTAAAGAAAAAATAAATCTTTAGGTTTGATTTTTTTTAAAAAACTCGGAAGGTAGAATGTGTGCTAAGACTTAGGTATATATATTTAAACATTATGAAAAAAAAAATAAAAAAAAATATTTTGAAAAAAACCTTATCTGATTAAAATAATCTTCTTACACTATGTTCTTAATATCTATACGTCATAGTTAGATATATTACTATGTCACATCCAGGTAATAATATTATAATCCAGTATTTTTTTTTTCAATTCCGTGTGTGGCCATTTGTCATATCCGGTAAATTTATTTTCATTTAACATCATCATTATTATTTCTTCCATTCATAGTTAATCATTTTCAATCATAATAACTCTGTATATTTTATAATACTTCATTTTTACTCGTTACAATAATTCATGTTATTAGATACACTTTTCACATTAATATTTATTTTCATTTCATCACTTTTTTTATTATCAATATCATCATTTATTGCTCTTTCACACATTTCTTTCGCATAGACGGCTCGCGTACAACACGATCAAGACAATGGTTACTTAACAACACAAAGAGTATCTTAACACAATATTATTTGTTTCTTTCTTTCTTGTCATATTCTTGTAAAATTATCCACTCTTTCATACAGACGTCTCGCGTACTGCACGATAAAGATATAATAATATATAATAATATAACAATTCATTCACATCCTATATAAACATCTAATTTTCCAAATAAAAAAACTTTACCAACACTCAATATTATTTCATCAATACGTTAGATATTTTCTTAACTCTCGGGGGATCAAACCCGATCATTAGCAAAAATACTAACTTAAAGAAGAAATCCAAAGAAAAATAACTACTTTCATTCTTTTCAAAATCCTTCTATGCTATTCCTTTGACACCCAAACTATCAAAACACATCCCATAACTTTACACGTTATTAAAAAAATCAACAAGTCCATATTCATTAGTTACTCAAATTTCATTCAAACAATATTAATTGGTTACTTAGAGAACATTGTTACCATACATGACTGCAACAAGAAACGGCGTATGCATCATCGCAATCCGATTCCTTGGTGACAAACATTCCATTCCTTTACGGATGCATTTTAAGTGTAAGCGAAATAAGAGTTCGCGTAAGTTATGATGAAACTGATGAAACATAATTATAAAGTTACTACCGATTACCAAAAAGCCTTTAAAACATTATTATAACTATGATTACTTCATAAAACTGTATAAATTATTACGATGCGAATTGATTTTAAATACTTTGAACATTATTTACTGACTGCTTTAAAACTTTATATTGCACGTTACCAATTTAAACAAAATCTACTACCTATTTAAACAAAGAGAAGAAAAAAAAATGACTACGAAACTAATCCACTGCTACTTTTACACACTGGTTACACACCGATTTTTTTTTCTCACTTTTCACTTCACTAAACATATTAAAATTTTGACACGCACGATCACTGAAACTTCTCTTGAAATTTTAACTGGAAACCGGGAACAGGACGCCGTAGTGCCGTGGTCCTGGACGATGAGGATGAAAATGATGATACAAATGTTTGCTCCATTTCAGTGTTGACTCGTTCTTGAAGATATTATCTTATAATTTTTCATTCTATTTTCTGTCTTCGCCAGCGTCAAAATTTGATATTCTCAATCCATTTTTTCAATACTTCGTCTCAATTCATGTACTTATATTGAAATTTTATATATATTTTTTTGAAATTCCTGTTTCTCTTCTTCCTCTTGTTTATGTTAAGTCTTTCTCTTCTCTTTTCTATTCTTCACTCTCGCTGGTTCTTTTTTTTACAATTTAAGCCCTCCGGTGCGCATGTGACGCGGCATCGCCACAGCGCACCGGCCAGGCAGGGTCGCCATGTGATGTCGTGCGCAGTGCGGTGTAAATAATAAGACGTGTTGTTGCAACGATGTCTTTATTAGTACTCCTTATTGATTAGAATTAACCTAACTTATATAAAGTGTCTTAGCTACACACTACATGTTAACTACCACTTAGCCGTTTCTACGTTGCAATTTAATAATACAGATTAAGGAAAAACTTCTTCAAAACTTTCAGTAAATACTAAAGACAAATCATTTAACTACATAAAATTTAGTTAGTGACAATGACCATGTTCAGAACTTATTTGGGCAGATGTCTTTCTACACTATACAAGCATAACCAAACGAATAAGATTGCGGCCGGCGAAGAACGTGTCATCTGACTGATAACACACTACGACTGATAACACACTACGACTGACAGCGCACCATTTCGCGTCCTGTGCACACACGGACAGCGCTAGATATACGAATCTGCATCGTACAGTTTTACAAAACAGCAGTAGTTGTCTGATTTAACGTATTAAAATTGCAAAAAAAGGCGATATCTGTAATTTTTTTGTCATGTTGTGGAATACCCCAACGAAATTACTAAAACAACACAACTATCAAAACTAATAACGAAATATCGAAACTACAACCGAGTTATTAATATCATGCGTATATTAGGTACAAAATTATGCAATATACACGGAATAATGAAATGTAGTTTAATCGTCGTTTAAATTTTAGCAATTAAAATCTGTTAATTTCTATCGACTGAATAGGATCGAAATTCCACTTAGTAATTATCAATGATCGTAAATCAAAAACAAATGGTCCTATTTTCGTTGGGTTGTACGGAAACACTGAAAAGGTCCTGCGAGCTTCAGCTAAATGAAGATTAGTGGCCGCAATAAAATTCTATTGTTTGTGAGCCGTATATTGCATTATTGATTAACTTTCTTTTACTTTTCATATACCAGCAGCTTTGTAACGGAGTGTAAATAGTTTAGGTTTAACAATAAATTGTTTTTTAAGAATAATAAAAAATTAATTAATACATTTGGGTTTTTAAATTATTATATGACACTGTAATTAGGGATTGTTGGTAAAGCAAATAATATAATATGTATTTTAAATATTGTAGATAATAAATATATATATAACACGTCTTCAAAGAAATATCTTTCCTATACACATAATGCCTTTGTCTATAAACACATTTAAGTAATGTACTTGTTACTCGAAATGACATTACGTCCTTTTGAAACGTCACAGACAACGAATAATATATTATTCGCAGAGTTATCAAGTCACAACCGTCAAGCACGGGACAATGTTGTGATAGGCTTCGTACAAAGGGCAAATAAGGTTGTTGTCGGGCAATGTTATTTGAGCCTTGGTAATTGTTCACGTTTACTCTATTAACCCGGGTAGTTTAATTGCAAGTGTTTATTTATTGTATTTATTTAAAATACAATGAGCCTACGGTTTACATTGGATTCATAGATTCAGCAAATTTGAGAGTAGTTAGTGGTATAATTTTGGTTTGATTACGTACCTGGTAGGTTGGTTTGAATACCTAATTGAAACGAGTTGGTTCACTGAAAATATACTTAGATCAATTTTTTTTTGGTTTTGATAAGAACATATTTTTTATTTCCTTCAATATATTAATGGTCCACAACAAGGCACGGGTTTCTTTTCATAACTGAGGGTACCTAGAGCATACACTACTAGGTTGCTCTAGTTCAGGTCGGTGGACTTTTTGGTACTTACAATCATGTTTGAAGATTATTATTGTATATTAAAAAGTTATTAGTTCATAACACAAGAGTTACAATTTTTACGAGTTTGAGGATTTTTAAGAGTCCTTAGGATAATATTAAAATTGGGCAAAGTAAGATATTTTAAATTAAAGTCACGTAAATTACCTACTACTTAACTTAAACTAATTTTACCATAATACTGAATTAACATTGGTACAAATCTTCTTTATATTTGAAGCGTGTATTAACATGTACAGTATTTATGAGATTTAAGAATTTGTAAGAATTTATTTCACTAGTTTCCTTCTCAATTTACGTAGTGCTTTCAGGAACTTTTCGTATCAATTTACGTGAACGAGCTGAGGCCGTATGGCTAAATGCATTTTATATTTTTACTTTATTTCATCCTGGCAGGGGCTCCTTATAGAATTAATGTCTTTACTATTCTGAAATGGTTTTTTTTTTTAGAATGAATATTTTAAATAAGAAAATTTTTTTAGAATTTTTATTGGAGTTTACTCCATAAGAATCGATTTTCATATAGGTAAGAGTATCTATGGATCGAGAAAGGGACTAAAACCGAACATTCAAAGCGTCACCGCGTCACCGTAAGTAAAATTCAAAACAGCCGTAATGTTAAAAAAGTTAAAACAGCGTACGCTAGAAAAAAAATCTAAGAAAACCAAATTTTAGGAGAGACTGTATGAATGCAACTGAAGGAGTTGCATATCTCATACTCATATTGCTTGTAATCTTTATTTTCCTCTACAGCAAGGATACATAGTTTTAATCACGAATAATAAGGTCCAGTTCCTATCACCTATATACAACTGCAGCTCGAAAACGATTCTCATGCGACATACATGAACACGACAAATAAGTTCGTAATAAAACTGAGACTCGGTGCCTCGACAATCGAAGTCGATGTAGCTTTGGCTGAGAGTACGTTTACCTGCCGAGTGTCATTTGCGAGGCACATCATTTGCTGCAGAGATTTGCTTCGAGATTTTATCGATCTTTTAGACCTAGACACGCAGCGGAGTGTCCAGCCAAATTTAAAAAAATATTTCACGAAAAATTTCGAGCTACTTTTGACCCCTTCACAACTTGACACCTACTTAACCTACATAAATGAAATTTGGTACATTTATTAAAACCCCTTAGTTTATTTAGAATTCAGAATTTTATAAATGCAGCTTTAAAAACAAGCATTTTGGTGACTGACTCACTGACATAGGATCAAAAACTTAACCTACTTCCAGATGACCTAGAAACTTGATTTATTTGGCATCATTGTAGACTATTAGGCGTATACAAAGGATAAAATCTAAAAACTAAAAATTATTGATAGTGAAAGTAGTGAATTAGCGGCCGTATGGAGTTATTTTACAAATAACAATAGGTCTATTAATTTATCAATGAACACTAATAATTTTTAGACAAAAAGTAATGATATCTCATCAAAAACATACATGTGAAATGAGAACCAAGTTCAAAAAAAAAGAATTGAGATCTAAATTGGTGCTGTGTAGAAAATTTTAAAATTTTAGTTAGAAGAACATGTAATTCAAGCTCTACATTTGACTTGGCTTTTGGCGTCAGTTTTATGTCTCTTCAAGGCACGGAAAAAATAGGAGTCAGTTATGGTAGGTACAATATAAAGGTCTTCTCTTCTTCTATTTTACACTTATTTATCTATGACTAAAGTCTAACTTAACACAAATTACTATATTTTGGTACTTAATCGTCATAATTCAATCGGCTCTATTGTAACAAGATTAATGGTTCAGCTCGTCATACATTTTGATACAGTTGGAATCTAAACAATCTTCACGTTTTACACTCTAAGGAATTTTAAAACCACAAAAACCATGTTAATATTTCACTGGTCAAGAGACATTAATTGTTTCCCCAATATATTCCTTGTTAACTATCGATCAATTACAGTTTTATAACATAGGTAAGTCTGTTTTATTAAACTGCATAGCATGTACAAAGCAGTCTGACTGTGAATGCTTTTGAAACTGAAACAGAAACGTATATTGCAGAGCGACTCGACAATCGCGCAATCGAGGGCTGACGTCGCGTTGTTCTACCGACAAGGGAGCGCGTTCACTCGTAACTGCTGAGTATTGATGGCATTATTTGTCCGTATGGATTTATTGAGCCATATATTTTATATTCACATGCAAAGAATGGGTAATACGGTTTACAACTTGTTTATACAAACAATGGACACTTTAGATAATTATCTGGAATAAGTATAGGGTTAAGGCCCAACATTAAGGGCCCTGGTGCCATAGTCTATCGTTCAGTAAAGTGAACCTAGCAGACAGGGTTGGATTGGACTGAAGGTTGGAGCAAGCCACTTGTACCCCTAATTCTGTGTAACGAATATTTTGTAAGATTAATTAATACTAGTAGTCTGTCGCGACTCTGCCCGTGTTTTTCGGGATAATAAGTACAATAAATGGGCGATTCTTTGAAAATAAAGAAATTGAGCGGCAATTAGAAAATATCATACTTCTTTATTGTTACAGATTATGACAAGGTGCTTTTTACAACCACCGAACCGTCTTTTACTTGGCGCAGTAGATGTTACACAAAAATAATTAGTCCAAATAGCGCAAATTGTGATGAAACAATCCAAAATCTAATTACCAGTAGTGTCCCTTTTCCCCGATTTCAACAAATGATGCTGTATAAAAAAAATATACAAGCGAAGAACGAAGTTTTCTTCAACGATTTCGATAATAGACCAGTATATGCATGCCTTACATTAAAATCATGATGCAAAGAACATATTTTCGTTATATAAAATCATTTTGAATTTTGTCCCAGCATTGTTATATAATTACCATTCATTAGGATGGTCACTTCAATTTTGTTGCTTATTTTGTACTGTACAGCGCTCCTTTAGGTATAAACATTCGACCACCAATCGTGGCTCCCTCTTCGAACAAACGGAAGTGTCAAAACATGCTTCAGCACGACGTAATATAAAATTATTCCACTGCACGAGTGCTTTGTTTCAAAATATTTCTCAGTGCCGTTAAATTTTTTGAAGGTAAGTAGATATGTTTTTCTGCCATAATGTAAGTCTTAGGTTCTTGCATAGACAACTATTTTACATAGATAAATAATAAAAATAATAACAGTCACTAAATACAGAGAAATTCAAGAAAATGTGTGATTTTCTAATCACTGTTTATCTAATTACCGGACTTTACCATTCTTTTTTAATAAAACGGTAATGAGCTTGTTTGGATGGTAATTAGATAATGAGAAATTTCTAAAGGGGATCCTTATTAGATAATCAATATGACCTTTAGTTTATGACAACACTATGTTACATGTTGTAAAGTTATATCTATATATATAAAATTGAAAAGCGACACACCGCTGATTAAACAAAAAATCTCAGAAACTGCCGAACCGATTAAGATGAAATTTGGCAGGGAGATAGTTTATGCTAAGGAGACGTCCACTAAGAACGGATTTTTGGAAATTCATCCCCTAAGGGGTACAAATAAGGGTTAGAAGTCACTTTCATACAAACCAACTTTGTCAGTTTTAGATTAATAAATTTGAATTTTTTATGTAGGTTTATAGTAATAAACAAAAGTTAACTTTAACACATTTTTTTGGAAAATCATCCCTTAAAGGGTTAATTTCTTCAATTTAACTTAATACGCAACTTCGTCATTTTTGAAGTTAAAAACATGAAAATTTATATATTACTTCAAAATTAGAAACAAAATTTAATGGTTATGTGTTTTTTTGGAAAATCAACCCCTAAAGGGTTGAATAAGGTTGTTCAAGTTTGTATGGGAAATTCGTCAGTTTTGAAGTAAGAAGGGTGAAAATTTGTATATAAGCTTATAGTTAGACACAAAAAATAACTGTATCACTGTTTTCTCGAAATTCATCCCCTAAAAATAGGGGTTGGAAGTCTTTTACATATAAATCAGCTTCGCCAGTTTTAGAGTTATAAGTATGAATTTTTTTATGTATGTTTATAGTAATAAACAAAAGTTAACTTCAACACATTTTTTTGGAAAATCATCCCTTAAAGGGTTAATTTCTTTGATTGAACTTAGTACGTAACTTCGTCATTTTTGAAGTTAAAAACATGAAAATTTATATATTAGTTCAAAATTAGAAACAAAATTTAATGGTTATGCGTTTTTTTGGAAAATCAACCCCTAAAGGGTTGAATAAGGTTGTTCAAGTTTGTATGGGAAATTCGTCAGTTTTGAAGTAAGAAGGGTGAAAATTTGTATATAAGCTTATAGTTAGACACAAAAAATAACTGTATCACTGTTTTCTCGAAATTCATCCCCTAAAAATAGGGGTTGGAAGTCTTTTACATATAAATCAGCTTCGCCAGTTTTAGAGTTATAAGTATGAATTTTTTTATGTATGTTTATAGTAATAAACAAAAGTTAACTTCAACACATTTTTTTGGAAAATCATCCCTTAAAGGGTTAATTTCTTTGATTGAACTTAGTACGTAACTTCGTCATTTTTGAAGTTAAAAACATGAAAATTTATATATTAGTTCAAGATTAGAAACAAAATTTAATGGTTATGTGTTTTTTGGGAAAATCAACCCCTAAAGGGTTGAATAAGGTTGTTCAAGTTTGTATGGGAAATTCATCAGTTTTGAAGTAAGAAGGGTGAAAATTTGTATATAAGCTTATAGTTAGACACAAAAACTAACTGTATCACGGTTTTCTCGAAATTCATCCCCATAAAGGGTAATACTAGGGGTTTGTAAATATCTATTTAAGAAACTAAGTCATTTTAAACTCAGTAATGTGAAAATGTATATGTCATTTTATAATTAGAAACAAAAATTAATTGTAACAGTTTTTTTTTAAATTCATCCACTAAGGGGTAAAACCAGGGGATGTAAGTTTGTACGAAACTTCGTCAGTATCGAACTCAGAAATGTGAAAATAAATCAAAAATTAACTGTAACAGGTTTTTTGGAATTTCATCCCCTAAGAGGTAAATAAAGAGGTTGCAAGTTTTTCCAGAACTTTGTCATTTTCGAACTCAGAAATATGAAAATTAATATGTAAGCTTATAGTGAGAAACAAAAAAATTGTGTAGAGGACTTTACGGACGGTAGGGGGAGGAGAGAGGGACAGGAAGCGAGAGAGGGACCGGGAACGGGAGAGGAACAGGGAGCGGGAGAGGGCCGGGGAGCGGGAGAGTGAGAGGGAGAGGGACAGGAAACGGGAGAGGACCCGGGAGCGGGAGAAGGAGAGGGGAGGGATAGGGAGCGGGAGAGGAATGAGAGGGACAGGGGCAGGAAGCGGGAGAGGGAGCGGGACAGAAAGCGGGAGAGGGACCGAGTGCGAGAGAGGAACTGGAAGCGGGAGAGGGACAGGAAGCGGGAGAGGGACAGGAAGCGGGAGAGGGACCGTGAACGGGCGAAAGGGACAGGGAGCGGGAGAGGGAGAGGGAGAGAGAGAGAGAGATGGAGCGGGAGAGAGAGTGGGAGCGGGAGGTGTAAATGTCCAGATGGAACAACAGAACCGTTTTTAAAGATATTTGTACTGTTCATGTTGACATCGTAAAACCAGTTCATCATTGATCCATTTAGGATCTGGTGGTGTTACTTGGAGACAAGATATGTAACTCCTGGATGGATGGAAATAACGGGACGTTTTTGTTTTTTTTCTAATGAAACTCAAGAGCCAGTTTTTCTGTACATTAAATATTTTTCAAAATTTCGGTTAGGGGCACTTCAATAACGTGTTAGAACACCAAAATTTTTTTTTTAATTATTGTCTGTTTGTCTATCTGTTTGTATGTTCGGGCATTACATGAAAACCCTTGAACTGATTTCGACGGAAATTAGTTATGTTGTTCCTCAAACTTTGGATCACGTTTGAAAAAACTTTTCGTCTCGATAAAATTAAAAGTTTTCACCGGAAACAAGATGAAACTTAGTGTGGAATATTTTGAAATATTAACGATTTGCTTTAAATTTGCAACAAACATTCCTCATTTAATTGATGCAATACATGTTTTCGTGTTTTTCAAATTTTTTTATGAAAAAGAAAAAATTAACGTTAACTAATACTGTTTATTTTTTTAAATTCGTTCCCGGAGGAATGATTTGTGATTATATCGTATGTTTCAGTACATAAATTCCTAAATATAAGTACTTTAATATAAATTAACCTGTTTTTCAATTTTTGTCTGCAAGGGGTACAAATATGATAAGCATAATTTCCGCATGCGAAGCTGCGGGCAACAGCTAGTCTTCTGTATAATTTAAACAATTTTGTACGGATGTCCTTTATAGACTTTAAAACCATCCTACCGATGTGCCCCAAAATGGTTACACTTGAAAGGCAATAATGCGAAGATGGTTTGATACCACTAAAATAGATCAATTGAGAGCAGGAGAGAAGCATTGACTGTAAGTTTGGATGTCGCAAAGGCCTTCGATAGGGTGTGGCATAAGGCATTACTCTCTAAGCTGCCTTCCTACGGAGTACCCGAGAATTTGTGCAAATGGATTGCCAATTTTTTATCGGAGCGGAGCATCAAGGTCGTTGTTGACGAAGTATGCTCGGACACGAAGCCCATAAATGCTGGCGTCCCTCAAGGCTCTGTGCTCTCACTTACACTGTTCATCATTCATATCAATGATATGCTTGACATCAGGAATATCCATTGCTATGCTGATGATATTACGGGTGATGCTCGTTATACAGGCCGAACAAATCTTTCTCGAATGCAGATTGAGGAGAAGAGGATGAAACTTGTATCTGAAATGACGTGCATAAGTGTATCAATGATACCTATATGAATAAATGATTTTGAATTTGAATTTGAATTTGAAGTCGAGACATCTCTGGAGCGGGTCTCGGAATGAGGCAGACTAAATTTAGTCCAGTTTAACCCTGAGAAGACACAAGTTTGCGCGTTAACCGCTAAGAAAACCCATGTCGTCATGGCACCTCAGTTTCAGAACACTCCTCTTAACATCTCCAAAAGCATTGAGATCCGTGGTGTCGACATTTCAAATGAAGTGCAATTTCGGGACCACTTGGTTAGTAAGGCCAAACAAACTGCAAAGAAATTGGGAGTGCTCAATAGAGCTAAGCAGTACTTTACGCAGACGATAAACAAAATGAAAAAATTACATCTAACGTTATAATCAAGACACCATTTGCAGATAATGAGAAAGTAACACTTCTTTCAGCTGTAACTCCTGATAATAAACTACATTTGCAAACTGAAGTTAATATCGATGACAAGGTGTATAATATTAGTACTGTCAACATTTCATCACTGAATTCTTTTTGATCGTAATCACATAATGTAATCTTATCAAATTTTTTTTACCGAAGACCTTTTTTTTGCTTTATATTTTAACGGTTTATATTTATTTTCATCACTGAATAATTTTTCATTATAATCACTTACTCCGTTAATTGACACATGTTTCATCACTGGCCGCCGAAACGAAGTTTTTTCAAACTGGGATTTTTTTCCAAAAATAATTGTAGGTATATCAACTACGTTCAATGCCCAAATGTAGTACTACTAATAGTATTAATTATGATTACATTATTAATTTTATTTGTAACTGCTATGTTACTATCCACTATTTTACTATAATTATTTACTTTTAACTATAATTATATCGATATCTCTAAAAAGAAGACTGAATCATTAAAATTGTTATTTCAAGTATTATAAAAATGATTATTTTATTATGAAAAAATGATTGAATGATTTTGGAAGTTACTTCATTTCTAATTGCCATTTTAAATTTTCTAATTACCATTTATTTCTAATAATTGCCATTCGTCTTAAATATCATTACCGTTTTCAAAAAATCTTCTTTTGTCTATAACTTTTACATTATTAGTTTTATCATTGTCCCTTTCACATATATAACAATGTAATATAATAAACTATATAAAAAATCTATAAAGAACAATTTTGGTAACAATCTTTGATGCGTTCTTTGAAACAAGCGAATATGCTTATTTTCAAATATTCACCCAAATGTTAATCCAGACCATGGTCTAATGGGCATGATGACAGATTTTGAAATACTTTTCTATATTGTTAGGAATATATTATAATTACAACGTATATCATATTTCCGCATAAAATAAGGTTTAGTATAAAATAAATACGCTTCATTATTTTTAAGTTTAAAATTCGCACCAAAACACTTCAAAGTGTCATGGTGTCGCTTGTGACGTCACGCCTCAGGAAAATAATACACTTGTAAGACGTCATTATCAGTATGGTCATATTCGTTTGTTTAAAGAAGCGTGACGTAATTCGCGCTGATTGAGACTGATTGGCGTTCAAGATATCATGCCGGCTTGCCGTATTTTGTAGTTTTATTTTATCAAAAATATTATTAATCTCGCTCATAATATACGATAAATGAGTGTTTTGTGATCCAGTAATAGGGTTTCATTAAATAAGTATATAATTTTAGTGATTTTTACTTACTGTCATCATGCCTTTTGTGTGCTTTTCATCAAAATTCGTTCCGTAGTTTTTTGCGTGAAAGAGTAACAAACACCCAGCCTCACATACAAACTTTCACATTTATTATGTTAGTAGTATTTTCCAATATTCTAAGCTTCTAGTTAAGTATCATGGGATAAAACAACAACGTAATCCAACGTTTATCCTAATGATGATATAAATATGACTTCGCACGTTCGCACAAGGAGCGAATAAATAAGGATAAAAATTCTCCTTGCCTCGGTATGTTTGTATTTGAATGTTAGTCAATATATTGAAGCTCCTTATTGTTTAGACACTTATTATGTTTTGTTTCCTAAGATGATATTTATTCATTCCACGATTCCATGTTATAATTATTCATTGTTATACTTTGTTATAAATTATGGTAATTGTTTATTTTATTCCTCCAATTGACAGTCACTTTTATTTTATTAGTTTAATTAATTTATTAACAGTAAATTCAAATAATAAAATAACGACTTAAACTTTAAAGAAAAGCTGTCACATACATACTAATCAATATTCAATAAGCTTTTATTGCATTTTTCCACGGATTTGTTGTTAATTAGTAAAATTATTTCAACTATTATTTCATTACTACGTTCACACTATAAAAATGCTTAATCATAGTACCTGGCTACTTATTAAAAAAAATGGCTGCAAAAAAATATTCAAGAATTATACATTCAATCCGTAACCAATAAACCTCTCGATTGAAACTACTAGAATGCACGCGTGTAAAAATACTGCATGCATTTATTTAGAAAATTCGTATGGACAAACAGTCACCGCGGATTCGTGTACGCAGATTTGAGCACACAATAGTATTTTATTGCTTGTACAAATCTTTATTTGCTGATCTACTGGTCAGAATTTCCGACTGCTTTTATAGTGAATTATTCAATTATTCAATTGAATTATTCAATTCTGTAAAATGCGGAATCCGTAGCCAATTTGGAAGTGATTGTGCCTGCAAAACGAAGGGTTCCGGGTTTGATTCCCACTCGGGATACATTTATTTGTGTTTATTTTATGGAAATAGTCGACAATCGAGATGACGAACCACCTGATGGCTATTAAGGCTTTAGTCGCCCATGGAGATCTGCGACATATTTCTCAACTCCCCAGCTGTAACACCGTAACCGTAACACGAGTCGCTTCACTTTTCGGCGGCGCTATAGTACCGGACTCTGTTTTTGTAGTTACTCTAGTTTTCTTGGAAGTAAAAAGCCGCCGTGCATGGTAGTATGGTTAGCCAGCTAAGCAAAAGAGGGAAGCCCACTTAAAAGGTCAGGAACCTTAGCAGGATGTACTGAGACCAGTAATAAAATAATTATTCCATCTTAAGATCTCTGCGACCTCAAAATTCGATTTGAGATGCTGAAATATGCCAATCATTATGAAAATCGTGCTCTTGAGCCGAGATCGGTTTGTCAATACGGGCCTAAGAGTAGGGTTAAGTAGGACTTATGAATAGATACTAATAGATAGAATAGAACACACACACCTACAAAATAATAGAAGTTTTTAAAGTAGTTACTTTCTACTATCACCAATAGTCCATCATTTACGAAATACGTTTCTGGATTTTTAATACTTTTATAGACTTTTAGCGGTTTGGCCAAGGCACGAATGTTCAGTGACACGAATTATCTGCTCTGCTTCAATTTAACCTAGTTGAAAAGGAATTTGATTAAATTTTTTAAGAGACTAAAATCATTTCTCCATTCGTTAGCTGTGGGCAGTAAATACAGAAAATTTACATCAAAGAAAATAGAAATATAATTTATTTTCACAGAAAGTTTTTGGAGTGTGTATTTATGATTTAGACCTTTTCAGATGAGGCCTGGTCCATAAACAAATATGCAGCACCCATTAATCAGTGGTCAAAGATCATGCTTCGACACGAATTATAATTTCTTCACGGTACTGGAAATTTTGTAATAAAAATGCTGAACAAAAACTTAATGTAGGTATACGAATACTATTTCTCACAATTAAATTGTAAATACAATTGGGTAAGCAGAAGGTGTAGCCAAAATTGAATATAATTCAAATCATCAGGTCTGAAGTTCTGCGGTGATTAACAGAATAATGTATTAATATTATAAAAATAGCCGATAAACAAAAAAAGGTCTTTGTTTATAATATTTATACAAATGCTGTAATCATAAAGGATGCAAAATTTCTTCAACCTGCATCGCATGAACAAGATACTTCCATTTCGCGGAGTAATTGAATCTAAGTCTACCAACTTAGAAGCTGTGGAGTCAATTTCCACCGTAATTACCACCATTAATACACACTTTGACTAGAACCTTTCATGGTATACTTAACCTTAATAGAACTAAAAGGCACATATTTTATACTGTGTTACCAATTAGATACCAACAAAGAAAATTTATAACTAAAACAAACTATTATTACAACATATAAAACTATTGTTACAACATTCCCGAATGCCGGTTTGTAACAATAGCCCAGGGGAAGGCTGTAGGCCAACAATATTGGTTCCGAAACTGAATGTTAGAATAAACAATTCAAGGTTCTGCGGTCAACGACCCTGGCTTGTGATGTGTGTTCAAATATCGGTTGTGTTTTTCGGTTTTTTGTGTATGATAGAAATAACAAAGCGGTCAATTTGAATCGAACTCGCGTGGGATTGCCGTTCGGGTACATATATCCAGGAATATTCACTTTGAATTTTTGGATAGGTCTTCCTGTGTGTAAACTATGGGTTTTATAATTTGTTTATACGTATATCTCTACATTCTCTACCAATAATGAAACTGTAAAAATAGACATAATTATGTATGTGTGTTTCCATTCATACGATTTTGGCAAATGGCATAATAATTATATTGTTCATACAACCGCGTATTTTATAATTAATTTGTTCATTATCAATTCCAAACTGGGCATCGTTCGTAAGAAATGCATTTTTTGCTAAGTCGTTATTAGCGTCGACATTGGAAAATAGATTTACACTAAAAGCCCTTTTAATGAAACGGGATACTGCCTATGTCCGTTTTGACATTGAATCGGTCGGTATGAATATTGAAATAGAAATATTGGTATAATAAATAATATATATCGGCGCGTATGTCGATATTCCGTTATAATTCGACTACGAATTTACTTACATTTGTTTACTCGATAAGATGGCAATATCGGTACCGGTAATAAGATACCGGTAGGTCGGGCGAGTGAGGGGCGATGGTATAAAACTAGTTGCGAGACTGCCGAGATCTCATTTCGATTTGAACGGCCGAGCCTTTTGGAC
This sequence comes from Thymelicus acteon, assembly GCA_951805285.1. NCBI lineage: Eukaryota > Metazoa > Arthropoda > Insecta > Lepidoptera > Hesperiidae > Thymelicus > Thymelicus acteon. Next base: position 7,892,232 of record OX638213.1, on the reverse strand, counting down.
ATCTAAATGATCCACATTGATACAATACAATACAATACAATATTCTTTATTGTGCACACTAGAAGTACATAAAATATTACAATGCAAGTATGTAGTAGTAACACAATAGGCGGTCTTATCGCTGTAATAGCGATTTCTACCAGACAACCTAAGGGTAGAGGACACAGGCATTCAAGAAATGCGTAGGTAGAGGTGCAAATATTAAGAATTTTGCGAGCTAATATTAGAAACAAAAGATAAAATAACACATATATATTATATATTGATATTATAATATATATATATATATTATATTAATATTACATAAAAAATTAAATAAAAGAAGTTTCAAGTAAATAAATAGAAAATGTCACCGCTGGTCCGAAATGTCGGAGACGGTCATCATTATGGACGTAAAACGAAACGTGGCGAGTTCCGAGAGAAGGCAGCACCGTCGCGATGAAATCGATACTCGGCTAACTTCATGCTATAACAGAGCCTAGCTGGTGGAGAGGCGCTGGATGGAGACTCACTTACCATTTGGCCGTCGTGGAGATCGGTTCCTTCACTCTAGGAAATGTTATTCATTTCGTTTGCCCAGTGTGCAAGAAATATTCAGAATCAGATAAGAGATTGACCAGTAACAGAATCAGACCAGGGGTCATGCGAGGCTCGGGGTGGCTATAAGGGGAGGTTGGAGGCCACTTGGGCTTAGCTCTCAATCCTGACTATAATTGCCAGAAATTGGTACTGATAAAACCCCCGAATCCGACATACATATATTTTGAATGACATGGATAGTTTCGAAGACAAACACCTTCATGCAAACTTAAGAACTTTATCCAATTACAATATTGGTGTAGGTAGATAAAATAATCATATGTTTCGTCCAAGGGCAGAATGTAATATTTTAGTGAAGCTTATTTATTGTATTCTAACTTAAGCCTTATATACTTGTCTTGTATCTAGAAATAATCTCTGATTTGCAGCAATTCATGGATCAATCTTAAGGAAATCAAATACATAATGCTTTCGCTAAGCCGTTTTGTGCTCGGTACCTTGCAGCTCGTAAGGTAATCGAATTGAGAACACTTAGGAAATCCTCTAGTATCGAATATCGACCTTAATTAAGTACGTTGTTATGCACTTATAGCAAGGAGTTGCTACTACAAGAATTCATACTAGACTTCAAGAGATATTTGTTGATGAAATACGTAAAGGAAATGGTATATTGTTGAAATTGTTTCTATTTATCCTAAGTTGAAACCCCCCAAGCTATAAGAGGGGTGTTATAATTTTAACGTGTGTATCTGTAGGGGTAAGCACGCATTGCGAATTTTCAACGCGCAATTTTTTTTCTGACGATTTTTAAATCGCGTACTGAATTGTGACCAACACGCATTGCGAATAAAATTCCTTGCGATTTTTGCCAGTTTCTACCCAGTTCTCAGACAATTAGCACGTCCCTTAATGGACCACCGAATAAAAATCTTGATTTGCTTTTTACTACAGCATAAAAGACACATCCAAAGATATCACCAATTCTGGATTCACCCTTTTACGGCACTAAGACCTATGAAAGGATTTTTTTTGTAAAATACCAAGCCTTGCAAAAATATAACAACAAGTTTTTCGGGTACTTTTGAATGTCTATAAAAACATTCGATAATTTACTACGGCTAATTGGTCCTGCTATACATTATCAAGATACAACACGGAGAAAAGCGATTTCAATTGAAAAGAGACGCTCTCTCTCGCACCGCGAATTTTTTTCGCAGTGCATTCAGATTCATACACCTCCTTTGTCCACAAATTATTCGCGCGAATTTATATCGCGTCGCGGCGCGATTAATTCTGTGGCGAAACACAGATTTGTTTGCGAAAATTTTCGCGCGATTTTTTTTTCGCAAGTGCGTGCAGCTTCATACAATTTCCACTCACAGAATTTTGCTGAAAAAATCGCGAGGTGAAAATTCGCAATGCGTGTTAAACCTAGGTCTTCGTAGCTCCTACAAGAATGAACCGATTTTAATTTAGTTTTTTTTTTTAAAGTCATCTAAGCTATGATTGCATAAAAACAGTAAATCTGTTCGAATGTTTCTTAACATAACAAAGAACACTCGTTTTGAACCTTTAAGGAATATAATTTTGATTTTAGTAGAATGCGGATAAAAGTGATTAACAATTATTTTGGGTGCGTGGCAATGTTTGTATAGTCCAGATAATTTTTTTTTAATCAATAAAAGACCCCATTATATTACTTTATATTATTTTAGTTAAAATAAAATTACGATTTTTGTTTGTTGGAGTTCGGTAATATCGCCCAGTAATATATTATTATTCTTTAATACGACAATATTCCTTTAACCTCACAAATTCAGCCTGTTTAACATTTTAACAGTTACTAAAACCTACAAAATAACATTTAAACAACGTGACGTCATACAACGATACGGTCTAGATAAAATCGGTTTGATATTCGTTGATTTCGCGTCAACCGACAAACATGAATTTACGAAATGAACGAACTGAATAAATGTATTCGAATAATTCTGTTTCTTTTTTACCCAATTTGTAGATGTATCAAAAAAAAGAACAGCTGTCATTGGACGGCTGACAGATGTGAAACATCGAAATGCGTCACCACGATCGCCAAGTCTAAAATCAGGTTTACCCCTCGCGTAAAGATGTTTCACATCAAAAAAATATCGCATTACAAAAGCTAATTACAACCTAACTACATTAAAATACTATAATGACTTCGGTGACGTAACATAACAGGTCAATTGACAATTAATCATCTGTTCTGGCTGATAGAGCAACGCTGTGTCAAAAGCGCTATAGCGTGATATTTCAACAGCAAGTTCCTTTTACTACTTCGGTATCAAATAAGAGAGGATATTTATATTTACTTTATATACTTATGAGGACAAGGCATTTGGGCGCTTAATATATGGCACTTTCATTGGCCCAACAAGACTAACTTATAAATTATAACTTGAACAGATTATGTATAGTCACATTTTTACATGTACTTAAAAGTAAACATAAACAAGCAATTCTTATATATACTCGTATGTAATCTGAGTCTCGGAAACGGCTCTCGAAATTCAGCATGCAGTTCGATTCGCGGGATAAATCGATCTAGCTAGGATAAATTTTTAGAAAATGTCGTTTTATCCGTGCTTTCAGGCAATGAAAAACTGTTACAATAGACTCTTCCTGACATCTATTGGCGAGTAGCAACACTAAAGCTACTTCAGTAGATGGCGTTGTTAAGCAACACTATGGCAATGAGTGTTTCATATGTAATTTCCAAAAAACCCGAGCAAGCACAGCTCAGTCACCTGGGTACTGTACTAAGTAAACAATCTTGCAGTGTAATTTTACCGAAATTTATAATTTAAAAATAAGGCACAAAATAATCTTTATCCCCAGAAAGTGTGAAATAGGGGATATACTTTTTTTTGGTTAAACGTTGGTTGATTTGCATTGAATTTTATACAAATACAATAGAAATGAGATGGATGCGCAGTATATAGAGCAGCACGAATAGCACTAGCGTCAAAACGAGGCTCATCCACTGGTCGACGAGTACTAGCATGGAGTGGTAAACGGATTGTACTTGCCCGCAGAGGGGAAAATTGCCCGGTACTAGCTCGCATAGCAACCAACTAGCCAGTGCTATATCGTGGAGCAGCATTGTCGCGTAGTCAGAGAATATTGGAAAGTTATTTCAATAAGTCCCTATAAGCCAAGATGAACTGAGTCAGCATTTGTTAGTTAATTGGTACAATCGCGTTAATAATGCTTCAATAAGTCTCAAAATTGTACCATGTCGTAAGGATTCCCAAGTTAATGCGCACTGAAGTGTATTAGGAGTGTACTAGGTTCTCATGTTAACCACGAGTCACACACAGGTTAGAACACCTGAGCTTCAGAAGAGATATATTATCGGTTCTCTCTGTGTGTTCTACCGACTTTACAAAGGTGAGTGCTCCGAAGAATTGTTTGACTTGATGCCTACTTTATCTTTCCATCATTGCACCACTCGCCGAAGATTGAAGTTTTATTCATACTGATTGGATTCGTGGAGAACCTCTATGGTCCGATTCTCACGATCTTTTTGGCCACGCACTTGCAAGCTGTGGAATGAGCTATTTTCTGAGGTATTCTCGGAGCATGGGGTTCTTCAAAAAAGTGTAAAAAGAGTTCTCCTTCAGAGTCGGCGATGCATTGGCGATTCCTCTGGTATGGCTCGTGTCCATAGGCGACGGTGACCACTTAACATCAGGTGGCCCGGCTGCTTTTTCGTCAGCCCCTCAGGCTATAAAAAAAATTGACAAACTGGAATAACGATTGGGGTATGATATTTAGACAATATGCGACATAGATAATGATACGTTGTGATTGCATGCAGACGCATGACGCAGACGTTTTGACGCAGACGGGACGGGACGTGAAGTTTTGGAAACATCATTTTATAGAAAATATAAACGATAGAATACGCCACGGAAGCACGAACGGGACGGGAACGGGGCACGTATTTATATTTATGCCCCGTCCACGTCCCGTCCCCGTCCCGTCCACGTTACGTATGCAGCGATCTTTAAATACCATAAAAATAACACTATTTCTAAATATTTTATGATACGCACTGTACTTTAAGTGAGGTTTGAAAACAGTAGCGCCGTGTTTAAATTAGATTACCGTCATGCATATGGGTACGGTGTAAAGTGAACGAGGAACGTTTATATTGACGCTCTAAAGAGATGCCTCTTATCATGGGCGAGATCTTATTATACGAGCATCGTCACAGCCCCACCAACCATTAATTAAAGTTGATTACTTCAACCAGAAAGCAATGGTCTCCTGGGTTAAATATCGGCCTACTGTACGAGGGTTCTGGTTTCAAGCCTGATGTGAAACGCGAAAAATAAACATAATTTTCAAAGTAAATGCGTAAGTATTAGAACACTTTGCCGAAGAAAATCATAGGGAGGTATTGTGTAAGTTCTAAATAAAATTTCGAAAGACTTTGTCTGTGGATTTTGTCGTAGTGTATATGCCGTGAAAACTTCTGGATATGACTGTAGACACGAGCCCAGACGTGGGACAATTGAGATGTCACTTTAACTGGCTTTACCTACTTCATTTTGCTTAAGTAAACGGTATATTACATTATATCCTGCATCCGATCTCTGTAATTAGAGCCAGTAGAGCATCTGCTTGAAATGTCATCATGAACGTAGCCAGCCATGAGCTCAGGGTGGGCAGCAGTCTAAAATAATATGAAACTAGCAAACTATACACCCGCTTTTTGTTTTGATCGCATTTTTTTGTGTCGACTGACGACTGTCGAGTGTAAACTTTCTTACAGATATTAAATATTGTTGTTAGTACCTAGATAAATTAAGTTTTTAAGTTTGATTAGGTACCTTACAGGTCAGAGCCAGGGTGGGGCAAGCGCCCATGAATGTCATCACAATAATAATAATAATAATAAAGAATATTTCATTTTCACGAGTCACAGGTTGGTACACTGAAGTAAAGGTGACCTTTATAATATGGGAACCGTTTGGGATAGTTAAGTTAATACCATGGGATTACTTATTTCTGGAAAGATTCTTCGAGTTATTATGGAAACTGAACAAATTCGCACGTATACTTTGTAGAGTATGAGCAAGAACATTGAACATTAAAATTACAAACTGACTTACCAATTCGCTGATACTGCGTAGAATCCTTATATTTTTATACTGTTCTTAAATATCCCGAGGGCTTAATGGAGAATTAAGGCGGAATTGGCAACGTAATATCTTAGCCTCGATAGACGAATTACCGATTTTCTAGTCGACTGACTGTGTTGAGAAATGGTTTCATAATATCATTAAGTTAATTGTGCATAATATCATGTAAGATAATATATATCATTATGTTACACGCTGGGTAAATTTTCGTAATTTAGACCAGTCATTTCTTAAATACTTTACCACACCAAAATTATTGTTATTGGCATTGATAAAACGCCTCATATTTTAGAATAAATCTTTCATTCAATCCATTAATCTCACCTTTGTCTATAAGTTCACTTGATTGGACACCGTTACTTCTAAATAAGTTTGGCTTATCAAATACAAGGCGAACAATTTATTTAAATCAAAATTATTTATTCCCAGTATTCGGTCTTAAATTGATTTAAGCGCAGAATGAAGGCCTCGTGAATAATAGCGTTGCAGATAAAATAGAGTTTTGCTGAGAATTTGATCCGTTAATTAATCAGTGTTTGGGTTACAGTCGACTGTAACTGACTCAGTAATAAAATCTTTAGTACGATAGACTATTTATATAAGTGTAAAGTGAGGTAAGATTCTTCAGGATTCTTCAAGTGAATAATATATGAATTTCTTTGTTAACCATATATTATACAACTATTTATTCATACAATTTACAATCACACTTAATATACATTCATACAACTTCTCTTTACGTTAATCTATATGAAACTGGCCGCTATTGCTCTTGAAGAGCAAGAACCAAGGGCATCACAAAAGCATTCAATCCAAACAGGCAACTGATTCTTAAGTAAGTTTTCAGCAACACAATGATTATGAACATAATAAAGATATTTATTATGAACATAATAAAGATAATTATTATGAAATGGATCCCAGATGCCTTTTCATCTGATATACATTTTTATAAAAAATGATACCTATGACGTACCTAATGAAATATGAAAAACTACAAAAAACTTAGTGCATTTGTTATTGTTTAAAGATTGGTAAAGCAAATGAATTAAAATGGTTCTACGGTTAAAAGATAAAAATAAATTACTTCTTACTGAAATGAAACAAGAAAAAAAATGAGTTTACGGGTATGACTCGAGGAGTCTCATAAAAAATATTACCTAATTGGCAACAAATTAACTTGCCTTAGTGAAAAACTTCGGGTAATTTTGTTAATTGAACGCTTGTTTTTGGAACACTCGAATTTTCGGAATTATTCCTAGAACATGACTTTAGCAAATTGTTTACATTTCGACCCTATAGTCTAGTTGGTAGCGACCCTCCTTGCGAAGCGAGGGTTCCGGTTTCGGTTCCCCGCCGGGGCAGATATTTATGTGACAGATAAATATTTATACTCGGGTCATGGGTGTTATTGTGATGTGTTACATTATGTGTTGTCAAAACCTACTGAGGGGGTGTAAGTGTGTAAGCGTTTTAAGCGTTTATTTTGAGAATGACTTTTTTTACACAATGATGATATGTATCACATTTATTACTATAAAATTCATATCTTGAACAGAATTAAGTGAAGTTTTTTTTTTACACAATTTTTCTGGCTAGCGGGGGCTTAATATGTGTAAGTGTACTTACTACAAAATGCGTAGTTTTGTGGAAAAGAGGCCATTCATTAGTTAATAACACATGCACACAAGACGGATTTGGCCCTTTGACGCTCGACGTTGAGACGGGAGACATCATCGTCAAATTAATTATGTATATTTCGTTCGCTAGAAAACTACTTCAATTACATTTCTTCTGATAATAAAATCTCCATTTTACAAAGACAGTCAATAATATGCGTTAACGATTTTATGGTGAACGTATACACCGTGTTCCTGAGGTTGTGCACAAACTTCGGCCTGTTATTCAGACCATTAAATTGGTCATCTTTCGTTATGGATTCATTATTGAATTTTTTTTTTTTTCATTTTCATACAAACTAAATACTTGAACGTAAATTGCCTAATGTGTAATCTCTTTACGCAAGCTGGCAACGTCGCATTATGATTGATATGAAACTTTGACATTAGTAAACTTTTATTGACGTTAACAATTATTTCTCATCGATTTTGCTGTCTGTGCGACCAGTGACATTAACAAAACCAAATAAGTAATAATACTAGTTCGAAAAGTTTTACGATGTTTGTTTACTTTAAGGCCCATTTAGACGGAGAGTTTTTAGTATCTATCGTACACTACTGTCACTAGTAATAATCGCCATAACATTATCGTATCAAATGCTTACATACAGGAAAGAACTAAATTCTCACCTACGATTATCTCATATGACATTCGTAACTTATCGATCAAGGCGATAATTTCTTACGTCTATTTAGGTACACATTGTACGTAAGATTACTTACGACAATCTCGACTTGTATTCGACTTACATTTTTCAAATTCATACGTGTATCATACAAGACGGTTGAAAACGTTTTGAGTGCGAGATTTGTCATTGAAGTTAAGTTTACAATCAATATTCCATTGCGAGGAAATTTTCGTCAAATAGCGAGAGTTGTAAATGTAAGAAAGATTTTTTTATTAATTCGATCGTGGCTTCTTCGAGACGTGAAGCTCTCCGTCTAAATGGGCCTTTATTGACAAGTCAAGCCAATAATGACATGAAATTTAAAATGAAACAAGTATAGTTTGAATGATTATGACCGTACTGAGCGGCAACGTAGCACAAATAAAGACCCTTTTACAATGTACACCCATATTAAATGGAATTACCAATAACTTAAAAACTAAGCTTTATAATGCACTAGTACCTGTATAAGATATGTTTAGTAAATGCTATAGAATCATTTGGTAAAGTTTGTGCACAATCTCAAAAACACCCGGTATATAGTAGGGTCATTGTTTAATAATGTATCTCATCAAAAACATAGACTTGGCTAGTTTTCATGCTATATTATATTTTGTTAATTAATTGTTAATTATCTTCGTTAAGTCTGTTAGGTTGGTATAATACCTATATTACTTTTCTAAAATTTGGCTACCAACAAATGGTAGCTAACTAATGAAAACTATATATGACTTTTGAGAAAAGATCCGAGCCGAGTTATAAAAGGCGATGTGTTCAGCTGGCCATATTTCAATTTCTGTTGCCAATTTTCAGTCTTGAAAACAAATTGTGTTCCACAGGAAATATCTAATCAATATTTTGTGGTGTTAATTAACTGGCGATTGCTACTTTCCTTGACTTTCACAAACAAACAATGAAATTACATTTCCGGAGCTCGTTCTAAATTAAGTAGGGCTACCCACTGATTCGCGCTGAATTTAACAGTTTGTAGATACAGTTATACCTTGTTTTTCTTTTAAATGGGCGAAAATTTGGCAGGAAGTTGAGTTATCGTCGCAAATAGCGAGACCCTGGCGTAGAGCCAGAGTGCGGATTTTACCATTTTTACAACGTAACGAAGTCGGATTTTTGTCCAAAAAGATTTCGTAACCCATTAACTGCCGAGTCAATGTTGAGATTTTATTAGATGAGAACTATTTATTACTATGCCTGCCATACCGTTACTTTGCCAAATGAATGTGTAATAATATTAAAATTGTACTTTTTCAATTGTGAGATGATAAAGTGCGTAAGATTTATGTTACAATTTAACTTACAATTTTTGATGAATTTGCAAATGTTTGCAAGAAAGAAGTTTTGCTTCAGTAGGAAAAGGTACAGGATATTACAGACGCTCCTAATTTCCGGTGAATCGTCTCGCTTGTTCTGCCAAGTTATTGCCTACCTGCGTATTTGCAGGAAACATTTTCCACAACTCGACTCAACTGCGGCCTTACTTACTAGTTTTATTTTAAAACTAGTATCATCCGAGGAAGAAATATGCACTTTTATAATAGATTTTTCGTTAAAATTTGTTGCGGAAGAGGTTATGTTTACAAAGTAATAACATAAATAAGGGTTTAGCTTGTTTATCGGACATGTTAATTTGTAATATGTTCGTAGTAAGTACCGTCTGTTTGTTTACTGAATAGATGATGATGTCGATATTTTAAATTTTCAGGGCGGATTTGTTGAATTGAGTTCCATTTGGAAGTATATCACATAAACATAAAATTCCGACTATAAGCTCAGAGAATAACCATAAAACTCCGTGATGGATGGTAACACTAATGTAGTGACAATTATGACTACATAATTATATTTATACAATATGCAGGTGGAGTAATCGCTTTTACAAATGTAGTTATTCCTTACAAATGTAATGTAAAATTATACTTGTCTTAATAATATGAGCAAAATACTAAGAATAATAAAAGTAATTAGTTGATTGGCTTTGAATATTTATTGTATATTTTGGGGCGAGCTCGTAGGATTGTACATGAAATATAATATATTTTTAACCGACTTCAAAAAAAGGAGGAGGTTCTCAATTCGGCTGTTTTTTTATGTTTGTTACCTCAGAACTTTGGACTGGGCGAACCGATTTTGATGATTGTTTTTTTAATCAAAAGCTGATGGCTGTCATGTGGTCCCACATAAATTTTATTGAGATCTGACAATGGCATCCATGAGAAAACCACATAAGTCGTAAATTTGTGTTAAGATGTGCGCGACAAATTGACGAATAACTCAATATCACGCCAACCGATTTCGATGATTCTTTTTTTAATCGAAAGCAGGTGCTTGTCATGTGGTCTCACATAGATTTGAACGAGATCTGAAAAGTATTTTTTGAGACTTTGAAGTCGGTTATTTTTTGTTAGTAAAATTTAGATTATTTCAGTTCATTTGAAAAGGTTGGACTTTGGGAGTGATATTTGAAGTAAGACAGTAAAAACACTGTCGTATTGAATAAAATATTTGAAGCACATTTAGTAATAGCGTTAGGTATGCTTTTTTAATTAATATTTAAAATTAGCATATTTTCTTTGTCCGCTGTTGCAATTAGTTTTCAGTCTACGTCTTTATTTGGCCTAATACATAATTATTATACATGTTTCGTTCAGAAAATATCTAAATGAATTGAAGCGAAGAGTTGATTCTAGAATGAGGTTTACAACCTGTCTTACCACTGGAAGCGTGCCACGTACATATTATAGCATCAGAATCCAGCGACCTCTTACAAAAGTAACCTGGCGCCATTATAAATCTTTGTTCAATAGGATCAGTAATTTATCATTAAGGCGATTAACATGACCTCAAGGTTGGATGGAGACTGGAGAGAGACTGAGAATTTACCTTTACCTGTGACTGATATTATATTTTATATTATTCTGAATACAATAAAATTATATAATCTACTAACAAAATACTTTATGAGCTGTCTGTAACAACGATCATTTTATTTGACCCCAATGAGCATAAACATGAGAATGAATAAGCACATGCTTTTACGGCTGCCTCGTAAACCCGTCAGAGGGCGCTGGTCATTATATTGGATGGAGACGAAAAGATACGATTCTATGCGCGCCCATAAAACTGAGACCTTATTCGTAGCCGCCACAATATTGTAACGACTGAAAATATGGAATTATACGGCTCATTATTTTCTCAGGCGTTGAGTAAAATTAAGTACAAGAATTTAGTATAATTTTTGTCTTGTTTGAAACTGAATTGACAGGATTTGTTGTTTTGATCGCGGTTTCCTAACGGACCAACTACGTACGCACAACTAGTGGAACGGCACAACTAAGTATTCCCATCGGTACAACTACATTATTGTCAATATACTAATATATAAAGAGGAAAAATTTGATTTTTTGTTTGCATTGAATAGGCTCCGAAACTACTGAACCGATTTGAAAAATTCTTTCACTTTTGGGAAGCTACACTATCCCCGAGTAACGTAATCCAAGGTGTAAAAAAATAAGAAAACCGAAGCAAAGCGAGGGTGGTTACTCGTATCAAATAAAACCCCTTGGTCATAAGTAGTTAATAAGATAATAAAGTTTACCTCACCAATACGAGGGCCTTCAACCCTCGCCCGATTAAGCCTTTGGTAAATTCATTAATATTATTTATCCAACATTATCATAGTTCGTACAAACTTAATTATAGTTGAGAATACTACGGACTTGTTTTGGGAACTCGTTAGTACATCGAAGACTTAATTAAAGTTACTAGGGCGTGCGCCTACTAGAGTTCGAATAAAGAATGATACTGTAAATATGCTGATAATCCTCAAATATGAATATTTGGCAATACCTATTATTTTATATTATATTTATAAAAATCTTTTTTAAATTATTTTAGTATTGAGATTCAGTTTTATTCCAAAACCAAACACTTAAATTAAAAAACTGCTTTGGCGTAAATACTTACAGTTGTTCAAAGTCACAATGAAAAATAATTATCACTTGCTTCGAAAAAGAATAATATCGTAAGAAAATCTGCATAATCTGAAACTTCTTCATAAAGTAGACCGATAAAATAGTTCGACTCATCTCTCACATAATAAAAAGTGATCAGAGTTTAATAGAGGTTAAAGTTTTAACATTAAAACTAACAATACTTTATAGTATCATTAGTTACAATTAATTAATTTATCTAAAAAAACCAACAGTTTCTACTTCTAGTAGATAATTGAATTTCTATCAATGTATACTTCTAAAATCAGGAATACTTTAATTATCGTGAAGTAAGATTTATAACTTCTCCTTTAACTGGGCCTTTTGGATCTAGATGAAGATACTTATTCCAAGCCAGTATGAATTGTTTTGTAAACAACAACGAAGGATTTTAATCAACGAGATAAATTATTCTCAAAATTACAAAATCCAATTATTTTGTTGATGAGTTGGAGTGCACTTACCTTGTTTATTGAGTAAATAATTCGGTAGCTGAACAGTCCTAACTGGGTAATAAAGTAGACCTTGGTAAAATTCCTCACTTTCCCACAGCTGGACTTTGGCAATTCACTCACTCTTGAAAACATTCTAGAGGACTCTTTGGGTATCTTGAATATGAAGATTTTATCACTATGAAATTAAGTATAAATGAAATCAATAGGATGATTAAAACCCCAAAAAGGTTTATGAGCTTAAATTCGACAAACTGAGTAGGTAGAGTATCAGAATACTAACAAGTTAAAATCCCGATTCATTATACTTTCCTTTAAAGAAGCAAGCAGTTTATATTTCACACGTTAAATAAGCATCTAGCAGAATTGAAACCCAACTAGGAGTTTCTGTATTAACGTTTATTATTACCGCAAAAACATGTAAAGTTAAATTTGAAACGCGGGTCTAATGTGATTATGCTAGCGAAAAGTAGGCCACAACATACAAGCAAAAATATATTAACAAACGCGACTTCATGAATGTATAATGCGATCGGGTGAATGTCTTGGGGCCGATACCCTATTAACCAGCCGAATGCCCTTAGAGGTAAATAACCAAAATGCGGTGAACCGAGTGTCGTTATAAACGAGCGTCATTCGAAGGACTGTAACCGCAAGCAATATTTTAGTGTTGATTAAACTGTAGTCAGGCTGAGTCAAACATTTAAATGATTTTAATTTACACAGTTTTAATTATGTCAGTGATACGAAGTTACAAATAGAGATTAAAATATAAGAAAATATTTGAAATGTGAGTAACAGGTTTATCCATCCCTGTGGACATTATGTCCCTACGTCCTTCATTATCAGTGGTGGAATAGAAGTGTTCCTTATCTACGTGTAAGACTCACCTTATGAAACCATGGATCATATAGGTACGATTTCTTAATTTAATTTACTTCTTATCTGGTCGCCGTCTTTTTGTCTGGTTGTGTATTGCAATAATGAACAGGTCCTTTTTTAACCGACTTCAAAAAAAGGAGGAGGTTCTCAATTCGACTGTATTTTTTTTATGTTTGTAACCTCAGAACTTTGGACTGGATAAACTGATTTTGATGATTCTTTTTTTAATCGAGAGCAGGTACTTGTCATGTGGTCCCATATAAATTTGAGCGAGATTTGATAAGTAGTTTTTGAGTAATTTTGAAGTCGGTTATTTTTTATTAGTAAAATTTAGATTATGACAGCACCGCTTCGGTAGTACTTTGACGTCAGTGACAATCTCGTCGTTTGCTCGGTTCTCAGATGAAGGAATAAAAGGCTCGGTTATCGACTACTGATATAACAAATAGGACAGTAAAATCTCCAGCGGTACAGGTAGTTAGTAGCGTAGCTCAGGTGTTTTAATCTACTTGAGTTTAGAAACATAAATACAAAAGATGATAAGTGATATTCACTAGGAAATTAGATTTTATGTGAAGTATTTCTCTTCTTAATTTAGAACCCTGATAAATAATCATTATCTCATTAATAAATTACTGAAGTTATACTTCTTATGCGACTTACAAAAAGGTTGCGTTAAACGTTTGCGCTACCATGGAGGGGGTATGAAAGCACTGGTTAATTGGCCCTAGCTCCTTATTATAAAATACCTCTTTTAAAATATAAAGTTATTACATATACAAATCTCACAGAGTCTCAACAGCGTGATTCAGGTTCCTGAACAACACCATCTAGTTTGTACTTGTGTAAACATAGGTAGTAGAGACGCATGCAAACGAAGACAACGACCGATACAAATTGTTATGCGATCTTTGTAGTTCGTGTGGTTTTACAATGATGGCGTTGTTCAGATAATTTATGATTAATGTTTCTTGTTTTTATTTAACACAAAATGGTTTTTGACAGATAATTAAAACTGATACATGTTATTAAATTAAATATTTATTTAATTATGCTAAAGAAGTATAACTTCTCACGCGCGTACAAAAGTACACGCACCCTTTTTCATTATTCTTATAATTAAATTTAACAACAAACAGAATCCAAACATTCTACAACAACCAATGTTTAAGCGCTGAAATCATATATAACTAGGCTTAACTACACTCCCCAGCGAAACTATTAACTAGTTTACCGCGCATATCACCTATGTCCCAACATTGCATTATTGAGCAAAGTACGAAGTTGCCTAACTAAGGGAACTTTGCAGGCATCTGTGTATATATCTCTCTTTCTACTTTTGTTGCATACAGGAACACTAGCACATGAGCCACTCCACAGTACACCACCCACCTCCGTTACCGTCGCGCCGCAACAAATTAAAACTTTTCTATTTAGAAGAAACATGTCCCTAACTGAACGGGGCGGCATGTGGGAGCGCAAACAGAAGTAATAATACCGTTCCGAGTTCAAAACACACATTGTTTTTGTTCGTTGAAATAGTATCGCATCGAACTTCGTGCCATAAAGTTAGAGCGATTCTGTTCTGTATTTTGTAAGCTGTATCACGATATCAATGGTTAATGTCACAAGACCAGAAAATACAGGTGTAGTTTTTAAATAGGGTTATTTTTGGTATGTTGACTGTTTATTGTTAAATTGTTTGTGGTTATCGTGAGTTATAATGGATATAAGCGATGTGGGTGGAGGCTGGAAGTTATGCGTTGTTTCGCTGCCCCAAATCGATTACTATAGGTATACGCTTTCACTATATCAAAAATCAAAATCAGAAATACAAGTTTTTCCCCTCAATTTTTATGTGAATAGCTGACAAGCGGGCAGACGAGCTACTCTGTGATAAGTGGTCCCCATCGGCCATGGACGTCAGAAACACCAAAGACCGACGAGTTGCCGGCCATGAAAGCTTGAGATAAATTAGAGAAAAAACCGGCCAAGTTTATACGACATTAGACACTATATTATAAATTACTTACGCGGCTACGTCTATACGTACGTCTACCTGTTGCCGTTATTAATATAGAGCAAAAAACGGCAAAAAAACCACGTCTGTTGTATGGGAGCCCTAATCAAATATTTATTTTATTCTGTTTTTAGTATTTGTTGTTATAGCGGCAAAAGAAATAGGTATATCATCTGTGAAAATTTCAACTTCCCATACAAACTTTCATAGCATATCCCCAAGGAAGCCTTTGATACGGAAGTCTAAAATATAGCCTATTCTTTAAGTTGATTACTTTTTAATATCCTTGTAAAAGTTCTGTTAAAATCCGTTCAGTGGTTTCAAAGATTAGCCGGGACAAACAAACAGACAGACAGACAGACAAAAATTTTAAAAACTCGTTTTTCAGTTTTGGTACTGTGCAAGTATTGATTTACAACGTGAAATAATCATTTATTTCGAAATCACTGACAGACACTTAAATTTTATTTATTTGTATAGATATACCGGAATTTTCCAAAATTAAATAGCAAAAAATAACATTTCGGTAGACCTTATGTTCAACTGAGAACCAATATGGACGTTTGAATATTTCTACTAATTTTAAATCGATTGATATGAAAAACATAAACATTAATAATATACAAACAATATTATACAAACAATAAAGAACCTATTGTTTTGTTTTAAAAATATTGATTAGAATATGTTACTTTATAGTATGCTAGGCTACTAACACTATAACAAGCCAATTTTCCCTGCACGAAATACGCTCTACTTAATTTGCCTATGCTTTTGGGTATATAATACATACGTCATATTATTATGGGGCTATGAGCTAAGCACCAACTCATTTTCAGTCGCTACGCAATCTGAATGGCTGACGTCAAACAGTCCTTCATATCACACTCAGCAGGCCCTCGCAAGCTTACCACAATGACTCGTTTCTTCAATAGAGCACTAGGCGGAAAACTATCTTTTGGTTTATAATATTTTTGCTTTTTAGGATATAATTCACCGTATAAACTATTATAAACACAAACATCAAAAATTAATAAAATAAATCAATAAAAATTAAAAAACCCATTATATACCTAATGTTAGGACTTTTACTTTAGACTATTACATGTACTGTTATTTCTTCTGTGCTTTAGCGTAGAAAAAACTGACCAAGATATACAACATTAGACACTATAGTGAATATTTCAAGTGTCTACCTGTTGGGGGCCATCCATAAATTACGTCACACGTTAGGGGGGAGGGGGGGTCGATGTAGTGTGACATTGTATGACAAGGGGAGGGAGGGGGTCCTAAATTTCGTGACGTCACTTTTCAAAATGAAATAATTGGTATGTATAGGTAAATATAAAAAAACAATTAATGGAAATAAAACTTATTTCGGAACTGCTGTTTTATTTTAATAACTTCTAGGTGTAAAATTTCATAAGATATGACATCACACTAGGGGGAGAAGATCTCACAAACGTGACCAGCTGTGACAAGAAGGGGAGGAGGGGTCGAAAATTCATGAAATTAGTGTGACGTAATTTATGGACGGCCCCTTGTCGTTATTAATATCGATAAAAAAATCGAAAAAGATCACGTCTGTTGTATGGGAGCCCCAGTTAAATATTTATTTTATTCTGTTTTTAGTATTTGTCGTTATAGCGGCAACAGAAATAGGTAGGTACATCAACAGTGAAAATTTCAACTGTCTAGCTATCACAGTTCATGAGATACAGCCTGGTGACAGACAAAAAAAGCTTATATTGTATGGCCTACAAATTATTCAATCATCTACCAGATACAATAAAGGAGCTTAATGTTATAGGGTTTAAAAGGAAATTAAGATATATATTAACAGCCAAATGCTATTACAAAGTAGATTAATTTTTAATTGACAAATTAGATTAAATACATAATATATATAATTCTTTTTAATTTTTAAATCAAACAAAATTATATACATAATAACTCTAATTGTAATCTATATATATTATACGAGTAACCGCCCTCGCTTTGCTTCGGTTTTCTTATTTTTTTACACCTTGGGTTACATTATTGGAGTTTTATTAAGGATCCCTGATATTTTTGAAAATATAATATAGCCTATGTTACTCGGGGATAGTGTAGCTTCCTAACAGTGAAAGAATTTTTCAAATCGGTTCTGTAGTTTCGGAGCCTATTCAATGCAAACAAAAAATCAAATCTTTCCTCTTTATATATGAGTATAGAAAACAGTAACTCGATAATGTCTGTACATTGAAGATATTTAAGAAAATTTGATATCAGGGGACTCAATAGGAGCAATAGATTGCAAATCTGTCATTTTTAAAAATCTTGTCTGTCTGTATGTTTGACACCGCATCACCCCAAAACTACTGGATGAAACTGAATGCGGTTTTCACAATTGTATTGCTGGTGGTCTAACTTAAAATCTGGTGTACGTTTTATTGTGATACGTTACTTAAAAGCCGAGATATTAACAAATAGAACTTTTTGATACGCCACATAACAGCAAGAAATTGTGAAAGTATCCGATAGAGGGATGAAAGAGACTGTTTAGTATCGGAAATATTCGTTATTTCTTAAAAAAAACAATGTGAACATATTTTTTTTTTAATTTATGATTTTGCAGTGAATTAGTTCTGTTAATCAACAACAGATGTCAGTTTAGGTAACTGAGTAGGTCTGAGAACAAGACAAGCTATTATACCGTGAATAAATCTTTTATTGAAATTAATGTGTACCTATATATTTTAAAATATTTAAAATAAATAAACGCTTACATAATATTCATACCCCCGCAGTAGGTTTTAATCTGTGTCGCAGGTGGGCATGGACGACACTTAACACATCACAATAACACCCATGACCCGAGTACCTACAAATATTTATCTGTCATATAAGTATCTGCCACGGCAGGGAATCGAACCCGGGAGCTCTTGCTTCGTAGGCAGGGTCGCTACCAACTACGCTACAAGGTCGTCAAACATTGAGGTTTTAAATAAATTAGTTTCCTTACCCAATTAATAACACATACCGAGACGTCCCTGAGCGACTCACGTGGCCCGTGGTCGGCGCGATCAAACATTGACTGAAAAACCTAATAATATGGTACATCTCAGATACCTGCCAAACCACCCGATTTGCGTGATCTGGTGAACAGAATGAGGACCGTCTTACAGACATTATTACTTGGTCAGATAAAACAAAAAAACATAATCATAACACACATTAAGTCAAAAAGAAGGAAGAAGTAGTGCCAAGAAAACACTACGTAATTCAAATGGAAGAAGAATTCGATTAGGTTATGTTTGGCTGTTTATAGTTACGTACAAAAATTTGTCGACATATAATATGAATAAATAGGAGCAGTCCAGTATTCCAGTACTTGGATTATTTTTTCCAATCCGATCTATCCGAGATATCCGATGTATATTTTCGCCAAAATGGAGCATTAGTATTATTGCCTATACTTACATTATAAAACCAGTCCATCGTTGACCAATTCAGGGTCTGGTCGTGTATCTTAGAAACAGAATATTACTCCCAGAATGTTACTCTAGAATGGGTGGGAATAACTGAACGTTTTAAAAAATATCTGTTGTTGGTAACGTTGACATTGCAAACCAGTACAACGTTGACCTATTCAGGATCTGATGTATATAAAATTCCACTAATATTTCTTAAATTTATATTTAGATATTTTTTTAGGTAGAAATTTGGCTCCCAGTTATTTCATATCCCGCATTAAAAAATAGGGTGCATGTTCGTCGGGATCGGGTCGTTCGAGGTCGAGGCTTGGGGCTGGATCTACTCCTTTAGTTTTCTAAAGGGGTATAATAATTTAGCATGGAAGTTGTGTTTACATGTTATAAATATTATTTTGACTGCTTTTATCTATGTGCTACCTACTACATAGAATTTTTGTATATTTTTAAGGGTATTGTTCTTCAAAAGAATAAACATAACCCGTATAGGATCACTTCGTCTTCCGTCGTTCGTCTTCCGTCTGTCTGTCTGTCAACCCTATTATCTTTGTAATGCGTGGAGGCATAACTCCAAAAAAACTTAAATAAGTTTAACTTTTTGGTTAATTGATCGCTATGTCCATGTATGGGAACGACAGTTTTCCAGCGGCAAAGTTACGTTTGTTACTGATCGATTTAACATTGCTCTTATGTTCGGTGCCGTCAACTTTGCCTTCACCTGAGTTAATTCACCCAGGTGTCTTAAGTCTACTTTTGGCTTCAACCCATTAATGGCCCACTACTGGGCACGGGTCTATCCTCTTGAGGAGGCCTAGAGCATACTCCACTACGCTGCTCCAGTGCAGATTGGTAGAGGGGTTAGTGGCCAACCCGAGTGTCGTAACTTTTCAAACCACCCGAGGGCCTCCGACATGGCTTAATGACTGTTATCCTATGATAACAACCGGGACCGACGGCTTTACGTGCCCTCCGAAGTACGGAAACGCTCAAGAAATTTTTGCCACTAGCGGTCACCTATCCAACTACCGACCGCACCCGCTGTTGCTTAACTTTGTCGATCACATAGGATCGACGCAAGTCGCCGGGCTATGAGCGCTTCTACTACTTTTAGTAGACTATTCACCTATGCAGCCAGGTGATTCGGTTCTGTAAGTTTGGACAGAACCCTCGGTGCGCAACTCTAACTCGCATTTGGCCGGGATCTTTTTTGTTTACTAATTCTCGAGTCCACGCAGACGAAGTCGCGGGTAGAAGCTAGTCTATAGTCTATAATAATGTTGACAATGTGCTTTATAATCATGACGTTTTATAATTTATCACTGACACATTATTTTTTTATTATTGACATCTTGATTTATTTCATTGTTCGTTATGTATTATACTTTTTTTAATTGATTTTGAGTAATGCATGAAATTAATTATAATTTTTCTAACGTGACATTTGTAATATTTTGCAACGCCCATAAGTGGCACATGTAAGTTCGTTTAGCATACTGTTTGTACCACCTTTATCCACTACATGATTACAATAAATTGATTTGATTTGATTTGATTAGACGGACAGTGGAGTCTAAATAATAGGGACCCGTTTTTGCCCTTTGGGTACGGAACCCTAAAAATGAATTTCAATGAAAATATACTTAGTTTCAATGGTTCAATTGCACAATGTTATCCAAGAATTTATTATAATTATAAGAACAATTTTGGATAATTCGCTGTAACATAGTCATAATATATACTTAACACGTTTAATTCAAAGAGAAAGGGTAATATAAAGTGGCTTGAACATATTGAGCGCTCAACAAACTGCGGTTGCTCTGAAACTTTGATGTACTCTCGCTGTTACCGACGCGCGTGATATTTAGATTATTCGCATAACTTCAGGCTGGAATTTTATACCACTATTTAGTCTTGTTAATTATACGTTTGCTATTTTTGTATGGATCTTATCGACGTGAGAGGAGCTGAGCCCAGAACACTGGCCAGTAATAGATTGTAACCGGATTAAGGAAAATTGTTTTTTTTTTTAATACTTCCATATTTATCAAGTCGGTTCTGATGATGTGATCCATGAGGAATCGAAGGAACTCCCCAAATATTATAGATACACATATTATCATGAAGTATTATAAGTAGATATTAAGATAATGTAAGTGATAGCCGAGCGGTTAGAACGTTGGTCTGCCGAACGAAGGGGCCCGAGTTCAAATCCTGGCACGCACCTCTAATTTTCAAATATTATGTGCGTATTAGAAATTAATTATCAGGTGCTTCGGTGAAAGAAAACATCGTTAGGAAACCTTCACACCGGAGAGTTCCCCATAAAGTTCATAAAGGTGTGTGAAGTCTTCCAATCCGTACTTGGCCAATGTGGTAGACAAAATATGGCCTGTACCCCTCACACTGTGAGAGGAGACCCCGGTCCCAGCAGTGGCACAATTATGGGTTGTTGCTTTGCTTTGCTTTTATATTGATATTATTATGTAAAAGATAATTTGAATTGGCCTTAATGGACTATTTCTTTGAAGTTATTTTTTGGTATTATAGATCAGATTATCACTTCCTTCAAATAAACTGTGAATAACATCTAACAGACTCATTTCACATCTCTTTAAATTAATCAAATCTTAATAATTAGGGTTTTTCGCTTACAGTAACGCAAGCAAGCCAGTAGGTACTAACTGATGAAAATTTTAATAGCACTAAGGACTGCTTTTGTTATAATAACGAAGCCTTTGGCATATTTAATTAGGCTTCCATTCATTCAGTAAGGCCTAATCATTTGTAAGCTACAAATCAAGTCGGTGAAAAATAGGTATTCATGTCTACCTTCGAAAATCCCACAAGGGTAAATTCTTATCTTCAGAAATACTGATGAAATTTTATTTTCATTTTCCGATACGTCTTATTACCATATTACAAGTATAGATATTAGTAGGTACACGCTATTTATGGTTGTACGTCGGCATGGATAATAAGGTTTCTTCTAATTCGTCAGTAGATTAAGTATTTTTTACACTTGCAAAATGATTCATTACCTATCATTATTATTATTATTGTTATGAAACTGAAAATATATATAGGTATCTCTAACACAAAAGCTCGTTAATTACTACAAAAAAGAAAATAAGGATAATTGGGTGATAAAAAGCGGAGGAAAAGGAATATTTTAAACTGTTTTCTCTAAGCCTAATTAGATAGCAACTACGCAAAAATATATTGTAGCTAAATAGGTAATGTATATTTACCAATTCGCGCGGCAAATCGAAAATTTATTCGTGTGACCTTAATAAACAAGAATCGAATCACACGAATAGATAGATATACGTATAATACGTGTCAAAGTCAAAACCCATCTGCTGAGCACGGGTCTCCTCTCACAATGCGAGGAATATAGGCCATAGTTTACCACGCTGGCCAAGTGCGAATTGATAGATACACTTCTGAGAACATTTTGCAGAACTCTTAGGTGTGCAGTTCTGCGCGAGTGATAACGGCACACTATATATTATTATTATGACATTTGTCTCACACGAGTACAAAAGGGATCGTAAGACGCACCCGTATCATGATCGTTTTGTATACAGACGAGAGAAACATGATATTTTTATAAAAAGCTATCTACAAGCGCCAGTTAACGACCTTTTATGCATTGGGTAGAATGTTGCGAGTCTAGTTACGATGCTCTAACTAAAGTAATAGCTAATAGCTATTACTTTTTAGGTATCATAATAATGACATTTGCAGTTTAAAAGATACATTACAAGCGATGACAACTTCACTTCACTTCACTAATTAATATGATAGAATATCGATCCAAATCATCAGTTCGTAAATATTAGTACCTACATATAGTACCTAAAAGAGTTTTATCCTTAAATTATCTTTTAATTTATTTAATTCTCTTTTGATTTTATTTAATTATCTTTTAATAAACAGACGATAATCCAAACAAAGCAAAATGTTGTAGCTCTGTACTGTCGTTAAAAATCCCCGAGATAATCTTGCCTCCATGCGTTTAAAATATTATGACAAGCCTGGCGGTTTGAAAATAATTAACTTTTACTCAAAACCGAAATATGATCCTTGGTTTTTGTATCTATTAATTATAAACACAACAGGAACAGGAAGGCAGTTAGCCTTCGGAGAGAAGTTTCTTTCAGCCATGTATTTATGTAACATTTTATATATTTACCCATATTTTTTTTATAACACACATCATATACGTATTAGAGCCACTAATAATAATGCGTTCTCACTTTTCATTCAGCACCACGTCGGTAACACCTTTAGTGTCACTGATCACCACGAAAGACGGTAACCCCTTTCTTGGAGGTGACTCGTCTCCTCATTCCACGATTAATGATAATTAAGGAATTATTACCGATTTTGTTCTATTCAATATCAATGTCAAAATTTGTCTAGTTTCAACTAGATAAAAAACAACGTAATAAACGCTACGGAACCAGGCTCTTTGGTAATCTAATATCCACTACAGATCGTCTTCTATTTAAGTTAGATTCAGACGTTAGAGCGCAATGGTCTATGTAAATGCACGGCACACAAACTGTAAAACACGTTTCGCATGCCGATCTAGAAATAATGTAAGAAGGAGCACGTCCGAGGAAGCGGCGTACTTCTGTCTCAGTTACATTTGAGTACATCAAACATTTTGTATAGACATAGATATTATAATGTAAAAAAAGGTAGATGAAGAGCGTAAGAACAGGCAATTGACTGTTCGGCTTGTAGTTGCTCTGTCAATACAAGACGATACACACGCTTTTGTTGTTGTCAGAAGCGCTTGAAATTTGATATACAGCGTTAAAATGCCTTCCTGTATTTTACCAATGTGATTGGTGTAGTAAAATAAAAGATAAACGTGTGTGTGGTGTAGCTCTTTTCGGAACAGATTTTTTGGTTGATTTGTATATAACGTATCTAATTATTGCTAATAGATACCTCATTTTCTTACCGCATTCACTTATTCTGCTGTGATTGATGCATGGTGATCAGCTGGTCACTGGTCAGTCCACCAATCAGCACTGGAGCAGCGTATATATCAAATATAAAGGCCTAACTAGCTTACTTTACTAATATTATAAAAGAAAATAGTTTATGATGATTTCCATCAATACCGCTGCTATACCGATGAAGATGAAACTTTTAAATAATAACAGTGAATAACGTTTGCAGTAACACTAACAATAAAAACCTATTACAATCTATAACGCCCCAACTCAAAGTCACTAACGTTGGCTTAAATCGCTCCTTAGTAAAAACTCACCATACAAATTCTGTATATAAGAGCGATTTAAGTAACCGTTAGTGACTCTGAGTTGGAATGTAAGTAAGGTAAACACAAACAAATAAGTAACGTCAAGACTAAACCCGAAATATGAGTATTTTGAGAAAACAAATCTTTACTCTTTGTTACTCGACGCTTAATTATATAATTGAAGCCTACTTCGTTTAACAACACGTAATAAAATAATAGGTTATTATTAATACGAGTGGATCTACTAATAAAAACCTGACAAGTGCGAGTTAAGCTCTCGTGGAGAGGGTTCCGTAGGTTGATTATGTATTTACAGTTATTTTTCTATCTTATTTATTGTTGGCCTTTTTTTAAGAACATAGACTTCGTACAGGTTTTCCTGTAATATTTATTTTTTATTTATTTATTTAATTATTTAATTAGTACGGTAAACACCAATTACACTAATTAATACACGAACAAAAGAAAATAAAATATTAGCCAACAAAACAAAACAAAATGAAAAATAAAAGAGTGTCAAATCAAAATATCATTCAAAGGTATAGAATAAAACATGAAACTTAATATATAGCTAAAGACCTACACGAGCACCAAATTTCAACTCAATTGGTCCTGTAGTTTCGGAGAAAATTGACTGTGAAGGGCGCGCGGGCGGTCGCCCAGATACACGAGTGATCCTGTAAGGGTTCCGTTTTTCGTTTTTTTCGTTCGGAACCCTAAAAACTAACGACCCGTGTGGCCTAATGGTTATCATTCTGGATCGCCGTGCCAAGAGTCCCGGGTTCGTTCCCAACGATTAGGGAATTATCGGAGGCATCCATGACACAGGAAGTGTAGTGTGCAGCATTATCAATTTTTTATAATTCCACAAATGAAAAGCGACTCTTTTACCCCTTAACAAGTAGCCGCAATTTAGTTCACTAAACTTAGAACTCACTTCTTAACATTTTTATTTGATAAAGAAACGGAAGAATACACCTGAGAGCACATACCTAATGATCGTTCCCTATGGACATTCGTAACAACAAAGGAATCACCGACGCGATTCCGCCCGAAAAGCAAACGAAAGTGGTAGTGCCAGTTAGTATAACCGATAAATGCTGCGATTTATACTTAGGACTAGAAGGACCGGAAGAAATTGCCCGCGTGGGTGTTCACGTTCGATTATAACGTGGGTATCTTCAAGTCAAGAGTGAATAGGCTTTTACTAAGCTAGTGCGTTTTACCATCCAAGACCTCATTTTCATTTACCATCAGGTGGTTTTATTGTGGTCAAGCATTAACTTATTTTGTATTTTAAAAAAAAGGTTCATACTTAGGTTTCCTTCAGACCTTCAGTATAGAACTAGTGTCATTTTTAGTTTCGTCATGTCCGTCCGTCCGTCAGTCCGTCCGTCCGTCCGTCTGTAATTTGGCATGGATTGGTATAGATATATTTATTAAAACTCTAGAATCTTAGAATAAAATATTGAGAAACTTTTTTTTTCAGGTAACATGAGGATGATTTTTTTATTCATCGCGTAGTGTGAGGTATCGTTGAAAAGGTCCTTCAAAAATATTATGTGTCTTCTAAGACCATTTTTGGAATTAGGGGTCCGTTTACGAAATATTTGGCTTTTGGCTTTAAAGTGTTAATTTTGGTTAGGGTCAAGTGCCCCGCCCAACGCTGCTGGCTAAACGGTTGGAGTTGGACAAATGGAAAATTCTCAAAAATAGATTATATGATGAGTTTTCAAGGAAAACTTTACAGCTATGTTAGTATAAGTAGTTAATGAGTAATAGTCGATAAACTTACTATTTCGAAACCCTTCATTGCACGTGGCCTGACACGCAATTGGCCAGTTTTTTAACAAACTACATCAGAAAAAGGATTGTGTTTTCAAGTGTGTGCGAGTTATTTCAGAAATTAGGATGGACATTGGTACCTATGTGGCCATTTGCAATATTTTTAACGTTTGCATTGTTCAAACTAATTTATAAGTAGGTGTACTGGCAACGTTTTAATATATAAATATATTTAATTCATTGTTATTTAGGTGAAAAATTGATTTCAAAGCAAGTAAGTTTGTCGACAGGAAGAATTAATGTTTCATCGCGATTTAGGAGTCTGTCTCACTCTCACTCTTACAATATTGAATAATATTTGAAAACACCTTTACACATGCCATGACATATCAAACACAATTAACTTATTAGAAACACTCATGACCCGAGAACAAAATAAATAAAACACTATTGGCAATAGGCACATATTTACGAACCATTCTTATTTCTACACGGAAAGTCATTTTTCTTCTTACTTTTGCCATTCCCAATCCTTCTCCAAACTGCAGCAGATGACAGGAACAAATTTTAATCAAGTAAAAGTTTAAAACAGAGTTTAATCGTTTAAGATTTTGTTTAAATTTAAATACAGAGAGTATTTCCGGCAATTTTCCTTTACAGGGTACGTTTTAAGCAATCTTACCCTACCTTTGTTATTACTCTAAATTTAGAAATCAAGGATCAGATAAGATTAGACTGTTTTCCTCAATAAAATGTTGGGTAATAAAAAACAAACAAAAATATTTTCTATTTTATTCACGTTCCTGTAGTAATTAATCCTTTAACGTCCAATTAATAAATAATATACATTTTTAAACATTAACAAGAAAACAGTGATCGTTTCATTAACTGTGTTATATTTCGTGGTAAGCGATAAAGCCTTCCATTATACTAAATATTATAAATTAAAAATGAAATATTGAACGCAATATTATCGACATAAGTCGCTAATAAATAATTTATTTATCTGATAAGCTATATACAATATACATTATACAAAACAAAATGCAGATCGAATTGTAATATTATTAACTATTATTTTGCATATCGAATATAAGAAAAAAAGTATCATTCATTTTGTATTATAATAATAATATTTTATGAATAATAAAACTGTAACTAAAGCGAATTTACTGAAGCAAAGTCAGAGCGAGCTAACTATAATAGCAACTGTTCATTTGGACACTGGAGCGATCAAGCAAAAATATAAATCCTTCTTATTCCCTGTCCCGTGGGCATTCCAAATATCCTGAATATTTATTAGTGAATCTAATTATTTATCTACTCACAACTCAAATTTCTAGTCTTAATTATAGCGAAACCATCCTCTTTAATCTCGATCCCGTAGGAATAAAAATAGAAAGCAGTTTATTTATAGTGATTATGATTACCTACTTACAGAATATTAATAAAACCCTTAATTTTCTCTTTCCCGTGAGAATGATAAACCCCATTGTCTGAATTAATAATTATTTTTTGACAAAAAATAAAACCAACGAAAAAAAACTGAAAAGCGAAAAATAAAATAAACCATTTAGTATTATAAATTAAGATCCTAAATTAACTGAAAATAAATAATTTCGAGACCGTGCCAAACAAACAAACAAAATTAATTACGTAAAGTTCATTTTATAAGGGCAGTGGCATGCGATGCACACGGCAGCAGCAGCGCGGCGCACATCTTTTCACCGTTTGTTTTTTCATTGGTTTGGCACCGCCTCAAAATTATTTATTTTCAGTTAATTTAGGATCTTAATTTATAATACTAAATGGTTTATTTTATTTTTCGCTTTTCAGTTTTTTTTCGTTGGTTTTATTTTTTGTCAAAAAATAATTATTTTTTAATTTTTAGTTGCTATGAAAATTATTAAGTTATTGGTGATATATTCAGTTACCAGGTAAAAATATAGTAGTTGAAACATAAATCATCTCCTATTTTCGTACCTTTAGGGGTAAAATTTTCTTTCCAAATTTAAACAAGAGTAACTTCAAGGTATACAATATACAATAAAAAAAGAATCATCGAAATCGGATCATCCAGTACAAAGTTATTGGGGTAACGGGCAAAAATTCCGTGGGTGAATAATCAATCATCCCCTATTTTCGTACCTTTAGGGTAGGAATAAAATTTTCAAAAAAATATGGGACCAACTTCAAGATATACCCTATCCATTAAAAAAAGAATGATCAAAATCGGACCACCCTGTGCCGATTGCTGAGTGATCATACATAAAAAAAAAAAAAAAAATATACGCGTCGAATTGAGAACCTCCTCCTTTTTTTTTTGTCGGTTAAAAATTTAAACATTAATTAATTGCACTTACTTATAACAAATACCCCCCAATTTCTTACTTAATCAAGTATTGCTTTAAAACCCATATACGTCGAAAAAAATAAAATATTTTTTGGGGTATATTGACGCATATTCAAGTAGCTGATAGTAAATATTGTCCCAAAGAATTTAAGATTTATTTTTACTCCATCAATCTTAAAGTTCGATTCTCGGGTCCAGAAAATTGCCTTTCTCAACTCAACTCAATGATCCATGGTCTTGGAAAATGTGGTAGATGCCTTCCAAGGGCATAGGGGCTGTGATCTCTGGTCTTAAGGTAATAGATCCCGTCTTTCCTGCAACAATGGATGTCATTCAATATTTAAACCAATCCTTTTTTTCTTTAATTAAACGCTGTAACTAGTTAAACACGTTCATGAATAGTTAAAACTACCTACTTGTTTTGTTTGCTAAGCGCTTAATGGAATGGCTAAGCGTGACGCGATTTATAATTTCGTACTCCAGAGGAAAGTACAACTATGCGCGCTGTCGTAATTTTAATGTTAACAAAAAGAAAATACGCTGCATTCGTCTCACTGGACCTAATCTGACTCTTTGTATTCTATTTTATTATCATCAGGCGTCACTCCGTATTAGCCCAATGCAGAGCGCTATTATTCGTATTTTAGAAGGTCTCGAGAAGGGTGTACCAACTGAACTAATACTAAGGAAAATCATTTAGATAGGTAAACCGCTATAATTTGATCCTTACCCGTAATGAATATCGAATCCACCCATAATCAGGGTCTCACCGGTGCCTTCACACGATCCATTGTAGTAGATCTCGTCGTAACTCTTGCAGCGTACAGCGGTGAAGGGCACACTGGATATAATTGATTCTGAGAAAAACATGTGCACTCGGTTATGCGCGCACAACCCTGTTGGGGAAAAAGAAAAATAGTTAGCAGTAGGCGTTACTTCGCGGAAATCTGTTTTTGGAAAGTAAGTAAATATTCAAAGCAACAATCTATGCTCGCGAAATGATGGCATCATATCCGACAAACCAAAGTTAATATATGACAAGATTTTTGCAACTAGTCGCTCCTTATAAATTTTTATGGCATTATCATGCTTTAAAGCCAAAGTTTCACTGTAAAACAATTGTTTTTAAACACTGTTTCAGAAATACCACGTTTTTTCATGGAACAATGTTTTAGAAATTGTGCCATCAACACCAGTAGTTGTTTCGTTAAGTCTCCTGAGGTATAACCTCAGGAGAACGAACAGGTATTAATATTTCTATCAACTTAAAATTATATCATCGTCTCACACTACCATGTACACAAACCTACGAAAATAACAGTAGTCGATACCGCTCTTCTTGCATATCTGTTTGGCCTAATAGTTAGCTGGTAGAGAATGCGTTTAAGCATTAAGCTTGCAAATTGTACCGTGATTTTGTGGTCAATAAAGTTTAAATAAATAAATAAAATATGAAGCACACGTCCACACTACTAATACGGAACGGTTGCGAAACTGTATTTCTCCTGTTCCCCCTCGCGAACGGAAGCACGGATAATAAAATTGTACCTAAATAATAAACACTAGTGTTCACCTCAACACATTAAACGTTCTACAAAACAAATTAATTTGTGTCAAAATATTAAGAATTCAAATCTATTACTATTCTCACGACTAAAAGTATGTATTAGTTTTAACTTTAAGTAAACGGTCACACTCAACCTCGCACTAAGATTCCCTGTCGCGGGTGGCATGAACAGAACAAACACAATTAACAGATCACAAACATCCACGACCCGGAAACAAACATTTTAACTGTCTCATAAATATGTCCCTGACCGGGATTCAAACTGGGCTACGGGGTCATCGTGGTTTTAGGCAAAGTTAGGTATTACTATTAACTAAAACGTATAAATGTAAATCGTAGTCAATGAACCGAGTTCAGAGCTTGTGGATTTCGGGAATATAAATTATAAATCCGGTCACAAGTGCATCGGAACTTCCGAGCGAATTGGGATTGCGGTAGTGGTTTGCCCATGATTTTCAGCCACCGGATGCTATACAAGTCATTGACAAATTGAACTGCTAATGTAGCTTTGTTTAGAGTTATATTTGATCTGGTTCTATACAGTTAAGTATCAGACATTAGTTTGCGGATATCCATGATTATTAAATAATTTATTATCAGTCTAGTTAACAATATAATAATCGGTAAGTAGCATCTCCCTATTTTCCAAGTAGGTATATTATATTCACGTGTCTTTACCAAGAATAAAATTGTAATAGGATGCAGGAGGAATACTAATATTTCTAGGAGATTTGAATGGGATTATCATAGGTAAGTGTCTTGTCATTATAAAGTACGTCGATCTTTTTAAAACGAGTGAAAGGCGATATTAAATAAAGCCTACATATTATATTTATACCATCATACGCAGCCGAACCATTCATCCAAATATGAAGCATGAATACCACATCTAATATGTAAAATTCTCGTGTCACGGTGTTAGAAGTTAAACTCCTCCGAAACGGCTCAACCGATTTTCGTGAATTTTAGCGTGCATATCGGCTAGGGTGGTGAATCGGACAACATCTATTTTTCATCCCCGTAAATGTTAAGGGTCCACCCCTAAATTTTTGGCAGAACAACGTTTGCCGACTCAGCTAGTATTGATAATATAAATTGACATAAGGGATAACTGTTAGTATTTAGCCATGAAGTACGCTGAAGACTGACTTTATAAAAACCTTAATCTTTGCACGTTATGAAGCCCTATGACAATATTTTTCTATCGCCCCTAAAATATCCTTCCCATTCCGAACACCTGCGGATTTGAATAAACCAGTCTCTATCGGCATGCACGGTTTACTGCTATAGGTAAGCGAACCTGGTGCATATTACATTCACATTTAACCAATATTGTAGCACTCGTCTCATATTCAGACAAAGGCAAATATAGTTAACCCTATAGTTAACATTTATCAAAGTAGAAAACAATTTTTGAGATGCAGTTTAGATAACCACGCTATTCTTTTGTACTCTTAACAACTTTTAGAAACAATTTTGTGATCTAGAACAAGTTGGCGTTGTCAGCAGGTTGGGTGGGCGCTAGTGGCAAATAAATCTAAAAAGTTTCTGTTCTTTAGGCAACCGTTAAGACATGTGGAGTAGGACTCCTCAAAAGTTAGCTAATTGTGGCCATAGCGTCCACATCTACTAGTCCCACTTCAGCGCGATATTATTTAGGTACCTAATTTAAAAAATCATTCAGTAATTGGTCATTGTAAATGTATTGGTAAATCTAACCGCATCTATCGATATAATAAGCATGAATAATTGCGTTCAAGCCATTAAATTAAAATAAATATGTAATTATTATCAGAAGACCCGTGTGGCGCAATGGTTACCTTGCCGGATCTTGCCAAGAATCCTGGCGTTCGATTTTCAACGAGGCAGAAATTTGAATGATTTTAATTTCTGTTCTCGGTCTGGGTGTGTGTGTTCTTGTCTTTGTGTGTTGTCCATGACACCTACAACACAGGGGATCCGTTTGTGAGCGTGTGTAGCGTTATTTATTGTTTATTTTATTTATTTACGATACTAAAACATAAACCACCTTTTTAATTTTTGTCTGTCTGTCTTTCTGTTTGTTCGGGCTTATATCTGGAACGGCTGAACCAATTTTAATGGGACTTTTACTCGAAGATAGTGGAAGTTATAGGGCAACATAATAAGCTCCCTTTGTATCCCGGACCCATGGGATCAGAATTTATGCGGAAAAATCTCCCACGCGAACGAAGTCACTACCACATCGAGTTTCTCATTGTACATACGAAGATGAAATTTCATAAATTCTGTTCATCCGTTCTTCACTCATTCCATTATGAAGAGTAAATTCCAAGTTTCCTTCCAAGAAATCGGACGAATTTTATTTTTATACTCATACTAGAACTTATAGCTTTTTCAACCCCGTTAGGGAATTACTTTTTAGAAACAACTTTTTACTATTACTCAACACTGCTAAACTTATGCACACAGTGCTTCTAGATCTTACACGTCATCTATCAGTCATTACTCCCTAATTAGTGTTTTATTAGAGATTTATTAGATCGGTGTACCTAAAAGGGTGGATTGTGAAGCACTCTTTTAAGTTACCATTATCTTTGCTAACAAAAAAAATATTCTTATATGTAATGACGTTACTAACCTCTGTAATCGATCCCACACCCAGGCTGTCTAGTCCCACCGTTGGGATAGAAATCGATGTGTCCGAGCGGCGAAGCGAACCCCAAATAGCCGCCGCAAGTATGAATCACCTCGACGTGACGAGCGTCATGTTTGTCCAAACGAGCGTCCTTGTTTCCAAGCGTGAATAATGGGAGCGCTGGATCCAGACCTAAAATATGTAACGAAGGGATTAGAACACGGATCTAAGAAAAAGACGGACGTAATCCCAACAACAAATTCGGTGAAGCACCCATAGTAATACCAACTCTCTATTCGTACAAGTACACACACCCACACATTGACACCATACTGCTTTGATATTGACACCATCGCGAATCAAAAATTACGCATACATGGTAAACGGTCGGCCATTGCTATGCTTCACTCTCGATTAGACGAGGTTACGTCCGTCTTTTTTTCAGGTCCGTGGATTAGAAGTAAAGTATCAGAAATAGTGGACGATCCAAACGTCGAAAGTTTTAATGCCGCTGGAAGAGGCTGACTACGTCCCTTCCGAAGCACGGTAACGCGTAAGAAATTTTGGCACTAGCTTCAATGGCTGAAGCTGATTAAGTATTTCCGATAATCTTATTAGTCGTCGACACCTCTATCATTGATCTGAGAATTGTCACAGCTTCAGACATTCTCAACTAATTCGTGTCGTGTAGGTACAGTGAGCCTCTACTTGTTTATACTACATAAATTATTTACTATATTACTACATAAATTTATTGATGAAAATTTACGTCAAACATATTAATTCACATAGGTGCTAAAACTGAAAAAAAAATAGACTTATTGACACACTACCTACCTACGTAAATGCGTTTAGAAAATTCAGCTGTTTTCAAAAATGCATTGCAAATTCAAATCATCCACGAGTTGCACTAAATCTTTAAACGAAATGTATTAAACGAAATGTATCGTAGCAGAAAATTGAAAATGTTCCTCGTAGCTTCGTGAAAACCATTTTAAAATTGTTAACAACGTAGGTACGTCGAGTTTTTGTAGCATCGGAGCCAAAAAAAACTAAAAATATTTACCTCCGCAGTTGCTGCGGAAACGTAACTAGGTGACAACTATGCAGACATACGTTACTTAAACGAAATACGGAAAATAAAAAGTTTCAAAGATTAAACGTTCCTTGTAAATCCGCATTGTTGCAAAAAATAACCTCTAAGTCCTGTAAAAGCTTGGCTGTCTTCCTACATACATTCATTAGGGTCGGATCTAGCCTGATAGTATTGCAGCTTTGTTTAAAACCGAGAACAAGCTATAACAGCTTTTTTCGAGTTTCAAGCTCGTTACTACCAAATTACATCGTACACACAAATTTTTACAAAACAAACAAACTTAGTAAACGTAGTTTTACACGCTTTATATTAGCTTCATCTGTATGTTTGTTTGTTTGTTTGTTTGTTTGTAACTTGTAACCGACTCCTTTGGACTTGATTTTGATCCACTTCAAACGGTCAGATTTCTTTCAAATTTCGTGGACTTATCGAGGACCGATGACAATTCAATGTTTAAAGAAAAAAGAAACAAAGAAAGAAAAAAAACCTAAATTTCATTTCAAAAAATCAAATTAAAAATTTAAAAAATAAATAATTGTTTAAAAACACTAAAAACACGCTTTTATAGAAAATCCAACTTAAAGAAATAGAAAATAAATTTGAATTAAGAATCGTGTAATTGTAAAAAAATCTTTCTTAATTCAAATTTATTTTCTATTTCTTTTAGTTTTCTGTAAAAGTGTGTTTTTTAGTTTTTTTTTTAACTATTATTTTATAGAGTTGTTTTGAATAAATATTAGTTAAAGCGTAAATTCTGTTTTTAGGTCACGTTATAATCTGTTGCTTTGCTTCCGGGAACAGTTTAAGTTTGAATTATTTTGGGATTCGATCTGGTTTTTGATTTTCATTTTTAAACGTACTTCGACTTACTAAACTAGACATTAATTTTCTGACAAAAACTGTAAATAATTGTTATTGATAGGAATATTAATTCTCATATGTGTATAGTATATGTATATTAATCTTACCTGTTATTGTATCAATTGGCCCTTTCTTGACATAAGCGCCTGCGATACCAACCACATGAGCTCCAAGACTGTGTCCAATAAGATGTACATCATCCATGGATACTCCCTCATCACTCAGAAAGTTGAGAAACTGAGTCAGCAAGCGACCCACCATAGCTACATTGTAGCTAGCTAGAATATAGTTCACATTGGCTGCGGTACCCCAATCGACTACTATGATGTTTATATCGCTGACGTTAAGATAGGCTGTGGCAAAAATAAAAATTATAATAAAGTGTTTTTCGATTAAACACAAAACTAGAATATAATTAACATTGGCTGCAGTACCCAAGTTGACTATAAATTATGTTAATATCACTAGGCAGTGGCAAATTAAAAATGGGTTTTGTTAAACTCAATTATAAAAATAATTCGCTAGGACTGGGTACTGGGTTGCTAGCCGTAAATAAGATATCGCACAGTACAACAAAAGTAAGAAACGGGATTCCTATGATTTGAGTCAGATTACGTAACAGGATTCCTATGATTTGATTAATTGGGGTTGACGTCGAGTAGATTCAGTGTAAGAAGATCTTCAAGATCAACTTCCAAGCGGTAGAAACCTGGAGTCCTTTATGATAACAAGGTTGTCTGGTTGAAATCGTTCTGTACTGATAAGACCGCTTTTTGATTTTTTTTATAATATAAAATAACCGACAAACATGGTCATCACTTGCGTTGTTGACCAAGAAAGGAAAGAGACGAAAGAAAGAAACTGGCTCAGAAACCTCGAACCTCCCCAGTCAATGTCTATTGATCTATGCTGATGTAATGTAATTGATGTACCTAAATTGTATAATAAATAATATAATTCTTGACAAAATATAACCGACTTAAAAATTAGGGACTCAAAAAGTACTAATACTAGTCATATCTCGCTCAAATTTAAGTGGAACCACATGACAAGCACCAGCTTTCGATTAAAAAAACAATCATCAAAATCGGTTCACCCAGCCGAAAGTTCAGAGGTAACAAACATAAAAAAATACAGTCGAATTGAACACCTCCTCCTTTTTTGAAGTCGGTTAAAAATGAAAAGAGCGTTAAACACCATACCTTCTTTAATAGATTCTGGCATTGGACCGTCTCCTTTATTCAGCCAACCATGTGCAAGTACTTTCACCTTATTATTCATATTAAAATTCGAATTTTGAAATGACAATGAATCATTTATCTTGATGGTTTGATAGTCGTAAGGGTTACGCCTGTGAAAAACAGAAATTCAATATAACTCTCCATGGAAAACCTTTTCATTATCCCAGAAATATTTAATATCGGCGTTCTTAAATAATAAAAATTACTTAATAGCTAAGCACTGGATAAAAACTGTTCAAATAAGCGCGATACCGAGTGCGCCCGTAATAAAATTTCCAGTTTAAGCGCTATTCTTCGTTGCATTTTAGAATACCTTTCTGTGTTTGTAGCTTATCTACAGAATTTCTCAGAAACAGCTATAAATTATTTATGAACGAAAAGTTACTTATACTATTCCTTGTATATTTCATAACACCTATAGCATAGCTACGAGTGTTGATTTGAATCCCCTAAACGATTTTTGGGGGTACACAACGTCAATTTCGATTGTTATCTTCAGATAGTCACTAAGCCATGTCGGAGACTAAGGTCTGTCTTAAGAACTTTCGACAACAGGTTTGTATCCTAAGGGCCTGCGCTGACCGGCGGTACTGCATGCCTCGACATATTTATTCAACGAAAATGACATGCCGTGCCACCAGTCGGTGCAGGCCCTAAATCGTCCAAAGAGTCCAAACATAACCAATTCGGTTTCTGGAGCATACTGAAGGACAGTCAAACAGTGCTGGTGGATTTCGCTGCTATCGCTACCGTCCAATTTAATCTGACGATATTCGTGCAACTTAAGGTTGTCGCATAGGTATGTACATAGTCAAGTTATGAACCTTCTTTTAAAAGATAACTTGAGATTTATTGCACAATATAATTATTTGGTTTGCAGTTTTATCCAGCTAAAGCGGTTCAACTTCGATATTTTAAGATGGCAACGCATCGAGCATACAGCATAGATACCCTATACATACCTATGGGCAGTGTCGACCACATACCAGGCCACATTTTTCCGGTAATTAAAATGTGAATAGCTGTCAATCTCGCAGACGGTTCGAGGTTGTGCATGGACATCAGTTAAGCCCATGACGGACCTATCATACCCCTGGCCATACCCCTGGTGGCACAATGGGTACTTTTAAGCAAAACTACGCCAATGTATCACTGATGTGTCGTTGGAAAAGACAGAAAAGGGAAGAAAGAAAGAAAAGAAAAGAGGTACCTGGTAAAGAGCTTAAATTCAACATCTCGTTCGTAAACAGAGCCCCACCATAGTCGGGTCTCGTTGGGTGCAGGCACGGACGGGTTTTGATGGACGCTTGCGAACCACACCGGGTCGTATGGTACAGGGGTGTCCCAATTTATGGCTACACCTAATAACAAATTGTAAAAAAATTAATATCTGCTAATAATGATTTTCATGTTGGCTTAAGTTTACATTCTTCTTATTATGTCTTACATTACATAAAATATTTTGTTATAAATAGTAGATACCAGTATTCTATTACTTTAATAGTTAAATCTATTAGGATTAACGTACATCTATATAGAGAGCCTTGAATATGCATATTTTTTCAATTCAGGTATGTAGATAGCCCACAAAAACCGACAGCTTTTTCGCATAACGGTTTGCCTTTGCTCTATATGTAGCTAGATACCTAAGGTTAATCCTACTAAATGTCAATTGGAGTTTTTTCGGAAGTAACCCTGCCTCCTGCCTGCCGAGCAAAGAATCCCGAGTTCGATTCCTAAGCTGGTCTGGACAGTCATTTATGTAATAGTTATTGTTTCTTTGGTCGTAGAAGTTTGTGTACGTCGTCCCACTCGCAACACGGGGAATATTAGTGCCTTAGTATATAGTTAAATAGACATACCTATATCTATCTATTACGTATATTTCCCATATTATAACACTAAAAAATTAAAATGTGTGCAATTCACACGTCGTAGAAGTGAAACCTTCAAAAATAAAGGTGTTAATTTAATAACGTGTATCTTTCAAAAACTATTTTGTACTAAATTAAAATAAAATAGTGGTAACTAACGCCATCTCTTAACATATTTGAAGAGTAAAATTAGTAGCTAGCGCCATCTATCCAGCAATAAAACGAATCTTCTATCTTGTTCCTCGCGCCATCTTAGCATTTTTTAAAGTAACACGAACACAAGAAACACTTTATAATGCTTCGTATCTCATTTTCTCCCACGTTCAATCTTATGAATTTATGTGTGTCTCTTTTTACTGTCCCTTTTTCGTTTCATCGACTTTCAAATGACAACGATGCTAAAGAAATTTTCACTTCAAAAAATAAAAAATAAGAAACCATAAAGTGCAAAAATAAAGAAATCAAACCAGGGAAAATTACATTATTTATATTCGTACTCAACTAATCTGTAGGCGTATACACCTCCTTCCATGCCGTAAAAAAACTCTAAGGCATAGATACATACTAACTAAAGACTTTAGTAGAAAACATCCGGATGTGCGGTTGTTTTAGCAGTCACATGTCATACCACACGAATGCTAACCATATAAATGCAATTGAGATTCATATCTCTGAATTGACATTCAAAGAAAGTCTCGTAGTCCTTTATTTAATAGGTTTAAAATTCGAAAATATAGAGTAACGTCATGTTTAAGTGAAAGTGATACTGCCATAGTATTTATTCGGAATTTTGTAATAGTATTATTTTTGAATGTAGAGATTTTTAGTTAATATAATAAGTAGGACACTGTTAACATACTGTACATAATCTATTATTTTTAGTACTGAGATTTATCTCGAAATGAATAGGTATAGATAGATACCTAATTATGAATGTTAGGGACATTAATCTTTATAATCCTACCGCTCTGTCGCCGTGATTGCCGCCTTATGTAGGGTCACAGGGTGGGATTGTGCCGAAAATACTGCTCGGAACTAATAAAATTTGTTTCAAAATTTTAAATGGAGCTTTAAAAAGCCCCCAACAACTAAGGGGTGTTAAAATGAATTATAAACGCCTCTTTTTTGAAGTCATTAAAAAATAACCACAAATAAGTTTCAAAGGTATGTAAAATTTCATCACAAATTAAGATATAAATAGTCCACTGAAAATGTGGGAATTCAGAAACACAGACCGAAAGAAACGATATTTTGCCTCTATTATTTAGGTACGTAACTTTAACTAGACTCGTATAATTTCAAATGACACATATCTTACCTTCATCTATACTAATATAAAAAAGCGGCCAAGTGCGAGTCGGACTCGCCCATGAAGGGTTCCGTAGCAGCAAGTAACATAGTATAAAAGTTCTTGTAGTTCGTTGTAACTTTGATCAACGTTTTTTGCGGTTTACGATTTATGACGTATTAAAAAAAAACTACTTACTAGATCTCATTCAAACAAATTTTCGTTGGAAGTTTGTTTGGTAATGTACATCATATATTTTTTTTAGTTTTATCATTCCCTTATTTTAGAAGTTACAGGAGGGGGGACACACATTTTACCACTTTGGAAGTGTCTCTCTCGCAAACTATTCAGTTTAGAAAAAAATGATATTAGAAACCTCAATATCATTTTTGAAGACCTATCCATAGATACCCCACACGTATGGGTTTGATGAAAAAAACATTTTTGAGTTTCAGTTCTAAGTATGGGGAACCCCCAAAATTTATTGTTTTCTTTCTGTTTTTGTGTGAAAATCTTAATGCAGTTCACAGAATACATCTACTCACCAAGTTTCAACAGTATAGCTCTTATAGTTTCGGAAAAAAAGTGGCTGTGACATACGGACGGACAGACAGACAGACAGACAGACAGACAGACAGACATGACGAATCTATAAGGGTTCGGTTTTTTGCCATTCGGCTACGGAACCCTAAAAAGAAAGATTTGATGATTTGTTTGCATTGAATAGGCTCCGAAACTACTGAACCGATTTGAAAAATTCGTTCACTGTTGGGAAGCTACAATATCCCCGGGTGACATAGGCTATATTATATTTAAAAAAAATAGGGATCCTTAAAAAAACTCCAATATATAACCCAAGGTGTAATAAAATAAGAAAACCGAAGCAAAGCGAGGGCGGTTACTCGTTAATAAAAATATCAAGTAAACAACGAAGTACAATTTCATCTATTCATAACACTCCATTTGAATAGTCTTTGTATCTGCTGTTTATCTTTCAAAATACTAATACCCTACACAAATCTGCGGGAAAATTCACAGTTAATATCTAGTTTAAAACACAAATACAAACCCGAACCAACAAGAAGCAACACTAAAAACATTCCAAACGTTTTCACGAATCAGTAAATTGACTACAACTAAACCGATTTTATTGAGCGCACTTGATAAATTTTCGCAAGGATTTAAAATGAATGGAATATTCATTTTGATGCTAAATCCTATAGCGGACCGATAGCGAGGACTCCCACATTTTCACTGGCCGCGCCATGTCGGTATGGAATTTAAATTCATGTAGCGGTATATCGAGAACCATTACAATTCATAGTATGCACCACAACCTCCTCATTGATCATATAAATCAGACCGTACGTATTCGCACACAACAGTTTATAGTACTTGTAGGTATACAATATCTAGACGTGAAGTTTGAATTAGGTAATTGTAAAAGATACTTTTCTCCTACAATTACGAACAATAATATTACCCTAAATCAGTTTTCAACTAAAAACTATTTTTGTTAGAAATAGATAGTAGGGGAGCCCAAGAGGGAATTTTTGGATTTACTCGAGCGCGGCAGAATTAAAAGAGAGGATACGTTACATATTGATAAGTACCTCCAGCCAGTATGAGCCCTTAATATAGTGTTGTACGCTCAGGGGTACCCATCAGTAAAAAAAAACGGTCGTTAAAAGCTTTGCTCCCACTAGTTAGCCTGATTAGTTAAATTGTCGGACTAATGGACAATGTTCTTCAGGGGAATCAGTAAAAAAATCGATCGTGTGAAAGTTTTGTTCCTATTATCTCGACTCGTTAGTTCGATCGTTGAACTAGTGGGAACAATGAAGCTTTCAGATGATCGATTTTTTTTACTGATGGGTTTCCCTGAATGTACCATAGGGGGGTACAACACTGTATTAAGGGCTCATACTGGCTAGAGGTACTGCCGCGCTCGAGTAAATGAAAAAATCCCCTTTTGGGCTCAACTTTAACAGCGGCAAAATTACAATGGCCTATTACTTTTTCTGTGATTTTGTTTTTCCATGTCGTCAGCGAGAAAACGACGAGCAGATAGGCCACGTGATGGTATGTAGTTCCGCCAGTAAAGGCATTACCATCACGTTGACGAAGAAGAAAAACCGGCCAAGTGCGAGTCGGAATCGCGCACGAAGGGTTCCGTATCATTATATATACAACATTAGACACTATATTATAAGCTTTTTTAGACATCTAGCCGTTTGTAGAAGTTTGTTGTATGGGAGCCCCTTTAAAATATTTATTTTATTTTATTTCTTTATTTTTAAAGTGAATATACAACTAAATTAATATTCTGTGAATATTTCAAACGTCTACCAATTGCCGTTATTAATATTGAGCAAAAAACCGCCAAAAAAATTTATGTTGAATATGAGCCCCACTCAAATATCTATTTTATTATATTTTTAGTATTATTTTGTTGTTATAGCGGCAACAGAAATATGTCATCTGTCATCTGTGAAAATTTTTACTACCTAGCTATCACGGTTCATGAGATACAGCCTAGTGACAGACAGACAGACGGACAGTGGAGTCTTATTATATGTCTTATTATATATGGTAATAGGGTCTTTACCCGTTGGGTACGGAACCCTAAAAACCGCTATTTCGGATTTTATGTGAGATAGCAGATCCTTCTTACACCTCTTCATTTCAGTACAACCTATTAAATAGAGCAAAACGCACAACGATATTTTCGAATTATATAATATCAAGTGAGGAACATTTCAAAAAATACGAAACTATGTACCTATTTAATGTATAACGTCACAGCAAGTCGTTGGGGAAATAAGTCGTGCAATTCGTACTACACACTTCGAAACTGTTCGAACTTTAGCCATAGCTTTGCACATGGCTTAAAAATTTGTTCCAGTGCAGCAGTGTGAAGTTTGAAGTTTGAACTGTGAGGCGCGGTAAGACTTCACATAAAGATTATGTCTAATATTTTATCGACATTATTTAAATCATTTTATGTTAATATGTACTGGTATTATAATCTTTCAGTGAAGCAAGCCTGTCTAGCCACCCTCTTTGTTGAGCAGTTTTAATACATCTGGGGGCACGGCAGTGCCCCCGCCAAGTCGAGCAAAAAAGCGGCACGGCCGTACCATCCTTTTCTCGAAGCAATTCAGGCCATTTTCGACCCCCTATAACTTCGTTGTGGATAAAGCTAGAAGCCTGAATTTTTAGTAACCAAGCAGGCATTGTATAAACACGGTATATTTCAAATTTCATTCAATTTGAACCAGTAGTTTAAGAATTATAACTAGTCAAAGTTTCTTAATTTCGTCACTCACTGACTGACTGACCGATCATCAAAACTCTAAGGCACTTCTAGCAGACATAGAAGCTTCAAATTTGGAACACAATTAGTGTTTAGTGTATAGATCAAGGGAAAACTAAAATATTCTGCAATTTTGGTCCAGTTTTTTAGATACATCAACTGCATAAATAACTTTGTAATCCCATATAAATATATAGGATTACAAAGTTACATTTGCAGTTAATGAATTACTGTAACTGTATAACAAAGTAACATTTGCAGTGAATGAGTCAGTGTACCTGTATATAATATAATGGAATAATCGGTGTAGATAGGTACCTAGATATAATTATGTTCAAAGGTAACTTGTAAAAGGAAAAAAAGTAGAACTATCTACAAAAAGAAATGAGATGCCATCAAAAACAAAACTTGTAAAAAAAACCAAGTCTCGCAACTCAGTTCTTCTACCGTAAAAAGTTGTGAGATCCATGTAATACCAAGTCGGTTAATTTATTCAGTTCCTACTTAAGGGTCCTTCTGTCTTAAGTTGTTACGTAATTAGCTAACCTAACAAGTAACAACATCTTATAGTGACCATATTATCAATATTAAAAATCTTTTATGTTTTAAATAAATAGATTGACTTGGCAATCGCAATAAACAATCAAATTTAATACAATATGTAGGTATTACTTGTGAGGTACATTGTGTTTTCATGCGATGGTCAAGTCGATCTATTTATTTAAAACATAAAAGATTTTTAATATTGATAATATGGTCACTATAAGATGTTGTTACTTGTTAGGTTA
This sequence comes from Thymelicus acteon, assembly GCA_951805285.1. Lineage (NCBI taxonomy): Eukaryota > Metazoa > Arthropoda > Insecta > Lepidoptera > Hesperiidae > Thymelicus > Thymelicus acteon. The sequence goes on along the minus strand of OX638213.1, from coordinate 7,849,258 downwards.
GCTAATTACGTAACAACTTAAGACAGAAGGACCCTTAAGTAGGAACTGAATAAATTAACCGACTTGGTATTACATGGATCTCACAACTTTTTACGGTAGAAGAACTGAGTTGCGAGACTTGTTTTTTTTTACAAGTTTTGTTTTTGATGGCATAATTATTTATCTATGTATATATATCCATGCCATACAGCGCTCTAGGCTCTCGGCGCTATGATGCGAATGGTCAGACGAAAGTACGAACGGACGGATGAACGCACATGACGAAACTTTATGGTTCTGTTTTGACCACAGAAGCTTAAAAAACCACCGCACTTTGCAAGAACATCTCTGCCCTTTCCTTGCAACTTAGCCTTGAATTCAATCAACCACTAAAACTTAGGATTCTAGAAAACCTTTAGGTACTATCAAACAAGTAGATCTGTAATCGTATTCCAAATAAATTCTAAGAAGTACCAAGTACCAAAGAATAAAGAAGTACCAACGTTAGTTAGAGACGCTAAATATATTTCAAAATACTGAACTAGAGGTCGCTGGGGTCTGCACCATCCAGTTCAATCCCAACGGTACGCATGCATGGTGGTAGGCCTTGCAATACTGGTTTTTTAAACTTCTTGGCTAATTATCACATTAGCTGATACCCGCCTTCTCCAATCAACGAAACACGTGCTTTAGTTCATTTTTGTAATAAGCATGACTTGACACGTGGCTTTAGCAGCAGTCACTATTTAATGCTAGAAAATCGTTTATTTAATGTTTTAACTATTAACTTGTTAGAATTTAATTAAAACAATGGCACTAGAAAAATAATTCAATTTTCAAGTAGGTAGAAAATTGCATCACAACCAACTTCTGAAATATAAATTAATAAATACCTTCTGATATGTTTATTGTATAAGTTTAATGCGCGGAAGCCATTTTTCGAATGACGACGGTATCTCTAGATTGGGGATTAAAATTTAACTAGGTACCATAACTAATAAATCACACGAGATCCCAGTTTATGATCCCGTATATTATTTTATGACCCTGTGGCCTACTTTACACAGATGTAACTTCCATGTCTGTCTACCTACTTCTAGCGATAAAATAAATATCACGTAGCCAATGATCTTTTAAGATCATTGCACGTAGCAATTAATGTTCATAGTACCTACTTTGTTGCGCCTTAGTAAATCCTAAAAGAATAGCAACCTAAATATGACATACATACATACATCCTCAGATGAAATTATTCTTTCATCTGAGCATACATCTTTTATAAGATCAAGTTTCCTCTTCAGTCAGATGTGTATTGACAGAACGTCCGTGGTGTCGTGGTTAAAGTCATAGGGTAGCTTTGTTTATACGAATAAAGTATGATTGTGTCTACTGTGTCCCACGGAACACAGACACTGTGTTCGGTGACTGTGTCCTATGGAGTCACATTCCACATGAATGGAATAGTACTCTATGAAGTTTTTCTTCTTTAAAACTATGAAGTCTGTCATTCTTTCTTTTCCTTCTTTCTTTGTTGGCCGGCAACGCATCAGTGATGCCTTTGATGTTGCTGATGTTCATGGGCGACGATAGCCACTTACCATCAGGTGGATCGTCAGTTTGTTTACCGGCTATTTCCATGAAAAAAAAGTTATGTATCCGTTCAAGGAAGTTCTTGATCCAGTTAGAGTAATATTATATCCATGGGTCTGTCACTTCTGTCCGTCAGGTACATTGATTAAAGAAAAGTAGAGGATATGCCCTAAATTGCATATACATTTTTTCATTATACATTTATTATGCAAATATGACCCGAAATACCAAAAATACATCTGTCCTGTTCTTACACGCCACAATTTATACTTATAGAAAGAGTACAATACATGTAGCATATTTCAATTTTCTGGCAACATTTTAAAGAAATCTATCTAAGCTCCGCCTTGAAGCCTGTTTTCGGACGCCATTTTATGATAACACTTGCTTCTAGGGATGTTCGATCCAGGTGCCTTGTATCGATACTCTAGAATCTCTAGATCGATATGGATCGTATCGCAGTGTAATGTTTAATGGAAATAGTCGGCAAACGAGCTGACGATCCACCTGATGGTGAGTGGCTATCGTCAGCCATGGACATCAGCAACACCAAAGGCATCACTGATGCGTTGCCGGCCAAGAAAGAGAGAACTTCTTCTCTCTTTCTTGGTTGGCAACTAGAATTAGCAATTAGAAAGTAAATTTCTAATAGGAATGGTTAATCCGGGTGTTAATAGTCCAAATATCGATTCATGTAATTAAATATACTTGTAAGTGGGTATCGCGGCCAATGAATAACAGCGACCAAAGCGTTGTCAGCCAAGAAAGAGAAAAAAAGAAAGAAATATTTTAATAAATAAAACATGATACATATTTTATATTTTATTTATATTTTATACGTATAATTTAATACGATGTTTTGTATCGATTCATAATCGAATAAAATATTTTAAATATCGTTATATAAACTATCGACAAGCTTAATTCAGTGGGTTTCTAAATAAATATCAGCCAATCTCTAATCTTTAAGCCAATATTAAGGTTAATCGTTTTAGATTAAATTTTTAGATTTCATTTTATTCAAAATATTGTTTAATTAAATATTGAAAAAGTTACTTAAGGTTTTTTAAAACAATGTGTTAAGTAGTAGGAACATCATATAAATAATAATATCTCACTCTCACTATATTTGATTTAGAACTCTTGTGTTTTTAAACTAAATAATCAAATATATTCATTTCATCATATATTTTTTTCTTAAAATATTATATCGATATGTGAAAAATACAACGCTATTTTGTGGGCGGAGTTGACGCCATATTTGAGAAACTTTTGGCTTCAGATCACGTGACCTTATTTCCTATCCTCTCTTTTTCTTTAATCAAAGGTCAGGTAGCAAAGTGTAGTGCAGTGCTTTGATTAAAGAAAAAGAGAGGATAGGAAATAAGGTCACGTGATCTGAAGCCAAAAGTTTCTCAAATATGGCGTCGACTCCGCCCACAAAATAGCGTTGTATTTTTCACATATCGATATAATATTTTAAGAAAAAAATATATGATGAAATGAATATATTTGATTATTTAGTTTAAAAAACACAAGAGTTCTAAATCAAATATAGTGAGAGTGAGATATTATTATTTATATGATGTTCCTATGCGAGGGTGCAGATCCTCGACAGTAATAGTAGTTAGCTCAGGGCGGGGTAGTAAATTATCGAATGAGCACAACTCCAATTTTTAAATGTATTGTATTGTATTAATACCGGTTAATACACAGTAGTATTCAAATTAACATATAAAATAGACACTGTTAGTAAAATTAATAAAAGTATCAAAATAAAATAAAATAACGTATTTACATGATTCCCGAAGGGAACCCAGCTGACAGACGATTTTTATTTCTTTGAAAAAACAAATGTCAATATTTAAAAATTTAAAAGAAAAATGCATCTGCCAGCCAAGGAGTATTGAACGAGGTATTAGTACACCTCGTTACAATACCCAGTGCGAGGGTGCAGATCCTCCACAAATATAATATAGTAAATCTCAGGGCTGGGCAGGGTCATATGTTAATAATAGTCCCAATAAACCAAAGTTATTTGTAATCATGTAACCAACACAAATGGAACAACAATGTTAATTTAGTACATTAAAATCATTCATTGTAGGTATTAATAAGTTTAAAGGAATAACGATGAAAACAATATCAATAATACGATATTCTTCCCGTATGGGAACCCAGCTGACAGTTGCATTTTTGTAAAACAAACCCAACTGTCAAGATTTAAAAATTTAGAAGAAAAATGCAACTGCCAGCCAAGGGATATTGAACGAGGTATTATTATACCTCGTTACAATAGTGCGAGGGTGCAGATCCTCGACAGTAATAGTAGTTAGCTCAGGGCGGGGTAGTAAATTATCGAATGAGCACAACTCCAATTTTTAAATGTATTGTATTGTATTAATACCGGTTAATACACAGTAGTATTCAAATTAACATATAAAATAGACACTGTTAGTAAAATTAATAAAAGTATCAAAATAAAATAAAATAACGTATTTACATGATTCCCGAAGGGAACCCAGCTGACAGACGATTTTTATTTCTTTGAAAAAACAAATGTCAATATTTAAAAATTTAAAAGAAAAATGCATCTGCCAGCCAAGGAGTATTGAACGAGGTATTAGTACACCTCGTTACACCTACTACTTAACACATTGTTTTAAAAAACCTTAAGTAACTTTTTCAATATTTAATTAAACAATATTTTGAATAAAATGAAATCTAAAAATTTAATCTAAAACGATTAACCTTAATATTGGCTTAAAGATTAGAGATTGGCTGATATTTATTTAGAAACCCACTGAATTAAGCTTGTCGATAGTTTATATAACGATATTTAAAATATTTTATTCGATTATGAATCGATACAAAACATCGTATTAAATTATACGTATAAAATATAAATAAAATATAAAATATGTATCATGTTTTATTTATTAAAATATTTCTTTCTTTTTTTCTCTTTCTTGGCTGACAACGCTTTGGTCGCTGTTATTCATTGGCCGCGATACCCACTTACAAGTATATTTAATTACATGAATCGATATTTGGACTATTAACACCCGGATTAACCATTCCTATTAGAAATTTACTTTCTAATTGCTAATTCTAGTTGCCAACCAAGAAAGAGAGAAGAAGTTCTCTCTTTCTTGGCCGGCAACGCATCAGTGATGCCTTTGGTGTTGCTGATGTCCATGGCTGACGATAGCCACTCACCATCAGGTGGATCGTCAGCTCGTTTGCCGACTATTTCCATTAAACATTACACTGCGATACGATCCATATCGATCTAGAGATTCTAGAGTATCGATACAAGGCACCTGGATCGAACATCCCTAGAAGCAACTGTTATCATAAAATGGCGTCCGAAAACAGGCTTCAAGGCGGAGCTTAGATAGATTTCTTTAAAATGTTGCCAGAAAATTGAAATATTCTACATGTATTGTACTCTTTCTATAAGTATAAATTGTGGCGTGTAAGAACAGGACAGATGTATTTTTGGTATTTCGGGTCATATTTGCATAATAAATGTATAATGAAAAAATGTATATGCAATTTAGGGCATATCCCTACTTTTCTTTAATCAATGGTGCAGTGTCAGTGAGTGACAGATGACAGTGAGTGACAGTAAGTTTCAAGACTTTCAAGTTCAGATTCAGAATCAGTGAGGAAGTTGAAGAAGGGAGGTCTTTCCTTTTTAGTTAATAAAGTTTAAGGATAGATTAGATTAGATTTATGCACTCGTAAGTTTGTTAATTTGAGTGACTTTCGTTAAATACGAAAATATAAATAAAGTTTATATAAAAACAAAATGGCACTAAATGATAATCGAAAAATCCTTGAATTTTTGGAGTTAGTCGGGCGTTTGAAGGTTTGTGTTTCTTTCTTAAAATACATAATTAAAAATTAATGAATATTAAAGGTGGTTGGTGGTATGATTTTATTATTTATTTGAATTTTAGCATGAAAAAAGAACGGGCTGGGTTCTGTGCGACATAAATGAATGCGAAAGTATTGCTGGCCATATGTATCGCATGGGAATGATGACTTTCTTGCTTACAGAAGAAAATAATACCACACAATTGGATCGATTTAGATGCCTTCAAATTGGTATGTTTGTGCTTGTCTTTGTAACTTTTGAGCTATTGTTTAAATTATTTATAAATCACTTGTCTTGCTTACCTTTAGATAGCATATAAATAAATAAATGCTAACACACTCATACCCCTGCAGTAGGTTACTTACCTGTGTCGCAGGTGGCATGGACGACACATATAACACATCACAATAACACCCATGACCCGAGTACAAATATTTATGTCACAAAAATATCTGCCCCGGCCGGGAATCGAACCCGGAACCCCTCGCTTTGCAGGCAAGTTCGCTACCAACTAGGCTACAGTCGTCAAATATACCCATAAATTATGCAAATTTATTATTGATAGTTGGAATACAATTTTTAATAATGTACATTACTGAAATATAAAGCAGATTGAATTCATAGAAGAAGTTAAATACGGAATAGCACATAAAGCCGCATAGTGTCAACATAAATACAGTCACTGCTCAACCTAAATAATGTTCAAAAAAGTATGGTCAAAGCAGCACTCAGGGATTTAGCCAAACTTAATTTAGTTGCAATTCATTACCTTCAGAAAATAGCTTCTTATTTCAAATGCTCATAATTTCTCAATGACAACTTTTAGATGGGCCTGATAGTTTAATTTTCTTAATTTTTTTACAATCAGCATAATATATCTAGGTTTTTTATTTACATAATGTACATACAAGCTGAGAAGTCAATTGATGTTAAGTGGTTACCATCTGTCAGTAATATGTATAGTAATACAACATACAATGTTAGCAACACATTCATATGAAGTCATGAAACACAAATAACATAGGATATTATTAATATTTTTAGCATTGGTCCATGACCTTGCTGAATGTATTGTTGGAGACTTGACACCGCACTGTGGGGTTTCACCAGAAGAAAAGCATAGAAGAGAAGATGAGGCAATGAAGAGAATAGCTGAACTCACTGGCATTGCTGGAGACCGGATGTATGAGCTATATAAGGTAAAGCAAAAATATTGCAACATTTAAAACAACTATGAGAGTAGGACTCTTGATATCTGTACAATACTTGCCAAATACATAGATAGCCTTAACTCATATCTAACAATAAGTAAAAATATGCTTATAATCAATCAAGTAACATTAATAAAATTATATTATGTAATTTTTCATAAGTTTAACAATGTCTCTAACTGTTTCTGCTCTGCTGTAATAAAGCATACTTTCAAAATCATTACAAACAGAAACTTTTTTTTTTAATGGAAATAGCCGGCAAACGAGCTGACGATCCACCTGATGGTAAGTAGCTATCGTCGCCCATGGACATCAGCAACACCAAAGGCATCACCGATGCGTTGCCGGCCAAGAAAGAGAGAAGAAAAAGAAAGAAAGAACTGGCTCTCAAGCCCCCAGCCGGAACACGACGAGTCGTTTGGCGGCTGACTCATGCTCAAGGGTGGTAGCTATCCAGGCAAACCCCATGGAGAAATAATAATAGTAATAATGGTATTAATTAATAATTAAAATCAATATTACTAATATAATCCCTCAAGGGGTCCTACCACCAGCGGGCCGGATTTAGTCGCCTTTTACGACACCCATCCGGCGTGGGATTGGGGTTAGTATTCTAAGCCACCCCAATACGGCGAAAACCCCAATACGACTAAATAATGACCTCAACTAAAGAATTAGTGATACCATAATAAATGTACCTAAATAAAATAAGTTGAACTATTCCCTTAGCTCAGTTGTTATGAAAATATATTAAAGGAACTGTTTCTTATAAGTCTTGTATGTAATCATTTTATTATTATTTCCTGTCATTGCTTTATTTTTTACAGTGAAAACAAGCTAATTGCATGCATATCACTGGCATGAGTGACCGTAATTAATTCTATGCTAATTAAAATAAATGAAAGTTATAGACACCTCTATGCATTGAATCTACTAATAGAGTGATCAGCAGACTGTGGTACTAATAAGTTACATATTTTAACAATCATCTTATTATTTTTCAGGAATATGAAAATCAAAGTTCAGCTGAAGCCAAGTTTGCAAAAGATCTTGATAGATATGATATGATATTACAGGCATTTGAGTATGAGAAAAAATTGAATGCTCCAAAAATGTTAGAAGAATTCTTCGTTGCAACAAATGGAAAATTTAATCATCCTTTCATTCAAAGTCTAGCTGCAGAATTGTATAGTCAAAGAGAGGAATTTGAAAAAAAATGTTTACTCAACGGTGATGACACAGCAAAATAGATAACTTTTAATTTAACTTACGTTATTATTCCTTATAGCAAGTACATAATGGATACCGAGTATTGTACCAAATAATGCAAATGTATGTTTAAAATATGATTTTAAACCAATATAATCACAGAATATGCTAATCAGTTCAAATTGTAATATAATGGGTAGTGATGATATTTGTATTTTATGCTGGTTCTTTTAACAAAACCAACTGTTAAGGCCTGAATTCTTTCTACTCTAACGTCAGTCGCGTATCAGTATGCATTGTGAGCTATTACCCCACAGTGGGGCGCACACTGCGATGCTGCAACAGGTGCATCACTTACATCAGAATAGCAGTGTGACTGTTCTATTCTAGTGTGTATATTTGTATTCTAACAGCAGCCAAATTGACATAATAATACAAAAATCATATATACCCATTACATTAGTTTTTGTAATTTATTTTAAGTAATTTCTAACTGATTATCTAAGGCGCTCCATCCACTGCACCGCGCCCCGTCGCGTAGCGCGGGATGGCAGATTTTACCATTGTATGCAAGTATCTCAATTTATATAGAAATCACGCCTAGCACAACACACTGCCGACGCGGAAATGCGCGGAAAGGCGCCCCGCGTGATTTCTATATAAATTGAGATAATTGCATGCAATGGTAAAATCTGCCATCCCGCGCTACGCGACGAGGCGCGGTGCAGTGGGTGGTGCGCCTAAAAGATTGCATAATTGATGTATGAATGTATACATATAAATATATTATCTTATACCATATTATGTCTTCTGTGCTTATTATTATTGTTGTGGTGATAGTTACAAGTGATTCTCATCATAACGCACAATGCGTTATATTTATTATACATTATACATTTTTATTGATCTGCAATAGGAAACTGATAGTCCACCACACCATGAACATGGACACGCACGCAACATATTACTGGTGGCATGCACACAAATAAGACATCACAAACGCCAGTCTCTATGTATTGAAGCTCTGTAATACCACAGAGGTAATAATAGTACTTGCTCATGACCATGGAAGATAGACGTCATTACTTAAAAATATCAGGAAGTTTATAAATGTTTGTTACCTCAGAACACCGTTATTTATTTTATATGTATTTTTTTATCTGTTGACAAGACAAGGCATTTTTTCAATTATCGCAATATAAGAGTCAGACCCATTAAGAAATTGAACAGAACTCGCGCACATTTCCTAGCGATTAAAGAAATCATAGCTAGAATGCCGCTCATATTACAACTTGGTTGTGTGGTTCTATAAAATATCGTGCTCTAGTTACATACTACAATCACACAGTTTGGCACTCTTTGTGACCATAATTATCAGAGTCAGAGCATCATTATGAATTATGAATCATTTGGCTTGGCAATTACACTACTTGTCTACAGATATCTTATCTAATCGGCGCGTTACGTGTCAAATAATGCATTATTTCTTTTTCGCGTTTATTCCCACTTGTCCTGTTGAGTAGTCCTGTTGACAGGACTAGTGGGAAAAAAATTCCCACTAGTCCTGTTAACAGAACTAGTGGGAATTTTTTTTTCCCACTAGTCCTGTTAATATAACTCAGAGGCACTTTTACTGTTTATTGAATTTTAAAAACAAATGACAACCGTCAAAACAAATGACAATCGTCAAAATAAAATGACGACTGTCACAACAAATGATTCGTTTATTCCCACTTGTCCTGTTGAGTAGTCCTGTTGACAGGACTAGTGGGAAAAAAATCCCACTAGTTTTGTTCTGTAATTTGGAAGACTATGCTTGACACCCGATTTTATTACCTTTATTTAATTATTCAATTTTATTCCCCCTATTTATTTATTAGTTTAGCCTTATTGGGTGGCAATACTAACCCCAATTCCACGCCAGATGGGTGACGTAAGAGGCGACTTAATCCGGCCCGCTGGTGGTAGGGACCCTCAGAGATTATATTGGTAAGATTGATTTAAATCTATATATTGTCCTGTATATGAATTAATGTAACCGCCAAAATAACGAAGTTGAGTTATTAATACAAAAATCATTTATTCATTCGTCATTTGTTTTGACGGTTATCATTTGTTTTTAAATATTCAATAAACAGTAAAAGTTCCTCTGAGTTATATTAACAGGACTAGTGGGAAAAAAAAATCCCACTAGTTCTGTTAACAGGACTAGTGGGAATTTTTTTCCCACTAGTCCTGTCAACAGGACTACTCAACAGGACAAGTGGGAATAAACGCTTTTTCGTACATATGTACCAATAATGTCACCTATCCCCATTCCCATCAATAGATTTTATAAAATTTTCGTACAATTAACATTTAGATAAGTAATCTTTGTATACCTATGTATGTAGTTACGTTAGTTATCTGTTAGTATTGGTAGTAATTACTTAAACTAAGTATAGTGATTGTTTACAATACCTAATGGTGTATTAATACAGATGAGTTAAAAACCTACCTCTGATTTTAATTATTCTTGATATTTTAGTGTCAGTATGAATTTATTGAAAGGCAGTATCTGAACAAACAGCATAAGTAGAGGAAAGTAAAAAGGTATAAGTGAAAATTACTGTTGTATTTTTTTTGCGTCTAATTATATTATTAATTACCATGACATGCTTAATTGATTTAGCTAAGTAAATATATAAATAATTTTTTTGATTTAAGTCCTACGGGATCATAAGAGAAAGGATTTTTTATTTATATTTTATTTCTTTAGCGTCTAAATGAAACCTATCTTCCTACTTCCTACAACTCACCTTCTACTTATACCACAAGAGCATTCAATATAAACTATCTGTATAAAATGTACCAGTTTTACCTAACTACCAGTTTTAAGAACATGTCCTCGTTAAACTTCTTTATCAATTTGAGAGTTGGTAAACATTTTGGAGTTTTACCTGGAAAGTTTCTTGTACCAAATGCTGAGGGTAAAATGTTATTGAATAAAATTAAACATTTTAACATAGAATTTAGAATTATTTGCATTGCAGATAAGTCTAGCCAACAAATACTTCATTCTTAATTAACCAGATAGGTGCAAAAATAAAACCACTCATATTTTCTTACTTTTTTTTATTGTATAAAAATACACAGTAGGGGGTTTTAGCAATACATATAAAATCTATTCAGTCAAATGAAGACCTTTTAAATGCTATATTTTATTGCATTTTTGAATCACATATAGTCACAATGTAACAGTTCCAAACAGCTGTTGGTCAAACAGCAATGAATAATGCAATATCAACAACAAAAAAATCTTAACACTGTTTTAGTCTATGTAATATAAGGCATTATTTTACTATATTCTCGTTTTGTTTATGGTATACTATGTTACTTGAATCATTTTTAGCATCATTTGCATAATGTTAATTCCTGGTTCAAGCCATTACATCTATAGGATAACAGTAATACTTTATTTTATTAATTTACAGCCTGTTTTGCATTGGATGATGAAGATTGTTCCTCCTTTTTTCGTTGTTTCTCTCTCATTAATTCTGCATCCCTGAAACCAATGAGTTTTACATTAAACATTTGTTACTTAAATGTAACTTATACTTAGCGTAATTTTTGTAAATTTGCCATTGTTTAATGTTTAATTACAGCCTAAATTTATATCATCATGCCTACACATTAAATTTATACATCTTCACAATGGCGGTTCTTCTATGCACCGTGGCACGCCGTTGCACGCGTAGCGTTGTGCTCTCATTACACAAGCAGGATTCAGCTGTATTGGGCCAGCTTAGAATACTAACCCTAATCCCACGCCGAATGGGTGTCGTAAAAGGCGAATAAAACCGACCCGCTGGTGGAAGGGGCCCCTCGTTCATATCTCTATTTTAATAGTTTATTATTACCACATTCTATTATTTCTCCATGGGGTCTGCCTGGAGAGCTACATACTATTACTACTAACTACCTTCTTGCATGAGCTAGGTGCCAAACAACTCGACGTTTTCCTAAGGGCTTGAGAGTAGGATCTTATTTTTCCTTTCAAATCCAGTGCGCTGGCGCCAGTCCTACAGACAAGTCACTGCTGGCTTGGATTTTTCTTGTGGTGTGCACATGTTGAATGTAAAAAAATAATGAATTCCATCTGCCAGCGACTGGCGCAATGGGTCTACATGTGTTCCTAATGCTGGCGCGGGGGTTAAGGGGAATGCGGGCAAAGGTCACTGGCTTAAAAAATAGATGGGCACTCTATTCTCTCCAGCTGTCAGCCAGCGCTGGCTTGGCTTAAAAAACTGTTTATACAAGGCCAGTACCAAGCCATCTCTGGCTGCTAGTGAGACTTGCGGCCAGCGATTGCTTTAGTTATAACAATAAAATTGTATGGTTAGGTACCCACTGACACCTTTTGTTGTTTTGTCAGATTTTACCAGGATTTAATTACATAACCAAGTGGTAAATATTGGTAATTAGTGCAGAGTAACTATGGCTTACAGACTATGTAAGTATCTGAAATTATCACTTAATAACAAACCATTAGCAGTTAAGCATTTTGTAGTATAACAGTAGTGAGACTGAGGCCAAATTACAGCAGGAATTATTCTATGAATAATAAAAAAAATATTGGGTTATTTTAGTTGAATTATTGTTACCTATGCTTCCTTTCTGTAACTGACATGCCGGTCTTTTCACTAGCATTCTTTTTTTTCTGCTGCTCTTGCTGTTTTTTCTGGTTTTTAGCTCGAGCTAAATCTCTCTGGTTGCCTCCTAAAATAACAAAATAAAAAACATTTTTTAATAATCATGCCTAGTCCTGCTGCCAAAATTAAATAATATTCTATTCATGGTATCAAACTTAACTGATAAATGTTTATACATAGATGAAAGTATCTAGAAAGACAAAATAAATTTATAGTAAACATTAGCCCTTAGATTAAACTGAGACATTACTTAGATTTTATTTTTCAACTCTTGGAAATAATAACAATACAATGAGTCAAAATGGCTCTGTCAATGTCTAATGACTATTTGTCAGAAGCTTTAGAAAAATCTACAATACGAATCCACGACAATAATTAAACAACTTTATTAAAGAAATACAATGAAATTAATAGAAATCGATTGTTCCAATATCTTGACAGAGTCATATCTACAAAAAATACACTTACGGGTCATCGTGCCTACGCGCAATTTGCAATGTCCTCGATGAAAAGTTAAAACCCTGAACGTCGAGCTCGGACTCAAAGAGGATTATATTAGAATGGACACGAGCATTAGAATTATTTCAAATTCCAACAACCACGGACGATACGCTAGCCCGGCCGAAACCTAGGTCCACGCACCGCCCTAACACCTGAGGAAATTTCACAAACAGTAATTTTATGACGAAACGAAAAAAAGATGACTGCAGTTGGCAGTTGCAGTGCAGAGCTGACTGAGCAGACTGACTGCACAAACCACAGAGTACTTAATCACTACACAAACTACAGATATTATTAATTTATTTATTCTATTCATAAATATCATAAATAATTCATTCTCATCCACAGATTGTATACAGTGCTACCAAGTTATCTGTGAAATGGCGAAAATTGGAACTAATGCCGTGCCATTCATAAGTTCTTTGTGCTCATTCATTTGACATTTACTACGTTTCGAATTGCGTCCAGTGATTGGTCCAATGCGTCCGACAGTGCCCTCCGTCAATTCACAGATAAGTTGGAGGCACTGTAGTCGAATCTATATTAATTCCTTTGATTAAAGAAAAAGAGAGGATAGGAAATAAGGTCACGTGATCTGAAGCCAAAAGTTTCTCAAATATGGCGTCGACTCCGCCCACAAATTAGTGTTGTATTTTACACATATCGATATAATATTTTAAGAAAAAAATATGTGATGATATGAATTTATTTGATTAATTAGTTTATAAAACACAAGAGTTCTAAATCAAATATACTGTTATAGAGTGAGATATTATTATTTATATGATATTCCTACAACATACCACATTGTTTTAAAAAACCATAAGTAACTTTTTCAGTATTTAATTATACAATATTTTGAATAAAATTAAATCTAATATAAAATTTAATCTAAAACGATTAACCTTAATACTGGCTTAAAGATATATATATTTATTTAGAATTCGAGATTTTTATTCGATTATGAATCGATACAAAACATCGTATTAAATTATAAGTATTAAATATAAATAAAATATAAAATATGTATCATGTTTCATTTATTAACATATTTCTTTCTTTTTCTCTCTTTCTTGGCTGACAACGCTTTGGTCGCTGATATTCATTGGCCGCGATACCCACCTTACAGGTATATTTAATTATATGAATCGATATTTAGATTATTTATTGAGATATTCATGACGAACCGGACTATCGATACATAAAACACCCGGATTAAACATTCCTATTTAAAATTTTATTTTCTTCTTTTTCTCTCTTTCTTAGCCGGCAACGCATCAGTGATGTCTTTGATGTTGCTGATATCCATGGGCGACGATAGCCACTCACCATCAGGTGGATCATCAGCTCGTTTGCCGCCTATTTCCATTAAAAAAAATCATTCGATACTGGAGCGATCAGTATCAAATCACTAGGATCGATACCTGGATCGATACACTGCGATACGATCCATATCGATCTATACTCTAGTCGTTTTGCAGCCGATACAAATGTAAACTAAAGATTATTATTATTAATAATAATATTAATAATTTTATTTCGGAAATACATCCATAATAAATATTATCTATATTAAAATAGATTTCTAGGGTTTTCACCAACTGACATGAATTTGTACACCAAATGCGTTTATTTAGACCAACTACTCATTAGGGCAAAATAGTACATTAAGTTATACGTTTCAAATCTCTTCTTGGAAATAAGATTGTCATTGCAAAGTGTTTGAATGATGACGGTGTTATTTAATTTTGTTTATTTCTACATTTACTTGGAGTTTATAATTGTTATCGATCAATATGTATTTATTGAAGAATTCACAAATACCTTAATGGGAGTTTGTCTAAATAAAACGCATTTGGTGTACAAATTCATGTCAGTTGGTGAAAAACCCTATAAAACGAGTTTAATGGTTTGTTGACATTTGTTTCGGCTCTATAGAGTATCGATACAAGGCACCTGGATCGAACATCCCTAGAAGCAACTGTTTTCATAAAATGGCGTCCGAAAACAGGCTTCAAGGCGGAGCTTAGATAGATTTCTTTAAAATGTTGCCAGAAAATTGAAATATGCTACATGTATTGTACTCTTTTTTTAAGTTTACATTGTCGCGTGTAAGAACAGGACAGATGTATTTTTGGTATTTCGGGTCATGTTTGCATAATATATGTATAATGAAAAAATGTATATGCAATTTAGGGCATATCCTCTACTTTTTCTTTAATCAATGATTAATTCCAGTGTTCTCGAACGACAAAGTCCAAAATCGGTAGACTTGCCCACAAATATCGGTAGATTTGTACCCAAAATCGGTAGATGTCAAAAAAATATACAATATTTAATCAAATTCGTTTTATTATCAGAAAATAAACTAACAGCCTATTTCTGTACATCAAATACCCCTAATTAACAAACAGAAAAAGATTAAAAGCTATTTAAACTATCGGTAAAATTACACAACACTTTTACAGGCTAGATAAACACATACAGCATACTATACAGAAAAAATATCAAATTCTGTACTAAAGAGCGATTTGAGTAACCGTTAGTGACTCAGAGTTGGGGCGTAAATGTATAAGTTTAAGTACGATGGTACGACCTTAGTAAAGACTAAAGAGCGATTAAAGTAACCGTTAGCGATTCTGAGTTGGGACGTTAAACTTACTACGATTTTCTGCTTAAAAAAAACCAACTGAAACAACATTAAATA
Organism: Thymelicus acteon; assembly: GCA_951805285.1. Classification (NCBI taxonomy): domain Eukaryota; kingdom Metazoa; phylum Arthropoda; class Insecta; order Lepidoptera; family Hesperiidae; genus Thymelicus; species Thymelicus acteon. The sequence goes on along the minus strand of OX638213.1, from coordinate 7,833,487 downwards.
TCCAAATAGCCAACTCACTTTTCATTGTTTGTCACAACTTACACATTGTTTGCACTTGTGATAAACAATATATATAATGTACAATATAATCGGCCACGTGACGGGGACAAAAAATAATATTTTTGTCTGTCTCTCACGTAGATTTTGTAACTGGCAATCTCGCTCTGTCAAATGTATGGGATAATCTATTGGTTTTAAATCTATGGTTGAGGGATTCCTCATTCCTCCTCGTCGATTACCGGGAACGTGGATGCACGTTCGAACTCAAAGGTACCGCCGCCGCCGCGATTCTCACGAGTTAACGTAAAACATAAATGAAAAGCGTTGCTAACTTAAAAATTATGTAAAATCGGTAGAAAAATCGGGAGAATTTCCACGTATCCTCTAAAATCGTAGAAAAATCGTTGCATTTCGGTATTTCGGTAGATCAGAGCCCATATCAGTAGAAATATCGAAAAATCGGTAGGTTTGAGAACACTGATTAATTCGACGGACCACTTTGACAATTGAAATGCACAAATGTTGCCAAAACATAGGCATAGCTGTTCTTGTCGAAATTATGAAAATGTTTTTATCGATATTTCGCGTGACTTTGAAAATCAAATTAACTCTATCTCAATTCATTTATTTGGTAAAATGTGATTGAATTTTGTTTAAATTAAATGCAACGTATCTTTATTGATTTTTACTGACATCAATTCATTAAACGGAAGGTATTTTCATTAGATAAGAAATGCAAACACATTAATAGAACACAATTTTACTAAAGGTTTTCCGTTGCACGTCTAAACAAAACGTTTTTTTCAACGCTCACTTTCTCGGTGAATGTCAACACTGAAATGTCGACACTCAAGCTGAAAACATATTATCGGACGCGGCTGACAGACGCGGCTCACAGCCGCGGCTGATATTAGTGTGCACAGTCTTTTCAGACGTGGCTTGCGGACGCGTTCAACGCCTATTCCACAAAGAAATGTAGACGAAGAAGCATGTCGAGTAACGCAAGTTAGGACGATTTTCTCGCATTATTGTCTACTCAGTATATGTTGTCCACCCAGAAAGAAAATATAAAGAAGCGTTTGGGTCCATGACGTAAATAAAGAAATGATATTTCAGCTATTTCCTCCCAGACTTCTTGTTTTTTGGAGTATGTTTGTTATCCTTTAATTTATAATTAAACAGTAATTCCCTGTTGCGAACACACTTGATAATTCGTTCGTACTTTTTTACGTATTGTAGATACGTACACGACGTGCAAGCTCTCGTGTAGTCCGCGTCCTTCTGAACGTTCTGACGTGTCCCGCACCCTGTGCATACTATGAAATACCGTCCGCGGACGTTTTCGGCTGACAAAAACATCCAGCACGCCAAATATCTCTCGGACGTCTGAACGCCTCAAGGTCACGTCCGCGACTTACGTCCGATAGTTTGCACAGCTCAGTGTACATTCATTAACTAGATACCTATAAGTCTGTCAGCCGCGGCTGATAGTATGTTTTCAGCTTTAGTCCTCACCATTAATTTTCTGTAATATACTCTAATTGTCACAGTGGTCCGTAATAATTACAGTGCCACCTACTTATCTGTAAATTGACGGAGGGCGCTGTCGAACGCATTGGACCAATCATTGGACGCAATTCGAGACGTAGTAAATGTCAATGAATGAACACAAAGAACTTATGAATGGGGCGGCATTAGTTCCAATTTTCGCCATTTCACCGATAACTTGGTGGCACTGTAATTAAAATTGTGCAATTCAATAACTTTATGTATTTAACTAGACTCCAAGTTTCGAAGAGGTACCTGAAGACGGATCACGTGACATTGAATGAATATTTTCGACCAATCGCAGACTTAATTGAATGTGTACTTAAATTTACTTAACCAAATTAAAATAGTCCTAATTTAATAAGTTCTTCAAAATGTTGTTAAAAATCATTGAAGTATTATTACTAGCGTATAGAACAGACACCGCGAACACAATGTATGTTCCAATGAATTGACGCCGCGCGGCTTCAATGTCCAATGGATTCGTTCGATTTTGAAAGGAGAACAGGGGCTCAATTTTGAAAATAGAACCTCCCGGCGAGGACACACATTTTGTTTGAGATGTCTTCTCTATGTGTACTTATACCTCAATGTTAAAAATGTTTTTTATTCATTAAAAAAAAATATTGAAATATCACGTTTCATTATAAATTCTTTAAAACCAAATCGAGTTTAAATTATTAAATTAAGAACATTATTAAAATAAAAATTACACCATAATGCGGCCTTTCAATTGAGAAATATTTTTTATTTATCGAAATAGCCGACGAATGAGTTATAACTACCGTTGCATAAATAAAGTTCTTGGAGCAATCCAATACACTTTATATTACTCTATGGAGTAGACAGGCACAGAGTATTAAAATGAGAAAAGAAAAATATACAATACTTTAGACTCTATGGAAAAAAATAAAGTCGAAATTATGTCATTTTATTCATAACATTTTGTTAGTGTCAAAATGTCGGTCAATTCTCAGGTACATTTGGGTAATAATGAAAATAATAAAAAAAACGATAAAGGCCTGAAACCTCTGTTTCCTAAGCAAGCTGATTGCTCATATGTATCATGTTATTGGTAAGTTGAAAATTAATTGTTTAAATTTGAGATTTATTTTAAAAGTAGTCGTAATCTTCTTTTTGTTTCTCTTTCTCTGCATTATAGTGAGGAGAATGTGTGGAAGTTGTGTGAGGATGTGTCGTTAAGGGTTCCCGAGGAGCTGGATAGATGCTTCGTCGTATTTATTTCAAATCCGTGTCGTACGGTTCCATTATGGAAACAAAGAGCTGGGCGCGAGGAGGATCGACTCGTGATATGGGTGTGTACTGAATTTGTGTCAGGCTCGCTATTACTATAAAATGTCCTCTACGAATCAATGCACTGGCTTCCAAATTTTTTACTTGGATGATGCATGACAACTCAATATATTGTTCAATACAAAATAAGTATTTCTTTTCAGGACTATCACGTCATATTTTTATATGCGTGGGACATTAAAACTTGCCTTGTTTATGACTTGGACTCTGAGCTGCCTTTTCCAACATTCTTCCATAAATATGTCACAGAGACTTTTCGCACTGATCAAGTCTTAAAGTCAGACTTCCACAGGTAAAACTCTAAATGCAGTTAATTTACTGGGTTAAAGCTTTTTAAATTTAATATAATGCAAAAATATTTTTTATTTTGACTAGATTCTTCCGAGTAGTGCCTGCTAAGGAGTTTATGCAGAATTTTGCGTCTGATAGACGTCACATGAAAAGGCCTGATGGGTCCTGGATTAAGCCTCCACCTCCATACCCAGCTATCACTACATCAAGTGAGTTTTATTTGACATTTAAATCAATTTACATATATAATAATATTTTTTACTTGCACCTATGTTGACAACCCTGTAGCCTAATTGGTATCGACCCTGCCTGCAAAGCGAGGGGTCCCGGGTTTGATTCCCGGCCAGGGCAGATATTTATGTGACAGATAAATATTTGTATTCAGGTAATGGGTGCCATTGTGATGTCTTATATGTATAATCCATGCCACCCGCGACACAGGTAAATAACCTACTGTAGAAGTGTGAGTGTATAAGCGTTTATTTATATGTTTATTACCTATATTTTTTTATTTTAAGGTATTTCTGTGTATTTGATTGATAGGTTTAATGTTATTTGTTTGGCCACTGTAACCTAATAAAATTTTCTCTTATAAAAAAAAAAAATTGCAGATGAATTTAAAGAACATTTAAGATTATTTTATGATGTTAAGTAATCACCATCACTTGCTCTCTGACTGCATCGTTTATATTACACTCTCTCTTTATAGTTCATACTAGCTTTTGTCTGCGGCTTCGCCCGCAATAAAGTGGTTTCGAAATTAAATTATTAATTCAATAATTTAGCTATAAATCTAAATACCACATAAAAATAAAGTGCACCTATAAGTAGAACGATGGGTTAAGATACATAATATTAGATATTAGATGATGCCCGTGGCTTCGCGCGCATGGATATCGATTTTTTACTATTAGATATTAGTAGAACTCTGTGGCTTTGCACGTGTGGATATCGATTTTTACAAATCCAGCGGGAACCATGAACTTTTCCGGGATAAAAAGTAGCCTATGTATTAATCCAGGGTATAGGCTATCTCCTTTCTAAATTTCAGCCAAATTGGTTAAGTAGTTGTGGCGTGATTGAGGAACAAATATCCAAACATCTTCACAAACTTTCATATTTATAATATTAATAGGATTGGAGAATAGAATCAAAAAAATTATATATAATTAGTATTTTAGTGGTCATTATCACCTGGTCCCATTGTGCGGAGGTCAATAGTTATTAGACTGTTGATCTCATTTTGTAAAATAGTCCTGGTGACTGCACAGGAGGATAATCATGATGACTATAATGATGCATTCATTCCAATATATAGTATATACATACAAAATAAATAATACATAGTCACTTGTTTATTTCAATGTCAAAGTACAATGTACCACATTGTTTTCAGCTTCAACAAACAATTTAGACGAGTATATCAACATGGATGTTGGCACTGGACCTGGCCAGGTACACAATTTGACAGATTTTGTCCAACGTTTCTACAAAATTGTTAAGTAGTCAATGATTGAAGCTATTAGATAGTCAAATGTTATTTTAAGCCATAACCTTACCATTAGGTTTATGATCTTTGTTGATTATGTTTTAATAATCTTTTGTTACAATGTACTTAACTGTTAAATCCTGGCTCAAGATTGAGCTTTTATCATGTTAATGAGTTTGAGTATTGGTTACATACTTACAATACCTATGCACCAGTGTAACCAATATTCTTTATTTATTTTTATTGTATTTTATTTCTTTCATGCAAGAATGAATAATTGAACTTACATTTATGTTTGATTATTACTGCCTATATATGTTATTGTTGTTTATGTTAACATAACATATGTATTATATTTCTGCATTTTTATATTTCACACATACTATAGGTACACCTAAAATATAAAAATGAAAACAAAACTAAGTTTAATATTTTGGAGGTTGTTATAAGAACCCCATTAAACAAAGCTAAATTTCAAGTTTGCAAAACTTTAATATAAAAATTTTGATATATAAAGCACAATATATGAAATATGGTATATAATTATACACTTTGCACAAAGGTTTCAATTCAAAACACTTAAGAGTTTTCTTGTTTCCAAATAAGTAGTTTGTTATGACAGTGTTAATGTTTGTGGCATTGCAATATATATTTGCATATTTCTTTTAAAACGATATTTCGAATATAAGAAATTACTGTTCAATACTAAAAAAAATATGGTACTTGAATTTAATATTACAATTTTTATGCCGCGTTAAGGACAATTTATTATATTGCAACTGTTATATTATAATGTTTTTCTTGTGAAACTTAAGTACTTGAATATATTTTACAATACTGGCCATCGAAAATAGGCTTGTGACATGCAAATGCCTGTTAACTATATGATGTTATTAATCGGATATGCAATATATTAAATTATATAAAAAGTTAACTCTACAAAAATATATATTTTTGCATGTTTCAAGCAATGGCATTGATATTATACATAATAATGTAGGATTATGATTATGTAATTTAATTCAGTATAATATAAATATTATATAACCAAGTATTTAAAAATATCTTATTGCATACTTATTGCTTTTTGACATAATTTTAATACATTTTGATTAAGTTGCCATTGACATGTAGCTTACTTGTTGCCTTTGTATAAATCTATGTATTGCTCAACAGTAGTCTTATTAGTCACATTAAAATCATAACGTAGTGAATAGTGATATTCACACTGATCAAGGGGAACTATGACATAAATTGAGTATCTGGTTAAAATTGGGTGAGTATTAGGGGTTATCCATTAAAATTTTACACTTAGGAATAAATTAAATTAAAACGGCATGGCGGCAGTTCCGAAATAAGTTTTATTTCCTTTTTTTAATATTTACCTATAGGTAGGCAATTATTCGATTTTGAAATGTGACGTCACGAAATTTAGGACCCCTCCCACCCCTTGTCACACATCATCGACCCACCCCCTCCTCCTAACGTGTGATGTAATCTATGGATGGCCCCATATGGAAACAATAGTATTTATTGGAAATTATATTTCTTGAAAAAATTTAACACAATTTTTTTGTGTATTGTCCCTTTGAAACAATATGTAAATACGCCTCGCGTGTACGGTTTAGCCTGTTTCAGACCCATTTCAAAATGGTCAGGAGCGATAACCAAGCGCGAACTCAATTAAAACACGCAACTAATTTTGCGTGCAGGATTGTAGATTATCAATTTTAATTTTCGTTTATACATTCATATGGCTAACAATTAATCTAGATTTAATAACTTGGTATTCAATAGGTTTATACGGGTACTCACGATGACAAGACGCATTAATTATCATAAAAATATAGAAAAATCCGCAACGTGTAAACTTTAAAAACAACGTATATAGTATCATCTAGTTTTATATGCAGTAATTCAGATAATTTAATATTTTTTAATACTTTTAATGTTTCGAGGAAAAGTAGGTCGCGCCGTGCGTCTTAGCAAGGGCTCTCCCGTGCCTATACGAGTAGCCTAAATACTGAAAGAGTGTTTGTATGACTATGAACACTCTAAAATACCTTTATCAGGAACTAACAGCCCATTAGTCTGATTAATTAAAAAAAACTCCCAACTGTGAAGACTGAACAACTAAAAATCGATGTTATACATGAAGGTAATAGAGCTCGTGCCGTGTATTAAATATAGCTGCATTGCGGTTACCGGTACGAATGCGGTTGCGGTCAAGCAAAACATTTTGTACGGGATGTCCATTTTATGACAAGCTAAACTTTGTAATACTTATGACTTATCTACGCATCAATTACAAATAATAAAATTAGGTCTAAACAAATGTGTTTAAATAAATCAATAACTATTTTTTATCGGGGGCAGTTAAAACTTCGATATTATCTGCAAAGGAAGAACTTTTAAATATATTAGACACTATTTATCATTTCGAAGGCGATATTTTTTATGTAATGTTTAACTGTATGTTATAAAAATTAGCCACCTACCCAGGGGCGTAGCTACCGCCGTATCAGCCGTATCCGTTATACGGGGCCCCGAGCGTATAGCCCCCCCCCCCCCCCCACTAAAACTCCCAAAACAAAGCTCGCCAGCGGCCTACGACCACTTGGCACTCCTTTTATATTTGACAGCTAACGTCGAGGGGGCCCTACAACAAATATTGATATGGGGCCTCCTTAGGGCTAAGCTACGCTACTTGCACCTACCGTTACGATTTAGGAAAGGCGTAAATTACTTTTAATTTTGCGATACTGAATTCAGTAGAAATTAAAATGTGCGAAATAAACAAACTAATTGTAGCTACTAATGAAATGGTTTGCATTATGTACTACAAAGATTATGTATGTAGGTACTACAAAGATTATGGCGTCATTTAAATCCTTACAAATTTTGTATTGCTAAGTCCACCTCTTAGAAACCATTCGTGTTCACGCGGTCTAATGGGCCGCCATGGCATTGCGTGCATTTGGCAGCGATAAGTAGATGCTATCGTTTACCATATAAGATAAGGCATAACCTACTTACAGTCTTTTCTAGTACAGAGTGGTTGAAATTAACGAAATGGATAGGTCTAAAATATAATTTAAAATATTAATGGGATTAATGGAATCCTACTTGAAACTTACACAGCTTTTCGTATATAAGCATACGATGTTTTAACTATATATAATTATATCAATTTGAATTAAAAGAGCGACTATAAAATATCTTGGTAATATGGCGGTTTGTCAGTATTTTGTTTGTTAGGAGCTAGGGCGAGAGTTATATCTTACTACATTTATTAACATACATTTAAGTATAATCTTAACGTTTAATAAATGATTAATTTATAAATTAAATCATTAAAACTAGCCGTTTATTGAAGTACTCATAGCTCGACGGCTTGCGTCGATCCTATGTTAGGAGGGGCTTCAGCAGCATGAAAGTTTCCGATACTTGGGTTGGCCAATAACCCCTCCACCAATCCGCACTGGAGCTGCGTAGTGGAACATGCTCTAGACCTCAAGAGGAGAGACCCGTGCTGAGTAGTGGGCTGTTAATGGGTTGAAGTCAGCCGTTTTATTCAGCTTCGTTGCTTGAAAAATAAATAAAAATGCTTAAGGAATCCATTAAATAATTAAATTAATTCATAAAACTGCATCAAAATGTACCTATCGCCATTTTTATTTATTTATTTGTTAAGTAATCCAACAGCAATTTTGGATAAGTAATTGCTGATTAACAGACAACAATAAATAGATAATGTATGGAACCTGTTAATGGCAATTTAATTAAAAGAAATTAGACGACTTTACTTAGCATTGTTTCTGGTGTGTATTTTTAAATATTGTACCTTGAGTGATATAATTAATGTTTAAGTAACATTATTGTAGTGTATATGGTCGGTGAGTAGCTTTTGTATGATGTTAAACTATTTAATAATTTTGTAACAACTTTTATACACTCCTTTACCCTTCCTTAGCACCCCTAGCATTATACTTATTGAAATGATTAAATAAGTATATAATAAATTAACTATAATTGCAAATTTTGTCGTTTAATCTATTTAAACATAGAATTTATTGATTTGTCATAATAATATGACATTGTTAATTTTAATATGAAGTTTATACACTACAATAAGCCAAATTACCGTGTAATATTCATTTTTAATCTTTATAACTTCAGTCGTAGACTGATAGAGTGCGCTTCAATTAAGTCTGCAGTTCGCTATAATGTTGGTAGCATTGAAGTGAGTGTTTTTAAAATTTCAAAAACTTTATTTACCAATTATAGGGAGATAAAAATAGACAAAAAAAAGTTGTCACGTTCATCAAAGGCAATAACAATATAAATTACTTAATAATACAAAAAATTGTATTTTATGAAACATTTTTAATTTAGAAAATCCTATTTCAATGCTATCAACATAATAGCAAACTGCAGGGTTACTTGAAACGCACTATACATCGGTTTGGGCCGATCTCAATGACGAAACGAATCCAGTGTTCGCCTAGATATCTCATTGAAAACATCGAATTTTTGGTGTAAATTTGAGTAATAGTAATAACGATTATCGCGACTATGGGAAAGATGAATCGCATCATGATTGTGCCCAGGGATGGTACCTATTCAAAGTAAGTCTAGGTAACGTTCTTCCGTGAAATATTTTTTCCTAACTTATTATTTGTTTAGTCCAACTTAAAGGACAAACGTCTAGAAAAATATTTACTCTAAATAAATGCTTCCATCTGAGGCTATCATAGCAATGAGGCAGTGTTTCACGGAATGACCGTTATCAAGACTGACTTGTCGATTATATTTTAAATAGGTAGGGTACACATATGGTTTTTTCTCTAAGGATTATAATCTTCTTATGGTATTTAACTAAATAATATTAAGATTCTGTAATATTAGGTATACAAGAGCACAAAATTTTATGATACTTCTACACATTTTGTTTTGTATTTGAGTGTCGATTCGTTTCCACACCTGCAGGGTTATTGGTCTGTGTTCAGTACTAGTCACTATGAAAGCCACTCATTAATTATACGTTTTACCTCTATAATTACAAGCTTGTAGCTGTCGCGTTTACGATTGTTTATTATCGATTTTATTATCGCGACGTAAATCTAGTCATTTAATCGTATTTCCAATTTACTATTTAAGGATCTCTATCGTAAAATATGTAGTTGTATTTTTTATTACGAGGCGTAGCTGGATCTTTTCTGGGACCAAGAACCAAATTGTAAATGGGTGAGTTGATACACGGTGCGTTAGCGGACTGTACGGGATGTGTCGCTGTCCCACTGGTTACGCCTTGCCCGGCTTGCAATATCCGAATCCGAGTGCGTGGGTTTGTAAGTTGTTTTATTCTCATAAACCTACATCCTTCTTGTCTAATTCTTATTGCTTGGGATACGTATTTGTCACCAAAATATATTTTCAATATGACTATAATGTTACTGCAAAGAAAATGCAGTTAGGTAATTTCTGCAATGCAGCTCATTCTCTACATTTGATTAGCATTACATAGTTTTGATTATTTTTTGTATTGACTGTACATTCTGTACAAGTCGGATCTAAGAAATAAAAATTACCAACTTAGAAATTTTCGCACTTGAATCGCGTAAACCGGGCGTTTTATCTTATTACGTATTTACTAATACTTCACATTCAATCGATACCTTCCTTCTACGCCTTTAAAATTTTATCTGACTGACAGTTTGAGTGATAATTATAATGCTTGTGCTTTTAAATGTAACAGGTTACATGTTATTACTTTAAGATTTGTCAAGCAAATAAAAACACCACAGCCATTAACGTTGTTTTATTTACTATACGCTACTTAAATCATAAAATATTTAAATACATAACAGGAACTGATCTAACACCGTTTTGAAACACTTGTAGATTTAAACTGAATCCATTTTTTGTTTACAGCAATGCTTATCCCTTTGATTTACGAATTTCCACAACAGTAACCGTTTACCCTCAGACGACCTGTGTGCCCATACACGCCGCGGCGCCAGCTACATTAAAAAAAGGCGAGAAACTGGAAAAACATGAATGATATAATTTTTTTAGAAGTCAACAATACTACATTTAATTGTAATAGGTACTCACGATTTTTATATTTGCCAACCCAATTACCCGCTGATTTGCTACTTAAAAACAACGATACAAAAATCCTAAGTACCCGTTACACTTAAAATGTTTAGTCCGCGTTTATATGTTTATGATCATATAAAACCTATCTATCTCACACTATTTATTAAATAGATTCATTTAGTTAATATCTCTGCGCCATCTTCAGTGATCAGAACGGTGTGTTCTACTTGGGCTGTTCTGGCGCTGTCTTCCGTGACGGCGGTCCAGCCGTCGTCTAATATTACCACTAACTCTGCCCCGTGTGAGAGAACTGGTTCTATGGTGAAAGTCATTCCAGGTTTCATCAGGCCAGGGTAGCAATTTACTGGAAAAATATTTAATTTTATTTTCAAAAATCAAAAGCCCTCACAATGTAATGTAAACTACTGATTTTTATGTATTATTAATTTTATTAATTAATTTAATCCCATATTTATTATTTTATTGTACCTATGTCCATATGTGGCTGTAATATAGAGGAGACATTTTTGCATGCACTGCACAAATGAGTTTTGATTTGCTTTAATATTTCGAATCCCAGAAATCTTTCGAGATGGTTGTGTAAATGTGGCTGTTTCCCACTTTAAATGGTACGCCCATCAAAACCATCACCATTAAAATTAAAGTTTTATAATGTAACTAGCTGTGAGAAAACTACTAAAATATATGATGTTATATAGCCTTCCTATAAATGGACTATCAAATTCAAACACAAAAAGAAATTTTCAATTTGAACCACTACTTCCTGAGATTAGCGCGTTCAACCAAACAAACAAACTCTTCAACTTTATAATATATAATAATAGATGTAACTTACACGAATGGTAAATATCAGGCGGTCCATGGAAATATTTTCCAATACCATGTCCAGTAAACGCGGGTAGCACTGTATAACCTCGTTTTCGTGCGCGTTTGCATATTGTATTACCAATTGCACAAAAAGGCACGTTCGGTCCACATAAACTTATCGCCTGTAACAAAAATTTTATATTTTATTTTGCCACCTTGCCACCTAGAAAAAGTTCGGATTACTCAGGTAAAGCGACGTTTGACGTAGTTTATTCTTGGACCAGTACCACAGAGGAATTGATATAAAGATCCGTGCTTCGGAGGCGATGTAAAGTAGTCAGAATATCGCAACCGTTGTTACATATTATAAGCGATTTCAGTTTTAACGATTGGAGTTAGTACAGTCGGCCGTAGAAGTAGCTTAACATTTTAGTACTTTGTAATAGTAACTGTTTCGACGGTTTCCTAGCAACATCTATGACAAATTCAAGAAATGACAAAGTACTAAAATGTTAAGCTACTTCTGCGGCCGACTGTCCCTCTACCTACCTACCTACTATAATGTATTGGAGTATTTCAAGCCTACTTTCAACACATATTGCATGCTAATTCTAAATAACACACTCCACTCAATATTAATTATGTGTAGTTTTCTCACGCGAACTTTTTTTTATTACTCGAAATATTACTGTAACCAGAGGGCATTTTTAATGCAAATTTCGTTTATTCCTTGTTCAGTTGACTTCAAGGTCTATTCAAATACGTAATTTAACTTTTACAAGAAGTTAGGTCATACATTTTACCAGTATGAAAAAAATAAAATGATACGACGACCCTGTAGCCTAGTTGGTAGCGACCGTCCCGGGTTCGATTTCCGGCCGGGGCAGATATTTGTGTGACAGATAAATATTTGTACTGGGGTCATGTGTTTTATTGTGATATGTTATCTCATCAAAAACATAAATGCGAAATGAGAGCCAACACAGAGAGAAACAAATGTAAACGAAGCATTAAAATAGTTTTTTAGGATTTTCTACCAACTGACATGAATTTGTACATTAAATGCGTTTTATTTAGACAAACTACTCATTAAGGTAAATACCTTAATTCACAAATGTGAATTCTTAAATAAATACATATTGATCGATAACAATTATAAATTCCGAGTAAATGTGGAAACAAACAAAATTAAATAACACTTTCATCATTCAAACACTTTGCAATGACAATCTTATTTCCAAGACGCGATTTGAAACTTTTAACATAATGTACTATTTTGTTTCAGTGAGTAGTTTGTCTAAATAAAACGCATTTGGTGTACAAATTCAAGTCAGTTGGTGAAAATACTACAAAACGATTTTAATCGTTTGTTTACATTTGTTTCGGCTGCAAATCGCATGGAGTATAGGCTATATTATAATTGTTAAGTCTGTAAGTTTGATGTAATACATACGTATGTTACTTTTCTAAAAGGTTTAATGAAAACTACCCAAGTCAAATGTAAAGCTTGAATTACATGTTTTTGTGACTAAAATTTTAGGCTTTTTTACACAGAACTTGGCACCCATTTAGATCTCAATTCTTGTTTTTTTTTTTTTTTTTTGAAATTGACTCTCATTTCACATTTATGTTTTTGATGAGATATCATTACTTTTTGTCTAGAAATTATAAGTGTTTATAGATATTGAATATACCTATTGTTATTTGTAAAAGTACTACTCTATACAGTGGAACGTGTGGACGAAGTGGTGGTACATCCTTTATATACGCCTCATAGTCTACCTTGATGCCAAATATCAAGTTTCTAGGTCATCTGGAACTGGGTTAGAGTTTTGATCTATAGCTCAGTCAGTGATAAAAATGACGATTTTTGGACGTTAATATCTAAATAACCGTTTTAGGTGTGTTTATGAAATTTGGAGCACAAATGTATTTTGAAAGTCTCAATAAATGAGCCAAATTTGACAGGTTTATGTGGAATACTTTTGAGTTATGAGGGGGTCAAAAGTGGCTTGTGTAATATTACACACAGTGCTATTCACCAGTTCTGTTAACTTGAAATTGGCTTGACACGCTACCGCGTGTCTAGATATGTGTCGTCCATACCACCAGTGTATTAGCGCGTTAATGATATAGGTAAGATAAAATTAAACAAATACTCACAAAATCCAAACAATCCTCAGTGGTTGCAACCAGCTCTACCCCTTTGTTATCAACATCGCCCACTAGAAAGGTCTTTGAACAATCTCCATGATATCCTTGGAAATAGACCTTAAATTTAAACAATTCCAATTGATTTGCATCTGCATTAAAGAATAATACTAATTCACAGGGTTATTTAAACCAATAGTTGTGTCAAATTGACCGTAATCATTGATGCATCCATCCACCAGCCTTTAAAGGTCCATTGCTGGACACAGGCCTATCCTAACTTAGGCCTGACCGGTCCTGAGTCTTCTAAATCTAACAGATGCCTGGTTTCTTCTACCTACGGCTAAAGCCCCCCCAATTTTATTGACCCACAACACATGTCAAAATCGACGCAAACGAGACATAATAAGTATTTAATATTAATTTGAGTGGCAGAGGCGGGTATAAAATATCCTATCAGTCTTATTAAGGTATATCGTGGACGCCAATGAAATGCAAAATATGATTACTTCCTTTATTAACTTCACTTGTTCACAATTATTTAACTTATTTATTATACCGGACTGCTTAACAAAACTTTAGACATGGAGACGGGGCGGAAGTGGAAGTGGTGTGCCAGAGTTGCCATACTACCACATCCGAGCAACAGACTATATTTATTACAGATAATATAAATGTAACCTATACATTAACACGCCTCCTTACATTTATATTTATACACTTTATACTGTTTAAAGTTTCTTAAATTATATAAATCTTTAACATACTAAATATTTTAACCAGACATACAAAAGGTTGTTACATTAATCAACACATAATCCTAACATTTCTCTGAATTTCACAAACTTAATTTTTCCTAAAGCCTTTGTCAAAATATCTGCCATGTTATCTTCTGAATTTACTTTTACAATATCAATAGACCCATTTATATAATTCTCATGAACAAAATGATAATGTACTTCAATATGCTTTGAATTTTTAGTTAAGTTACCATATTTAGCAATTAACAAAGCTCCAGAATTATCCTCAAAAATTTTAACTGGTTTCTCAATCTCTAAAAACATGTCATTAATTAAACAGCATATGAAATTTATTTCTGAGACAGCTTCAGACAAAGCTATGTACTCGGCAAATGTAGAACTTTTAGTTACAGTTTTCTGTTTCCTAGATTTCCAATAAATTACATTACCAAACAATCTTATTATAAATCCTGAAGTTGATTTCCTATCTAAAGTGTCTCCTGCCCAGTCGGCATCTACATAACAATCTAACATGTCGACATTATCGTTATTACAATACATCAACTTGTAATCTCTAGTTAAATACAAATATTTTAATATTCTAAGAGCATATTTGAAATGAGTTTCATTGTAGCAATTTTGGAATCGACTCAAATAATTTACACTGAAAGAAATATCTGGTCTAGTACCACAACTTATGTACAAAAGTGCACCAATTAAATTTCTGTATTTTAAATTATCATTTATATCAGATTTTTCAATTTTTAAATTTATTTCCATTGGTGTATTATACAATTTTGAATTTTCAATGTTATACCTTTTTGCTAATGACTCTATATAATATTTTTGACTCAAAGACAATATGTTAGATTGATTATAATCATAACTGACTGTTATACCAATGTAATTATTTATTTTACCCAAATCTTTCATTTTAAATTTACTAGAAAGCTGGAACTTGATCTGATTTATACAATTTTTATTTTTACAACATATCAGTAAGTCATCCACAAACAGTAATATGTATATAGATGAATTATTCTCATTTTTTACATACAAGCAATAGTCATATTTACTTCTATGGAAACCCAGAGTTACTACAAAATCATTAAAACATTCATACCACAAGCGTGGAGATTCTTTTAAACCATACAATGACTTTATTAATTTGCAAGCTTTATTACTACCATCTTCATAGCCCAATGGCTGTTTAATATATATTTCAGAAGTTACTTTACCATTTAAAAATGCAGTTTCAACATCCATTTGATCAATATGTATACTATTTTGACAACAATATGATAACAATATTTTTAAAGTTTGCATTTTTGCTACAGGTGAATATGTATTATCTACAAATTCGGTTTGTTGGAAACCTCTTACTACTAACCTTGCTTTATAGACAGTATCCGACTTCTTAGTATAGATCCACTTGACATCTAGTACCTTTTTATTGACTGGTGCCTCTGTAAGTACCCAGGTGTTATTTTTAGCTAGACTTTCCATTTCCTGGTTCATTGCACTTTTCCATTGCTCTGCTTCCTCACAATTCATCGCCTCCTGAAAACTTTCCGGTATAAATGCATCACAATAATTTACACAAATACCTACCAGACCATATTCGTCTTGATAACGAACTGGCTTTCTTATTTGTCTTTTTCTTCGTACATTGACCATCTCTTCATCATTTTGTAGGTCATTATTTTCTATCATTTCCTTTTTTATCTCTTCTTGACTTATTTCTTCATTCGGTTGTTTTACACTTGCATCACTTGCCTTTTGCTTCTCGATACATGGTTCTTTAATATCTTCTTCATTTTCATCATTTAACCCAATGCATTTTATTCCATCTTCAATTATGTCACAATGTCTTGCCACAATGACTCTATTATTTATTAACACCCTGTATCCAACATCTGTATAGCCCAACAATGTTCCTAGTTCTGCTTTTTTGTCCCATTTTGATTGTCTTATTTGTTCTGGTACTCTTACAAAAACTTTACTTCCATAAATTCTTAAATTTTTAATTGACGGCTTCCTTTTAAAAAATATTTCATATGGTGTCTTTCTCTCAACAGTATTAGTCAATGTCCGGTTTTTAAGATATGCAGCTGATTTTATTACTTCTGGCCAATATTTCCTTTCTACCTTTGCTTCTGATAACAAGCATCTCCCCATATCCATAAGTGATCTATTGTATCTCTCAGCTGTTCCATTCAATTCGTGAACATATGCTGGACAAGGTTTTATTACTATTCCTTTTTCTCTTGCGAACTTGAAAACTCTTTTATTTATATATTCCTTGCCATTATCACATCTTAATTCCTTTATAGTTTTTCCTGATAGGTTATGTACCTCATTTACATATTGTACTAAGCAATCATATACCTCATCTTTTGTTCTGATACAATATACTTTGACTAGTTTGCTATAATCATCTACGAAGGTCAAAAAATATTTTTCACCTTGATATCCTATGGTCTGATGTGGCCCATTTAAATCTGTATGTACTATTTCTAATATCTCCTGTGCTCTCCTTCGATTATTATTAAATGGTAAGTTATGCATTTTATTTTTGATACATGTAGCACACTTTAAGTATTCAGATTCTATCTCTCTGGGTAATCCATCCAATGATTCATTTTTGCACATTAATTCTAAGTTATTGAAATTTATATGTCCTAATGTACGGTGAAGTTTTTCTTTTAAAGTCATATTTCTTTTACTCATATTTACTTGTGACATTTCTCCTATTATGTAACTTTTCATTTTATATAATCTGTCATCCTTGGTCGCCATTGCCACAACTTGACCGCATTTGTTATATATTTTTGAAATCCGTCCTTTTGAAACTATTGAATTATTATCAGTTATTTTAGAATAGCTTAGTAAATTTGCCTTCATTTCTTTCACATAATAAACATTATTTAGCATGACTTCAGACTTATTGCCATATACTGAAAAATAAACTTTAATATTTCCAATCTTCGTGGCTTCGAGTACTCTTCCATCTCCAACTTTAACTTTAATAGGATTTTTCAAAATTTGTGACGTTTGAAAATATTCATCAGTATTTATTATGTGATCAGTACATCCACTATCTAATAGCCAAATTATTTCTCCATTCACTAAATTTTCCTTGTTTATTATTTCACTATTATTTGCAACGGTTGTATAAAAATTATTTCCTCGGTAATTATCATTGGACTTTTGAAATTTTTGAACACTATTATATGAGCCTCGTCCTCTTCCTCTATAACCTGAAGATGAGCCACGACCACGGGAGCTTATATAGTTATTGTAGCGACAGTCTTTCTTGTAATGACCGGGTTTTCCACACGTAAAACATGTAAATTTATTTTTCTGCAATGACCGTTCTGCTTTAAATGCATTTGACTTTTCACCAACTGCTTGTTCATCACTTCTTGAAGCTTTCGATTCAATGTATTTTAATTTTAACTTACTTTTCAGATAATCCACTGTTTTTTCTTTTTCAGGTAAGACATCTAGCAAGTCCCCCATGTAGCTATATTCGCATGGCAATGCCTTCAGCATATAATTTAACTTTTCTTGCTCCGTAATAGCAGCACCAGCTTGCTTCAATTCATTTACACATTTTTCATAGTCATCGAAGAACATGGTTATGTCGGAATAATTTTTTAACTTGACACTTTCGAGGTTATTTCTACATACTATTTGCAGAGCTGTCGACTTCTTTAAATACATTTCATCAAATTTTTGAAAAATTTTGTATGCCGAATCGAGGTCATTGATGTATTCAAGTTGTCTATTTGTGATAGCACTATAAATGTAATTTGTCGCTTGAATATCTTTTTCTTCCCACGTGCTATCAACATCTTTCGAACATTTTTCTCGTGTCGCCACATCGGCACACTTTTTATACTGCAGGAATTTCAAAATGCGGCATTTCCAGTTACTGTATTCAGCTCCATCAAATAATGGAACACAAAAATCCAATGCACTTTTCTGTGACGCGGCCATTTTTATACTTTTCTTCAATGGCGTCAATGGCGTGTTTTAACTTTTACTATTGGCGTCCTTATTTTATTCCAACCACGCTCTGCTACCATATTAAGGTATATCGTGGACGCCAATGAAATGCAAAATATGATTACTTCCTTTATTAACTTCACTTGTTCACAATTATTTAACTTATTTATTATACCGGACTGCTTAACAAAACTTTAGACATGGAGACGGGGCGGAAGTGGAAGTGGTGTGCCAGAGTTGCCATACTACCACATCCGAGCAACAGACTATATTTATTACAGATAATATAAATGTAACCTATACATTAACAAGTCTAAAAGAATCAACGCTACATTTCTACTATGCTTACCGTGATGTCAACATTGACTATATCTCCATTTTGCAGGGGTCTGAGGTCAGGGATGCCATGTACAGCAACATTGTTGACAGATGTGCAAACACTTTTGGGGAAACCTTTATAATGGAGTGGCGACGGATATGCCCCTGCTTCTATTGTTAAATTATGGACAAATTCATCTATATCATCTGTTGTAGTTTCTGGCTGAAAATATTTAACAATTTATGTATTTATCATTATGTAACATTTAGGTGATAATGATGACTAGATGAAAGCATTTCAAATTCAATAATTTTGACTTGAACCCCTTAATGTTAACCCCTTAATGTTGAACCCATTACTGAGCACAGGTCTCTCCTCTTGAGGAGACCTAGAACATATGCCACCACGCAGCTCAAGTGCCGATTGGTGGAGGGATTAGTGGCTGACGCCAGTGTCGGAATTTTCATACCACCCGAGGGCCTGATATGGCTTAACGACTGATAATATAACTGGGACTCACAGCTATAGGTGCTCCTCGAAGCATGGAAGCGCTCAATAAATCTCTAATGGTTCTCTAGTACAAATTATTTCTAATCTATTGATTTGAAAAATTCTTAAACCTAAATTACACTTAAATAACTTACCTTCTGTGCATTTACTTACTTGTATTATCTTTCCTACTTGTAATAAAATATTTGATGCCAATTTGCAACTTTTCCTCATACCTTGTATTTGTGCATCATCTTTTATCTCTGGGCTTTTAGGGCAATATATCTGTTTATTTGACACATAATCTGGTCTTTCAATATGGTCAGGCACAATTCTACTGGGTGTGGTTTGTACTGGTAATACTTTATCATACACTCCAAATCTCATTCTGTAAAGAATAAACCATTGACAATTAAAACCACATCAGTAAGAAATAATGTTTAGGACATAAATTTTGAGCATGGCAAATTTTGTAGAAGCCCTAGAATTTGCTTAAAATAATTATTTAAACAAACCAGTCAATTGACTAAACTATAGAATAAGCCGCAGATAAACTAATGTCTCTTTATTTTGTGAATTACAATACAATTTTCACTCCTTCACCCTTACACTCCATGGTCTCTTGCAATAAAATTAATATAATAATTAGATAACTGAATATTAAAAACACTCACAATAATTGTTTTTTAATCCGAGGATTCAGTATTTTCGGTATCCTCATTTTTTCTTGTGCTTGTAGTTACTTTAGCGACGATGATGTTAAAAACTAATTTATTGCACACAATGACTAAAATTATCCACATAAAAATAATGGAAGTTCCTATTTTCTTACATATTACTTCTCCAGAAATTTCCAAATGAGCTGATTATTCCTTGTGTTCTTTTCATATTTACTTATGTATAAATGGCTAAACTTATCAATTAATTATAATAATTATCAATAAAACATCTTATTTATATTCATCATGCTGGATATCCTTTTGAAGAATTGATCACAAAGTACTTTGTTGAATTGATTGAATGGACATTGATTTTTGACAGACAGCTAAAGATATTTTTTTGACATTGACTTAACCAAAAACTTATTAATATAACTGGACCCCAAGCTTTGAAAAGCTACACGATGACTAATCAAGTTAACATTGGATGATTTTTTCGACCAATCAAAGGTCTCATTGGACATTGAGGTTATCTTCCTACAGAATTTTAGGTTGTCGATACTCAGTTACACCAATACATTCCTAATTTGATAAGATATAAAAATATTTTTTCTAATGGCAAAAACATTTTATATTGTATTAATCTATTTTATTTTAAATTCCTCGAAATAACTAAATTTAAATTATAAAATTAAGATCAATAATGAAATAAAATTACACAATCCAGCCATTAATTTACATAAAGTTACTATAAACTTTAGTCAAAACTTGAGCTAACCATGACGCAACGCAACCCAGTTTCTGTATTCGTATTTTAAATAGGTTAAATTTAACTTTAAATGTCACGTTAAAGTTAGCTGAGGTTAAAAATGTACGAGCAATCCACCCTTACATTAACGGATTATACCTAATTTCTGGGACAATAAATTACATGGACACCATAGAAAAATATTCATCCTATGTTGCGTGATTCGTCTTCAGGTACCTCTTTAAGCTTCAGTATATAACAAAGTACTCTGTGCTTGGAGTCCAGTGGAGTTTATATAATTATATGAAATTCTTGGTTTTAATATATACTCTGTGATTATTGACATTGACAAGACAACAGACAAATTTTATTTGAATTAAAGACTTTGTCATAGATTATAAGACTTTATTGTCAATAATGTCAATTGTCAAATTTGTTTGCATTTTACTTCCATTCCATTGCATTAGGGATGTTCGATCCAGGTGCCTTGTATCGATACTCTGGATCGATACGGATCGTATGGAGGTGTATCGATCCAGGTATCGATCCAAGTGATTTGATACGATACTCTGGATCGATCCAGTATCGAATGATTTTTTTTTGATAGAAATAGCCGGCAAATGAGCTGACGATCCACCTAATAGTAAGTGGTTATCGTCGCTCATGGATATCAACAACAAGAAAGACAGAAGAAAAAAAAAGTAAATTTTTAAATAGGAATGTTTCCATCCATCCATCCATCAGCCCTTAGAGGTCCACTGCTGGACATAGGCCTCCCCTAACTTGCGCCACTCTGACCGGTCCTGAGCCTTCTGAATCCAGCGGATGCCCGCTGTCTTCTTCAGATCGTCAGTCCACCTGGTCGGGGGGCGTCCTATGCTCCTTTTTCCGAGACGTGGGCGCCATTCGAGGACCTTTCTTCCCCAACGGTTATCGGTCCTTCGCACTATGTGGCCAGCCCATTGCCACTTCAGCCGGCTAATTCTTTGAGCTATGTCGGTTACCCTTGTTCGTCTACGGATCTCCTCATTTCTGATGCGATCACGTAGAGAAATACCGAGCATAGCCCTCTCCATAGCCCGCTGCGCAACTCTGAGCTTGTGGATCAGGCCAATAGTAAAGCACCACGTCTCGGATCCGTATGTCATCACTGGCAACACACACTGCTCGAACACCTTCGACTTCAGGCACTGAGGAAGTGTTTTGGACGACAAGATATGACGCAGTTTCCCGAACGCAGCCCATCCGAGTTGGATTCTACGAGTGACTTCTTTCTCGAAGTTGGACTTACCCATCTGGATCACTTGTCCCAGGTAATTGTATTCGTCTACAACTTCAAGAGCAGCGCCGTCAACAACAACCGGTACGGGTGTGACATGGACATTCGACATGATTTTCGTCTTGTCCATGTTCATCTTAAGACCCACCCGTTGTGAGGCGCTGTTCAAGTCCCCGAGCATTGTACCAAGTTCTTCCAGGGAACCCGCCAGGATGACTATATCATCGGCATATCGCAAGTGTGTGATGTATTCGCCATTGATGTTAATGCCACGTCGTTTCCACTCCATCAGCTTGAACACATCTTCCAACGCAGCGGTGAACAGTTTTGGGGATATGACATCCCCTTGCCTGACACCTCTCTGCAGTTGGATGGGGTTCGTTGCTGTGTCGTGTACTCTGACGGACATGGTGGCAGATGAGTACAAACACTTCAACACCTCGATATACCGGTAGTCGATCCGGCACCGCTGGAGAGAATTTAGTACCGCCCAGGTCTCGATAGAATCAAAGGCTTTCTCATAGTCCACATAGGCAACACACAACGGCAGATTATACTCCTCGGTCTTTTGTATAATCTGCCGCAGTGTGTGTATATGGTCTATGGTGCTGTAGCCTTTTCGGAATCCTGCTTGTTCGGGAGGCTGGAAGTCGTCAAGCCTGCGTGCAATGCGATTTGTGAGCACCCTCGAAAACAGCTTATAAACGTGGCTCAGAAGTGCAATGGGCCTGTAGTTCTTCAAAAGGGCTTTATCGCCCTTCTTGAAGAACAGCGTCACCACACTTCTGCCCCACGCTTCCGGGGTAGTTCCAGTGTTAATGACGGAATCGAACAGTTTTTGGAGCGCCACTAGAAGGGGTTTCCCTCCAGCTCTTAGAAGCTCGGTTGTGATTCCGTCATCTCCCGGTGCCTTGTTGTTTTTAAGCTGTTTGAGAGCCTCTCTAATCTCATACAGGCTGACGTCCGGGATATCCTCTGTGTAGTGTCGGGTCAGTTTAGCTCTCTTATCGCTCTCCTCGCTAGGAGGTGGAGCTTGAGAGGAGGCATACAACCGTCCGTAGTATCTCTCAGTCTCTCTCAGAACTTCCGGTTTCGACGAAACCATGGTGCCGGACTCAGTCTTCAACCTCGTAAGCTGACTTTGCCCAATGGACAGATCCCCGGCGAACACTTTGGAGCCCTGGTTTCGCTCAATTGTGTTTTTTACACGATTTGCGTTGTGTTTTCGCAAATCGCGTCGCCTGCACTTGGAGATCTGCTCATTGAGCCGTCGGTACTCACTCATAGAGGTTGGAGACTGCACACATAGCTCTCGTCGATCCCTCATAAGACCGAGAGTTTGTTCTGAGAGAACCTGAGATCTACCACTAGGGTGGGTCTTGAAGTACTTCGACCCTACCTCGTGGACAGTTGTTACCATCCTGGTGTTAAACTCGTCCACGGACGTGCACGATTCTACGCACGCAAAACGGTTTTGCAGCTCAAGTTGAAAGTTCTCGGATCCCTGGATTTGGACGGATGTTGGGCGAAGCGTAGACTTCATCAGGCGTGACCGTTCCAGCTTCAGGTCGATATTTAATGTGCCTCTCACAAGACGGTGATCGCTTCCGGTTTTGAACCTGCTGATCACAGAGACATCATTAAATATGTGCCGTTTGTCTGCCAGAATGAAGTCTATCTCGCTTTTCGTGGAACCATCAGGACTTATCCAAGTCCACTTGCGTTGTGGCTTCTTTCTGAAGAAGGAGTTCATCATAAAGAGATCTTCCTTCTCCAAAAAGTTGGCCAGCAAGTGTCCTCGGTGGTTCCGTCGTCCAATTCCGTAGGGACCCACTTTCCTCTCGGCGCCACTTTGCGTGCCCAGCTTCGCGTTGAAGTCCCCCATCACAACATTGAAGTGAGCTTTAGAGGTATGTATGGCTCTACTTATGTCCTCATACATAACCTCAACCTCGTCGTCGGGATGTGTCGAAGTCGGCGCATATACCTGTACAACCTTCAACGAATACCGTTTGGATATTCTGAGTGTAAGGTACGCTACCCTGGCCGACACGCTCCCGACTTGCACAATGTTGTTGACGAGGGACTTGTGAACGAGAAACCCGACACCACCTTGGGACAGGTGTTCGCCCTCTCGGTGATAGAACAAGTTTCCGGATTTGAGTATTATCGTGTCCTCCCCCTGTCTTCGGACTTCAGATAAACCCACAATACTCCAGTTTAACTTGTCTATCTCTTCTTCCAGCTCTTTTACCTTGTCGTCTGTCCTCAGTGTCCTGGTGTTGTATGTTGCCAGGTGCAGAAGTCGTCGTTTGGATTGGTAGCGCGATCTCTGCCGGCGATTCTTAGCACCCCCTGCCCCGCCGTTACCATAGCCGCTACCGTAACTAGGAATAGCGGGGCTGCCGGGGACTGGGGGCCGAGGCTCATTTGTGACAAACATGCGGGGGTTTTAGCCGATAGTCACCACGCTTGGCTAGTGCGTGTTGGTGACCGCAGGTGACCTGACTGATATTCGTCACACACAGGAAGATGCTGCTGCCCATCTTCCTGAATTTGTCCTATTAGTCGCCTTTTACGACATCCCAGGAAGAACGGGAGTGGTGCTATTCTACAAAGTGAACCCGGACACCACACGGGGTAGGTAATAGGAATGTTTGATACGGGTATTTTATATACCGATACTCCGAATCGTCATGAATATCCCAGTATAATTAATAGTCCAAATATCGATTGATATAATTTTTAAATATACCTGTAAATGGGTATCGCGGCCAATGGATGTCAGCGACCAAAGCGTTGTCGGCCAAGAAAGAGGAAAAAAAGAAAGAAATATGTTAATAAATAAAAGATGATATTTTATGTAGATATACCGTATAATTTAATATGATGTTTTATATCGATCCAGAATCGAATAAAATATTTTAAATATGGTTATACACACATGTATAAACTATCGACAAGCTTAATTCAGTGGGGTTCTAAATAAAGATAGATCATTAAGGAAATATTAAGATCAATCGTTTTAGATTAAATTTTATATTAGATTTAATTTTATTCAAAATATTGTATAAATAAATATTGAAAAATTTACTTAAGGTTTTTTAAAACAATGTGGTAGGAACATCATGTATATAATAATATCTCACTTTATAACACTATATTTGATTTAGAACTCTTGTGTATTTAAACTCATTATAAATCAAATTAATTAATATATCATGCATAGCTTATAAATTATATTTGCCAATCCTTAAATTTTAATGAACGCTGGAATAGTAAAATCGTAGTTCACTTCGTAGTTCAAAAAATAGTAGTTCACTTAAAATGCTATTGGCTAACGAGAAAATCCATTCGGAGAGCACTGAAGTTCCTACCACTGATAAATACCGTAGAGCTATGTCGCAGAGTTTCCCCAAAAAACTTTTCTAGCTGACCAGTACTTTAATTAATGGATCAGACTTTCTAACCACCAAAGATTCAGACAAATATTGCTTAAAAATGTGTGGAAGCCTTCTTGTTCGTGTAATATCATGCGCCAACCACTGATCTAAAGAAATCTACTTCAGTTCCATAATAATTCTGATCCGATCCGATCCGATGCGATCCACCCTGCATATGTATCGATCCACCAGTGGATCGAATGCCATTGTATCGATACAAATATCGAGCGGATCGTATGCCATTGTATCGATCCACACAAGTATCGATCCGGATCGAACATCCCTACATTGCATTGCATCCAGTTATAATTCAGAAACAAACGTTATAAAAATATAATATTGGTAGTATTACATGTGGGATTATTCTATTTTATAAATCCGTATAGCTGGTGTAAAAATATGTCCCAAAGTAAGTTACGCCATTTATTTTATTAAATCAGGTGTGAATTTTGTGTAAGCCGCTTCACGATACCTTACTTAATGTTTTAGATTCGGAAAAACTTACAACTCAAGACACAGCGGATCCTACAGGGCCCGCGACACGAAAAGGCGTCTTAATATCATTTCGTACGGGTAAAACTATGGAAATTCCTGAGAAGGATATAGTAAGTAAACATAACCTGTGAACTGTGATATTCATAATTATATTAATAATTTAACCATAGGTGAAGTTGATCCTATTTCACAATAATATTATAAAAATTTGTCCGCCTATGGTCCAATATAGTTCTGGGCCTTCAAACATGATTTAATTAAACTATGACCTAAATTTGACAATTACAATTACTTACTTCCCAGTGGTTTTAGGTAGGAACCCTTTTGAATCTCACAATTTGCTCTGTTGATACATTTTATATTTTGCAGTTGGGTAGATGTCGGTTTGTTGGAGAGTTTGAGAAGCTGAATCGTATTGGAGAAGGAACCTATGGAATTGTGTGTAAGTGAGCAATTACTTTATATAGACACACATACCTAAACAAATTCCATATCTAAACAAATAAATAATGTGCTAAAAATAAATAAAAAGATATTATTTTGAATATTTTTGTAATTTAATATAATAATACTGATTAATATAATCATGATTCATTCAACTAATTGGGATGCTTTATGTATGTAACTAATCAATAAACACTTACAAATAACAGTTACTATCTCAATGATATTTTCACTTTACAGATCGTGCAAAAGACAAGTTGAATGGTAATATCGTAGCACTCAAGAAAGTTAGGATGGATGTGGAAAAAGATGGACTACCACTAAGCGGTCTGCGTGAAATACAAGTGCTGATGGCATGTCGTCATGAAAACATTGTACAACTCAAGGAGGTTCTTGTTGGTCGTTCTTTGGAAAGGTGAGTTAAATAATTTAGGCACTTTGCCCACTTAAGCGTAGCATAGTCAGTAAGCGTATTGTAGTAATGCAATGAGCTTGAAACCCAGAAAGTTATTACCTAGACATATAGTTTTCTAATTGGTTAGTTGAAATAATGATCTTATGGGAACCAGACGCTGGGATTCGTCTGCAGACTTGTGTGAAAATGTTTGTGATCCCATTTCTCTTGTTCTATGCGCATACTATGATATATTTACATTACGACGCCAAATGTGAAGGGCCTGATATTGTAAAAGTAATCTGAATATAATTTTTTCAGCATATTTCTGTCCATGGAATATTGTGAGCAAGATTTGGCTTCTCTTCTTGACAATATGTCTTCTCCATTCACCGAGTCACAAGTAAAATGCCTGATGTTACAAGTTCTCAAAGGCCTGAAGTACCTGCATTCCAACTTCATTGTACACAGAGACCTGAAAGTCTCGAATTTATTACTTACTGACAAAGGCTGTGTTAAGATTGGTGAGTTTGTTACATTTATTATTCATTTTATGGCATGAAGCTGCAGCAAAACTACTAAGTCGGTAATATTTATTGAAATTTAGTTATGCATTGGTATTTAGTCTAATATTGTAATATTTATTTAAGTTTTTGGCATATATTATGTATATTGCTGACAGACAAGGAGATGAGCCATGATGTTAATGCGCACATTACATATTTGCTAGAGGAAGATAGTGCCCAAGAAGTGAGCTTAGTAGTAAGCACTTAACAACATAATCTTGCACTCCAATTCTGCTATGTTATTGTTTAATAACAAAAACAATATTAATTAACCAATAACATTGTAGAATTGAAGTGCAAGTTTTACTACCAACACTTTGCAAAGTGTTTTTGCTGTGGATAAGAAGTAGTGCAAATTATAGTCCGTTTTAAATTTCTAAACATGTTTTACTGCTATACAAAGTCTGAACATCAATGGTTATACACAAATTATTATCATTTATTTTTAATTTTCAGCCGATTTCGGTCTCGCGCGGTGGTTAGGCGCGCCCGCTCGTACAGCCACGCCGCGTGTAGTGACACTGTGGTACCGAGCGCCGGAGCTGCTACTGCAGTCGCCGCGCCAGACTCCAGCGCTGGACATGTGGGCAGCCGGCTGTATCCTGGGCGAACTGCTGGCCAACAAGCCATTACTGCCCGGCAGGACTGAGATAGAGCAACTGGAGCTTATTGTTGATTTGCTTGGTGAGTAGATTGAATTGAGCTATGAGTTGGTGTGAGCTATTGTAGTATTTGTAGTATGCTCTCAAGTAGAGAATACGATATTTATATAACTAGAAAATTAAAGTGACTTGGAGCCCGCGCGATTTAGAATATTGGGTCAAGTCTCACTTCAAGTCACTTCTTAGGCAAAAAAAATGTGCATACTACATACCTGTATAATCCTAAAAATACGTAGAAATTGAGTTGCATAATGTATCAAATAAGAACATAATAGTTCTATTTAACAAGATTTATGGCCAGCTAGTGCTTGGGCTTGTGCCCTTGAAAACCCTCACTTGTAATTCAATAAAACGTGATTGTCATCAGGCACGCCCTCTGACGCCATATGGCCGGAGTTCAGTTCGCTGCCGGCGCTGCAGAACTTCACGTTGAAGCAGCAGCCGTACAACAACCTGAAGCAGCGGTTCCCCTGGCTGTCGGCCGCGGGGCTGCGACTCCTCAATTTCCTGTTCATGTACGACCCCAACAAGAGAGCCACCGCTGAGGAGTGCTTACAGAGCTCGTACTTCAAGGAACAACCGCTACGTAAGTGTTTTACAACATTAAACTTCAGAATCATTTCAGTTTCAATCATTTTGTCGCGGTTTTTGAAGGTTGTTTCATTACAAAGAAGCAAATGTTATAGGTAAAAAAGAATAGTTGATAAAGTTTATTACTTCTGTCTGATAAATCGTATTCGTATTCGGAAATTCGATAAAGTTGTTTATCTGATGGAACTGGTAGTTGCATCGAATATTATTTCTTTCGTACAAAGTTTGAATATGTCGTCAGTCGTCGTCGAATATGTGGCACAGGGAGTTGTTTTTATGGAAATAGCCGGCAAACGAGCTGTCGATCCACCTGATGGTAAGTGCCTATCGTCACCCATGGACATTAGTAACACCAAAGGCATCATCGATGAGTTGTCGGCCAAGAAAGAGAAAAGAAAAAAAAGAAACAACTGGCTCTCAAGCCCCCAACCGGAACACGACGAGTTGTTTGGCGGCTGACTCATGCTCAAGGGTGGTAGCTATCCAGGCGAACCCCATGGAGAAATAATAATAGTAATAATGGTATTAATTAACAATTAAAATCAATATTACCAATATAATCCCTCGAGAGGCCCTACCACCAGCGGTCCGGATTTAGTCGTCTCTTACGACACCCATCCGGCGTGGGATTGGGATTAGTATTCTAAGCCGCCCCAATACGGCTAAAAGGTAGGTATTTGTCGGCTAATTCCATTAAAAAACAAAAAACCAAGTTAACCCTACCATATATTTCCAGCCTGTGACCCCAAGCTGATGCCAAGCTTCCCTCAGCACCGCAACATGAAGGGGCAACAGAAAAACACGACAACTCAGTTGAACATACCGCTGTCCAACTTGAACACGGGGGCTAATGACCAGACTAACAACTTGCCGGCTATCTCTGATCTCCTGGGATCACTCGTCAAGAAGAGGAGAATTGACTAGTTATAACAACTTGTAATTAGTTTTAAGATATTCAATAAAATAAATACGATATAATGTACATAATCGTTTTATTTTCAATACTTGTAGCTTAATGTAAAGTGTATAATAAAAGAACATAAAAAACCGGTTCTTAGGATTATTCAGGTGGACACAACATGACAAACGTTTTTGATTTGCAAAAAGTTGGAAACAATTTGTAAAAAAAAACATTTAGTACAAAACAAAGTTATTTGGAATCATTTGTCTTTGTACATTATGCGTCTCGCGTTATGCGGCTGATGTCATGTACACAATTCCATTTGAAACATTGTTAACGATAATTTTTAATCTGTTGATGCATTGTCTTCGGCTGATAGTCCCATCGCTTGTTGGAATTTTTGATACTTTTGCAGAGCGTCTTTGCTTTTCGCTTTTACTTTTTCTTTCTGTTGAGAAATACAAGATGTTTGCTGAATGGATGGATATAAAATTCCATTTTAACAGACTATAAAAAGGAAGAGGTCTCAATTTGAAACTCCGTCATTTATAAACAAATTTGGAAGATTTTGTTTCATTCGAAAGGGTATGAACTTATGAATTCAGATTGGTAATATTTTTTTTCGCTTTTTTCTAGAGGGAACTTCTTAAATTATATTATTATTATTAAAGGTACACTTAATGGCGATTTTGATGTAGATATTTGGAAGATCGTTTCATTGAAGTCTGTTATTGTTTGGTAAAATTCAGATTATTTTACGTCTATATCTACCAGACAAGTCACCTGATGGTAAATGGTCACCGTCACCCATGGACGTCCTGTACCACCAAAGCAAGTAAACCGGCTCCTCTTACGATACCCTGGACCAGCATGGAGTTGTAGTCTGTATCTTGATGCAGGTTATTAATTTTTTTTACTTCCCAAAATCAATACGCGCCGAATCTTTCGGATCTTGAATGAATGCGGGTGGCGCCTAGTGTGCGGCATTTAGGAGCATTCGTTTGTTGAAGCCATCTTTCTAGGAAGTAGGAAGATTTACTTACTATCTCTTTTTCCTGCTTTTCTATGTTTTTGAGACTGCGTACGCATTGTGAACATAGTACTACATCTTCCATATGATTAATATTTTTTTTTCTATGGTGATGTTTCAATCTGAAATAGAAATAAATAATAAAATCAACGCTTACACACTCATATCTACTCATATCGCAGTAGAATAAGTATAGTAGATACAGTAAGTGTTCTAGTGGCAAGTATGATGTAAATTTTTTCCCTGAACATGCGTTGACTAAAATTTTTTAAATGTAGAGCACAATAATTTCGAGTGCGATTATTTATATACGTCTGTCTATGTGTTTATTTATGACGTCTATCGATCGCCGCACCAAGGGTTCTAGGTTCGATTCCCAGCGAGGCGACAATTTGTCTCATGAGTTTGAGTTTCTATTTTCGGTCCGGGGCGTGTGTCCTTGTCTTTGTGTGTTGTCCATGGTATCCACGACCTTTGCCTATTAGGCATAGGTACTTACAATTTCCCACAATAATCACACTGTGATTTATCAGTGCGATGCGTTACTATATGCCAACCGAGTTCATGGTAAGTAGGGTAGCGTTCGGAACACCTGGGGCAAGTGATCTTCCCTTCAGACCGCCCTCCGTTACTTTGGTGTTCAATGAGTTCCTGAGAGGTCTGGAAGTTCTGGTGACAGCTTTTACACCTAGGTAACAGAAAAATTTAGGCATAGGATTAGATCTACTAGATGTGAAATTATTTTGCGTTATAAAAATTTCTTAACTTAAATGTTATTGAGATAATTTCTACTAAGAATTATAAATTACAATTCCTAACTGTTGACACTGGTCAAGTACGAGATCGATGGGTACGTGGACACGCAGGTTTTTTTGAAATATTATTAACTTTATGAATAACAAGAACAGTTAAAATCTTACATAAATATATTTGGCTGGAGGTGATATGCCATATGCTCTATAATTTTCTTAGGGTAGAAGTAATGAAATTTTTTATCACAACACGTTACATATCCAGGCACGCCATGTCTATCTTTGTAGTGTTTCATTAGAGATCTGAAATGAAAATCTGTCTCGTGGCAAATGCAGCATTCCATTTTGTAGAATAGTGTTATTTGTCTGTCTAAAGCAGCCCCTTGTTTTGCCGGTTTGCCATCTATTAGTACAATTTGATCAAGAGTATCGTTACTGGTGTCAAAGGAACTTGAGCAATTTGCAATTGTTTTGTCCTTAGCCGGTCTGTGTGGACTAGTGTGGTCAGGTGATTTGTTTGTTGACGTTGAACTTTTTAATAGAGATTTATCGACACTCTCAGTTTTGGCGAATTCTTCCAATGGCATTGCTTCCATGAATTTCATATCTAATATTGATTTCTTCTTCGGTTTCATTGGCTTGGCATCCCCTTGTTGAAGTTCACTAGGCTTGAGTGCATCAAAGTTTTTTTTATTTCCTTCTGTAACTCTTTCAACTTGAAAAGTGGCTAATTCCGAATTTACATTATTCTGTAGAGTTGGTTGTAGATTTAGCTTTTCTTCGTTGCATTTGGCTTTGTAGAATTCCAAAAACTTCTGTGTCTTTTCTACTTTTACAGCATATCGATGTAATGCGCCCATGTGTTGCAGACAATCGTGGCATATTGCTTTTGGAAGATTGTCGTCTGTATGTATCTGCGGAAGGAATACGTTAAGTTGAATTGCTTTTGTGGGCAAAAGATCTAGTTCGAACTAGATTACAAATAACATACAACAATATCAAAGAGCTTTTTGATTTTTCGCTTTGTTTCTGCGCTGAGAGGTTTCAATTTCACGACGTCAGTACACAAACACAAACGACACGATAGTTCGCGCACTATTGTCTTTTCTAAGGTAGTGAAATCATTCATACTGCTAAATTTATTTAAGGTTTTTAATACACTGGTCAAAGAAATATGAAATAAGGAAAGTTTTTATGTTAAGGATTAAATGCCCATGAGGAAAATGTAGGTGATGTTTCAGATAATTTTGATGGGATTGACACTACGTCAAAATTTATTGCTTTTTATACGTAGATAACTATTACTTAAAGAAATACATCACCAGTTACAAATGTTAATCTCTGTCTTATGCTCAACTTAACCAAGTCACATTAGGTTTTTTAAAACAAGTAGTAGTGTCTCGAGTAAATCTTATATACCTACATGTGTTATGAGACTGATACAATCAATATAAGTCCGGATCCAAATCAAACTCCGTTACGTTTCGTTACGTTATGCGTTATGTTCGTGCGCAAACTACCAACCAAGAATCTAGATGGCGTTGTTACTGATTTGATGATAACGTCATGTAAAGTTAAATAATTAATATAAAAAAATATATCAAACATGCTTTCAGTAATACAAAAATGCGTTCATTTATTATTAATCTATATATTTTATAATCGTTCATAAGGAGTAAACTCCAGTCGCGCGTCGGAGCTGACACGCACATTTTTTTTTATTTACTCAAATAAATTAACGTAACTTCCTAGGTACCAACATGCAACAGAAATTAGTTACCTAATACCACAAGTAGGTATACCTATCTATACTAATATTATAAAGCTGAAGAGTTTGTTTCTTTGGTTGAGCGCGCTAATCTCAGGAACTACTGGTTTCAATTGAAAAAATATTTTTGTGTTGGATAGTTCATTTTTCGTGGAAGACTTTAAGCTGTAGGTATAACATCACGCTGCGACCAATAGGAGCAAAACATGAATGGAAAATGTTGCAAAAACGGGAAAAATAATCCTTTTGAGAGCTTCCGTTGCGTGCACTGCGTAGACGGTTTAAGTTACGCAAAAATCATGCATCATGTAATAAAATTGTTTCTCTTTAATATCATATAAGGGAGAGAGGGAGAGGACATACGCCCACTCAAAATATTACGGTCAAGAACGGCTTTTTATGGTCTCTGATTTGTTAAACCAACCAAAAGTACAAATGTTGAGTTAAAAATATCGCTAATTTCATTGATTGTTAGGCGATACGAAGTTCGCCGGGTCAGCTAGTAAGTCATAAATATAACTTTTCATCTGACAGTAGTTTGATATAATAAACTTACCTTACTACTAGTCACTCTATAAACCACTAGTCTTATCTATTTCTAAACCTAATTTCGAGAAGCCGCGCCTGTGTGGCTCCAGCAAACAGCAAGTTAAATGGCTCACTTGGTTATGTCTAGTGATCTGTGAACTGTCTTGGCTCTGCACAGCTACTGTGTAGTGTAGCGTGGAGTTTGATAAAGATGATCGATTTCAGGTAGGTGTCATACTCGTAATTATTTTTATATTGTTTTACTAGGTACCAATGTTGCCAGACCAAAATTTCAAATTCCAGGAGATAAGAGCAAAAAAATCAGGAGACTGGTCTGAAAAATCAGGAGATAAATAAAATACTTACTGAATTAAATTATTCTTCATTTTGCTTATACATTTGATTTGAAGATTTTACTTGCGATAACTCCCATTTGTACTATTTACCTACATTTAAATGATAATATAAAAACCGGGCAAGTGCATGTCAGGCCACGCGCAATGTAGATTGTAGAATTCTGATGTAGTAAGATTATCGACTATTACTCATTTAATTATGCTAACATAGCCGTGATAGTCTTCCTTGTAAATTCATCATACGAGTAAAACCTATTTTTGAAAATTTTTCACCTGTCCAACTCCAACCATTTAGCCAGCAGGGAGACAGGACACTTGACTCTAACCAAAATTAGCACTTTAAAGCCAGATATTACGCAGACGGACCCCTAGTTCCAAAAATGGTTTTAAAAGACCCATAATATTTTTGGAAGACCTTTTCAACGACACCCCACACTTTAGGGCGTTCAAAAAAATCATCCTCACTTTAGCTGTAGGGGAGGTACCCTGAAAAAAATGTTTTTCAATATTTTATTCTACGATTCTGGGCTTTTAATAAATATGTATCTCTATCCATGCCAAATTGCAGCTTTCTAGCACTAAGGGTCTAGTCGCTTTGCTTTGGACAGACAGACGGACAAACAGACGGACATGACGAAACTATCAGAGTTCCGATTTTACTTCGGAACCCTAAAAATGGTATGAAAATCCGTTCAGTACTTTTGAGCTCTTGCGTCACAGACTTGAAAACAGAATTGGCTGGGCACTTCCTTTGATACGTTGTTGCCTCTGTCAGCGACCGTATAAGTTTGTAAAGAGTTGACCTCTTCGGTTAAATTATAATTATAATAAGTATATTGATGATGGTGTAGTCACTGTTAGTGACTCTGGTTGCGAAGTGCCCCAGGTTGGATTATAATAATTATACCGGCCGGGACAAATATTTTATTGATGTGCATGATAAATGTTTGCTCTTGGGACGTAGTTGTTTCTGATTACGCATTTGTTTTCGTCTATGCCATTGGCAAAGATGTGAGGTGTGTATGAATTTATATTAAGGTGAACAATTTGGACTCCCTTTGAAAACTACAACAATAAAAAAGGTAGTTCTTGCTAGGTATACAAAATAAATAGCCTAAACATATACAGTTCCCATAAATTTTCATTAGCTTTCCTTATTCCTTCTAATGTAAGAGGGCGCCTACTGCCTATACAATTATTAACGTAAACAAAACGTAATGATACGTTACCATGTTTGTTAACAGCTCCGTGACAATCATGTTGTTTGGGGGATTTTCTCCAATCTTATTGAAATGTAGCGGCTTTTAACCTCAGATTATTAATATTATTTCTGGTGTAATGGGTTCCATCCATCTGAAAGTGAAACTAAGAAGGAACGTATTTTTAACAGACTTCAAAAAAGGAAGAGGTCGACTGTATTTCTTTTATGTTTGTTACCTCAGAATTTTCGACTGGGTGAACCGATTTTGATGATTCTTTTTTAATCGAAAGCTGGTGCTTGTCATGTGATCCCACTTAAATTTGATCGAGATCTGACGAGTAGTTTTTGAATTATCCCTAAGTTTGAAGTCGGTTATTTTTTGTTAAGAATTATTTAAGTAAAGAAATAGTACATGTAGGTACTTTTAGCATCAACACGCTAAATAAAATGGATCAAAATTTTGGTAATCGCGATACATTATGTCTTATAATTGAGTAAATGTGAAATACACGTGGAAAGAAATACAAATAATTATCAGAAAGGCAAGGTGACATTAATTATTGCAAGACATTTGAACATTCTGAACAAACAATCAACAGAAATACCAATGAGTGAATTTTTTGCAAGACAATCTAAAGCTTACCTAATCTGCCTGCCTCCACTGTTCGTATTGTAAAAAACACACAGAAAAATATCCAGTATACTTTGACTGTCTGCACCAAAGCCGCCTCTAATAAAAGCTTCG
Organism: Thymelicus acteon; assembly: GCA_951805285.1. Lineage (NCBI taxonomy): Eukaryota > Metazoa > Arthropoda > Insecta > Lepidoptera > Hesperiidae > Thymelicus > Thymelicus acteon. Next base: position 7,797,643 of record OX638213.1, on the reverse strand, counting down.
CTCTAGGTACAAGACTACTCAATCTTCAGGTTAATCCGGGGCTGACCTACACACTACTTGTCGCCGTTGTCATATTTTTAACCGACTTCAAAACAGGAGGAGGTGTTCAATTCGACAATTTTTTTTTAAATGTTTGTTACCTCAGAACTTTCGACTGGGTGAACCGATTTTGATGATTCTTTTTTTAATCGAAAGCTGGTACTTGTCATGTGATCCCACTTAAATTTGAGCGAGATCTGACGAGTACTTTTTGAGTTATTTTGAAGTCGGTTATTTTTTTCTTGGTAATATTCATATATTACAAAAAGTGCAAAATGCAAAATTTTTTGTTCTATCAAGTCAAGTTTTTACTATTTGTCTGTAATTACTCAATGTTTTTAAATTTATGAATCAATGTATTTATGATTTAAAATTAACTCGTTGCGATATGCCATAAAACTGGGTTGAATTATTGGCATACACTAATATTTTACGTAAAAAGAAAATAGTTCAGAACTGGGATAACAATGATGTCGGTATCAGTCCTAATTACTGAAAAATTCCATGACTAACACAGAATAATTACCTCTAATCATAACAATATCGTTCCAAAACCAGGTGATTTAGAATTTATATTTATATAATATGTGGTAGTAATCTATTCAACTAATGTAAGTAATACTGCACGGCTATTATGATGCGTAATTAAATATCAAGATTAATTACATCGTCTCGTTGATGTGTTCGGTTGAGTAATAGCGCTAACAGCATGCGATATGCCGTGATTATGGCGGACCTAGTCCCAGCGGGCCTCAGGCATTTATGATTAAATATCTTTCACACTATTATTATGTCCAGTTCAGTATTATTTACAAGTGATTGTAACTGAAAGTTAATATATAAATATAGTAAACTTAATATATTCATAAAGTGAACACGTGGGAGGTATAATATGATATAAATGACATAAATTATAACAATAATGTAATTTAATGAATGCTGTATTCAGCTGTAATTGCGGGAACACGAATTTTAGATATTATGTTACGCTAGATATTAAGAAATAATTGTGTATCCTGTGTTGGTGGACCTAAAATAAATAAATAAATTAATTAATAAATAAATAGGTACACACACATACTAAAAGTATACACACACATTTATTAAAGCTCACCCAAAAATCTTTATTTTAACTGTAATTTAAATCCAGCCGAACTTACGGGCGCTGCCCGGGCCGGACGTCTTATTTTACGGTTCTGAAAATTCGAAAAAATTCAGTACTTGCTTTTTATATTGTCCTTAAAAAACTTATCCAATACGAACTCTGACACTTAACTTCATCAATCCTTATGTTCACCTGGGTTCCATATAATTGCCTGTTATTATAAATTTTACTTGGCTAATTTTATTAATAAATTTTAATTAAACGGTTATTATTTTTAGGAACCCTCGTGAAAATATTTATAGATGCCCCAAAACCTACCTACTTATGTTATGCAACTCAACATGCTTAATTTTAATATTTTTTTAACGCTAAAACAAAAAAAAAACACTCCTAGGCAGTAGGTTTTTACCTGTGTCGCGGGTGGCATGGACATCACAATAACCTCCATGACCCGAGTACAAATATTTTTCTGTCACATACATATCTGCCCCGGCCGGGAATCGAACCCGGGACCGGTCGCTTCGCAGGCAGGGTCGCTACCAACTAGGCTACAATTAGATACAAGTAAATTTAATTAAAAGTAGAGTCCGACCTAAGCTAGTTTTTCAGCCGAAACCGAAACCGAAACCGAACTTTCGGTCTTATGTTCGGTTTACACGTATTAAGTAGTTAAGTAGTTTACTAAATTTTAACTAAATTTTAAGTGAATTAATACGTGTAAACGGACAATTTAGTAGTTTAGTAATTTAGTAGTTAAGTAATCAAGTAAATAAGTAATTTAGAAATTTTTCTATTTTCTGTTAAGTAGGTGGGCGGGGCTTATCACTTAACACGTTTGGACAGGCACTTTTAAGTTAAAATTTAGTTAAAATTTAGTAAAATGCTTAAGTAGTTAAGTAGAATTGTATGAACTAAAGAGCTTTACTAAATTATTACGTGTGGACGGACACTAAAAATTATTCACTTAAAATTTAGTTAAAATTTACTTATCTACTTAACTACTTAATACGTGTAAACCGGACTTTAGTTCCAGTTTCGGCCGAAACCGAAACCGAAACCGAAACTTAGGGTGAGGCCAGACAAGCGTATTTTTTTGAGCTACTCATTTATATACTCAACAGGAAAAAGCAGGGTAAAAGAGCCGATTTTTTTAAATTTAAAAAAAGGTCAAAATCTCGAAAACGGTGACACTTTTACAAAGGTCACTTTTTAGGGTTCCGTAGCCGAATGGCAAAAAACGGAACCCTTATGGATTCGTCATGTCTGTCTGTCTGTCTGTCCGTCCGTATGTCACAGCCACTTTTTTCCGAAACTATAAGAGCTATACCATTAAAACTTAGTAAATAGATGTATTCTGTGAACCGCATTAAGATTTTCACACAAAAATAGAAAAAAGACAATAAATTTTGGGGGTTCCCCATACTTAGAACTGAAACTCAAAAATGTTTTTTTCATCAAACCCATACGTGTGGGGTATCTATGGATAGGTCTTCAAAAATGATATTGAGGTTTCTAATATCATTTTTTTCTTAACTGAATAGTTTGCGCGAGAGACACTTCCAAAGTGGTAAAATGTGTGTCCCCCCCCCTGTAACTTCTTAAATAAGGGAATGATAAAACTAAAAAAAAATATATAATGTACATTACCAAGAAAACTTCCAACGAAAATTGGTTTGAATGAGATCTAGTAAGTAGTTTTTTTTAATACGTCATAAATCGTAAACCGCAAAAAACATTGATCAAAGTTACAACGAACTACAAGAACTTTTATATTATGTTACTTGCTGCTACGGAACCCTTCATGGGCGAATCCGACTCGCACTTGGCCGCTTTTTGACATTTGGTAGATCAACCCTCAAGCTACCTATCTCCTAACGTTGATCCACTACTTACGAGACACGCTGATAGGTACTGTAATCTAGCGTGTTATTTTACACATTTGTATACTAGTAACTACCCTCGCTTACACACAGCAAAAATTTGAAAAAAGTGTATCGACGACCGTTGTGGCGCAATGGTTACCATGCCGGATCGCCGCGCCAAAGGTCCTGGGTTTGATTCCCAGCGAGGCAGAAATTTGAATGATGAGTTTGAATTTCTGTTCTCGGTCTGGGTGAGAGTGTTCGTGTCTTTGTGTGTTATCCATGGCACTCACGATACAGGGAGTCCTAGTATGCGTGTGAAGCGTTATTATTTCAAGCGTTATGGATGGACAGTGTGTTTAAAAAGACGTAACTATTTTATTTGTGTAACGATTGAAATAAAACATAAACATTAAATATGAACCCCATTTTACTAAAATACATCAGTGAAAACCGCATCCAAATTGATTTAGCCGTTTTTTTAATTACCCGGAACAAACGCACATACATACAGACGAAAATTCAAAAAAATAAAATTGCTATGGTATCTATTTCGTTTACAAACATCCCTCGTGATAGTTTTTCTCGAATATCTTCCATGTATAGCCATATTATACATATATTACGACCAGTTACCGTTTTACTATAATAATTGTGTATGGATGATTTGGGATTTAGGACTTTGAATGTACTACTAATTCCTCGCCCTAGTGCCTTCGCTTTGCTTCGGTAAACCTTTCGGTAAGCCCTCACTCAAAAAATATGTGGGCAAATTGACATTACTTAATTTATTTGTGAACCGTTTGAAAAAATACAAACACTAAATGTTAACCCAAGCCCACGACAATACGTATAAGTCAGTGAAAACCGCAGGTAAATCCGGAACAAAACCACAGACAAGCAGACAAAACGGCTAATTATAGTAAAAGCTCAACTCAAATATTTTCCACCTTCCTCCTACAGACATCGACCAGTTATAGTTTCATTATTTAATTTGGATGACGATGATGGTATATACCTACTGACAGGTAAATGGTGTTAGGTAAATTGAAAAAAAACAATAATAAAATTAAAGTAAATGTACAATAACAATAATAACTTATGTAACAAAATATATAATTCAGTACACAGACATGTATAGTGATGGAGTATCAATTTATTAATTTATGTCAATAAGTCATAAACAAATCATCATCATCATCAGCCTTTATTAGTCCACTGCTCAACCTATGCCTATCCCAATGCCTACCCAGTCTTTGAAATATTAAAGAAATATAATAAACTTGTTAAATTAAAGACTTCTCTTGGAAAGTTAGCGACCATGGGTTAGTCGCAATTCGCGAAGATAGCTGAACGACGCACGACAATTCACGAACACCGACCAAATTTGGCCGAAACCGAAACCGAAACCGAAACTAGATTTTTTGGCCGAAACTGGCCGAAACCGAAACCGAAACCGAAACTTCGGTCGGTCTCTAATTACAAGCAAAAAAATCTCTTTTATGGACTTACTAAATTATCTTAGACTAATGAATAATTTACTACTTAAACAGTTTGTTAGAGGATCAAACGATCGTAAATTTATGCCCAAACTTAAATAATCCTAACTTTTCCAGGTTTTGCTTCGCTTCCGAAGAACTCGTATAAGTTTTCGAAGTCCTTGTATCTGTTAAATATCGAAAATTGATCTGTATAACTAAGAAACATAAATTAAAATGATGTCCAACTCAAGGGAATAGGGGGAAAACCGGTACGATCGACTTTATTCACCTGAGTAAATTTGCCCAGGTGTGTTAAGTCTACTTTTTAACCGACTTCAAAAAAAGGAGGAGGTTCTCAATTCGACTGTATTTTTTTTGTTATGTTTGTTACCTCAGAACTTTGGACTGGGCGAACCGATTTTGATGATTGTTTTTTTAATCGAAAGCTGGTGGCTGTCATGTGGTTCCACATAAATTTTATTGAGATCTGACAATGGCATCCATGAGAAAACCACATAAGTCGTAAATTTGTGTTAAGATGTGCGCGACAAATTGACGAATAACTCAATATCACGCCAACCGATTTCGATGATTCTTTTTTTATTCGAAAGCAGGTGCTTGTCATGTGGTCCCACATAAATTTGAACGAGATCTGAAAAGTAGTTTTTGAGACTTTGAAGTCGGTTATTTTTTGCTAGTAAAATTTAGATTATAGTGTACTTTATACACCTACGCACCCAGGTGATTTTAATCTACTGGCCGCAAGTGAATTAAGTATACTAAATCAGTAGACCTAAATTCACCTAGGTGATGAAGGCAAGCTATACACGAGCCTACTGCCGAGGTGTGTTAGTAAACTTAATTCACCTTATTAAAAAATATTTTACTGTAACACCGAATCTTTCTAATATGATATTTTTTTATTTTTAGTTCTAAAACCGACGTCGAATTAGGGTTGTTAAATAGAAATAATATAATAGGGTTGTTAATAGAATATGGGGTTGTTATAAAAATGAATGTACCCCCGCTAATAATTATTGTTACAAAGTGTGAAAGAAAATTATTTATTTCTATTTATTTAACAACATTGAAGTGGACATTTTATTGAATATAAAATGTTCCTAAACATTGCCGAAGAATAACGCGTCCCCGCTATCATTTTTAAATATGTCTCTACACAATTCTTCCACACATTCACTTTTAGTGGGAATATATAAATCATCCATTGCTTCGGTGAAGAAAAAGCGGTCAAGTGCGAGTCGGACTCGCCCATGAAGGGTTCCGTAGCAGCAAGTAACATAATATAAAAGTTCTTGTACTTCATTGTAACTTTAACCGATGTTTTTTGCGGTTTACGATTTATGACGTATTAAAAAAAAATACTTACTAGATCTCGTTCAAATCAATTTTCGTTGGAAGCTTGCATGGTAATGTACATCATATATTTTTTTTAGTTTTATCATTCTCTTATTTTAGAAGTTACAGGGGGGGGGGACACACATTTTACCACTTTGGAAGTGTCTCTCGCGCAAACTATTCAATTTAGAAAAAAATTATATTAGAAACCTCAATATCATTTTTGAATACCTATCCATAGATACCCCACACGTATGGGTTTGATGAAAAAAAAATTTGAGTTTCAGTTCTATGTATGGGGAACCCCCAAAATTTATTGTTTTATTTTAATTTTTGTGTAAAAATCTTAACGCGGTTTACAGAATACATCTACTGACCAAGTTTCAACAGTATAGTTCTTATAGTTTCGGAGAAAAGTGGCTGTGACATACGGACGGACAGACAGACAGACAGACATGACGAATTTATAAGGGTTCCGTTTTTTGCCATTTGGCTACGGGACCCTAAAAATCGTATTTCCTTAACGTTCTCGAAAGTGTGTGAAGTCCGCGTATTCACACTTGGTCAGCCGCACCGCGGCGCCGGGGGAATTTCATCCCCTTTCACGGTGAAAGAATTCTCTCAGTAGATTTGAACAAACCCCGTCACGCATACCGTGATATGCGAATCATGCATTTTTGCCTCTATTGTAGGGACTCCTAAAAGTAGTTTTCAAAAGCCGTTCCATTCCAATGTTTGGGCAAAGCAAACCAAAGTGAAAAACGAATTCAGGATCGGAAAATAAAAATTATAACTACCGGTCCTCGCTTCCCTTCAGGTGCCTTCGATTAATCTTAATGCCGTATCGGAAACAATTGCAACTCCTTTTTATTGTGAAAAGCGTAATGGTGGATAGCCTTAGCGTTCTCATGAATGTGCCTATCATACACAAAAAGATTTTTCCATTCCGACTGTCAGTTTCAGAGCTTTTCGCTTTCAAAGAAACTCATCAGCTGTACTATATTAGTGCTAAGCACTGTTAAAGATGTAAAAATAAAATTATTATTATTTGAAATTATTATTAATTATTAAAATTATTATTATGGAGAGTTCTGTTTTATACACTACTTATAAAAGGTTAATAATAAATAATATCACGCTTTAGGTACTTTGTAGAAGTACATTGCTAGTAGATAAGTTATTTAATAGCCTATTTTGCAAAAATTCGCGAAGACCAAGTTTTATGATATTTAGGGTCTACTGCATGTTATATTTTGCCTTAATAATCCATTCTACATTGTGCTCACAAATAGACTAATACTAACTTAATTTCTACAAATCGTGTCATGTATTTTGCACAGCTGAATATACTCATACCTACTCTACAATCTTCTCTGCGGTCGGCCTACTACACGATTTGGCATGGGTTGCAAGCAGTGCCTTAGTATAATGGTAATGTATATCTAACTAGGCCGATTATGTCTACATCCTCTCATTAAACCAGTCAAGTTTGAACTGGACTTGGCGTGTGATAAGGAACCGCACTGTAGAAGCTCTATGAGCGTTGAATCACATACCTATTAGGTACCAGGCAGCTTGTCTTTTTTTATTAAAATTATAATTTCATGCTTGACTACAATCCCACTTGATGACTAGCGGCGATGTAGTCTTAGGTTGAAAAAACTGGACAAGTGCGTGTTAGGCCACGCGCAATGTAGGGTTCCGAAGTAGTAAGTTTTATCGACTAGTGCTCATTAGCTACTTACGATAACATAGCCGTGATAGTTTTGCTTGTAAATTCATCATAATATAATCTATTTTTGAGAATTTTTTCACTTGTCCAACTCCAACCGTTTAGCCGGCAGGGGGGGGACACTTGACTCTACCCAAAATTAGCAATTTAAAGCCAAATATTTCACAAACGAACCCCTAATTCCAAAAATGGTATTAGAAGACCCATAATATTTCTGTAAGACCTTTTTAACGATATTATTATTTTAAAGAATGGAACTTTGAGTGAAATGCCTACATTGAAAATCATATAAATAATAATCATGAAGAAAAATATTCATGAATGTTCTGCCGTGTGCAGTGTGGTGAAATGGATCGCAACCGAGTGTAAAACTGATCAATCCAATTACAGCTTGCCTCGGGTTTCGGGTTCCGGAATTTTGTTACGTTAGTTCTGATATTTTGGCATTGCTCGTTCGTTTAAAGTTTTTAACTACATCTGTAATTGTAGAAATTAAGTGTACAAAAATATAGATTAAGTCTGCCAATTATAAGTTACTTCAGTAATTGACTAACCTTTTTATTATAACGTTATATAGGTAAATGTTTAATCTCATTCACGTCAGAAAAGCATTTTAAACATAATGGTGTTCTTAAACGTTATTATTCTTCAGGAATGATTTTGTTACTAATTAAGCTCAGATTTAGTAAGCCTTCCTTATTAATCTTCATGAATCCTTTTATCTGGTTTGTGACGAGAAAATATTTTAATTAATCCTTTTAAAAGCTGTACTAGAAAACTCTTCTAAGCCTCTATCAATAAGGATTTGCATTGGATCAGCGAGCTGTTCATGAAAACAACCAAAAACTGCATCTCTTGGACTACTTAGATTAATTTGCTTTTTCAATTTGTGGATTAAAGTGTTCTCTCAATTTATTATATATATAGTAAAACTATTGCGTTTGTTAGGGGCCATCCATAAATTACGTCACACGTTAGGGGGGACGGGGACGGGGGAGTCGATGTAGTGTGACATTGTGTAACAAGGGGTGGGAGGGGTCCTAAATTTTGTGACATCACATTTCAAAATCGAATAATTGGTATGTATAGGTGAATAGTAAAAAAGAATTAATGGAAATAAAACTTATTTCGGAACTGCTGTTTTAATTTAATAATTTCTAGGTGTAAAATTTCATAATATGTGACGTCACACTAGGGGGGGAGGCCTCACAAATATGACCAGCTGTGACAAGGAGGGGGGAGGGTTCAAAAAGTCATGAAATTACTGTGACGTAATTTATGAATGGCCCCTTAACCACTATTATAATGCATTCATTATAAACTTTATTTGTAGTAGGAGTAGGTACATAACATAAACAATATTGCTATTCCTGAGACAGAGAAAATGCATTTTTTTTTCAAAAATGGCTATTATTGTGACACCCCCTAAGTACACCATAAATAAACTGAAAAACAGAAGACTTAAAAAAACTAGTTCTGATCATCCATCCTTACGCATTGTATCTCAAAATTTAAATCATTGTTTCAAATTTTAATCAACGTGTATGTACTTTTTTACCGTTTCGGAAAGGTCACAAAGAACATCTTTTAAATTGATGAATAAATGTTAACCAACGCGGATTTAGGTACCCAATGTCAGAAAACTTTTTATTAGACACGACTTTGTTAAGACAAATAAAACTGGATTAAGTATCTTTTCCGATAACAAAATTGAACTCTAAACTGAACGCTTAAAACAGTTAAAACTTACTAAATGGACCCACAAATAGTTGAGGGTAGAGTAACGTATGCTAGTCGCATTTGGCTTTTAATTGTTCTGTGCACTTGAAACGTCCACTACGTGACTTCAAACTTAATAGCTTCAACAATGCTTTACTTGATGAAGTTGAATATATATTGATTTGACTTATTTATATGACGTAGCACTTTATATTTATTTATTTGTGATACAATACGACTTTAATTTATAATCTAGTAGCATATATAGCATCTATAGACTTTAGCTTCTATAAAAATAGTCCTTACCTACTGTATGTACCTACTCATAAAGCAGCAAGACAGTGTAATGTTGCCTATATATCGTACCCTTAGTGGAAAAAAGGCATAAGATGAAAATTGCAATTTTACAGGAGAGAAAATAAACTGTTAAAATATCAGTAAGTAGTCAAAATAATTTACATTTCGATTTCTTGCACAAAAACGTCAAGATTAATGATAAAATTTGAGAAAAAAAATATCATAATTATGCAGCCTTTGTCAGTCTTTCCAATCATATTAATAACGAGTAACCGCCGTCGCTTTGCTTCGGTTTTCTTATTTTTTTACACCTCGGTATATTACTGGAGTCTTATTAAAGATCTCTAACTTTTTGAAAATATAATATAGCATATGTCACCCAGGGATAGTGTAGCTTCCCAACAGTGAAAGAATTTTTCAAATCGGTTCAGTAGTTTCGGAGCCTATGCAATGCAAACAAACAATCAAATCTTTCCTCTTTATAATATTAGTATAGACTAAAATTCAAAGTAACACGACTTATGCTTTTTTCCACTGAGGTTGCGATATTACGTCAAAGACACTCTCTCAGGATCTGAGCTCTCTCTATTGATCTATTCTGAATGAACGCCATCCCAATTTAATTCACAATTTAAATCAACGCGCGAGTTTTTAAATCTACGATTTATCGTAAGATATTCATCCAAATAATAAAACATAATGGACAAATATGATTAACGTACCTATTTATTTATGTATATATTATTAAGTATTAAAAACACTTAGCAAATAATTCATTATTTGAGATAAAAATTTAAAAGATAAAAATGGTAACTGTGAGTTATCCTTAAAAGACATATACATGATAGGAAGTTTATTTAGAACTTTTTGAGGAACAATTCTGCCGTTCATTATTTTCTTGTATATTATTCAACTACCTATTCACGCAGCGCACGCTGTGAAATCTCTCAAAATGCACGCAGTTTCCGACCTACTTGACAAATATCGTCATGGATGTGGCTAATTTATATTGTTAATATATACACATAATATATAGTCTATAGCAATCTCGAATAGTGTACCTTTCAAATGAAAAATAGAATTTTTCAAAAAGGTGCCGTAGTTCCGGAGATCCTTTTCCACGAATTTGGGCTCACAGAATTGGTATTCTCTCTTTATAATAATTATAATTAGTATATTGTATAGATAAACACTACAATTATAACATTGGTCACATCGTTTTTCCTTTTTTCATTCTATGATATTAGTTTAGGTTGTAATTAGGAGAATAACATAACAAAACATATTAGGTAAGTAAATTCCATTAAGAAGTTTGCTTTCATTTTTGCCTTGTCGTCTCGAATACAACAGCCAATATAAGAAGAAACATTTCTTAGTTTTCTGATTTTCTTTGCGTTACGTTCTTGAATTTCATGTAATATTCGCTTCCAAATGATAATAAGTAACGACTGTACTATACTCGTATTTAATTTATGTTCTCAACTTGAGATGATGTTACATAGTACGTACAGGGACCCTAATATGTGGTTAGATCGGTGCACGAGCCGCCCGCGCCTTCGGTCTAATTAGTGGCTGAGCTGAAACTATTCAAACGTGTATTTTACTAGTAGGATGCATTTTTTTTGCATATTTTGTGCATATATTGTAGTCTAAAATGTGTCATAGTGTATCAACAACATAATACAACTTTGTCAAAGTTATACATTAGTAAATTCAGTTATGAAGTCAAATAGTGATGCAAGAAAAAATAAAACATGATTTACTAGTTGGTAGCGACTCTGCCTGCGAAGCGAGGGGTCCCGGGTTCGATTCTCGGCTTAGGCAGAAAGGACAATGCCCAACTGTACCCCAGAAATGCCCAGATAAAGTATATTACAAGATTGCTCTAATAAATAAAAACTAGAATTATGTTGTTAATTTTAAATCATATGAAGCACTGGATAAAAAATTAAAAATTAAATTAAATTAATAAAAAATTAAGTTCCTAGTGAAAAACTAATAGCAATGCTGCCTGTAAACGACAAAATGTATAAAAAACCAGTAGGAAGTTATCATGTTTAATGTCCAATATCTTTTGAACCGGTGCTTTATATGACATTAAATCTAGATATCATATAAATACTGTTAAAAAGTTATCATATGACATAGAGCTGCAATTTGGGCATTGCATGGCATTGCTGACTTTCAGCTCCATACCAATATGGTCCTTTATGTGACAGACAAATAAGTATTTGTACTGGGATCATGGGTGTTATTGTGATATGTGTAGTCCATGCCACCCGCGACACAGGTAAATATCTAACCTACTGCGGGGGTATGAATGTGTAAGCGTAGGTATATTTTATTAGTAACCTCGCCTCGGAAAACGTAGTATTCAACGTAACTTTAACGTAGAAAAGTAGTTAGTACTTTGGAATAACTATTTGGAAGGCATTGTTTAAATTGATATAATTTTCTTTTTCATTTGTAAACCAATTGAGTTGTTTCGGCCGCGAGTGTCGCGATTTTAAGTAAAAGGATGTTAGAGTGCATATTGTTAAACTATACTTAACTCAGAGTCCCTAACGGTTACTTTAATCGCTCCTTAGTAAAGAATCACCATATCAATTTTGTACTAAGGAGTGATTTAAGTAACCGTTAGTGACTGAGTTGGGGCGTTACTTCATAAAGAAAAGATAAAGAAAACCTGTTAAACAGTCAGAACACGTCAAAACAACTTGTTACTAAAAACAATCCCGAAAGAAGTCTTGTCAAGCGATGAAATGCTAGATGTCACGAATATCGCGTAATATGTATCAGATGCTTGTGGTGATGGTTTGCATTCCATTTCGCCATGAAATAAACAAAAAGAGCACTAAATAATATACAGTTGCCCTATATGCACTTGCCTTTGAAAAACGTATGAGATAACAGAGTACGATTACGCTTTCTCTTATTTTCCAAGTCCATAACTGTGCCACTCTTGTCATCACAGATCTTCAAAGTTGATTCTTTGAAGTTTCTGGGCAATTTCAATCCTGAACTAGAAATGTGCCCGCTGATGCATGATGTGTCCAAATTGTGCCGGTTGTAGTGAGTCTTCGAACTGTATATCAAAAAAATGTGCAGTAGATACAAAAGAGTAGCTAGGTACCACGAGTATAATATTATTTGTTTCCGAATGCCAAGGATGTAGATGTCATAATAATGGAATATTTTGCGACCGGTATAATAATAAAATTTGAATACAAAATATGTCCTTGTAAATCTAAAGATATTATTATTATTATCATGGAGAAAATATTTTTAACAGACAAACTGTAAGCACAAGAAAACAATATTATTTACGACAAAATTATTTTAGTAAACAGTTTCTTGATACGTGTGTAATGCCCCAACTCAGAGTCACTAAGGGTTGCTTTAATCGCTCCTTAGTAAAGAATCACCATGTAAATTCTGTACTAAAGAGCGATTATTAGTGACTCTGAGTCGGGGCGTAATAGTAGTAGCCCTAACAATGGAGGAGTAATAAAATTGCCTCGTAATTAGTGTTTGCGATGTATCTTTTTCCTATGTTAAGGTTTTTTTCATGTAGCAGACAAACGAGTTGACGCACCATAATTATGATGATGAGAATCAGGCCGGGAAATAAAACAGTTAATTCTATACCTCTTACATTTTTATTTATACGTATTAATATAAATTACATAATATGAAAAGTTCACCTTTTGTTCTTTAATCTGAGTTCACAACCATTTTTACTGTTATCCATCAACCTTGAACGACAGTCATCATGTCAAAATAAAAATATCTGCGGCGTCAAACCAAAAGAATTAACTACCAGCATCTCAACTATCTAAAATAGTTTATGTTTAGTTAGTTAATTATTTTTTTTTATAAATAACGCTTCACACTCATAGCCCCACACTAGGATTCCCTGTGTCGTGGTTGCCATGGACAACACACTAGACAAGGACATTCACACCCAGACCGAGAACAGAAATTCAAATTCATCATTCAAATTTCCGCCTCGCTGGGAATCGAACCCAGGACCCTTGGTGCGGCGATCCGGCATGGTAACCATTGCGCCACAAGGGTCGTCACTGGGTCGTCATGGGTAGTTAGTTAAATTTCAATTTACATGACGTAATGTATCAGATCTCAAAGGTCTAAAAATTTATGTCAAAGAAATTCCTACGAAAAAAACAAGCTACATTAAGCTATAGTCCGTGGGATTAGAAACAGATTTTAGGTTATCTACTAAGCTTCAGCTCGATAAGCGTTAAATTGTAAATTCCGCTCCGATATCCGGAATTCATCTTGAGCAAGTACCTGCCTCTCTAGGCCCTTTCTTCTTCTGATCAGAGGCGCCATTAATATTAATAATAAATAACGCTTTACACTCATAGCCCCACACTAGGATTCCCTGTGTCGTGGGTGCCATGGACAACACACTAGACAAGGACATTGACACCCAGACCGAGAACAGAAATTCAAACTCATCATTCAAATTTCCGCCTCGCTGGGAATCGAGCCCAGGACCCTTGGGCGGCGATCCGGCATGGTAACCATTGCGCCACACGGGTCGTCAATTCAGTCGTCGGGTATTCAATTTAAAATAACAATATTTCACCGAGACCTCAATTTTTTAAGTCATCTTTCACAGCGTTTCATTCATGTATAAGTATTTTTCATCTCATAAAACGTAATACTTAAAAATTAAGCAGGAGGAAAAGCGTGGAATCTGTGGAAATTCAAGCCTGCGAGCGACATAATGAGCGTCAACAGTGATATTATAAATCTGAAAATTATGTTTGTTTCGCCTTCACTTCACGCCATTACCACTGAACCAATTGGCTTGATATTTTGCAGACACATTGCCAAGAACATGGATAAAGATAGTGTTTACCTTTTATATGAAAAAGTAAAGTTTGACGCGAGTGAAGTCGCTGGTTAATGCAAGTGTTTAAGTTAACCAAACTTTTAGATCAACTATAATAAGGTCAGCAATTTTAGCAAATGTTAAAGACCTGTTACATTAAAATATATACCTCATTTATTATTCTATTATCGTTATATTATCCAATTTAGGGTTTCAAATCCAAGGCTTAAAATTTAAATCTGAATCATAAAAAAGCAGTATCGTTTCGTTGGGCTTTTAACGATATTTTAAGACGTCTTGAATGGCAAATTTTACTCGAAGAAAATTGTTTATATTCATTGCTTTACTATTCTATTAAAACTATTTAGTATTCACTGCAATGTTTAACGTTAACCAATTTTGTACTTTTTTTGATTTCATCATCATTTCGAAAAGGTGCTTTGTCATTGAGGAATAGCTATGAATGAAATGAAATGAAATGAATTTTATTCGAAGTAGGTTTGTTACAAACACTTTTCGAAAGTCACTTAACGCCATCGCTTCAACAAATCCCTACCGTGAGTGGTCCCGGGAGAAGAAGCGGCAAGAAACTCCCGCGATATTTTTTTTCCTACTCACAGTTACAGACAGCACTTAATTCTACTTATTGCAATATTTAATATAAAAAAAACTCATGTCCAAGCAGTCTTGTCATTTAAATACTCATCAACTTTGTAATATGCTTTCTTCATGAGAATACCTTTTACATGAGTTTTTAATTTACAGTATGGCATTTCTGTTAATTCTAACGGGATTTTATTATAGATTTTTACACATCTACCCATGAACGAGCCACCAGTTTTGCTAAAGAATAAATTAAGCATTTAATACTGTGCTGTACTACAGTGGTGGACTTGATACGACACAAAATATACTGTTTCTGGTTTCCTTGTACTCCCTAAAACACTTTAGAATTTACTATTAATTTTACATTTAAATTTTATTAATTTAAATACATCTTGTTGATATTGTGACCAATAATAAAATTCTTCTAATCTCCGCGTCATGATGCATGTAAATGGGTCGAAATATTAACATACAAAATAAAAATCGTGAGTACCAGTATAGTTCAACCAACTGTATTATAAATTGTTAAGTTTGATGTTTAATACCCGCGGTTGGGTCGTAGCGCTTCTCTCCGTAGGCCCTCGTAGCGAGATCATTCAGTGCTACAATCGCCGTCGTGGGCGGCCAGCGCCTATACCCTCCGCGAAAGCGCTCATTCGCATCGTTAATCACATTTTACGGACGCCATAAAAATTTACTGCTTAAATCAACTTTTTGTGACACAACAATACTCACCTTCATTGTTGGGTATTTATTGGCTGTTGTAAAAATAAAAATGTTAGCCACCTAAGCTGAAATGCCCGTAAGTGTAGCGATATAGGTAAAAGTAACTTAATAACTCCGTTCGAAATCAATTTACGTAAGTGTACAAAGTTCGCGGTATGGGAATGTTGTGGAAAAAAGTAATTTGAAACAAGTAGTTTCGGAAACGCCGACAAAAATGTTATTATTAAAGTTTCTAACAGGTCTTATTTGGATGGTCGTCTCAATATTGTTTAAAGGTAATTATTTGTTTATTTATTTGGATAAAGTTAAGTAAATTGAAGTTTTTAACATTGTAAAGTTTATGTAGGTATGTTGTGTATCAAAAGGTTAGCGTAACTTAGGAATATTTTGAAGAAAATATTTTTTCAATGTATTTAATTCACGAAAAGTTACTGATAATAACAAACAATCAAATGACATTTTACTTAACGGTAAAACAACCAGCAAACACACTTGAACTATAATTGAACTTAAATTAAATGTTTTACGAGTATTACAAACATTAAATAATGTAGGTATCTGAGTATAAGATGCTAAGGGGTTGTTATGCTCCGATAGCAGATGTTATACCGGATGTTATAGTTATAAATCCGAAGTTTTTATTGAAAAAATCTTATGAATTATTCAAAGAAATCCTATTATTTATATTAGGTATTACTTAATATCAAGTCACGTTCCACGATACAATTCCCATGGTGGAGAAGTTAGTGACAAATCCGAATATCAGACTTCTTTTGACCCCAAACTCTCCCAAAGTTTCCGAATAGACTCGACAACTACTAAGTATCTGACGATAACAAATGGTACAAATTACCGTAGAGAAAAATCCCATAACATAGTGGTCAGTGATTACCCTCGCCTGTCGATGAGCAATCCTAGAATAGACGTCGTACGCCACTTGACGCCGGTAAAGCTTTCCTTGACTGCCATTGATGGCCGTAAGGCTGAGCTTTTGACACGCGTTTTTTTGAAGAACCCCATGTAATAACTATTCTCCTGAATAAGAGATGAGGCTATGGTGCAAAATCCTTTCTATTGAAGAAGAAGTCTTTGTCACCAAGCTTAATCTCGGTAGGGGCTTCCACACTTCTTTTGAAAGGCGTGGTCATATATCTCATATAAAATTGGTTTCTGTTATATTTATTAAAACTGACATAAACCGTAGAGCTATTACGAGCATCAACACTCCGTTGACATGTGTTGTTGTTGTTGTTGTGTGTACACGTGTAGAAAGTTTTAACAGACAAAAAGCATTAAAATACGACAATGTTTATCTATGTAAAAAAATCAATTTTAGGAATGGCTAATTTATAAATGGTTTTATAGCAAGAATTAGGCATTAAAGGTTAAATAAATAAATAAATAAATAAATTAGGAATTATTTATTAAACAACTATTGCATGAATCTAAATATAATTAGGTAACATAATTAAAATGTAGAATGTTATTAACTAACTTGAATATTTTGTATGGTTACTTGATCTTTTTTTGGTTACGATTCCTGCAAGTATGGTTCAATCATATTCATTCATTCTAAATTGTAATAATTGATGAAAGCTGTATGTATTACGCAAGAGTCTATAGAGTCTATACATGAATTAACCAATTGATTTTCCAGGTGTCACCTTTGTACGTTTCCTCTACCCCAGGAACGTACAGGCGTCAATGATATTTGTCTTTAGTGCCGTGACAGCCTTGTTTCGGTTCGAATCGAAGGGCGTGATCCTAATGTTGTCACAGTGTAAGAACTTTGAGTGATTCATCGCCCTTGAAATGGCCAGAAAGCCCGCCGATTATACGTTATTTTTACGGGGTTAACGTCAATGATATAAAAAAGATATAGATACGTTATACCCTAACAAATCAACCAAAAAATCTGTTCTGAAAAGAGCTACAACCAATGATCTTATATTAAAAGAGGTAGATACAAGACAGCTAGGAAACAATATTACCTCTCTTTCAAATTCACTCATTTGTATATTTTTTTCCCTCTCGATTTTTTCTGAAAATATATTTTAAAATACATAATTGCTGAATTTGTAAAAAAATGCGAAATAAATTATGGAAATACTAATGCTTGATGAAATGTGATTCCTTGACTTTTGGAAACCTTGCTTGTGTAATTTGTGCAGAATCTCATCACACACGACGGCATTTTTGGTGCAAAAACAAAATAAATTACTTTCAACGCCGTTGTCAATGACGTGACATTAACGCGACGGCCATGCGACGACTGAGCTCAACTGTGCTAATTAGCCCAGTTTTGGCGTGCCACTTTTGGTGCGTGTATAACCTATCTACCTCTTTTAATATCAGATCATTGGCTACAACACGCACACGTTTATCATTTGTTTCACTACACAAGTCACATTGGTATAATACACGAAGGCATTTTAACGCTGTATGTCAAATGTCAAGCACTTCTGAGAACAAGTGCGTATCGTCTTGTATCGACAGAGCGACTACGAGCAGAACGGTCAATTGCCTGTTCTTACGCTCTTCATCATCGGCGCGCTAGTAACATATCTACCTCTTTTTTACATTATAATATCATTGGTTAACGGATGGGAATAAAATCCAACTAATATTATAAATGTGAAACTTTGTACGGGTGTTTGTTGCTCTTTCATGCAAAAACTGCTGCGCGGATTTAGCACACAGGTATACCATGATTTGGGATTAAATATAGGGTACTTACTATCTCGAAAAATGCGTAAAGTCGCGGAGGACCACCGGCGTACCGTCAGGGACGAAGTTTTTCACTTCAACTACGAATAAAATTGGATAATTTGAAAAATACTTACTTTAAATAAGTCCTATTAGGTACGTACACAGCTACAGTAGTAATGATTGTCCGTTTAGATCTCTCCTAGACAGTTTTCCTTTTCAGTAGACTGTTCAGTGACTGTATCGTCTGCTGTCGTATGTAAATACTGATTATAGAGCTAAATACATACATTTTATTTATTTATTATATAATAAATATGACGTCCCGTGTGGCGCAATGGTTACCATGCTGGATCGCGGTGCCTAGGGTCCTGGGTTCGATTCCCAGCGAGGCGGAAAAAATGATGAGTTTGAATTTCTATTCTCGGTCTGGGTGTGAAGGGTTCCGTCTTTATGAACAAACAAAGATAATGGACAACAGTCCATGGTACCCACGATACAGGGAATCCTAGTGTGGGGCTGTGAGTGTAAAGCGTTATTATTATTATTATTATATTAAGGAGGATAATTTATTAATGTGAAACAAAGTCATGGTCATTTACCGTTTATGCAATCAGCAGCTGAAGAGGCGCGCGCCGCGGTAGAATACAATCAAGAACTTTTATAACCTGCAATATATTTGTGCTCTCAAGTTAGCCCTTACTAAATTGAAGTCATATAATAGGTTTTAATCATGTATTTTTACTGTATTATGTATGAACTGCATTATATCATCAGTGTTGTTGTCGCCAGCGGGATATAATCCGATATAACACCAACAACAACAATAACAGTAAAAACTCTTCACCAAATGTTACAACATAATTGCTAATTAAAACGGCAATTATTTTGTACGGAATACTTTTTATGACATCGTTTTATTCTTTAATAATGACTAGTGATGTTGCTATAACGTTAAAAAAGAGATACCTACGTAAATTCGGGAAATATGTTGTATGAGAAAAGTCGGAAATCGACTTTATGAACGAAAGTGGTCTGAAACCATCGTCGCATTATTTTGCCTTTCAAATGAAAGCGGTTTGGACCACATTGCATCGGTTAGATGGTTTCAAAGTCTATAACGTACAGTCGCGTAAACAAGAACAGAAACATTTTTGTGCCTAACAAACTATTTTTTTTTTCTAAAACAAAAGTAGCCTAATTACTGCTTGTTTCATCAGCTATCTGCCAGTGAAAGTCCCGTCAAAATTGGTCCAGACATTTCAGAGATTACCCGGAACAAACAGACAGACAGACAGACAAAAATTGTAAAAAATGTTGTTTTGGTATATGTACCGTGTATACATCCAAATGCACTTAGTAAAAAGAGGTTATTTTAAAATTACAAACAGACACTCCAATTACACATTTATTACACAATTAGACAGATATGTTTAGATATGGATTTGCTAAAAAAACTATATTTACATCTTTCTTATACTGCTTGTATTCTATACGTGGAAACCAAGTTTTGCCAATTAATTACATTTGTGAAATCGAAGAGCGTTCCACGGCCATCTTAACGGTAGACCTTGGTGACCACAATAAAAGAAATTGTATGTAGAAATATAATCCTCAACCAATCATCAAATGATAATAAACACACTATTGTAGGGTCGTTAATTAGTTACAAAAAATTATAGATATGTGAGTTAAAACATTTTGTAAATATTTGATACTATCATTCGGCTGGGTCTTATAACCTCCTCTATTTCCAGTGAAAGTCCCATTATTATGGGTTCAGCCACTCCAGAGATTATCCCGGTCAAACAGAAAGACAGAAAAAGAATTTTAAAACCTTTGTATTTTAGTATCGTGTAAATAATTATAACCACTTGATAAAACAGTTACTTTTAAATCGCAAAAAGACTTAAATTATGCTTATATGTGTGTAGATTTAAAATTTTAAGCAAAAGAGTAATTTGGTATTTTATGGAATACCTTTATAATGTAATCTGTTACCTGCATTTAAATCAAATGAGGGAAATTTTGATAACTCGTGGATATCTCGCCTCTTCAGCAAGATACAATACAGGTGCAGAATTTATACTAATGAATTTATACTAATACAGATGAAATTATACTAATATCTTTTTATTATAGCGTGCTCTTTAAAAACTATAGAACACGCTACAAACTCATCCTTAATCTAATATAAAAATCGGAAAAATCCGAGTTGTAGGTACCCATATCGCAATTTCCTTTATTATCATCTAAAAACGGTTTAAATCCGCCTTTGATAAGACTTCATTGAAATATAAATTCATACAGATTGAAAAGGTTCATCCACCTTTCATTTGAAAATAAAGCGGAATTCATCGACGCTTCAAACTGGCGGCAATTATTCAAAATTCAAATCCGAATGGAAACGCTGTTTTGCACATCGCAAATTGATCAACTTGAAATAAATACTAACAATAGAATTTGTGTACAAGTAATAAATAGATGAACATGATACAGACATGAAATTCATAAAGAAGCCAAAAACATTTTTTGGTGTTTTTTGTCTGACTGTGCGAGTATCAAAAGACTAGCGACGCTTCTACGATATGAACACATTTTTGTCCTTCACGCTTGAAATAAAATGAAATATCTTTATTTGCTTAAATATGGTTTAGATAGGCGGTCCATCCATCCATCCATCCATCAGCCCTTAGAGGTCCACTGCTGGACATAGGCCTCCCCTAACTTGCGCCACTCTGACCGGTCCTGAGCCTTCTGAATCCAGCGGATGCCCGCTGTCTTCTTCAGGTCATCAGTCCACCTGGTCGGGGGGCGTCCTATGCTCCTTTTTCCGAGACGTGGGCGCCATTCGAGGACCTTTCTTCCCCAACGGTTATCGGTCCTTCGAACTATGTGGCCAGCCCATTGCCACTTCAGCCGGCTAATTCTTTGAGCTATGTCGGTTACCCTTGTTCGTCTACGGATCTCCTCATTTCTGATGCGATCACGTAGAGAAATACCGAGCATAGCCCTCTCCATAGCCCGCTGCGCAACTTTGAGCTTGTGGATCAGGCCAATAGTAAAGCACCACGTCTCGGATCCGTATGTCATCACTGGCAACACACACTGCTCGAACACCTTCGACTTCAGGCACTGAGGTAGTGTTTTGGACGACAAGATATGACGCAGTTTCCCGAACGCAGCCCATCCGAGTTGGATTCTACGAGTGACTTCTTTCTCGAAGTTGGACTTACCCATCTGGATCACTTGTCACAGGTAATTGTATTCGTCTACAACTTCAAGAGCAGCGCCGTCAACCACAACCGGTACGGGTGTGACATGGACATTTGACATGATTTTCGTCTTGTCCATGTTCATCTTAAGACCCACTTGTTTTGAGGCGCTGTTCAAGTCCCCGAGCATTGTACCAAGTTCTTCCAGGGAACCCGCCAGGATGACTATATCATCGGCATATCGCAGGTGTGTGATGTATTCGCCATTGATGTTAATGCCACGTCGTTTCCACTCCATCAGCTTGAACACGTCTTCCAACGCAGCGGTGAACAGTTTTGGGGATATGACATTCCCTTGCCTGACACCTCTCTGCAGCTGGATGGGGTTCGTTGCTGTGTCGTGTACTCTGACGGACATGGTGGCTGATGAGTACAAACACTTCAACACCTCGATATACCGGTAGTCGATCCGGCACCGCTGGAGAGAATTTAGTACCGCCCAGGTCTCGATAGAATCAAAGGCTTTCTCATAGTCCACATAGGCAACACACAATGGCAGATTATACTCCTCGGTCTTTTGTATAATCTGCCGCAGTGTGTGTATATGGTCTATGGTGCTGTAGCCTTTTCGGAATCCTGCTTGTTCGGGAGGCTGGAAGTCGTCAAGCCTGCGTGCAATGCGATTTGTGAGCACCCTCGAAAACAGCTTATAAACGTGGCTCAGAAGTGCGATGGGCCTGTAGTTCTTCAAAAGGGCTTTATCGCCCTTCTTGAAGAACAGCGTCACCACACTTCTGCCCCACGCTTCCGGGGTAGTTCCAGTGTTAATGACGGAATCGAACAGTTTTTGGAGCGCCACTAGAAGGGGTTTTCCTCCAGCTCTTAGAAGCTCGGTTGTGATTCCGTCATCTCCCGGTGCCTTGTTGTTTTTAAGCTGTTTGAGAGCCTCTCTAATCTCATACAGGCTGACGTCCGGGATATCCTCTGTGTAGTGTCGGGTCAGTTTAGCTCTCTTATCGCTCTCCTCGCTAGGAGGTGGAGCTTGAGAGGAGGCATACAACCGTCCGTAGTATCTCTCAGTCTCTCTCAGAACTTCCGGTTTCGACGAAACCATGGTGCCGGACTCGGTCTTCAACCTCGTAAGCTGACTTTGCCCAATAGACAGATCTCTGGCGAACACTTTGGAGCCCTGGTTTCGCTCAATTGTGTTTTTTACACGATTTGCGTTGTGTTTTCGCAAATCGCGTCGCCTGCACTTGGAGATCTGCTCATTGAGCCGTCGGTATTCCCTCATGGAGGTTGGAGACTGCACACATAGTTCTCGTCGATCCCTCATAAGACCGAGAGTTTGTTCTGAGAGAAGCTGAGATCTACCACTAGGGTGGGTCTTGAAATACTTCGACCCTACCTCGTGGACAGTTGTTACCATCCTGGTGTTAAACTCGTCCACTGACGTGCACGATTCTAGGCACGCAAAACGGTTTTTCAGCTCAAGTTGAAAGTTCTCGGATCCCTGGATTTGGACGGATGTTGGGCGAAGCGTAGACTTCATCAGGCGTGACCGTTCCAGCTTCAGGTCGATATTTAATGTGCCTCTCACAAGACGGTGATCGCTTCCGGTTTTGAACCTGCTGATCACAGAGACATCATTAAATATGTGCCGTTTGTCTGCCAGAATGAAGTCTATCTCGCTTTTCGTGGAACCATCAGGACTTATCCAAGTCCACTTGCGTTGTGGCTTCTTTCTGAAGAAGGAGTTCATCATGAAGAGATCTTCCTTCTCCAAAAAGTTGGCCAGCAAGTGTCCTCGGTGGTTCCGTCGTCCAATTCCGTAGGGACCCACTTTCCTCTCGGCGCCGCTTTGCGTGCCCAGCTTCGCGTTGAAGTCCCCCATCACAACATTGAAGTGAGCTTTAGAGGTATGTATGGCTCTACTTATGTCCTCATACATAACCTCAACCGCTTCGTCGGGATGTGTCGAAGTCGGCGCATATACCTGTACAACCTTCAACGAATACCGTTTGGATATTCTGAGTGTAAGGTACGCTACCCTGGCCGACACGCTCCCGACTTGCACAATGATGTTGACGAGGGACTTGTGAACGAGAAACCCGACACCACCTTGGGACAGATGTTCGCCCTCCCGGTGATAGAACAAGTTTCCGGATTTGAGTATTATCGTGTCCTCCCCCTGTCTTCGGACTTCAGATAAACCCACAATACTCCAGTTTAACTTATCTATCTCTTCTTCCAGCTCTTTTACCTTGTCGTCGGTCCTCAGTGTCCTGGTGTTGTATGTTGCCAGGTGCAGAAGTCGTCGCTTGGATTGGTAGCCCGATCTCTGCCGGCGATTCTTAGCACCCCCTGCCCCGCCGTTACCATAGCCGCTACCGTAACTAGGAATAGCGGGGCTGCCGGGGACTGGGGGCCGAGGCTTGTTCGTGACTTGCATGCGGGGGTTTTAGCCGGTAGTCACCACGCTTGGCTAGTGCGTGTTGGTGACCGCAGGTGACCTGACTAGTATTCGTCACGCACAGGAAGATGCTGCTGCCCATCTTCCTGGATTTGTCCTAATAGTCGCCTTTTACGACATCCCAGGAAGAACGGGAGTGGTGCTATTCTACAAAGTGAACCCGGACACCACACGGGGTAAGATAGGCGGTATTATAGTTATAAAGCATTCATATTTGCCTAGTAAAAGCATGCAAATCTTTTACATAAATATTTATTACTAGCAGACCCGGCGAACTTCGTATCGCCTAACAAACTATTTTTTTCTAAAATAAAAGTAGCCTAAGTTACTCCTTGTTACATCAGCTATCTGCCAGTGAAAGTCCCGTCAAAATCGGTCCAGCCATTTCAGAGATTAGCTGGAACAAACAGACAGACAGACAAAAATTGTGAAAATGTTGTTTTGGTATATGTACGGTGTATACATGCAAATGTACTTAGTAAAAAGGGGTTACTTTAATATTACAAACAGACACTCCAATTTTATTTATTTGTATAGAATAGATGTATAGATGTAAAGATTAAATTGCTCATAAATCATTATTTAAGTACTTACCTACCTACAGTATAATCCAAGAATACTAGTCATTGAACTTGTGCTTAAATATCGGTCATAGCTCGGTCAATCACTTACCATTGCCATAAGCTTTCGGACTTTGAGCGCTTAACTCTTAAAATCAAACCTTGATGCCGTAGTGACTAAGTTTAACTAGTAGTGTTTCGTGTTCAACACAGTCAAATGCTTTAGACAGGTCACAAAATACCCCTATGGCATTTTGTGAATTCTCCCAGACCTCAAAGATGTGTTTGAGAAGCCTAGCACCTGCATCTGTTGTACTACGGCCTCTGGTAAAGCCGTATTGTTCAGGGTGGAGTAAATTACAAGTGTTGAAGTGCATCAGCATTTTATTTAATACGAGTAACCGCCCTCGCTTTGCTTCGGTTTTCTTATTTTTTTACACCTTGGGTTACATTATTGGAGTTTTATTAAGGATCCCTATTTTTTTGAAAATATAATATAGCCTATGTTACTCGGGGATAGTGTAGCTTCCCAACAGTGAAAGAATTTTTCAAATCGGTCAGTAGTTTCGGAGCCTATTCAATGCAAACAAAAAATCAAATCTTTCCTCTTTAAATATTAGTATAGATAATTTTTTCGAAGACCTTACTGAAAGTAGGTAAAATAGAAATATGTCTGTAATTATTAACGTCTGTTTTATTCCCAGATTTAAGAATCGGTATAATGTTACTATACTTCATAAGATCTGGGAAAGATATGTAGATCTAAGTAAGATCTACACATTTATTGAATAACGTAGCTAAATAATATCACATCTATTATATTATTTATATATAATATATATTTATTATTATTATAACATAACTCAGTGAAAACCGCATGAAAATCATGAAAAAATTCCATCTTAATAGGTATATTTAAAGTACCTAATTGGATCCCGAGGTTTAAACCTAATGAAATAAATAAATGGCGTAATTCCTGTAAGCTTTTAACCTATAACGGGACTCCACTGCTTGTAGGTAAATAGTTACCACTACCCCGAAATATTCCTTCGTAAGTATGTAGGTAATAATAATATAGATTCATTTTAATTATTGTTTCAATTTACGCGTCGCTCACGTCACGCTACATATTCAGGCATATTATATTAATTTACTTACTTCAAAATTTTCATTTAATGGAAACAAAGCTCCTCCGAAGCAAGCAAGTTGGCCAGTTAAGGTGGTAATTCATAATATCTGCACACAAAGTTAAATAAATAAATAATGCTTCACACTCATAGCCCCACACTAGGATTCCCTGTGTCGTGGGTGCCATGGACAACACACTAGACAAGGACATCACACCCAGACCGAGAACAGAAATACAAACTCATCATTCAAATTTCCGCCTCGCTGGGAATCGAACCCAGGACCCTTGGTGCGGCGATCCGGCATGGTAACCATTGTACCACACGGGTCGTCAAAATAGCCAAAGTCAAAAATGGTCGTTATAATAGCATGAATTATTAGCTCCTCCAAAACCGTTTACAAACCTAGCCAATATTATTTACAAGTTCCTACCTGTATAAAGGACAATTGACTTGCATTATTAATCTGTACAAATCTAATATTCCTTTGTTCTGTAATTTTCTGCCGTTTGTTTCTCATTACGAATGAAATTAGATACAATTACAATTATTTTAGCCAGTTCACGTTTAGCGTTTTATCCTTCCTACCAATGATATTTAAATACATTATAATATCATTGCTTCCTACTCCCTATAATTATATACAATTACTTTTCAGGCTTTACCATCCGACATATTAATTTACTTTCACAATATATTTGTACCGTGTTTTCTCTTTGAAACAAATGTCACATTAAAAAGGAAGGTAGGGGAGAGGGGGGCACATTCGAACACTTTTTAAATAAATTATTATATTTCTCGTATAGTATTACCAATCAAGATATATTTTATTTTATTATTACATATGGGGTTTATACTACATACTAAAGATGATATTAATTTATTTTGACTTGCTAAAGTAACACAATTTCGTTTTTCTTTTTAGGTCTATTTTGTTCAAATGTGCCCCATCCGCGGGGCACATTTGAAACCTCTAGGGGCAGTTTTGAAAAACCAGGATTAAATGGAAACCATGTAACTTAGAATATAATCAACAGTATATTTATGGTATTTGTATCTAATATTATCATAGTACACTGTCATTTATTTCTTACAATAACTATTAATTGAATAAACTTTATTAAATTCTGAACGGCCTGGGGCAGTCTTGAACAAAGGTAACAAACTTATTTCTATAACCGAGATCAAATTAGATATTCCGAAACAATATTAAAAAGTAATAACATTCATAAGTATCTTAAAAAATATGAAATTTTAAAGAGCCTTAGGAAGATACCTACTTTAAAAGTGTTGAATATAAAATAATCAATTTCAAAAAGCGGTCTTCAATGACTGTAAAGACAATAAAAAATGAAATCGCTTCCTTATATTTTCATAAAATAAATACCCATATGTTATTTATATGTATGGGGCACTTTGAACATTTTATTCAAAAGTGCCCCAGTGATTTTGTTCAAATTTGCCCCAATACCAACCTTCAGAATTAAAAATTTCTGGACGAAAAACTAACTTGTATTTAATGATCTTATATTTGTAAATACGGAGTCTATAATATATGAAACACTATGAAATAATCACAACTTGATAATAATAGTTATGTTTTCAGTAATTTGCTTACAAGCAAAAAAATATTTGTTTATTTTCGTCTCCGTAAAGTAACCGGCAATTTTTTTGTAAAATTACCCTGACGTTGACGGTAGTTGGGATCTGACAGATGTGTAGTTCGGATTTACCGGTATTAAAAATGTTATGGAGGTTGGGAAAGATAAAGAATGAGTTCATAAATCGAATAATTCAAAACTGCCCCTGTACTAAACTGCCCCCCTCTCCCCTACCTATATTATTTTCGTAACGTAACTAGTTTCCTAGTAGATAGGTGACGTATCAAAAGAATCTGAAAGATATTATGAAGTTAATAAATAATATTACATGCATACAAGATACGCGCGAAAAACATAACCCTTCCTTCCTTGGCAGTCGGGTAAAAAGTTACATAATAAGATAAGTTTACCATACGTCAACCCTTAGAATTTTAATAAAATTTTCATAAAGGGTGCAATCCAATACCTTCCAAATCTATTTTGCACCATGTCCTTATATTAAACCAGGAAAGATAACGTGAGTTATGCCACGATATTACAAATTAGATGATTATTTTAAAGACAAGACTGCTTGGACATGAGTTTTATGAATATAGATTGTAGTAGATGATAAGTGCTATCTGTAACTGTGAGCAGGAAAAAAAAAACCCTGGTAGTTTCTTGCTGCTTCTTCTCCCGGGCTCTCTCACAGTAGGGCCTTGTTGAAGCATTGGCATAGCTTGCATGACTTTCAAAAAGTGTTTGTAAACCAAACCAATTTTGAATAAAAACATTTGATTTGATTTGATTCAGCTACTCAGTTTTTGATTGAGTGACGGATGAGGATACCGTCATTATTACAACTAGGTTTAAGTATCAATCTACATTATATTATATTATAATATACATTAGGCAAACCACAATAACGTTCTGCAAGTGTCATTTGTTTTAGCGATACAAAGAAATACTATCAATGTTCATCTTGCCGTTGCGTAACAAAGAAGCTGCAATAGTTATTTTTGCACTAAAGAGTAAAGATCGTTTTTAGCGAGAAAAATAACCTTTTCTAGCAGGAAAATACAAAAAGATTTAAACAATATATAGATAAACTTGTTCCTTAACCTATTTATATTAGTATTTGGCTTACTTCACTACATTCATTCATTAATTAAAACTTTTAAACATTTTACAGTATCTAATAGAACAAAATTTATACAATCTTGCCATTTCCTTTATATGAATTTTAAAATTAGGTTAGAAAATAAAAAAAATCTACTATAAGTTTCATATTGTTATAATTTAACTTATACAAAGTTTGTCTAATGAAGCAATTAAATGTTACAGTAGGTACGGTTTTCAAAACGTTTAATGGAAATGATCTTAGTTATTCAGGACATAATATTTCCGAATTTAATCTTTACCTATCTTATTCATTCTAATACCTTTAAACGAACAATTCTTGTATTTGTTTTCTGAGTCTCGGAAACGGCTCCAACGATTTTCATGAAATTTAGTATGCAGGTGGTTTCGGGGGCGATAAATCGATCTAGTTAGGATTCATTTTTAGAAAATGTCGTTTTATCCGTGTTTTCAGGGCAACGAAAAACTGCTACAATAGACTCTTCCTGACATCTATTGGCGAGTAGTAGTAGCACTAAAGCTACTTCAGTAGATGGCGTTGTTCCCTAAAAAAAATAGCGTGCAAAGCTCGGTCTTCCGGGTACGATTCTGCTACGTCATCATCAAATTTCATTATTCACACATAAGCTCGGTTTTCCTACAACCCAAAGGCTCTTAAAGGCGTTTACATTACATAAAATTCCTCAGATTTTTCGGACATAACATTTAAACTTTATATTATCTATTTTCACTTTTTGAGCATTTTCCTGTTGAAATTATAACGGCAAAGTTTTTCACTTCTTAGCCTTGTTTAGTTATAAAACTCAATCTTACTTTAGTAGAAGTTACGGTGTTAGGGTGAGTACCTATATTATAGTTAGATTGCTTCGAACTTTAGGTAGCTATGTAATCCCTGTTTAGTTATTATAGATATTATAGATATTATATTTATAGATAATAATGTACTATATAAATCTATGGTTTGGTAAATAATGGGTCATCGTTAGGTGAACTTTTTGTAAGAGTTATAAATCTCCCTCGAAAAGTTAGACTAACCAGTGCATCAATTCAAAAAAGATATACTTATATTAACTTATACTGTGTGAGGCCAGGGGCAACGCGCGTTCAAAACGTGGTACCTTACTCAAGATGGTTCCATTGGAACAACATAGCAGCGGGCTTAGAATGAACTTTGAAAAACCATTCTTGTTCCAGGCAATTCATTTATATCATTTGAACGACGTATGATTGGCTAAAAAGTGTCACGTGACCGCTTTGGTTACACGAATTTGACGTTAACATTGGACTGGAACACGACTGGAGTTAAAGAGTTTTTAATAGGCCGCCAGTACATAATATTATTCAACGCGTCGACGCTGATCTCCGTTCGTTTGTAAGAAAAAGAGAGAAAGATGGCGCTACTGTTTGCTTGTATGAAGAACATTTGTATTGTATGAAATGAGCCAACGAGCAATCCTTTCTTTTGGAAATAAAAAACTGTAACCGATCGATGTCTTTCCATGAAAGATATTTGAGAAAAACTAATGGTGAAGATTCGAACTTTAAAAGATTAAAAGAATCCCCTCTAAAGATTTTTCAAAGTGAAGCATGAGCCTATGCTAGTAAAAATAAACGCTTACTGATCATTGAAGTATAATGTCATAGAACAGACATCTCGAACAAAATGTGTCCTGCCGGGAGATTCTAAAAGATTCAAAATTAAGCCCCCGTTCTCCTTTCAAAATCGAACGAATCCATTGAAAATTGAAGCCGATCTGCACCAATTCATTGAGACATACATTGTGTTCGTTGTGTCGGTTCTATATACTAGTAATAATACTTTAATGTTACTGATTCACATATTAACTCCAGATAGCTTGTATCGCACATGCTTAGATATCACTAATATTGTGATGATAAATGCTTGTTTACAGGTATAGCTTGTTGCGATGAAGAATATAGTCTGGTGAAGCACTTAATGGATAAATACGATGCGTCAGTGCGCCCAGTGGAGAACTCCTCACATCCCCTCCTCGTCACATTTGGAGTATCGCTGCATCATATTATTGACGTTGTAAGTAAAACTGCTTTAAGTATAACGGCCGGGTTAAAAAGGGCGTGGTTGAGAGTTTTTTTTTTGTGGAAATAGCCGGCAAACGAGCTGATAAGCAGTGGCGTAGTT
The DNA here is from genome assembly GCA_951805285.1 of Thymelicus acteon. NCBI lineage: Eukaryota > Metazoa > Arthropoda > Insecta > Lepidoptera > Hesperiidae > Thymelicus > Thymelicus acteon. The sequence goes on along the minus strand of OX638213.1, from coordinate 7,766,897 downwards.
AGCCCTAAGGAGGCCCCATATCAAAATTTGTTGTAGGCACGACGAGCTGTCAAATATAAAAGGAGTGCCCATTGTAGTGGTCGTAGGTCGCTGGCGAGCTTTTTTTGGAAGTGTTAGTGGGGGCCCCTATACGCTGGGGGCCCCGTATAATTGATACGGCTGATACGGCGGTAGCTACCACTGATGGTCAGCGATTCAGCTACAGCGATATACACTTTAGCTGGTTATACACTTTATGTGTTGTCCATGGCACCCACGTTACAGAGAATACTAGTGTGGTGCTATGAGTGTATAGCGTAATAAAAAACTTTTTATCATACTCTATTACAGATAAATGTTGCCCTAAAAACGTTAGATATATGAAAACAATATGACTATTAACTGTGTCTATTACAGAAGCATTCCTCTAGCTAGCGGACATACAAATATATACATACACTAGCTGTTGCCCGCGGCTTCCCACGCGGAAATTATGCTTATCATATTTGTACCTGTTACAGAAAAAAAATTAAAAACAGGTTCATTTTAAATATTAAAGTACATATATTTAGGAATTTACATACTGAAACCTACGATGCAGTCACAGATCATTTCTCTGGGAGCGGGTTTCGAATAATAAACAACATTAACATTAATTTGTATTTTTTTTCTTATTCATGAAAAATTTTGAAAAACACGTAATCATGTATTTCATCAATTAGAGGAACGTTTCTTGCAAATTTAAAACGTCATATTTAATCGTTGATATTAAAAAAAATATTCCATACAAAGTTTTATGTTGCTTCCGGGAAAAACTTTTAATTTTTTCGTGACGAAAAGTTTTCTAAAATATGACCCAAAGTATAAGGAACAACTTAACAAATTTCCGTCGAATCAGTTCAAGGGTTTTCATGTGATGCCCGGACAGCCATACATATGGATAAACACATGGACAAACAGACGGGCAGACAATAATTTTATTTTAAACAGTAAAAAATATCTTTAAAACGGTTCTGTTGTTTCCATCCGTTGAAGAGTTACATATACTCTCTCTCTCCCTCCCCTCTCCCTCTCCCTCGCCCTCTCTCGCTCTCGCTCTCGCTTTCGCTCTCGCTTTCGCTCTCGCTCTCGCTCTCGCTCTCGCTCTCGCTCTCGCTCTCGCTTTCGCTCTCGCTCTCGCTCTCGCTCTCGCTCTCGCTCTCGCTCTCGCTCTCGCTCTCGCTCTCGCTCTCGCTCTCGCTCTCGCTCTCGCTCTCGCTCTCGCTCTCGCTCTCGCTCTCGCTCTCGCTCTCGCTCTCGCTCTCGCTCTCGCTCTCGCTCTCGCTCTCGCTCTCGCTCTCGCTCTCGCTCTCGCTCTCGCTCTCGCTCTCGCTCTCGCTCTCGCTCTCGCTTTCGCTCTCGCTCTCGCTCTCGCTCTCGCTCTCGCTCTCGCTCTCGCTCTCGCTCTCGCTCTCGCTCTCGCTCTCGCTCTCGCTCTCGCTCTCGCTCTCGCTCTCGCTTTCGCTCTCACTCTCCCTCTCGCTCTCGATCTCCCTCTCCCTCTCCCTCGCACTCTCCCTCTCCCCTCCCCCTCTTCCTTTGCCTCTCTTCCTTTCCCTCTCCCCTCTCCCTCTTCCTCTCCCGCTCCCTGTCCCTCTCCTTCCTCTTCCTGTCCCACTCTCTCCTTTTCCCGCTCCCTTTCCCGCTCGAGGTCCTTCTCCCGTTTCATGTCCCTCTCCTTCTACCACTCCCAGTCCCTCTCCCGCCCTCACCCGGTCCCTCTCCTGCTTACTCTCCCGATCCCAGTCTCTCTCTCGATTCCTATCCCTTTCCCCTCCCGCTCCCGTAAAGTTCTCTACACTAAATTTTTGTTTCTCACTTTAATTAATAGTTAATAGTATCAGGCGTTACTTTGCGGAAATCCATTGTTATTAAGTTTCAAGTTCCATGCTCTAAATTAACCCTCTAAGGGATGTTAAATTTACTATTTTATTCCTATTTAGTTAAAAAACATGTTAAATTTAACTTTTGTTCACAACTATAAACTTACATAAAAATTTTCATAAAACTGTCGAAGTTGATTTTGTATGTAAATGACTTCCAACCCCTATTTTTAGGGGATGAATTTCAAGAAAATTGTGATATATTTATTTTTTGTGTCTAACTATAAGCTTAGGTATATACAAAATTTCACCCTTCTTACTTCAAAACTGACGAAGTTGCCATACTAACTTGCACACTCTTATTTAACCCTTTAGGGGATGACTTTTCAAAAAAATGTAATACCTACTTCCAAATTATGCTTTTAATCTGGAGCTAATATGTAAATTTTCATGTTTTTTACTTCAAAAATGACGAAGTTGCGTTCTAAGGTCCATCCAAGAAATTAACCCTTTAAGGGATGATTTTCGAAAAAAACGTGTTAAAGTTAACTTTTGTTTATTACTATAAACATACATAAAAATTTCATATTTATAACTCTTAAACTGACGAAGCTGATTTATATGTAAAAGAATTCCAACCCTTATTTTTAGGGGATGAATTTAGAGAAAACAGTGATACAGTTATTTTTTGTGTCTAACTATAAGCTTATATACAAATTTTCACCCTTCTTACTTCAAAACTGACGAAGTTCCCATACTAACTTGTACAACCTTATTCAACCCTTTAGGGGTTGATTTTCCAAAAAAACACATAACTTTTAAATTTCGTTTCTAATCTTGAACTAATATATAAATTTTCATGGTTTTAACTTCAAAAATGACGAAGTTGCGTACTAAGTTCATTTGAAGAAATTAACCCTTTAAGGGATGATTTTCGAAAAAAACGTGTTAAAGTTAACTTTTGTTTATTACTATAAACTTAAATAAAAAAATTCATATTTATAGCTCTAAAACTGACGAAGTTGGTTTGTATGAAAGTGACTTCTAACCCCTATTTGTAGCCCTTAGGGGATGAATTTCCAAAAATCCGTTCTTAGTGGACGTCTCCTTAGCAGAAACTATCTCCCTGCCAAATTTCATCTTAATCGGTTCGGTAGTTTCTGAGATTTTTTGTTTAATCAGCGGTGTGTCGCTTTTCAATTTTATTTATATAGATACATGGATACAGAACCTCAGTTTTTAAAAGTCGGTTAAATATTACTCCAAATTGGATGAACAATGAACATCAGTTATTTTTTAATTTAACTGGTCTGATTGATGCAACAGGCTAATACCAAACTAGGACAGAAAAAAACATTATAATATTATATTATCTTGTGCCCGGGGCGGGTAGTGACGCTTTACAAACAAGACCTTTTTTTTTTTCATAAAACAATCTCCGAAATATTTCACTTTGGTCAAATAACTGGCAATGGTACTTTTGTCATTTAAATAAATTTCGAGTGGCGGCCATTCCGGCATTATTTTTCAGTATCTACCGAGCCGAGGTATCCTTCGGGACGCAATTAAACATCCGACGGTAGTTCAACTGAAAAATTGCAGAAGATCATGATCGTTCTTATTTACATTCAAATTGAATTTTTCTCAATTGCCCCGCGTTTTCAGTTTGGAGATAAAATCTCTGAAATAAAATTCGGGTTGGTGGGCTAGTGATACTACAAGAATCTGGGACACTCTGTTTTTAGGGTTCCGTACATAGATAAAAGTTGAATTGATCATGATTTATTATGATTTACGTCTTCGTCTCTCTGTCGATTTTTCGCGCTCTTTTTTCTAATATTCGACTGTAAAAGGTGAAATTTTTAAAAACAAATTTTAATAGTAAAAATTTTTTGGTATTTAAAAAAATTATATTATCTTTGTGAAGTAATTTATTATATGCAATACAATGTCAAATTAAAGTGCTTTTTATGAAAGGAAATGTATTTTGTAAATTCGAATACTACGCTTTGCATCATAAATTATGATTTCTAAATAAGCTTAAATAAAAATATTCCATGAGTTACGATACGGTCTAGACAGGCTTTTCGTAGTTAAGGTTTATGGCACCCCTCGGACTACGTATAACCTTTTTATATATTATCATTTTATACTGTCAGTAGCGCACAGGTGTCAATATTCTAAAAATTAAGGGTGCGTGTACTTTGTACGCGCGTGAGAAGTTATACTTCTTTGGCATCATTAACAAAAAATACTGGGACTCAAATTTCACTCTCATCATTTTTTCCATTTATTTCATAACGCGCCTAAAGAAGTATAACTTCAGAAATATCGGCTTTCCTAAAGAAGTGAAATTTATTCATATTCAATGTCCATGTTTCTATATCTTTATATAATGTTTTTATATTATGTTTTTATATATTATACCATATGCGTGCTTTAAAAACTTCTCAAGCACACATGAGTACACGTGTTTATTAAAATTCGAAATCTATTTCGTAAGTTACGGAAACGAAGCATGAATAAACGAGGCATCTTGCAGAGAAGACGCGAATTTTTAAATAACAAAATGTGATTACATATTATCTGAATCAGAATATCTTCGTGACGCGTAGCAGGGTAATTTATTACCTTTGCCTCGTTGCCATTAAATTTGTAATTGGATAAGATAACATTGGATAAGTTACCGTCGCAACGTCATTTTATGCAATTTTTTTTCGCGGGTAGATCTGTCAGCGGTGCATACGTGTTTTCAAAGTACATCTCAAATTTAAATTTAATTTGTCGTTTTATATACTCAAAATATTGTTAAAATTGGACAGTACAGTGGTGTTTCGGTGTACAAGTGTACGCGTGAAGAAATCGTGCAGTATCTTTATAAACAACAGTGTTTTTACCCCTCGCAAAAACAGCTGTTTGACAGTCAGCTGATCAAGCAAACAATAATTAGTATCAATCTCTTTCGCGCAAAATTCTAGCTGCCCAGTGTGACGTTTTTTCCTATATAATAATAATATTATAAAACCAAGTGCATTTGTGAAATAGTGATAAATAAAAAAAACATATATTATAAGATTTAACACTCATAACTTCACCATATTATCAACGCCATCTATTAAAACTATCGGTTATTATCTCCTATTATTCCTAACTGCAAATATGGTTACCAAATGTACCGTGTGCGGTAAGTTTGCGTCTGCGGACAGCGTGAAATGTCATCTGTGTGCATCCACTTACCATCGCCTGTGCGCCAACCTCAATGCTGATTCTCGCCTGCCCGCTAGATGGCAGTGTAAGTCCTGTAAAGGCAAAAATAAGCAGAAAAACATTACGCCACAATCAGCAGCTAGCTCAGAAGGTACGGATTCGGACATTGGGGATAAGCAACAGGATGGTGTGTCGGGTGGCGAAGAAGTAAACTTAGCGCACGAAATTAGGCTAATTCGTGCACAGCTCTCGACTATAGTACAAGAAACCTCAAGTTGCCGACAAGAGATGGCGTCTTTTAGGCAAGAGGTAACGAAATTGAACTCGACCTTAGCAGATTTCAAAAAGCGCCTAAACATCTTAGAGGACAAGTTCAACAATTTTGACAAACGCTTAGCTGCAGCCGAGTCGAAGGTGAATTTATCGTCCGGCACTGACCTCACGGCGAAAATTGAGAGCCATTTAAACGACCGGGACCAAGAGAGTTACCAATGCGATATTGAGGTTGCAGGGATCGAGGAACTTGCGGGAGAAAATCCGGTGCACATAATTACGATGGCCGCAAAGAAGCTCGGAGTATCTCTTGACGCTAGCGATATCGTAAGCGCAGAGCGTAGAGGCAAGCCGCGTGACGTCAGAGGTGATAGTGGAACCGGTCCGTATCCACGCGTTCTCGTCGCGCGTCTGTCTCGTAAGCCTCAGCGGGACGAAATGATACGTGCCGCCCGCACCCGCCGCGGTGCCGACACTAGCGGGATCCTAACAACTCAGACGCCACGACGTTTTTATATAAATGAACGCCTTACCTGGCTAAATAGGCGAATTTTTCGCAGCGCACGTGAGGAAGGTCGAAACCAGGGATGGAAGTACGTCTGGACGCGAAACGGACACACTTACGTTAGACGTGACAAGGAATCACCTGCGTTTCGGATACGTTCTGAGTCGGATGTTGACAAGGTGTTTAATAAAAAATAAAACTGTAACTTATTTAATTTTCTTTATTTCTACTTCTGTTATTGTGTTATTTAATTTTACATCTATACTTAATATTATTATTCACTATTGGCGCGAAACTGTACAATTTGCAATGTCCTATATTTTTTATATTTCGAATAAAAAAAAACATTACATGGTGTTACCAACTACTACTACTATTATTATAGCTTACTCATGCAAGTTTACTCTGCATTTCACACATCACACCGTTTATAAAATGCGAACTAACGAATACAAATCATTCAATAAATTATGTCCTTCAAACTACTCTATTATATTGAAACTTAAACGCTATTATGTATTATCTTGTTATTTTATTACAATTAAACTACCTATTACAACTTTAATACCATTTGCTGTTTTGACATACTACATTAATGGTTAAGTCAAATACAATCAAATTTGGTCTTTTGAACCCAGGCTCGCTTGGAACAAAGCACGAAGAATTTATTGCAGCTATGCTAGACCACGCGCTTGATATTATGGCCGTAAATGAGACATGGCTTAGGGAGGGGGAGGAAGGACGTGCTCCTTCAGTACCCGGGTATAGACTAATACATCGGCCTCGCCCAGCTGCCGTTAAGGGAGGACTGGGAGGTGGCGTGGGATTTTATATTCGTAAGGGTATTCGTCTACGAGTGCTTTCTCACCCGGTCTCAGAACTCGTTGAGCAGATGTGGCTTAGTATCTCGTGTAGTGGGAAATCTCTGTTACTAGGTACGGCATACCGACCGCCATGGCTACCCTTGCAGATTTTCGTAGATGGGCTCACCGATTCTCTCTCTTCGTTCGAGTGGCATCATTACACGTTATTATTGGGTGACTTTAATGTCGACATGTTAAATCAGAAACACATTAATACTAAGTCTATTTGTGAATTCCTCAGACTTAATAAGCTGAAGCAATATGTGGCCGAACCTACTCACTTTACCGACCATAGTCAAACTCTGCTGGATGTAATATGTTCGGACTCACCTGTTAAGAATGTTAAGGTAAACCACATACAAGAATTAAGCAGTCATGCAATTGTTTCTTGTCAACTGAATGCCACTAGAAATCGCATTCCACCCAAGACACTGACATACAGGCCAATAAAAGATATAAATATTAACCAATTTCGTGAAGATCTCTGTGCCACAGACTGGGCAGGTATTCAGTGTTTATCTGACGTAAATGATATGACATATCAATTCTCCGCTAACATCTTGCAACTTTTTGACCTTCATGCTCCTACAAAAACAATATTCATTAAAGATAATCAGCATCCATGGGTGACTTATAACATTAGACAAATGATGCAAAAGCGTAACGAGGCCCATGTGCGAGCTCGTAAAACTAGGCTTGATGCGCATGTCAAATTTTACAAAGAACTTAAAACTATAGTTACCACTGCACTATGCACGGAAAAAAAGGCATATTTTAAATTTTACGTTGCTTCGAATACTCACAAGCCTGACATCATGTGGAAGCATCTCAAGAAGCATATTACGCTAAAAATTAATACCAATATTTCTCTTCCTCCAGGCCTCAGTGATCCAGATCTAATTAATGACCATTTCTTAAATATTCCCAGTAATAGTGACGCTCTCTTATCGACAATTACATTTTACGAGTTCAACAGGCATGGTACAGCAATGTTTAAGTTTCGGGAAGTGACTGAAGCTGAAGTCAACAAAGCTGTAAAATCCTTGCACTCAAATGCTATTGGAGCTGACGGAATCTCACTGGAAATGCTCTTGTTAACATTGCCTAGTACGCTAAGTGTCCTGACTGCTCTGATTAATACCTCTTTTAAAACATGCACGTTTCCTTCCCTCTGGCAACAGGCTCTAGTTAAACCCATACCCAAAAAGAACAACCCCATGGATTTCAAAGACTTAAGGCCAATTAGCATATTGCCGAACACCTCCAAGGTATTAGAAAAGATAGCCTGTACCCAGCTGAAACACTTTCTAGAAATAAACAACATCCTTCCTGACACTCAGTCTGGTTTCAGGCAAAAACATAGTACGTCCACTGCCTTGATGGATGTCGTGGATGACGTATTAACAGCTCAGGATATGGGGGAGGGCACTATTTTAGTTATGCTAGATTATACTCGAGCATTTGATTCCGTAAATGTACCTTTACTTCTATCGAAATTGTCTTATTACGGTTTAGAAATTGAAGCGGTTAAATGGTTTGATACCTACTTTCGGAACCGCTCCCAAACCGTTGTCCTAGATCAGTGCAATGGAATTAAACGTTCATGTAGCAAACCTGTTACGCGAGGTATAGCACAGGGATCAATACTTGGGCCGTTGCTGTTTGTATTATATAGCGCGGATATTATAAAGCAGATCAGATACTGTAAATACCACCTGTACGCCGATGATATTCAACTTTATATCTCTTTTAAACCTTCTGAAACTAAGGCTGCCCTTGAAAAATTAAACTCCGACTTGCACCGCATTTGCAAGTGGTCAGAAAATAACAGTCTAGCGTTAAATCCGCTCAAATCTAAGTATATGATACTAGGCACCCGAAAACAAGTGAATAAAATTTCTGCTCAATCACCGTGCGTATTTGTAAATGGGGAAGCGATTGAGAGAGTATCGGAGGCCCGAAACCTCGGTGTCGTGATGGACGAGTCGCTGCGGTTTGAAACCCATGTCAATAATATCGTCCGAAACTGTTTCTATCGCCTAAGAATCTTATACAAAATAAGAAACTACATAGACATTAGATTACGCATCTATTTATGTGAAAGTATTGTGCTGTCTAAACTAAACTACGCGGACACTGTCATAGGTCCTAGACTATTAGCGCGTTCACAAAACCTAATCCAGCGAGTACAGAACGCATGTGCAAGATACACCTTTGACATACCACCCAGAACCCATGTTAGCCCTTATATAAATGACGCAAATATTTTAAAAATGAATTTACGCCGACAGTTGCATTTTGCTTCATTATTATTCGGTATTGTCATGGATAAATGTCCACCATACTTATATAATAAGTTGAAATGGTCCAAAAATTGCAACGTTCTACACGTGACCAGATCCTCTTCTTTCAAATTAATATACCCCAGATACAGCACTGCAGCATTCCGTGGTAGTTTCAAGTATAACGCCACCAAATGCTGGAACAACCTGCCCCCACCTTTACGCAGCCTGAAAACAGTTACAAGTTTTAAACTCAAGTATAAAATGCACCTATTAAACTTGCAGAAATCGCTTTAACATGCACACGCACACACACACGCACGCACACACACACACACACACACACACACGCTCACTCGCATACACTCACGCACACACCGGGGTAGTTGTTTTTATTTGTTCAGTAAAATAAAACGATTTAAATTGCACTTACTTCTATGGCATAGCCGACTTACAGATATTTTGCAATTTTTTTCTCACTTCATTTCTCGCCTATATTGGATAATAAACGACGTCTTTTTTTCTGCTTGTTTTCATTTTATAAACCGATTCGTTGCTTTGTTATGTTTTTATTTTGATTGATAAAGATTGATATTTAAAGTTAGATGTTAACTCACTTTACTCGTATTATGTTTGTTATGTATTAAGTTCAATTTTATCTTATTTGCATTGACTTCGAAATTGCAGTCAGACTAATAACTGAATATACAATGTGCCGCTGCGCCGCTGCCGATCTACGCGCGATAAACGGGCGCACTGAAATATCAGAGGACGCAGTGAGTAAATACCTACTTACTTCGCCATTTTCTGAGTGCGACCCGTTTCCGTCATTTTGGTAGCTGCAACCCCGAACTCAAACAAATGAACTTTATTACAATTTATTGTACTATTTAAAGTTGTTGCTATCCTTATGATGGAATAAATGTTTCTTTCTTTCTTTCTTTCTTTCTTTCTTTCAATAAGGATGGTGACACTGACTGTAATTTAATATTTATGTTTACACGTTTAATGGTTAATATTTAAATAACTAAAATACCTACTATTTTTTAAGCAATTTTTTTACAATTTGTAGGCGGAAAACGAACTGACGATCCACCTGATGAGAACTGGCAAACGTCGCCAATAGATATCAGCAACACCAAAGGCATCATTAATGCGTTGCCAGCCAAGAAAGAGGGACTAATAATAAACTAAAAATACTAATAATAACTAATAATTTATAGTACTATTGGTATTAATGATCTATTAAAATCATTATTACCAAAATAATCTCTCCGTGGGGCCTACCACCAGCAGGCTGGATTACCGGATACGACACTCATCCGGCGTGGGATTGGGGTTAATATTTTAAGCCGCCCCAATACGGCTAAAATCATAATAAATAAAATCATAATAAAATGTAATTAAATGTTATAAGTAATAACCTAATGCCTAATATCATTATCACGTGACCTCGAATGCCACTGGAAGCGCATGACGTCAATATTCTTAATTTAAAAGCAATTTCAATACCCTTCAATCACGGCCTTCAATAGACCGCAAACTTTGTGCCGCAAGCCGCAAGTATGGTATCAGATAAGTTATAAATTACTCATAATGAATTTGATATTGTTTTTTTTCTTTACCATACTAATAATTTCATAAATTTTACGATTCCATCTATAAAATAAAAGCAGATGCTATAAATATTATTAGTGTTGACTAATCCTTTCCTGTTCTGTGGCATAATAAAACGCAGGAAAGCGACAAAAGTAGAGTCAGATTTTTTCTCTTGTCAGAACGGAGCTGGTATATTATAATAATATGCGTGGGGTTTGGGGGAAATTGTTAATCTTTACTGTTACGTTACTGGAAAGCTAACTTTTTTGGCATTATATATCTAGAACCGTTTTAATTTATTAGCATTTTATAACTTGTTCGCTTTTTAAAACCTTAATCCGAAATTACATTTTAAATATTTCAGCGATACGAGGCCATGTGGTTCTCCGATCTCCATACCATTAGGTAATATTTACATTTCAGTATACAAGATACTTATGTATAAGTTATGCTCATTATATCTTTATTTTTGTTATTTCAGTTTCGTTAACATGTCTTTTCGCAACGAAGGTAAACAAATAAACTCACAATAAAGTACATTCCGTACATATTCCACTAAGAATGTTGCCTATCAATTCAGTAAGATATTACAAATTTCCGTTGCGCCCGCCTTACTTAATTTTCTACGTTCGTGGGAAAATAAGATTTTCTTCGGCAAATACAATAAACTGCTAGAACAATTTCGATGCCTAGTTGCTTCAGAAATATATGTATGTAAATGTGTGGTGCTATCTTTATAAAAAAAAAAAATTTTAACGAACATTAATAAAATAAGGCGTAATGTTCACTTCAAATTTATTTTAAATATTTGTTCATAAATTCTTGCTTTCCTTCGTGTTGTAGCCACAGCACGATGAAGGAACGTTTCTGCAACTAAAGAGGTGACATTACCATAGCGATGGCTTAGAAATGAATCCAATAAAACAAAGAGTGAGGAATAAGATCATGAGAATGAAAGAATGAAAGAAGAATGAGTCAGGGATAAGTCCTTGGAATAGATTTTGCCAAAGCTTCAGGGAAGTTATTATTAAAGATATCATAGCGTCACGAAAAACGAATGTATGGAGTTAACGTTACTCTTATTGTGTTACGTTTATTTGATATCTGCGAGATTATTACATTCAGTTGCACATTTTGTTTTCCTCAAAGTTACTAGACAGAAAAAACTTTTGGTAAGTACAAGTAGTGTTTTAGATAAACAGTGACATAAACGAGTAAGATTTTGTTAGGGTTAACTTTAACGGTAAAAGATTATTTATTATAACGGCCCAGAATTACCTTAATCCCACGCCGGCAGACCAGGCTGCCGTAAGAGGGGACAAAAACCGTCCCTGAAACTTTGTGGTAGTGCCTCGCTTAACAAACGACTAAATTAAAAATAATTATTATTATTATAAAGTCTAGTATAAGAATATTAGGTACTTACTGGTAAAAGTATTTTCGTGTTCCGAAATAGCCTACATCACTGATGCGTTGCCGGCAAAGAAAAAAAAAAGAAAAAATAACTGGCTCAAAAGATCCCACAACTTAAAGGATTAAAAGGTTTTACAGAGTATAATGTACGCAAGAATTTAAAATTAAACGCGCGCGAAACTAGTCTAGAATAAAGCAGATCAAGACAAACTTCTGCCATCCGTTGTAGATATTGTCAGTGCAACTTACTTACTCACGCTCCAAATATTGACAATTTAGTTTTATTTTAGTTAAACCACAGAACAAATAATAGTACTTATAATAAGTAGTTAGATGCCAATTCCTTGTTTAAATGTTACTTACTCTTAATATCAACAGCGCGTATTTAATTTATTACTTTTCCAGAATAATTTAATAGGCATGATGACAGTAAGTGAAAATTTTTACCGTGTTGGGGCGGCTTAGAATACTAACCCCAATCCAACATCACTATTTATTATAATAAGTACTAATAATCCTTCTGTGCAATTACATCAAATTTCTATTATAGGTTTCAAAATAACAATGCAATCATTCTTTAAAATTTTGTGCCTGTTTTTTATTTGAGATATATTTATTTTGAAATATCTTATATGAATTAAGAATGTTTTTGTAATGAATTATTTAAAGTAAGTATTATAATAGTAAATTATTTCGTGTCAAAAGAGTTTGTTATGTACGACTCACCTCCACAAAATCTATAAAATCCTGATAATTTTAAACCAACTTCAACAAAAAGGAGGTTCTCAATTCGGCTGTATTTTTGTTGTTACCACAGAACTCTGTCATTTATGAAGCGATTTCCATATTGATTCGTACCATATTTATCAGAATATAGTTCTGATTATCATGGATCCCTCACGAGGAATTAAAGGAATTCCTTTAATATTATACGTATTTTATATAGATGATTTTGATATAGGTTATTCGAAGACTGCTTCTTTGAAGATGGTTATTGTTTTTTTTAATAAATTCATATTACACATTTTTCGCTAAACATGGCCATGGTCTATATAGTATAGCTTATTAATGATAAAATAAATCGTGTACATTATTGCAATAAGTGCATTCGCCAGCACGGATATTATAATTAAATTGCTATAGTGCTTAAGCTTGATGCGGCTACGTTAATAAAATCATCCAGCTTTTGGTATTTTCTTTCTTCTATGTTATATAGTTTACTTCTAAATGAAGTATCTATTCTGTATCTCACCATGCTGCTCCAGCTATGAGCGGTTACTTATAATTATTTCCGCAAAGTAAAAATTGCACAACCTGCCCCCACGTCTATCAAATTTTCCGTAATGAATTTTACCAAGAAAAAAGTAACCGACTTCCAAATAACTCTAAAACAACTCATCAGATCAAACTCAAATTTAAGTGGGACTACATGACAAGCACCAGCTTTCGATTAAAAAAGAATCATCAAAATCGGTTTACCCAGTCGAAAGTTCTGACGTAACAAACATAAAAAATACATCGAATTAAATACCTCCTTTTTTGAAGTCGGTTAAAAAGCATGAATATCACAAGAATGTTTACAGTCTTGAGAGTTCTCCGTTATTTTCAACTCGTATTTAGCCAGCCAGACCGCAATAATGTGGACAGTTGGATGACGAAAAATCGAGGCGTAAATTGTGTTTTCGGGAAATTGAAATTACTTCGAGTCGGTAAACTCGTCGAGTAATAAATCGTACGAGTATATTCAGACAACACGCTCGCTGGTATTTGTAAGTAAGCGGGTTTGATAACCTGTAGTCGTGACAGGAATTCTAGTTGGGTACGTTTACAGACATTCAAATCATAATGAGAAAAGGGTTAGGATGCGATTCCTCTAATTTAGTAACTTAATTAGTAGCGAGTAATTTATTTATTTTAATTTAAATGTAATCAAACAATAGAAAATGAATATAATAATATTATAATGAAGTTTAACAGACATTGGCAATATACGAGTAGATACGCACAGAAATTTAAAATATTCATCAATATTAATATTAAACAAATAGACTCTTCTGTTACGTCTACGACATTGATTATTAACCAGTGAGCAGATGGTGCCAAAATCATCAGCGATGATTTGGAGGCTGCAATGAATCAGTAGACCTAATACATCCCACCGAAAATTCGAGATACGTGAAAATTGTTTTTCAACAAGACCTAAGAAGCCCTATGAGCACACATGCAATATGGTATTTGAGATAAAATTGGGTAGTACTAAGCCATAACCTTCCTTGATTTCCATGGGTGCTTTCTTCTGCTATTTTTTCGGCTACTTGAATAAAAAATAAGCAGGCAACTATGTAAACAAAAAACTTAACCAAATGATTCTTATTTCTTAGACATTTTTAAATGGACCATGGAATCACATTTATATAAATCCAAAAAAGTAAATTTTACAACAATAACCATTCAACTGGTGTCTGTTAGCTTTGAAAAGTAAAAATGATATGTTCCATTCAAAATGCATACAAGTCTTGCAATAAATTGTTATATAAAGACTTTGACATGGTTTGAGCTGGCTAGATAGATTCCACGTTTCATACAAATATGAAAAAAGCATTTTCACATTCCCTGTATTGAATTCAGCTGCAAACACACTCAGTTCAAATCAAATGAGGTGCTACAGAGCAACAGCTGTGATGACAAAACTGGTTTATTTCATCGCTGCAACTTCTCGCTCATGTTATTAAAATAAATTTAAGCCTCTTTGATGTGATGCCACTATATTTACGTTGTATAGCGTAGTAACTGTATTCATGTCATAATTTGTTCATATTTCGTGTAATACTCGACTTAGAAGCACGGATCGTGGCGACAGCTTATCTGTGGTGGCACGAAGAATGAACAAGGGACAGGTGACTTGTCACTACTTTGTAGTAGTGACGTTTGCTAAATAAATAAAATAAATAACGCTTCACACTCATAGCCCCACACTAGGATTCCCTGTGTCGTGGGTGTCATGGACAACACACTAGACAAGGACATTCACACCCAGACCGAGAACAGAAATTCAAACTCATCATTCAAATTTCCGCCTCGATTCCCAGAATCGAACCCAGGACCCTTGGTGCGGCGATCCGGCCTGGTAACCATTGCGCCACACGGGTCGTCAAAGCCTAAAAAGGTTAAAAAGCCCTTATCCCCCTGATGGTCGATTTTGACTTTTCAGTGGTTTATTATTATATCTTTCTTTCTAAGAAACATTTTAAAATAATGAATAGAGCCTAGAGATAAGAATTTGGATTGAAAATTACTAACTCACTATATTTGCTTCTTAAAAAAAGCGGCCAAGTGCGAGTCGGACTCGCTCATGAAGGGTTCCGTAGCAGCAAGTAACATAATATAAAAGTTCTTGTAGTTCGTTGTAACTTTGATCAATGTTTTTTGCGGTTTACGATTTATAACGTATTAAAAAAAAACTACTTACTAAATATCATTCAAACCAATTTTCGTTGGAAGTTTTCATGGTAATGTACATCATATATTTTTTTTAGTTTTATCATTCTCTTATTTTAGAAGTTACAGGGGGGGGGACACACATTTTACCACTTTGGAAGTGTCTCTCGCGCAAACTATTCAGTTTAGAAAAAAATGATATTAGAAACCTCAATATCATTTTTGAAGACCTATCCATAGATACCCCACACGTATGGGTTTGATGAAAAAAACATTTTTGAGTTTCAGTTCTAAGTATGGGGAACCCCCAAAATTTAGTGTTTTTTTTCTATTTTTGTGTGAAAATCTTAATGCGGTTCACAGAATACATCTACTCACCAAGTTTTAACAGTATAGCTCTTATAGTTTCGGAAAAAAGTGGCTGTGACATACGGACGGACGGACGGACGGACGGACGGACGGACGGACGGACGGACGGACGGACGGACGGACGGACGGACGGACGGACGGACGGACGGACGGACGGACGGACGGACGGACGGACGGACGGACGGACGGACGGACGGACGGACGGACGGACGGACGGACGGACGGACGGACGGACGGACGGACGGACGGACGGACGGACGGACGGACGGACGGACGGACGGACGGACGGACGGACGGACGGACGGACGGACGGACGGACGGACGGACGGACGGACGGACGGACGGACGGACGGACGGACGGACGGACGGACGGACGGACGGACGGACGGACGGACGGACGGACGGACGGACGGACGGACGGACGGACGGACGGACAGACAGACAGACAGACAGACAGACAGACAGACAGACAGACAGACAGACAGACAGACAGACAGACAGACAGACAGACAGACAGACAGACAGACAGACAGACATGACGAATCTATAAGGGTTCCGTTTTTTGCCATTCGGCTACGTAACCCTAAAAAGACTTACTAACTTTTTAGGGTTCCGAAGTAAAATCGGAATCCTTATAGTTTCGACGTATCCGGTCCGTCCATCTGTCTAATTTTGGTTAGAGTCAAGTGCGCCCCCCTGCTGGCTAAACGGTTGGAGTTATATAAGTGAAAAAAATCTCAAAAATAGGTTATAATATGATAAAACAAGCAACACTGTCACGGCTATGTTAGCATAAGTAGCTAATGAGTAATAGACTATAAGTACTATTATTTCTTTTGTGGTGTCGATAAACTTACTACTTCGGAACCCTACATTGCGTGTGGCCTGATATGCACTTTCCCGGTTTTCTGATCGTTCTGGCCTAAAAACTATAATTTCCTTATAGTTCCGCTATATATTAGGCCAAGAACAAAAAAGATTACATTAATAATGGCTTTAGAGATAATCAGCGAAGATGTTTGTAAAGAAACTGATAATTTTCGCAGGAAGAAAAGGACCAGTTATTGACCACCAATTGTTGGATAACTCAGATCTGGACAGACTATCACCTGCGTTGGAACGCCAGCGAGTTCGATGGAATTAGTGTCATAAGGATACCTTACGAACGAGTTTGGAAACCCGACATCATTTTATATAACAAGTGAGTACCTAATATAACTGTAAAATCTAAAATTTAAAAACTCCCCAACTGTTTTATTTACAAAATTAAACGTCAGCTTTTTTTTTTTGAATAAGCTAATGCTTGACCGCAATCCCACCTGATGGTAAGTGGAGATGTGTTAAGCAAATCCGTTAAGTAAATAGATAAGGATGTATAAAGTAAAATAAATAATAAAGTATTCATCATACGTATCTACAAGTTTATTTATTCGTGTTCACAATAATTATGACAATGTACTATCCTTGAATGACTGAAAGTAAAAAAAAATGTTTCATATTATAAGTACTTAATTTTTTTTGAATGAATACTGAAATTTTCTGAAAGCATTGAAGCGGTCATAACACCAATAGTCATTTTCGCTGATTCAGAAAAATAATTTCCTTTTCATTACAATAAAGAGTTTTGCGAATAACCAAAAATATTTCCATATTCGTCATGGCGTGGGGAATATTTCGGAGTAAATTCGCGAGAAAATTCAATACTACTTTTGAAATCGTCGCGTAGAAGTAACTTTGATATTATCGGATTCCCTTTTCCCCCGTTTTGTTCATTAAATGGAAAAGGGTGGTTTCTTTTTGTTTCTATCCGTACCATAATAAATCTGATTATTTTTCCGACCCAAATATCGACCAATAGAATTGCACCATTCGACGTCACGTGGTACAACCTACATGGTATTATACTGATAATTTTTTGAAAATTTTCTCTGGTAGTTGCTATATATAAAAAACAAAACATGATCCAGTCAAATTAACCACACGTCAAACTGACAGGTTGAATTCAATTGTGAAAATTGGAAAAATAATCCCCCGAATACCACACGAGCTTCAAAATTATCTGGCATTTCCCTCAAGGTTCCCTGCAAACAAATAAAATCGTCAAGTTTTTCAGGAAAAATCACTCGCGCTTCGCGCTCGTGATTTTTTAACCTGAAAAACTTGACTCCTTCATTTGTTTGCATCGAACCTATCGGGAAATACCCGATAATTTTGAAGCTCTTGTGGTATTATAAGTGAATATTTCGTATAATATTTGAGGATGCATTAATATTTAGGCTAAAACTTTCTGTTTAATATTAATTATTTTTAAAAACTAATATTTCAATATAAAGTAGTGCCAAGATATTTTAACAAGTAAGATTCG
Organism: Thymelicus acteon; assembly: GCA_951805285.1. Classification (NCBI taxonomy): domain Eukaryota; kingdom Metazoa; phylum Arthropoda; class Insecta; order Lepidoptera; family Hesperiidae; genus Thymelicus; species Thymelicus acteon. The sequence continues at coordinate 7,748,742 of OX638213.1, read as the reverse complement.
TCTAAAGTATACGTACACTTTATTTTATTTTTAATCGTTGTTGTGGTATTAGTAGAATCGTGCACCCGTGACGGTAAAACGTTACAAGAAAACTTTACGTTTTTGTTACTTAGTGCGTAAGTTAACAAAATGTAGATTCAGAAGATCTATCGCGTGCCAAATATAGGTAAGTAAATTCTTACAAAGATAATCACCAGTAGCTAATATTACTGGAATATGATAATTACACAGATTCTATTTATTTATTGTAACATATTTGTAGGAATGTATGTCTTGTGCCGTATATAGGTTTATAACCCTCGTCTGTCCTAAATCCTTGCTACATTTATCATAAAGAACACAGATGACAGCTCCTTTGGTTACAAGAGACATTTAAATTGTAAAGATATGAATACAACATGTTTGAAATGTGATGGGTTTGGTTTTATATCTGTCTGAAGGGTTCGAAACTCGAGGCTCTGAATGAACTTGTGTCATTTACATGTATTTATTTTAATACGTAATCTAAAGCTGCGTATCCACTTGAGCAGCCTCGTGACGAGCTGCCTCATCACAAGCATACCGCGGGCCGTGGCAATAAGCCTCGACCCGAGCCGAAGTATGAAATAGTGCATAGGTGTATACAAGTGATGTAACAAATGTTGGATTTTTCACAGTCGTGAATGTGAATGCGAATGTTGATTACCAAAATGTGGATTTAAAAAGTAGGCCCAATGGCCCCTACAAAGTTATAAGTTCACCTTATTTAGATGAGAGATGATAGAGAAAAAGTACTGGACGAGATTATGTGTGACTTTAATACTACATCATTGTTACAACTTACAAATTACAATTGGGTGCTTTATCTCTGTGCGGATTGGTATGGTGCCAACACAAGTTAATGGCCAACACAAGTTAATGGTCAACTCAAGTGCCAGAAATTCTTAGTACGCCTGAGGGTTAAAAGGATAAGACCGACGGTTTCTTAACGTATCCTTCGTAACACGGCTATGAGTGTTGCTCGTCTTGTCTACATTGCCATTTTTACCTATTAGGTACCTATGTATTTTAACATATTTACTTAGTGTAATTTTTTAAATGCATACAAGAAGAATAAATAAAATAATCCACGATAAAACATACTCGTACCTCACATGTAAAATGCTACACATTTAGGTAACCTACTCTAGGAGAAATTAATTAAACAATTTCACACATAATTAAGGATACAATTTTCGCTAAATCACTTCGAGAGCCAGTCCTCTCAATTTCATCCCGAACCGAAAACTAATAATTGGTTCACTTTTAGTTTCGATCCCAATTACTAGTCAGGCGTGATCTATACAAATCTAACAGAAGGGTGACTAACAGAAGCGGCGTGTGAAGGTGAAGTGAAGACTCTTATAATAAGTGACTTCGTCTAAAATAGAACACGATCATATCAGTTACAAGTCGACACAGAGCCGCCTGATGGTAAGTGGCCCTCGGACGTGGAAATCAGTGACCCTAAAGCATCACCGTTGCGTTTTCGGTGAAAAATCCTAGTGACTCCACATTATGGTTGATTGATTGCATTCCCGTTTAATCTAATATTGGATTTCTAAAGCACAAAATGGATATACCCATACGAGTAACGCAAACATAACATTGTTTTATTATTCGCACTTGTTATCTTTATACATTGGACGTTTTAAGCCAATTTTAACTGACCCTACTTGCCACATGTTTAATTCCCAGCTGACCAAACATTTAACATAAAATGTCTATTCTCAGGTCATTGATATCTATGTTTATGTACATATGTACGCATGTACCCAGTCTTAACAACATTTTTTCGTGTGAAGTAAAGGTGAACGATATATCACAGAAGCGTGATAAGTTACAGCATATCCTAGTTCTGAGGGATAAAAGTGTGAACACAATGCCGGCGTTAGAGCCACTGACGCCCTAGGCAAGAATATTGTGGCGCCCACATAAGAATATAAAAATCGAGCTTTTTTGTTCGAAAAAAAATTTATTGAACCAATGGGAACGTTTATTAAGAATGTTATTTTTCCTTTTTTTTTGCTCCTCACTCCAAATGTGGCGCACCTCCAAAGGCGCCCTAGGCCGTCCGCGCCCTCCCTCGTCCGCCCTAACGTCGGCTCTGTGTGAACATGTATTTTTAACAGAATATAATATATTTTATCATAGTTAGAACAATCGAATTACCTACGCTTTGTAGAAGATGTAAGTGAAGATGATTTCCAGGTATTTATAGTTTTTGTCCTTTTTAGTGCGGATCCCAATTACCGGTCGGCAGTTATTAACACGAACGTGATTGTTAAGAACACAGGCGAGGTGACTTGGCTGAGCCACGGGATATACGTTTCCGTCTGCGACATCAACGTCGAGCAGTTTCCTTTTGATGTCCAGCTTTGTACCATGAAATGGGCGTCGTGGACTTACGATGGATTTCAGGTGACAACCAGGTTAAAAGTAAGAGTAGATGAATTAACTTGACGCTTGAAATCGTGGCGTTAACGCAGACGCAGTTAGTAGTGTATTTGTTACGTCTGTTTTATGTATGTATTTAAATGTGTGTGGGAATGTGTGTCTGCACGTGTGTGTAGGTGTTCGTTTGTGTGTCAAGCTTTTTCAGATTTAATTACTGTTGTTCTTGCCCAGTTCTGATTGTGTGCAAGTAATCAACTAGCGCTTTAATTGACATTCATATCTATTCCGTTCTTCTATATATCTAAATATCCAAAGGTAAGCACAGAAAAGGTACACCTTTTCACAGTTTAATAGAAATTTCATTTAGTACCTTAAACGATTTATTACTTCTTCAATAATCTTCCAATAACCGTGAAAGTATTCTTCAAATCATTTGTTTCAATAACAGAAATGGTAGCAATTTCTGTTATTGAAACAAATGATTTTTTCCAGTGCGTCCTTATTTTTATGTTCAACGAGTAACGGGTTTATGACTTAGTTGAAAAAGAAATATTTCCGTTTGGCTTTAATATTAAAATAAAACAAAACGACCCTCGCCATTTGTTACTCTCGTAAAGTTAAATCTTCGATACAAACGACGAAGTTTTAATGAATCTAGAAAATATGCTACAGTAGTCACGAATGCACTACTGCAAACAAAAGGGACAATTTTTGGTACAAAGACTTGCAATCAATTCACTGACCCGTTATTTAGAACTCCTTAGCTTTAAAATGAACAGAAGATTAACTCATGCATTCATTTACGGCAGTGGTTTTAAATATTGCAAATATACCTCTAGTCTCGGTTCTAGATGTTTAACTGAAACAATGCTGATTCCGTTTAACCACTCGGTTTTTATTTCTTTACGGCAGAAATTGCTGAAAGCGCCGCGATTCTATTACCTTCGTCGTGAACGTTTTCTCTTATACGCTAAACGTGATTTTATGTGCTAAAAGTTATACTAATAAACTCTTACTAAACGCAATTTAAATATGTTTTGTACTGCATTAAATCTGTACTTAATTATATTTGAATTTTAATGCGCTGTTCTTTTGTTTCGACCAATTTGATCTTAGGACAACAAAATACTTAGATTGAGTTTTGATAAATATACCTACCCATATGACGAATATAATGAACCTTCTAGTTCGTACATAATATTTTATTGATATAGCATTGATTGCTTTAGTAACATTGCCCGATTGATAATATTTGAACGCATACCTCATTTCCCAACAACTTGTGTTCCCAAGGGCCACAGGCAATGGTAAACATTTTATTTTTATACGTTTGTCAACTTGACAAAAAAGGTAAAAGTTCAACTTTTGGCTAATGTAAGCAAATTCATAGGTAAACTAATATTTCGGGTAAAACAAATAAATCGTACAGAAACCAAGGTTGCCGGCTGCTTCACTCGAATGGATAAACTTTATTGAACACAAAAATATTTATTTTATGTACCTGACGCTCGAACGGTTGTCTTAAATTGCTTGTATTAATTTTTTTTCTGACATAAAAAGTCATGTACATAGAAATTTTCGTCATAGTTGCAGCTTTATGTCCCTTTTAACACCATACAAAAAAAATATTTGCGATTATTTAGTAACGAATCACCAGAACCTAAAACTATATTCGTCTATACTCTATACCCAGGGCACTGATATTCTCTGGTAATATGATATAGTAGATATCACGCTGGTCAAGTTTTTTTTTTCATTTTTAAAAGCTTTGTCACAAAATAATAAGTTCGCTCTTTATAGCTAGTAAAAAAATTGTATCTCTTTAATTTTAAAACAGAATTATTATGACATTGACTAATCCGAGGTAGTGTGATATTAAATATTAATTAAAGTCTAATGTCAGTTCAATGACGGCCAAATAAATATTTCAAAACAGTTCCCTGAAATTTCTTAATGGCTGCGTTTTGGCTAAATATGGATTAGCAGACTTCTTCTTTCAGACCAAGAAGGACTTAACCTTCGTCAAGGAAATATTCAAAACAAAATCAAATATTATGATCTAAATGAAGTTGAACATCTTATATCTAATAATATCGAATATTATAGGTATATACCTATAACTTGAGCCGGAAATGGATCTATTCTCACGGGATAAAAGATAGTTACTAGTGTAGTTTCTGCTTCGAGATAAATATAGATTTAAATTAAACATTAAATAACATATTACTTTAAGTAACTCTACCAAACTGTATTAAATCAATACTTAGTATACATGAACAAACCTGATTAAATTTCTTAAAATCTGCGACAATTTCGTTGATCAGCCTTTGAAATATTTAATCCCTTGATAATTGAGCTATCCCTGGCATCGTATTATTTTAATAAATTAGTTACTCATTACCGAAGTTAATATGGAATACTTATTTCTGAAAATAACTAGAATTTTTAACAGTGCGTTTTTAATAGTAATTAACAATAAGTTTATAAAAAGGAGCTGCAGTCTAGCAGTTAGAACGTTGGTCTCCCGAATACAGGGGCCCGAGTTCAAATCCTGGAATGCACCTCTAAATTTCAAATATTATTTGCGTATTACAAGTAATTACATCGTGAAGAAACCTGCACTCCGAGGGTTCTCCATAATGTTCTCTAAGGTGTGTGAAGTCTACCAATCCGCACTTGGCCAGCGTGGTAGACTATGGCCTGTACCCCTCACATTTTAAGAGGAGACCCTGAGCCGAGCAGTGGGACAATTATGGGTTGTTGCTTTGCTTTTTTTTGCTTTTATAAAAAGGATGGATATCGTTGGATAGCAAGAATGTTAGTGTAATTTAAACACCGTCGCGCGAGAAAATTCCATGCGGGAACTGTTACTCTTTGTACCTTTTATATCGCTACATTTTTCATTACACTCACGAATCCATTACATTCCACTTGATGTTACTTTTTTCCATGTTTGTTAATATCAGCTTACCATTTCACTTTTTACCCGACTGCGCGACGCAAAGAAGAGAAATGTGTTTTAACATCAGTTCAAGCAATTTTTGTAATTAATGTTGGCACTGCTCTCATAATGACAAACATATTTATTATCTTATTCCGTTAAAACTTGAAACTGTAACTTATTAAACTGAAATGAAACCAATAGAAATTTTAATTTTGTCTAAGCCCGATTCCGGTATATTATTGTTCATAACGGTAACATCACGAAAGGACTCCAATAAATATAAATTGGGATTGTAAGGATTCAACCATTACGAAAGCAATATATGTATAAACTCCTAAATAAAATAATACAATACAAACGTAGAAACATGCGACCTGCCATATTGCTACACACATGCCCGTTCTCTAGACGGCTAAGCTGCAAATTCTCCGATATCCATCTCAGTCGTAGAAATGTCTACGTAAATAGTACAAATGGAATCTCCTCTATTCATTTCAAATATATGTGTGATGTGTTATGTTAAAGGTTAGAACTTTGCATGGATAAGTTTCATCAGTAAAATATTTAGAACCACGTTTACTTATATTATACTACTGCCCACTAATACCCATACTTCTCATATTTCAAAGCTATGTGCCTATTAGAAATAAATTATTGTTCTGTTTGGCGAATGAAAATCGTGAGGAAACTTGCACTAAATACTTAATAATCAATTATTATTATGCGGATTCAAATCCGCACCTGTTCATCGTAGTTGTACTACAGCCTTTATAAGGTACATGGGGTAAACAAGGACCACCTTAATTAAAAGTTGATTAAATGGTATAAATTAATAAATAAAACAAAATATTAAATCACAACAGAAATATTTAAAGTTTTGTTCGTCTAAAACAGTTCAAAAATTGGTGGTTTATCACAAGTTTCATCAATAATTAGGGTCTTTTTAAAACCTTAACTTTGGCCCTTATTAAACTTGGGTAGTATAATAAGGACCACAGATTATTATATTATTTAAAAGAGTAAAGTTAACTGTCACTCAGCCTTCTAGTTTCTTTTATCTTACGTTATAATTTTAGCATTGAATCACAATTTAGCTACAACTAATTATAGGAAAAAAACAATCGTGGACCTTATTAAACTTATGTAACAAATATATAACAATAAAAAAGTTTTTGGATACAAGCTCGACTAAAATACCATGTTTTTGAACAATGAATTATTTACTCTTTCACAATTTTAGATAGGAAGTACAAATCGAGTCTAATAAAATTATAAAAAAATATTGATGGCCCAATAAGGGCCATAAGAACATATGAAATATAAAGTAGCAGATATACATATCAGTCAATCTTAGAAACATAACAATAATATTATAGAAAATCGATTTTAGTAGTCTAACCAAGATAATGTTAAAATGTTACAAGATTCATAGGTCTAAAGGGCCGGCCTCTATTATCCGCCCGGAATATGGCTCTTGTTAGACTCTTAAGACTAGTTTTACAAAATCAAATGAAAAATGTACATACAAAGTAAAATTAATTGTAAACTTACCTTGATTTGTCCGTGATAATGTGTTTTTTGAAGTCCTTAATTTTATTATTATAGATTTTTTTTATATTTTTAGGATAAAAATTCTTTATTCTTGACGACAATTTTTAATAATGAGTGACGTAAACCTACTCGTCGGACGGTATCGTGGCTAGTGCCAAGACGGCAGACCGCATGAGGTGGCTCTTTCGAATATTAGCCTTCCCATTGGTCCTTTAGATGTGTATGTGAATGGAATCTAAATAAATGTATGAGAAATGTGTTTTTGTAGTAATGGACCTTGATAGACACCGGCTCTTCTTACTCGCAGGTACCTTATAGTGTAGGAGACCCGAGGTCAGTATTGGGACATTTGGGGCACTTAAGAGTTTCGAGAATGTAGAAAAGCGACTCGTAAAATTTTTGAAATGAATATGTAATGTTCATGATAAATAACACAATAAAATTGAATAAGTAGGTACTACGAAATTACGGTTAGGAATTAGATCAATACGATACAATAGGTCGTTCGTTATGTTTTAAATAAATAGATTGACTTAGCATCGCATGAAAACACAATGTATTTCACAAGTAATACATATTAAATTAAATTAGATTATTTAGTGCGATTGTCAAGTTGTTAGGTTAGCTAATGACGTAATAACTTAAGACAGAATGACCCTTAAGTATAAACTGAATGAATAAATTAACCGAGTTGGTATTACATGGATCTCACAACTTTTTACAGTAGAAGAACTGAGTTGCGAGCACGGACCTTAAAGAAATACGGACGTAATCTCAAGAACAAATTCAGTGAAGCACCCATCGGAATACAAACTCTCTATTCGTACAAGTAAACACGCACACATTGACACCATCGGCCGCCATTCCGGCGCCGGACCGCACTCCACAGAGTACTTAATCACTATGCCGCACTCGAGTCATACGGACAACGGGAGTTGATAAAGAATAATAAAAATGCCTTTGTGTGCTTTTAAAAGTTGCAAGAACAATAGTAATTCAGTTAAAAAACATAAAGGGATCACCTTTCACAAGTAAGCTTGTAATTTAATCACTGATTTCTTTTATTTTTCCTAAAGTTATTAACAAAATAAAACTAGAAAAATTGTAACCACAAAATTAGCCAGTGTTGCCAACAATATTGCATATGCTAATACCCAGAATATGTGGGAAAATTATAGTATATAATAATGCTCGAGTTTCTTACTTTAGTTTAAAAGTATATATTTTTGGGGTTCCGTACTAAATAACAAGGAACCCTTACCTATATGTTTGCCATGTCTGTCGGTCTGTCCGTGGCATTGCTTACAAACTAACAATATTAAAAAACTGAAATTTGGTATAGATTAAGGTATATTAATTACGTTAAGATAATGGTAGAACAAAATTTGAAAAATAAATTTTTAGGTACCTACCCTATAAGTAAAATGGGTAAACCAGTGTATTTAATCTGTTTTCAATTAATAAAATTCATTAATCTCATCAAATATAATAATTTGCATTTATTGAATGTGGAATATGTTATATTCTATTTACATGCATTAAGTATTTAAGTAGATAACTAAATTTTAAGTGAAGAATTTTTAGTGCGCGTCCAAACGTTATAATTTAGTAAAGCTCTTTAGTTCATACAATTATTCACAACCTACTTAATTACTTATGCATTTTTACTAAATTTTAACTAAAAAGTGTCTGTCCAAACGTGTTAAGTGATAAGCCCCGCCCATCTACTTAACAGAAAAAATTCAATCTTTTTTTTGTTTACTTGCGTACTAAATTTTAACTACTAAATTGTTCGTTTACTTTATTAATTTATTTAAAATTTAGTAATCTACTTAACTAATTAATACGTGTAAACCGTACATTACGGAATAACTATTCAGTAAGTAATACATTTAGTGTTTACATTTTACTATTACATAAAGAAAAAATGGGGAAATGTTCATATTGTGGTAACCCCAAAATTACGCACACGTAGTAAGCGATCGGCCATTACTATGCTTCACTCTCGATTAGACAAGGTTATGTCCGTTCTGTTTTGACGTCCGTGGTTGCGAGACTTGGTTTTTTTACAAGTTATGTTTTTGATGGCTTTATTAATTATTTATGTTATAGTGATGCAAAAGCTTAAAATTTACCATCATATAAACAGATTAACTCATTTCAAGATGACAAATTTAGCTACCCGTAGAAAATTAATAGACCAGACTTATATTGCGCGCGTATTACCTCGTATCGTCCAAACTGCTGCACGGATTTATATAATTAAGATATCGTTAGATTCGTCTTGATAAGCCGAGTGTTCTTAGATAAGTAAAATTAAAAAAAGCGGCCAAGTGCGAGTCGGACTCGCCCATGAAGGGTTCCGTAGCAGCAAGTAATAATATAAAAGTTCTTGTAGTTCGTTGTAACTTTGATCAATGTTTTTTGCGGTTTACGATTTATGACGTATTAAAAAAAACTATTTACTAGATCTCATTCAAACCAATTTTCGTTGGAAGTTTGCTTGGTAATGTACATCATATATTTTTTTTTAGTTTTATCATTCCCTTATTTTAGAAGTTACAGGGGGGTGGGGGGGACACACATTTTACCACTTTGGAAGTGTCTCTCGCGCAAACTATTCAGTTTAGAAAAAAATGATCTTAGAAACCTCAATATCATTTTTGAAGACCTATCCATAGATACCCCACACGTATGGGTTTGATGAAAAAAACATTTTTGAGTTTCAGTTCTAAGTATGGGGAACCCCCAAAATTTATTGTTTTTTTTTCTATTTTTGTGTGAAAATCTTAATGCGGTTCACAGAATACATCTACTTACCAAGTTTCAATGGTATAGCTCTTATAGTTTCAGAAAAAAGTGGCTGTGACATACGGACGGACAGACAGACAGACAGACAGACATGACGAATCCATAAGGGTTCCGTTTTTTGCCATTCGGCTACGAAACCCTAAAAAAGATGTTACTTCTCTGCAATACAAATAAAATCTTAAGTAATTCTAATTATAATTCTATTAAATATTTTATATTTATATTACTTACATAGTTACTAAAATAAGTTCATCCCATAAAACATATAAGTATGTTTGTCATTAATATTGTCCGAAAGATCATACATTGTATTTAGTTATCACGTTGTCTAGCTGCAAAATTGTGCATGCTGTGTCACCCTATAATTATGGGTACTTACACTAATTTTAAGATCAATTTAGCAATTGTACTTATAGCTTGATTCCTGTGTTATCTGTTTTGGGTATCCTATAAATAAATAAATATATAAAAATAAATAAACTACTATCAAAAGGGTTGGAAGTTTAACCTTAATTTCCACAGTAATTATATTTGCATTCTAAATTCTATGCCTAAATCATACCACCTTGCATCCCAGGCATTTACATCAAAAGATTCCTTAAATACTGAAAGAGGTTTTATTAATTTAAAACGCTCGTTTGTTTTAAATTACACAAATGAAGCTGTTATGTTGGCACACAATGGCTTTACCGCTCCAAAGGTTAGGTAAAAATGTGTGTGAAAAAGTCTACTCGCCATAATTTGCGCTCTAAAATATTAAGCAAACATTTTCATTTTTGTGAAAATACTGACTCATTCCTAACACACACGCAGCAAAGTTGTTAAGGAATTTAATTTAACGCTTTAGAAAAAATAGTAGGTAAGTACTCAAGTATAGGTATTGCGACAAGTATTTAGAAAGGTTAAAGTAGGCTAACGTTATTTAAATATGTTAAGGAAAATTGCTCTAATTTTTTGGGTATTTAAATTAACTCTTAAACGTTGATAAAAAAATTAATTATTCAGCTGTCATATATGGGCTATCTTTCATTACAACAGAAATTTGGACACTTTTCGAAAAAGTACGTAGGTAAATACGACTTGGGTGCCCAGGTGGTATTTAGAATTACCTCCTACCGAAATATACTACATTTATATGTATGATACTTTATTTTTATAATTTAATACTTATTTACTTTGCGGTTACATTGCCGTTTAAATACACTTGTGCCATTTTAACAATCTTGCCGTTTTAACAATTGTGTGCTTAACATGATTTTTTTAAATACGAAAGTAGCATACCTACCAATATTCAAAGTAGCCACTGCAAACTTCAGATATATTAAGCGCGTATCAATCAATATGCGGACAATCTGAACTCATATAAGTATAATACACGAGTAACCATCCTCGCATTGCTTCGGTTTTCTTATTTTTTTACACCTTTGATTACATTGTTCGAGTTTTATTAAGGATCCCTATTTTTTTTTGAAAATATAATATAGCCTATGTTATTCGGGGATAGTGTAGCTTCCTCACAGTGAAAGAATTTTTCAAATCGGTTCAGTAGTTTCGGAGCCTATTCAATGCAAGCAAAAAATCAAATCTGTCCTCTATATAAATATTGGTATAGATAATACACCTTATCTGTAATCGCACTTAGACTTACATACATCTTGTTTCAATCATGCGGTTTTACGCTACCTATAGGAACGAGGCGGTTCGAATTTATCGGTAGCAGAGGCGGCAGAGTAATAGGAACTAAAATTATAAGTTATCGTTATAAGTTGCACGCTATATAGAAATAGCATGTAATTTCGTTCCAATTTTTTTATATCTTATAAGTTAATGCTTGACTACTATCCAACCTGATGGTAAGTGCTGATTTAGTTATGGGTGGTAAAACGCATAATAATTTTATTATAACAAAAACTTGAATCCTTGTCTCGCTGAAAACTGAAAAGTTGTAACCAAATCCAACGGCTGGTGGAACGTTGTAAGGTATAATGAAGCGCTGTTTTGATTATTGGCGTGTTCAATTATACAGTTAAAATTTTGTTTCAAATCATTACGTAATACCTTTGTATACGTACTCGTATATAAAGTTGATATAACTAAATATTACCTCTTTAAAGTGCACATGACAATCGTAGTAGTTTAACAATAACTTTCGTGTTCTCTCTGCTTCGACTGTCTTCGTATTAAGTGTACGTATGAATTTTGCTTATACATATACATTAGTAACCTTTGATGATGATTACAACCTATACCTAAATTACCAAGCTGGGTCAGATATTTTTTATTTATTATTTCTTTCTTTTTCTTCTCTTTTTCTTGGTCGGCAACGCATCAGTGATGCCTTTGGTCTTGTTGATGTCTATGGGCGACGAAAGCCACTTACTATCAGGTGGATCGTCAGCTCAATTGCCGGCTTTTTCCATAAAAAATATATTATTGTGACACATGTTTGTACTCGGGTTGCGGGTTTGTGCTGTGCTGTCTAATTAGTTTTTCCATGCCACCCTTGACACAGAAATTTATAATTTTTGCACTTATTAGCACGGTAATTTTGTATTAGTAATTCAGTTTTGCATTGTTGCATTTTTCTGTTAGAATACCGAAGTGTGAGTTGAATGAAATTGCTGATAGTTGTAACCAGTTATTTTTTTGGTGGTGTTACACTACCAAAGTCTCCTACACAGTATTTCTCATATTAATAAATTAAGGTTGAAGTGTTCTTCGTTGCCAGTTGCGTGTGTGCGTGTTTGTGTAGGCACTACACGCTACGTAAGATAAAACCTTTGCGTCAACATTATTCATTTCCTTCGGCAATATTCGCATTTCCTTACACATCAACACGACGAAAGCCATAACTCAAAAAATCACAGAAAAAGATTTCCAAGAACAATTAATAACGTCCTATGTTTGTATTTATGTATAAGTTTAAAAAAAAAGTAAAAATTCATTGTTCTTTTAAATTAATGCTCTACAAACAACTGAACAAAAATGTTATTTTGTTTTTATTTTAAGTATTACATGTTTCTGACAGATGTGTTTATTTAACAGCTAGATTTGAAGAAGCAGTTTGATGAAGGAGACACAACCAATTACCAAACCAATGGTGAATTCGACTTAGTCAGTTTCGAAGCGATCAGACACAATCAGTACTACTCTTGCTGCGTGGAGCCTTACCCTGACATCACATACGTCATCAAACTCAGAAGAAGACCCATGTTTTATGTCTTCAATCTTATTCTGCCTTGTCTTCTTATTAATGGAATTGGTAAGATGTTTTATTAAAGTGTGTACTACAATGTATGAAACAATAAAAAATACTACCTACTGTTTCTTATATCGACCGAAAATCTTACTCAATCGATACAATGACTTTTATTAATATCTTTAGTTTATAATTATTATTTATAACTAAAAATAACTTTGGTTAATAATTATTATTTATAATTAATACTTAATAACTTTAGTAACTTTATTCAGAAGTTCGCTAATACCCGACTCCGAACATTAATATTCGTTTTTGGATATTTTAATTTTAATGATCTAGTTAGATAAATGGTCATAGACTCTAACATTTAATTTTTGCTTTAGCCCTCCTAGTGTTCTACGTGCCGTCAGAATCGGGGGAAAAGGTGACTCTTGGAATTAGTGCGTTGCTGTCGATGACTGTCTTTCTAATGACCATTCGTGACACTTTGCCGCCAACTGAAAAAACTCCGCTAATAAGTAAGAAAATGCTACCAACTTTGCTAATTCTTCTAGGTTTCACTGATCTTGACGATTCTCTTCAGAGACTAAAATATCTTTATATAAACGTTGCCGGTTCGAATGCCTCTCGAGTCTCGATTGAGCTTTTGATCTATTCTGGAAAAGTACCTTTGAAAGTAGTTTGAGAAATTCTTTTTTATGAAACCGGCGCATGGAGTAGATGGGCTATATTATATGTTACACATGTATTATATTTTTACATGCCTATCCCAAATAGCAAAACTGAGATGGAAAATGGTTAAAGAAAACGTCGCTTCAATATCCGATATTTATTTATCTGTCAATCTGCTGTTGACCAGTGTGGTCTATTGTGGCTTTAAACAACACTATCTGACGACCCAAGATCAGTGGCGTGGCAATTATTGTGATGATGAAATAAATATAGAATTCATATAAGTGTATTTCTGTTGCAGGTTTGTATTATGGAGTGAGCACCTGTTTAGTTTCGTTCTCTGCTTCACTGTCCGTTGTTACTCTCAATATATCTTACAGGCGAGTTTTATTAATAATTATTTTTTATTTACTATGAATTACATGACTGTGAAAATCGAGCAGTGAGTTCACTGAATTATTAAGTATTTGTGCATCTATATTTAATCCATCTTTTACATTTGAACTATCTTTTATTACGGTAAACGATCCATTTCGTTTAGTTATCGATATTATATTATAGTGATAGGATTATGGACCTCATGTTGTTTATTTTTTGATTACAAATAAATTAACTGATAAAAATAACTGTTTAAAAGTTACGGACTACTCTTGCTAATTCTGTTACATAGATATATTTAAATTGTTGAATAACGACATAATAATTATGGGTATACTTCTGCATGAAGCAGTTTACAATACTGTTATCATTAGCTCATCGGTCTCTTGTAATTTGAGATTGCCTTTGTGAGACGGCCACTACTCGGTGCCATTGGGGATTAGTGCAGGGATTAGTGGCTAGTTTATGGCACCCGCCATAGCATGACGATTGCTATCTATCGACAATCAAAACCCAAGATTTTACTTTGACTCAGGGTTTGCTGAGACTTAAAATTATCCGAAAAAAATAATGGTCCTAAATCAATCATAACATTAGCAGTTTTATACGACGATGAAATTTTATGCGGAGTAAAATCAAACTTTCTCCGTTACGTTATGCGTCATGTTTGTAATTTGTAACACAGAATCTAGATGGCGTTGGATGGCTGATTAGTAACAACGCTATCTAATGATAATCATCACCATCACCATCATCATCATCATCATCCGTAGTTACTGATTTGACGATTGCAAACTAGGTGGCTATATTTTTTATTTTTCTTATTATCAAAAATATCCAAAAAAAATAATGGTCCTGAATCAAACATAATGTTAGCCGTTTTACATTACTTTTAATTTTTTCGTACTAGCACATACATTCGACTGTCATCTGAGTCAATTCCAAGTCCAAGTGCGCTTTGTAGATTTCATCCTGAATCACTGAAGTTCGACTGCGATAAGGCTAACGGTTCAGATTAAATTAATGTAGAATTTAGAATATTATTGCTCTCCATTGTAACAATGTAATATCGAAACGATCCCAAGTATCTGTCATATAAAACGCAATTGTAGCTGCTACGTAGATTGAGGCTTGATTACAAATTAATACAGCGAAATTTGGACAAGCTTGACGCAACGTTGCGGTTGTCTTCGTTCAATTACTTACAGTGCTTACACGTAAATAATATACCATGTATAATATATATACTCCCGGGTATGAAAATCTAGTTTGTTGTTTTTATTGGGTTTAACGTTTGGTATCCTAAATGTTAGATAAATTGATTTGTAAGTGCGTGACTTTTAGTACAGATTTAGCTTACACTGTACTATAAGATAATATACGATACTTGTGACATAAGTAGTCTTTTTTCTGCACGGCGTTTCGTATGTACTATTCTATATATCAACATTTTACTCTGTAACCGAGCTGTAAGGCTATTCTGTTTTGTAACTCGACAGCGGAATCCGCGATGAGTGTCAAACTTCAAACGACTAAAGATAAGATTTTAACACTCATCGCGGATTCCGCTGTCGAGTTACAAAACAGAATAGCCTTACTGAACCGAGATCTGTCAAAATGATTATGCCTCACTTAGCCTGCGTGGATGAATACCTTAATCCTTCTCATCTAAGAGGAAAGTCTAGTCCAGTAATGGTAAAATTACAGTTTGTGATTACCGTCCACCACAAACCTATGTCAGTAAAGAGTGCGTGAAGGTGTGATATTGTTCGTAGAGGAGTGAGAGGGCAGCCGGTGCCGGCGCTCCTGCGCGAGCTCGTGCTGCAGCGCCTCGCGCGCCTGCTCTTCATCAACTTCGACACTGACACACTAAAGGTAAGAATAGCAACAGACACTAAAGGTAAATGAGACGTAGTTTCTGAAAAACGTTCCAATCCACACTCATGTTGAAATTTAATTAATACTTAAATATTAATAGTTAAGTGTATTACTTAAGCATTAATACTTAATAATACTTCCTTAGGGGCCGTCCATTAATCACGTGAGGCTTGAAAGGGGGGGGGGAGGGGTTTGACAAAAATCACGAAAATAGCACAAGGGGGAGGGGGGGTGTAGTAAGATATCACGTGTATTTATTTTTTCGTCAAACGCGCGATTTTTAAATACAAAAGCAGCGTGTAGTGTGACTTTGACTTGCCGTTGCCAGGCAACGAACGAAGGCCTCACGCGCCGCCACCGACTGGCCGGCTTGACATGCAGTCGCCACTTCGCTAGGGTTCGATGTATCGGCCTCTGGTATCTATACCGGGTACTCGTGCGGTATCGAGGGTAAGGTATCGATACCCAAAAAGTATCGGCCCTAAAGTATCGATACTACTCAGTATCGAGTACTTACGAGGACAACATTACTAGCTTTAAAAAAAAGGTCATCGGCACTCAATTTCATATCACTTTCTTGAGAGATAGAAGTACTCAGTATTATAAAAGTACTGCAAGATGCTTATCCAGTTATTAGTATTGAAGAATGTCTTGCTAATCCGTAGTCCGAGGACAATACACAATAAATATGTTCATGTACTAATACAATATGTTCTTGTAATAATACAATACATGATTTTCGCATGATTACACCCTTCGTTTATTATTATTTTTATGGCAATCAAAAACAACTTGCAACCTAGTCTAGACATTTTTATCATGGTCCTTAATTTCAGAATAAAATAAGATTATAGTTTATACCTGTATTTAAAGATAATATTCTAAAAAATTTAAGATTCTTTGTAGGTACTAAAAATACACGTGATGTTGGGGGAGGGGGGGGGGGTACTCTTAAACCTCACTACATATCACCAAGGGGGAGGGGGGGTTAAAAAAATGCTAAAAAAAGGTCACGTGATTAATGGACGGCCCCTTACTTAGTATACTTACATATTATTAATACTTAAGTAATTAATACTTAAGTATTAATAATATATAAGTATTACTTACTTATTATTAATACTTAAGTATTAATAATATATAAGTATTAATTCAATTTCAACATGAGTGTGGATTGGAACGTTTTTCGAAACTACGTCCAATTTTGCAACAGAAAATAGTGTTTTTTACAACAGACCCTTGTTGTTAGATATTATAAAGGTAACATTTTTCTAAAGACATTTATTTTGTTAATAGTTGTTCTGGAGATCTGTAATTTATCTTAGCTGATCTATCTAATTTTCAGTCGATAACAAAAAGTGGCAAGTTATATGCGATGAAATGCAACTGAACTCGAGTAAAACGCGACTTTATTTGTTATAGGTTCGGTCGGACAGTTAACCGCATTCAAATTCATAATGAATTGCAAAAAACATTCGTACGATTTTAAAAAGCGTCAGAGTTTGCAAAAAGAGATATTTTTGTTAAAGAACCTGCTGTCGATTTATTCGAGAGGGCGGGCGGTTACAGAATTCCGCGGAAAAAAATCGTACAAAAACTTGTAAACAAAACCCTATTCAGCGAACTGTGGACGCAGAGAACATGACATGATGCAGTAATTTATTAAGATATTGTGTGAAAAGCCTTTTTTCATTTAATTATTATTTTTTGCTTTCTGAATCTATTTTATAAAAAAATGGTTGTCTGTAAAGTCGGTTTACGGACGGTAGTTTAACGTGACAACGTCATGACAAAGCTCCGCTCCACCTCGTTCCGCTCCGCCCCGCTCCGCCCCGCCCCGTTCCGCTCCATTCAACTACGATCACCTACGGCTCGCCTACGGCATCGGCTACGATACGCCGATCGTAGCCGATCGTGCCTCTCTCTCGCTTTTGCCGCTCTCTCGCTCACGGAACGCTACATTTTTACGTGCGTGCGCCCGGCGTTCATCGTTTTAAAAGACGTTATCACGTCATTAATTATCATTAAATACTTTGCAGGTAGTAAACGATATTTGGAAACATTATTTGAATTTACATGAGTGTTATAGTAATGCCTCTATATTTCTGTGTTACAATAATTTATTTCGAACATGTTCGTGATATGTTATATGAATATCAAAGGGCCAAGAGGATTAAGTGACCACATAAGTTTAATCCATGAAGTGGTCTCTTACTTAGATAATAGTTGATGGTCTTAAGTAATTGCTTCATTGCTTCATTTAACTACTTCTACCGAAGACCGGAATCGGGTGCCCACGCAAATCCCCCAAAACTTTGCTTTATTACTTACCTAACTAAAGTAAGAGATCAATTAATATAGGCTATAGTTAACTACGTTATCCACTGTACTATTATAAATTGTTGGAGTACTTATATATAGCCGGTGGCTATATAATACACATGTTTGTGTTAAAAGAAGTTAAATAAATCGAATTAAAATAACAGTTAAAAAAAAAACTAAAAAACACGCTTTTATAGAAAATCCAACTGAAAAATAGAAAATAAATTTGAATTAAGAATCGTGTAATTGTAATAAAAGCAAGGGGTGCATGGTGTCAATGAGTAGAAAGAAGGACTATCATTTTGATAATATCTTAAAAAGCACCCCACGCATTTATTACAACTACACGATTCTCAATTCTATTTTCTATTTTTTTTTTCTTTATTTTTTTTTAAATATTGAATCGTCATCGGTCCTCGATAAGTCTACGAAGTTTAAATGAAATCTGACCGTTTAAATTGGGTCAAAATCAAGTCCAAAGGAGTCGGTTACAAACATACATACAGGTGAAGCTAATATACGAGTAAAGCGTGTAAAAATGACTAACGGGCGATTTAGTCAACCACACTTGCTATACGTTGCAGATCTTAAAATTTGAAGAGTTAAGAGCGTTCCTTTGACGGAACTCCTTTTTGCATCCCTGCACGAAAGACGTGAATTTTGTGTTTACCCTGTAATCGTCTATACTTGACAAGTCGCTTTTTTCAATTTTCTTTTCGTTCTCAACAACAAACGAATTCTTCTCTTTGAATTTAATTTCGAATGAAATTAAATTTGGAAGTAATTAAAATCTGTACAAAGAGAGTTTCTCCAAAATGATTTCAATGTGTATTAAGTCTACCTATCTGCACTTGGCCACCGTGGTGGACCATGGCCTTTGTCCCTCTCATTGTAAAAGGAAGCTCAAATAAAGCAGTGGGATTTAATGAGTTACAATGAAACATTGAGAAAGAAGAAATATTTTGCGTAAATTCTTTAAACTTATCCCTTCTTCTTATTCGTGCAGAAAAGTTGTGAAGGGTTGGTAAACCAAAAAAATAAGGCTGACAAATTTAAGGAGACCGATATCCAGTGAGACGTATCTAAAGATAAAATTGTAAAATATGAAAATTTCTTAGCAAACTTGGGATACGAAAAATCTTCAAGTTATCTGCAAACTTTCACTATTGATTGGTTTGGCTTACAGACTTTTCAAAGTATTGGAGTTGCCAAGTAATTTCTTCATTCAATTGAAACCTTGATTATATCTAGGTACTGTACTTTTAAAATGTTTAATATACTTTGTCACGTTTGTAAAATTTTTAAGATTGGTCTTGTTAATTCTGTCAAATTAGGTTTATCTGAAAAATAAATTAAATTAATCATAAGCTCTCTGAATACAGCGCAAATAGAATA
The DNA here is from genome assembly GCA_951805285.1 of Thymelicus acteon. Classification (NCBI taxonomy): domain Eukaryota; kingdom Metazoa; phylum Arthropoda; class Insecta; order Lepidoptera; family Hesperiidae; genus Thymelicus; species Thymelicus acteon. The sequence goes on along the minus strand of OX638213.1, from coordinate 7,729,174 downwards.
AAAACTACCTGCAAAAAACGTGCCATTTAGAACGTTGTGGCCACGTCTCACTAAAAATGGATTGACGATTTGATAATAGTTTTTAATTGTTCTATCATATCTAAAAGTAATTCAGCTTCAAATAACTCTACGAATGTTTTTAACAGAGTCATATCAATAAGGACGCAATAGCTGACAATAAAATGTGCAACTGCTACGCAGTTAACAAGGTAAGCGACGTCATTCGGAGACAAAGTTTAAAAGTTAGCATCAACATATATTTCATAATAAATCTAATATATAAAATTCTCGTGTCACGGTGTTAGAAGTTGAACTCCTCCGAAACGGCTCGACCAATTTTCGTGAATCTTTGCGTGCATATCGGCTAGGGTGGAGAATCGGACAACATCTATTTTTCATCCCCCTACCCCTAAAAAATTTTTGGCAGAACAACGTTTGCCCGTTCAGCTAGTAAATTAAGTAATTACTCGTAAACCATCCAAGAAACCTTAATTCTTTGTCATATTTTCATCTTCATCTTTCTAAACAAACACTATGGTACCTAAATGGCTGAAATCTTGACATGATAATAATAATAATGTCGTTTATATCCATTATTTGAAGATAGTGCGCATTCCATCCTAAGTGCTTTGGCGTTAGAGATGATGGTAATTCTAGTCGGATGTAGCGGGAAAATATTGTAAATATATTGCACTTGTCACAAAACGGACACTCCCACTTAGGTTACTGCGAGATTTTGGCAATCTCAAAGCTTTTACTGTCGTTCCCACATTGCTTGGCAATTTGGTGTTGAGTTAAAGCAAAATTTGTGGTGAGAAAATTTGGGATTTTTCGGTGTTCGTTCTTTTGTAGTGTGAAAAAACTTGGATCCTTATAAGTACCTATCATTAGATAGTATTTTTGACGAAGGACTCGTATTTTTTTTGTCTGTACCAACTATTTTATTAAAATAATCGACAATTAGGTACATAATTGAGCTACCTTAATGTTTCGGTTTAAATGGTATGCTAAAAATAAAATGACGAAAACTTTTATGTCGTTTCATTGCTGACATAAATTATTATTTTATGAGTAGGTATACTAGATTTAAATATTTAAGTTTCAGTACTAGATAAAGTTAGGTAAAGATTGTTTACGCCAAACGCAAAAAGGAGGTGGCCCGAATCATGTGATTGTAAACGTAAAGCTTCCTTCCTATACAATGACTCATGTGGCGCAACGGTTACCTGACCGCCATGAACTTCAAAGGGTTTCTTTTCGATTCCCAGTGAGACAGAAGTTCGAATGATGAGTCTAAACTGTTCTCGGTCTGGGTGTGTGTGTTCTTTCTTGTCTTTGTGTGTTGTCCATGGCACCCTCGACACAGCGAATCCTGGTGTGTGGCTATGAGTGTGTAGCGTTATTATTATATCCATGGTACCAGGGCGACAGCGGTGTAGCGGCGGTGAGCGGCAACATGCAGGTGAACCCTCGCACGGGGTCTCGACTGAAGGCCGATGTGCGGTGCGACGGAGCGCCCGCTGCCCCCGCCTCGCCGAGGTTCGCGCGGCACAACCACAATCATCTCAGTAAGTCCAACATTTTAACTGTTGTCGTGATAAACTATAATGAATAGTTGATAGCTGACGGAGGGATGATAAAGACAGGTGGCGGGAACCAGTTCTCATTAGCCTGCCGTTAGTTTAGTTTAGAGAAATCCCACACAATCCGGAACCTTTTGGTTAAACTATCCTTGGAAGATGTCCCACTCTAAAAAAGGCTGTGATATGAATTGAACCTTTGAAACTTTGATTCAATATGCACATTGAAAAACAACTTCATGCCTGTTTACTCTAAATGGTTATATAACTCCCAAAATTAAGTCTTAACGCATACAGCACATTAATCTTTTTCACATCATAATTGTTTACATAAAGATACTTCTACTAATTAACTTTGAAGGGCAAAGAACCATTATTTTGACTGTAGAAAGGAGCGAGTTAATTATGACTGGCACGATAGAACAGGCAAACCCAAGAAAGTTATTCAACTTTCCAGCCGCCGTTGTTCATATAAAACATGAATAATGACGGAAATTCATTCAACCCAAATGAAGGTTGAATGATGAAGGATGTTTAGCAAGCTTTGATACTTGTTAAGTTTTGATTTTTTATCCCGTCAAAAGCTTAGACAAATAGCTAGTACAATTTTTTTATTGAATGAATTAACAAAACTAATTTAATATTTATAAAAATGTTTTTAAAGACAAGCTTTTAAAATTTTTTGTTTGTGCTATTGCCTGCTGAGGAATTCCTCGTTTGGTTTAATCAGTTTGTGAAATTTAAACTCTATTAATGAGAGGAAGTAGTTCTAATTCAGCTTGCAAGATTTGAATCATACATATTACGTGCTAACAAATTAACGAAAGAAGCAAAACAACACCAGAATACTTACGTAGGTTACTGTTTCTGCAATGTTTTACACTTCTCTTCCAGCTTTTATGCTCTCCTCTGTTCAGGTTATACGACTACGTTGTCTTGAGTCTATACATTCAGGCTATACGTTTAGTGTTACACACTGTGTTGAACGAACAGAACCTTTACGATCTCATTTTTATAATCCCTTCCTTTAAAGGATGGTATTTCTTGAGAAAGTGTTAAAATGCTCCTATAAGGGTGTTGCATCTTCCTTTTCGCCAGCTCTTTTAGCTAGTGAGTGATTAAAATAACTTTAGCAGGTCGCAGCACACCGGGCTCGGGAGCGGGCGTGCCGGCAGACTCTTGCTGCGCGCCCGTGTGTCCGCGCTGCTCCTGCTGCGGCTGCACCATCCGCGAAGCAGCAGCGCGCCACGAGCAGCGTGTTGCTGCTAACGAGCGCCTCGAGCGCGCTAACTTGGAGTGGAAACAGGTAACATAATATGCCTTGGAAATGCATTGTTTATTTATGCTGCGCACCTGTGACTCCGCGCTGCTCTTGCTGAGGCTGCAATATCTGCGAAGCAGCAGCGCGTCACTTACGTACATCATTTGCTGTTAACTTAGAGTGGAAACAGATAGATATATAACGAATATGCTTTGAAACCGTATCATTTATTAATCTTTTTTATATCGTGATCGGAATGTACAACGTCAAAGCAATCATTTCAAAATTTTCATCGCGGACAAGAATTATTTAGGTCCTGTAACGGGTATTGAAAATTTAGTTTTTAATACCCGTGCTAAGTCTCGCCGTGGCCATGATCCGTGTAGTACGTAATTAAATTAAAATATCGACATAAAATGTAAAAATCTACTGATCAAATTAAAGACTGCGGTAAGAAAGCAGTTCTTTGGAAAATAGAAAAATATTTTATTTCCAGTAAACAAGTGTTAATAAATAAATAATATGTCAATTTCTAAGTTGAGTTCGATTAGTATTTTGAGCATTAGGTACATATCACAGTTTACACTTCAATTTTTAATACAGACATATTTTTAAATACACCGGCCTTAAAGTAAGGCTTATACTGTCAGAGGTAAGTAGCTAAAGTAACACTTTTTGCCGAAGGAATATTTTTCCAACTAAATGCTTCCAATTCTTTGGTTTACTGTTCAGTCAAAATGCGTGAACTATGCGTTAGCTACAAAAAGGACGCAGATCTTATCAAAAACATAAATGTGAAATGAGAGCCAATTTAAAAAAAGAATTGAGATCTAAATAGGTGCCAAGTTCTGTGCAGAACAGCCTAAAATTTTAGTCACAAGAACATGTGATTCAAGGTCAAAGAGCCAAATTTGACAGGTTTATGTGGAATAGTTTTTCAGTTTTTGAGGGGTTTTGAGGGGTCAAAAGTGGCTCCAAATGGTTCCTGTAATAGTAGAAACTATTCATCGTCTCATCGGTAAGGATATGCTTATTGTGAGCAAATATAAATCTATTATGTAAAAGCGCGATACGAGAAAGGCGACGGTGCAAACGAGTACCTTGAATACACTAACCTACCTATATATTAGGAGCAGGAACCATAAGGCTTTTCGCCCATTACAAGAACTCGAAGTAAACTCCTTTGACCCTCCTTGCATTGAAGTATGAGCTTTATGTCAAATGCATCGCAGTCGAATTTTCAATATTTACTTGACAGAAATGTACTCGTAATACCATGCGCAATTATCATGTCGTATACCTACTACCAACTCCGATCTGAAAAAAATATATCTTGATTAGATAAATACTATTTAAAGGTCATTCTTCAATGCTTTCCTATGAGTTGAGTCTGAGTGGAGTTGACGTCGAATTAATGTAATATGCGATAAACCTAACCCTGCCGTAAAGATACATTTTGTTTAAAAAGGTCGTGTGCCATCTGCGATCTGCGACATATTTTCTCCATTACCCTCAGTTGAACAGTAGATTGTCCACGTCTATAAATTTCGCTCTTTAAAAGCTCGATGTAGGTTTTAAGACTGTGAAGGGATCAAATATGTAGGTAGATACAATGGATATTTCTTGAAAATTTTAATAGTGAACACTTTATTAATGGTAGATGACAAAATGTGTTTCTTTTTATTTTTTGTTTTAACACATTTCACACATAAAGTGTAATACACACTAGATTTTAAACAGTTCAGGGCTCAATCAGCCAAAATATATAACAAAATAAATAGAATACTAAATATCTACTCTACCATATACAATTATTAATGCAAGAAAAAAGTAACACTTTTTTTTTTAAACTTTGAATTACCAGCAAACGAAAGAATTTATCATTTAAGGGGATTGGCTCGCTCAAATCTCAAAAATACTGTAAGTTTGAAGAAGATTGCAGATGAATCCTTTTGTGCGATTTCCATATAAAAAATATATGGTATACTGAAGGTCATCACAATGATATTCTATTATTTAAAATTTTAATAACCTCTCCCAAATATTGGGAAAAATTTTTGTTAAATAGGTCCTTCTTCAACCTAAATTGTAAATGTTCTCTGTAACGGTTAAATAGTTCGGCATGAATATTGTACTAAAAAATATGTAATGACGTGTTTCACAATTTGTATGGTTTTTTTTTTCTTAATTATTTTAATATTTTGAAAAAATGAATAAAAACCCAAAACTTCACCAGTACCCCGCTGGAGCGCCCCCGCTAAGCCCTGCGTCGCGTGCTCGGGAGTCTCGCAACGCGATACATCAGTGTCTCGATGACTCTTGTGACGGGTGGATTGTACGCGCGCTATTTTTTCCAAATAAAAACTAAAACCTCACGTTTTGAAAAATTTTTGAATGAAGTCATATTGTAAATAGTACAAATATAAATATTTCGTAAAAGAACAATAAAAATTAAGTTTGTAAATATATGTAAAGTAGATTATAATTTCGTTTAGTTTATTGACCCTATCATAGAGTAAGACTGACTGTGGCTAATATAATGAATAAATGTAAGTGAAATGTGACCGAGCTCTCCAAAACTATTGGTAAGTACCTACCCTATTGAGTACATTATTTCTAGTGTGTTTATTTTTTTAACGTTTTAGCTATCTTGAGAATTTCGTTTGACGGCGCCGCGGCAGATGGAGACCTAATATGATGATGGACTCCGAAGGTGGGTATTAGCATCTCATTGACGGCACTACGTATAACCATCGTGTTTGGATTCATTTGAATTTTTGAAAGGTCTCATGGAGACCTTGGTGACTAATGATGTCACCTACCTGATGGTGGACTCCGAAGGTGGGTAAAGGATCTCAGGGACGGCATTACGTAGAACCATCGTGTTTGGACTCATTTGAAAAGGCTTTTGGAGACCTTGGTGACTGACGATGTCACCTACCTGATGGTGGACTCCGAAGGTTGGTAAAGGATCTCAGTGACGTCACTACGTAGAACCATCGTGTTTGAACTCATTTGAAAGGTATCATTGAGACCTTGGTGACTGATGATGTCACCTACCTGATGGTGGACTCCGAAGGTGGGTAAAGGATCTCAGTGACGGCACTAGATAGAACCATCGTGTTTGGACTCATTTGAAAGCTCTCATTATGACCTTGGTGGCTGACGATGTCACCTACCTGATGGTGGACTCCGAAGGTGGGTAAAGGATCTCAGTGACGGCACTAGATAGAACCATCGTGTTTGGACTCATTTGAAAAGGCTTTTGGAGACCTTGGTGACTGATGATGTCACCTACCTGATGGTGGACTCCGAAGGTTGGTAAAGGATCTCAGTGACGTCACTACGTAGAACCATCGTGTTTGAACTCATTTGAAAGGTATCATTGAGACCTTGGTGACTGATGATGTCACCTACCTGATGGTGGACTCCGTAGGTGGGTAAAGGATCTCAGTGACGGCACTAGATAGAACCATCGTGTTTGGACTCATTTGAAAGCTCTCATTAAGACCTTGGTGGCTCACGATGTCACCTACCTGATGGTGGACTCCGAAGGTGGGTAAAGGATCTCAATGACGGCACTAGATAGAACCATCGTGTTTGGACTCATTTTAAAGGTCTCATTAAGACCTTGGTGACAGATAATGTCACTTACCTGATGGTGGACTCCGAAGGTGGGTAAAGGATCTCAGTGATGGCACTAGATAGAACCATCGTGTTTGGACTCATTTGAAAGGTCTCATTAAGACCTTGGTGGCTGACGATGTCACCTACCTGATGGTGGACTCCGAAGGTGGGTAAAGGATCTCAGTGACGGCACTAGATAGAACCATCGTGCTTGGACTCATTTGAAAGGTCTCATTAAGACCTTGGTGGCTGACGATGTCACCTACCTGATGGTGGACTCCGAAGGTGGGTAAAGGATCTCAGTGACGGCACTAGATAGAACCATCGTGTTTGAACTCATTTGAAAGGTATCATTGAGACCTTGGTGACTGATGATGTCACCTACCTGATGGTGGACTCCGTAGGTGGGTAAAGGATCTCAGTGACGGCACTAGATAGAACCATCGTGTTTGGACTCATTTGAAAGCTCTCATTAAGACCTTGGTGGCTCACGATGTCACCTACCTGATGGTGGACTCCGAAGGTGGGTAAAGGATCTCAATGATGGCACTGCGTAGAACCATCGTGTTTGGACTCATTTGAATTTTTGTGTATGGCTTATTACTGACTGTAGCAGCAAAAACATTACATTCGCTCACTTAAGTTATTATGTTTCAGGCAGTTCAGGAACCAGCAAAACTCAGAATTACAAAATTAGGAACTTCAGCCGTTAACAGAAACATACGATCTGTCTGGGATGGAAGTTGATGAGGGAGCAGAGCAAATTTTGCTGGTAACTTATTCTGTTTGCTTACACTATGGTATTTGTTAGATACTAGATAGTTTCCCTAGCTAATTTAATTTGACACTGCATTGTTTGTTTGTTTTAGGTTGAACAAGATGAAGAAGATTTACAAGATTTGATTATTGAAGAAGAATCACAAGCAGAAACAAAAAATATATCTGGAAGACGAGTTATAGATCTAACTTACTTTTTTCCAAAGTACAAGAAATAGGCGGCCATGGTGCTTTAAAAGTTTGAATTGCATGTCCCTGTGACTAAAATTTTAGTCTTTTTTACATAGAACTTGGAACCCATTTAGATCTCAATCGTTTTTTTAACTTGGCTTTCATTTTACATTTATGTTTTTGATAAGATATCATTACTTTTTGTCTAGAAATTATTAGTGTTTATAGATAATGAATATACCCATTATTATTTGTAAAATTACTCTACACAGTGGAACCGCTAATTCACTTGTTTCACTAATTATCAATAACTTTCAGTTTTTAGATTTTTTCCTTTAGATACGCCTGATAGTCTACCTTGATGCAAAATATCTAGTTTCTAGGCCATCTGGAAGTAGGTTATGTTTTTAATCCTATGTCAGTGACTCAGTCACCAAAATGCGGATTTTTAAACGTTAATGTATCAAAAACAGTTTTAGCCACATCTATAAAATTTTAAATTTTAAATAAGCTAAGGGGTTTTAATAAATGTGCCAAATTTCATGTATTTAGGTGAAATAGGTCTCGAATTATGAACGGGTCAAAAGTAACTCGAAATGATTCGTATAATATTACACATTATAATAAAATTATAAAAATTTGCTAGTTTCTGATTTATTCCTTGGTATTTGTATTTGTATACTCAACTACCTATTTTTTAACTTTCTAGGTCATCTGGAACTAGTTTAGAGTTTTGATCTATAGGTCATTCAGTGATAAAAATGACGATTTTTGGACGTTATCTTAATAGCCGTTTGAGGTGTGTTTATAAAATCTGGAGCAAATATGTATTTCGCAAGTCTCAAGCAATGAGCAATTTTACAGACTTATGTCGAATACTTTTTGAGTTATGAGGGGGTCAAAAGTGGCTCCAAATCGTTCGTGTAATTTTACACGCGGTACTGATCGCCAGTTCTGTTAGCTTGAACTTGGCTGGACACGCTACCGCGCGTACCTGCTAGATATAATGGTGATATTTGAAAATTTAAACTCTACAGATTTCTTGATGCCCCCATAACCTTATTTCCTATTTTTTTATATTTTTTTATATATTTTTTTATTTTTATTAAAATACACTGATCTCCTTCGGCAGGACCAAAGACCTTGATTACTCCTTATTTCCTATAGAATTAATTAATTATTGTAATTTAGAAACAATCACAAAGGGCCATCCATAAATTACGTCACACGTTAGGGGGGAGGGGGTTTCGATGTAGCGTGACATTGTGTGACAAGGGTGGGAGGGGATCCTAAATTTTGTGACGTCACATTCCAAAATCGAATATTTGGTATACATATATACATATGTATATGTATTTTGGAACTTAATTCATAATATGTGACGTCACACTAGGGGCGGAGGTCTCACAAATGTGACCAGCTGTGACAAAGAGAGGGGGAGGGGTCAGGAAGTCATGAAATTAGTGTGACGTAATTTATGGATGGCCCTCAATGGCAACATTAAAACAAGGTCATCAACTAGGTCATCCTAAGTACTTCCGTTACTGAGAACTAAATGTTGAAAGCTAGGTCATCCTAAGTACTTCCGTTACTGAGAACCTATAAGCACTTACCTGGTCATCATCAGACCTTCAGAATGTTTCATGTAGTAGCACCCGTGCTCAATTAGATAAATGTTGAAAGCTAGGTCATCCTAAGTACTTCCGTTACTGAGAACCTATAAGCACTTACCTGGTCATCATCAGACCTTTAGAATGTTTCATGTAGTAGCACCCGTGCTCAATTAGATAAATGTTGAAAGCTAGGTCATCCTAAGTACTTCCGTTACTGAGAACCTATAAGCACTTACCTGGTCATCATCAGACCTTTAGAATGTTTCATGTAGTAGCACCCGTGCTCAATTAGTTAAATGTTGAAAGCTAGGTCATCCTAAGTACTTCCGTTACTGAGAACCTATAAGCACTTACCTGGTCATCATCAGACCTTCAGAATGTTTCATGTAGTAGCACCCATGCTCAATTAGATAAATGTTGAAAGCTAGGTCATCCTAACTATTCCCGTTACTGAAAACTGATCAGTACTTACCTGGTCATCATCAGACTTCAGAATGTATCATTTAGTAGAATGAAAGCTACATAATATATCAGCAGGCATAATGCATAGTGTAGTTCAAAATAAATAAATTATTATCATGTAGGCAGGTACTCGTACAAGACTACAAAAACTATAGGAACAAAATGTATTCGAAGATCTCTCAGAGAGCGAATATAAATAGGCAAAAACGATGAAAACTCTGTGCCACATGTTTTCTTGCTTTATCTTCAGTTCGTTTTATTGTAGTATAGTCGTTGGTCGGTAGATGGCGCTTAGTTAAAAAATACTAGTAGAGGGACCAAATCTCCAAGGTCATCGGGCAAGGCAATCCCCTTAAGGTTTTCCATAATAACAATATTATACATAATATAAACACAGTATTAAATAATAAACGAGTCAGTATAGCTATAGGTATATATGCATGTATTTATATAAGTGGTATATTTATTGATATACACATATTTATATCATTTATATTTATTATATATTGTTAGATATTTATGGATATACTGTAGAAGACAAGAATATATTATATAATATATAAATTAATTAAAAAATGTATTCTAATAAACTTTACGAGTATTATAACAATACGAGTAAGGTAACTAAGAGAAGAGGGGTCTCCCCTAACACCGGTTTATCTTAAGTTACCAGGGGAGCACCCAAACAATGTAATCACAAACGTGGTGTGTTTTAAAGAAATTTTTGATTTTTGATCACGTACGTTCACAGTTCGGTTTTCACATAATTTTCTACCACGCACTTGTAAATTGTAGAATGAACTTCCTGCATTAGTGATCCCAGTAAGCTATGACATGAAGCGGATCTGTCTCTGTGAACTCAACAATAAATAATTTTAGTCACGTTTCTCTCAATTATTTCACGAAACACCTTGGGGTTGAAACAGTTACTCTACAATCAATTGTTCGTCTTATTTGAAGAACGTACAAATGTGAGCGGACTTCCATTAATTAGGCAGCAAGTTAACGAACATGAACTCTGCTCCAATAGTGAAAGGTTTACAAGTGTATGTTTTGCACGCACTATCATTGATTGCAATCAGGACCCCTGTTACTGTTTCAACAGTGTTTTGCATTGTATCCGAAAGGGTTTGATGATGCTAGTGGAAGGAGGTAAACTATGTTTTTCTGCATTGTAAAGTCCGGTTTACACGTATTAAGTAGTTAAGTAAATTTTAACTAAATTTTAAGTGAATAATTTTTAGTGTCCGTCCACACGTAATAATTTAGTAAAGCTCTTTAGTTCAAACAATTCTACTTAACTACTTAAGCGTTTTACTAAATTACTTAATTACTTAAGTATTTTACTAAATTTTAACTAAATTTTAACTTAAAAGTGCCTGTCCAAACGTGTTAAGTGATAAGCCCCGCCCACCTACTTAACAGAAAATAGAAAAATTTCTAAATTACTTATCTACTTGATTACTTAACTACTAAATTACTAAACTACTAAATTGTCCGTTTACACGTATTAATTTACTTAAAATTTAGTTAACTACTTAACTACTTAATACGTGTAAACCAAACATAAGTGCTGTGCATTCTTGGAAGAGAAGATGTATGCAGTTTATTAACATAAACAACTGAAACCTTTCGTGAGGCAAACGCTTACAAGCCGATTGCGCTAACTTGGCATAATATTCTTTGTTCTTTCTGTAAATATCCGAAAAACAAGCAGACAAGACACCGTAGTAAGTGGCCATCGTGACATCGGATACACCATGGATATCGGTGAAAGTATAGATTACCTCCCCAAAAAGGCTCGGAATGCGTTTTCTGTATTTCCAGCTATCTCACTGACACTATAAAGAGGGCAAAACAGTTTTAATTTTAAGATATTTGAAAATATGATACAGAACAGCTCTTTATGGTATTTTAGTCTTTATGCAAGAAATATACAATTATTATAATAGATGGATTAAAAACAAATGTGTGATGGATTAAAAAGAAATTTTCATTACATTTTGTCGTCGGTGTAGAAATTTAAAAATTACCTTTTATGTTTTAAAACGCTTTATGTTAATTTACCTTTATCTTCAAAAATTCGACGAGCAAACCGGCTGTTTTTATAAGATTAATGTCACCTCACAACATTGAATTTTTCATCCTTTGTTCGGCGATATGAATAGAATAATGATGAAGAGTGACGTTTTGGTATTAGATTTTTCGCCATGATCTGAATTAAATGGATCATATTGAATATGTAATAAGAGAGAAGGAGGAAGAAATCAATCAGGTGCAAGTTGAACTGATGTTCGTATTGAATAATGTTTATATTATACTGTATCATCTTCGCGAGAAATTCCGTTTTAACATTTTTAGTATGAGTAGATAGGTGTATTTAATGATATCTTTCGATTGCTCTTTTTTTCAATTCATGCTCATATTATGCTCAATTAGCCTATAATAGATATATTCCGAATACAACCACAGAAGGCATAATAGTACTTATAATAGTTACAACATTGAATATTGATCAGTTAAAAAGTAAAGTATCATGCAATTATTTATTTAAACGTATCACTTCCTTAAGAGTCGGGTTCTGAAAATTTCCTTTTGCAATGTTCGAATTAGTTACTACGGCGCCTTAACTACGAGTACCTCACTACCTACGTCTAAAATCGATGGCGACAGCGAATCCGATTTGTCCACATAAACTTCAACGTTCCTGGGCCCTTGTTTGATGAAAGTTTGAAAAATTCTCAAAACAAATATCTGATTGTTTATTTTACAATAGTGCATCAACTTGCATAGTTTTCATACTAAATACTTATTACTTTTTGAGATAATTATTGGCATACGTAAATCTATACATCTATATGTTACCGGATATCTGTATAATGCAGGTATTCAACACAATTCCTAGGAAATGGGTATAATACCTGGATCGTTTTGGCAATGTATTAAATTATATGAATATTATTCACCATTACATAGTTTGCCTAGGTAATGTATACGTTTCCCAACTACTGTACAGAATACCTGCAGGTCCACCGGCAATGAATAAAGTTAGATTTGGGTATGTGTAGTCAACTTGGATGGAGCTTGGAATTAAGAATTTACTTAAAAACACACTCAAAACAAATTGTAACCTGCATGAATAGATATTTTTTTATACATTTTAAATTAATGCTTGACCGAAATCACACTTGATGGTAAGGAGAGATGCAGTCTAATGGCTCCTACACTACACTGCTCGCCTACGCAGCTTCGGATTTTTCAAAATTGGTGACAGAACCGACTTAGTCAACCCCGACCCCACGTGGTACTAGTCTGCCCTACCCCTAGAGTGAATGTAAACCCCGGAGGCGCGGAGGGAGAGCAGCCCCCGCCCGCTGTAACCAACTGCAGGCACCATGTGAGCCGAAGCGGCTGAGGCTGGTCGCCGCAGGCGACCAAAAAGCCGAAGCTGCGTAGGCAAGCATGGAGTGCCTGCAGTTTGTTACGCAAGGGCGGAGGGGCTGCACTTCCCGCAGCGCCGGAGACGTTTGGAAGCCTTTTTGTATATCAAAAACCCCTAAATTCTCCCTAAAAGTGCATTATGTCACCGGAAGATAACAAGAACCGCAAATTTACAAACCTAGGTTTATAAACAACGAGTAACCGCCCTCGCTTTGCTTCGGTTTTTTATTTTTTTACACTTTGGGTTACATTATTAGAGTTTTCTTAAGGATCCTAAATATTTTTTGAAAATATAATATAGCCTATGTTACCCGGGGATAGTGTAGCTTCCTAACAGTGAAAGAATTTTTGAAATCGGTTCAGTAGTTTCGGAGCCTATTCAATGCAAACAAAAAATCAAATCTTTCCTCTTTATATATTAGTATAGATATACAACTAAATGAATATTACTCTAACTGAAACATTCGCTACTTGAAAGTTGGCCTTTTGAAAAGTGTCATTATAAAAGGCAGACCAAACGTACAGTTGGCAACTGTTAGGTTGGGAAATAAAAAAAATGTGATAAGTTGGCAAATGATTATTCGGCGAAATAAAATTCTGCGAAACGTTAGTTGGCAAGTGATAATCGGCCAAACAATTTTCGGCGAAAAGGCAGAGAACCGTCTTTTACACACATTACCAACTACGCATGGAGTATTGTATAGAATGCCTGGGCTAAGTATGAAATAAATAATATTCAAAACGTTACCTGAACGTTTTAGATATTCTATATATTGCCTAGGTATTGTATAGAATGCTGAATTATACAGATATCCGGTAACATATACAAATAAATAAAATTGGAGTGTCTGTTTGTAATATTAAAATAACCGCTTTTTACTAAATGCATTTTAAGTATACACGGTACATATACCAAAACAACATTTTTTACAATTTTTGTCTGTCTGTCTGTTTGTTCCGGCTAATCTCTGAAATGGCTGGATTTTGACGGGACTTTCACTGGCAGATAGCTGATGTAACAAGGAGTAACTTGGCTACTTTTAATTAAAAAATAGGACACCGTTGATCCACCCCCGTTACAGCCTGTATATAAGGCCAGAATTGATAATTTACCATCTTATCAATTTATCTACAAAATGGTCTTAAGTTCATTAATTATTGAAGGTTTAATTACACAAATTGTTATCGTTTAGTCAAGCCACGCCTGATATTTTATAATGGCATCTTAGGTTTCAATTAAAATCTTATAATAACAACAAGACTTACTGAAAGATTTGATTTGATTTGAAGACTTACTGAAAGCCCCTGTTTACACCTGCGACAGCAAGGGCACATCGACACGACAAAAACACACGTGTAAATAGTGTGACCACGTGTCGCTGCGACGTTTTGACGCTGCGTCGCCCCCAATCACAAAAGTACGAACACGAAGCGACAATAACTATTTAAGAGTGTTTAAATAGCGTAGTCGCTGCGGCATCGCACATTTGGACTGCATTTCGCACATGTGAATTAAACTTTTTTTACTACACCCGCAAAGTTTGTTGTGCAACATTTCGCCGTGCCACTGTCGCACGTGTGAACTGAATCTAATGTTAGATAGTCTTATAACTTTTATAGATGGTAGACGTCATCGTGATTACAAATTGAGGAGTCTTGTGAGAAAGCAATCAAGCTGATTCCGTGTGGGGTAATATTAAAATTGAATTATTCAGGAGTTACTCGAACTAGAGGACCAACTAACTTTTTAATAATTTAAGTACTGAATCACAAAGAATCATTGGTCTTTACAACTACCATTACGTGCTACTTATAATATGCTCTTATACCCCTTCTTATATACGCTTATACCCCTCACATTGTGAGAGGAGACCCCGAGCCCAGCAGTGGGACAATTATGGGTTGTTGCTTTGCTTTTTTTTTTTTAATAATATGCTATCTCTACATAGCATATTATAAGTAGCACGTAATGGTAGAAAATATTTATGAATTAGGCACGGTGTCAATTTATATAAATGAACACAATTGAAATGTAAAAAATGCTGCTTTTTAGGGTTCCGAAGTAAAATCGGAACCCTTATAGTTTCGCCATATCCGTCCATCCGTCCGTCTGTCCGTCCGTCTCTCCGTCCGTCTGTCCGAAGCAAATCGCCGAGACCCTTAGTGCTAAAAAGCTATAATTTGGCATGGATATACATATTTATTAAAACTCCAGAATCTAAGAATAAAATATTGAAAAACATTTTTTGGAACGAAGTTCCTTATCGCGCGTTGCGAAAGGGGGCTAGGCGGAAAAAATTGGGACGAAAAGTTGTAACGACACTTTTTGCCGTCGTTTATTAATTAAAGCGAGTTACTAGGCGACCAGAAGTCTTCGAGGGTGCGGCAGTACAATCATAGTATGTGGCTGTCTTATTTACTCTTCGGTATTGATCGTGATATGGACGTCCTTGTTGAGCCTATGCTAAATACCGAAAAGTGAATAAGACAGCCACATACTATGATTGTACTGTCGCACCCTCGAAGACTTCTGGTCGCTTTGTATTAATCGAAAGGAACTTCGTTCCATCCGAGTGTCCCTTGACACCTCTAATTTTTTTTCAGGGTACCTCCCTACAGGTAACGTGAGAGTGAATTTTGTATTCGTCGCGTACTCTGTAGTGTGGGATATCGTAGAAAAGGTCTTCCAAAAACATTATGGGTCTTCTAAGACCATGTTTGGAATTAGGGGTCCGTTTGCGAAATATTTGGCTTTAAAGTGTTAATTGTGTCTTCCCACCCTGCTGGCTAAACGGTTGGAGATGAATTTACTATCACAGCAATGTTTCCTATCTTCAAAACAATGAGAAAACCTAAACTTACGTTTCCTATCATAACCCCAAATGGTCAGGACATATTATGGTATTGAGTAGTCTACCGTTACTTGATAAATAAACAACCCTTCCTTGACACAGGTGGCAGTGGTAGCTGATCGCGCGCTGCTCGCGGTGTTCGTGCTGATGACCACCATCGCTACTGCCGCGATCCTGCTGCCGCAGTTAAACAACCTTCACGTCGGTAACACTCCGCTGAAGCCTCCCATCTAGATGTTCCATGTACCAATATGAAGTCTGATTTTGTGCCAAAGAATTGTTTCTTCATTACTTTCAAAACAAAGTTATCCTATGCTATATTATATTTATTCATTGTC
Source organism: Thymelicus acteon (assembly GCA_951805285.1). Lineage (NCBI taxonomy): Eukaryota > Metazoa > Arthropoda > Insecta > Lepidoptera > Hesperiidae > Thymelicus > Thymelicus acteon. The sequence goes on along the minus strand of OX638213.1, from coordinate 7,713,052 downwards.
CTATGTAAGCGATTTATGTGCATTCTGTTTGTGCAATTCTTTATTTGTTGAAATTATAAGTAGATACTTCTTTTAGCGTGTTTAGAAAAAAATATGAGAGTAAAATTTTTACGATGTGCGCGCACACCGACAGCCAAAAAGCGACATGATTAAGTTAGCGAATAACTGTCTCTCAAGTTGCCGTGTTACGATGCGCGCGCACACCGACAGCCAAAAAGCGACATGAGAAAGTTAGCTGATAACTGATGCCTTTTATAAACAAGGAGTTGTGGCATACGGGATGAAATTTTTAGCTATTTTTGTTCTAATACGACAAAGAAGTATACCTTCTTACGTGCGTAGTTTTTTTAATGTTGGTAACTGTTCCATAACTTTCCATAACCTCGGTCGTTCACTTACGCACAAATTAAGCAAGGGCAATAAGCGCTTCAGTAAACAAGCAAAACAATGTAAATTACAAATAATTTCATGCCATCAAAAACAAAACTTGTAAAAAAAACCAAGTCTCGCAACTCAGTTCTTCTACCGTAAAAAGTTGTGAGATCCATGTAATACCAAGTCAGTTAATTTATTCAGTTCCTACTTAAGGGTCCTTCTGTCTTAAATTATTACGTAATTAGCTAACCTAACAAGTAAAAACATCTTATAGTGACCATATTATCAATATTAAAAATCTTTTATGTTTTAAATAAATGTATCTAGAAAACTGGACCGAAATTGCAAAATATTTTAGTTTTTCCGTGATCTATACACTAAATACTAATTGTGTTCCAAATTTGAAGCTTCTATGTCTGCTAGAAGTGCCTCAGAGTTTTGATGATCGGTCAGTCAGTCAGTGAGTGACGAAATTAAGAAACTTTGACTAGTTATAATTATTAAACTACTGATTCAAATTGAATGAAATTTGAAATATACCGTGTTTATACAATGCCTGCTTGGTTACTAAAAATTCAGGCTTCTAGCTTTATCCACAACGAAGTTATAGGGGGTCGAAAATCGCCTGAATTGCTTCGAGAAAAGAATGGTACGGCCGTGCCGCTTTTTTGCTCGACTTGGCGGGGGCACTGCCGTGCCCCCAGATAATTTTTCCCAAATTATTTCGATCATTCCCTTTTTTATTCGAAACTTTTGTGTTTTTGCTTTTAACTTCTGCATTTTCTCGAGAGTTACGAGAGGTTACTGCATAATTGTGTACTAACAGTATAAAATAGTGATACTAGCTTTATCCACAACGAAGTTATAGGGGGTCGAAAATTGCCTGAATTGCTTCGAGAAAAGAATGGTACGGCCGTGCCGCTTTTTTGCTCGACTTGGCAGGGGCACTGCCGTGCCCCCAGATAATTTTTCCCAAATTATTTCGATCATTCCCTTTTTTATTCGAAACTTTTGTGTTTTTGCTTTTAACTTCTGCATTTTCTCGAGAGTTACGAGAGGTTACTGCATAATTGTGTACTAACAGTATAAAATAGTGATACAATGCAACTACACTATTCATGAATGTTCATAGAGATTCCCTGCAGTACTCGGTCGCGGAATATATGAAAAGAACTTTTGTAGACAAATGAATAAAAACTTGGTCAATACATCACCACAAAAATATTATGTTGAATGCGAAGAGTAAGTTGAATAATTAAGGTTTATGAATGTAAAAAGGAAATGTGCAAAAAATATTATTTAAAGTAAGGCAGCTGCAATTAATATTCATAATGAATTATTATTAAAATATATATTAAAAGGGGGTTTTTATGTAAAAATATGAATTATAGACCCGTAATCGTAATTGACATAGCATGTGAAAATCGACAGATATTAGACATTATTTTTGTATTATTGCTTTCGTAAAAAAATTACGGCGGTCGTGAATATTTAGGTAGGTAACTCTTTTTTTGCAACATTTGGGATCCTCGTACTCTTTTATTTCATGCTTAAATAGTAAGGTAATTGAAATACACACTTTTCAGCATCTAATAAACCCACCATACATTAATCTGACGCGCTCGACTAATTCCTGACTAATCCCCTCTACAAAGACGTATATCGGAATTAGACGCTCAAAATTAGACAAAAAATTACAAAGAAACATAGTTTTAGCTTAACTCCTTCATGAATTTTGTCTCCACTCCCACGAGTGGATTTGACCTTTTTATTATTCCTAATTCAGCTAAACAAATAGAACCGCTTTCAACTACATTTTCATAAAGTACTTCCATTAGACTCGTAAGAGATGTTTACAATACAATTACGTTTTAATCTAAAATGTTGGTTAAAATTCAGGTTGTTCCAGTCAATTCATCACTTGTTACAATATTGTTAACTACTAAGTATTGTACTTTAAAGGCGTAATTAAATAAAATAACTATTATAAGTGATAGGTAAGTACTAATTTTAATTGTGAAGCAAATTATAAGTAACATGCCTTTGTTATTTATCTGGGAGATAAAGACCAACGAATCTTGGAGCGATTATTCAGTCGTAAATAAAACATTCACTGCGTATTATGCGGAATCTATCTAGTGTATATTATAATTATGTATTTTAATGAAAACAAAAAAAGTATTTTATATTGATTCTGATTTTGTTTTACGACAAAATATGTTGCTTTCATTGTTGCGTAACATAACGACTAATCTGTTCGACAACATCAATAAATAAAAATAATAATTATGGTCTGTTTAAGTAAAAAGCAATCAGTACAACTTTTGTAGTAATTTAATTCTGAACTTGATATTTAACATCGACTTAGAACCGACTAACTCACTCACAAGTAACAAAAAACAGCGTATGATGCTTCATTATATAAACGTTTCACATCACTATTTTCGGTGGTATAGTTTTAATTAAAAATACCCACCCTACCACTAGGGGTATGGGCCAGTTGGAGGTAATCTATGGGCCAGAGGTATGATGGGTCCTTCATGTGATTTGTTAGCAGTTGCAGCAACAAATTTTATAGTTCGACCGACCAAATAAACGGAAATTATTCAGACAATTCCAATGGATCTGTCGTAGCAGGCCACTCGCTCGGTCGCGCTAAGTACCATTTGTCTGTTTGCGCTTTTGAATATCAAGTTTGTTTTTTACTGTGCCAGAAACGAAAGAAACAAGAAAAATTTACGTAATAATATGTAAGTACTTGTACAATGAAAGTAAATAGAATAATTTTTGATCTTAAATTCTTAATTCCGCGCGTGTAGTCGCGAAATGGCTATTGCAGGACTTCAATAGTCGTTTTGACAACTGACTGCATATGTCCATGACATATCATTTACGGCGGTCTCAATAATGTACTAACAGATGGAAGACTGTGGATAGGGCTACCATTAGTATGTCATCTGTCATATTTGTCAATTTTTCAGACGCAAAAATTGACAAATATGACAGATAACATACTAATGGTAGCCCTATCCACAGTCTTCCATCTGTTAGAACATTATTGAGACCGGCCGTTAGTAGCACGGCAATGCGGGCAAACGATCTTTCGTCAAAAGACTATCAGTTTGGACGTATCGACGAAGTGAACTAGATTGCTAGAGAACAGATTCATTTGAAGTTGTATCAAACAAAGCAGTCGTTTTGGTAGGTCGGCTCGAAAAGAAAATAATGTTGTATGCAAGTGAGTGTAGAAACAAGTTTTGTTTTAATGTAAGAGATCAATAATACACTTCCGTATTACGCGCACATTTTGGTTGCTATTGTGCGGTGCATACAGAACTCTTTTGCCCTGTGTACAAGTGTTTTGTATGGCTGCTAATTACAATAATTATACAACAAATATATGACTCGATTGTAACCATCTATCGAGCGCAAATTTAATTGGAAGGGTCAAATCACGTCGAGACGCGACGCGATACGCGAAGATGCTTGAAGACTTATAGTCGAATCACTAATCCACCGGACCGATTTGACAGAAAATAATGTCCCTTTGTGAACTATTTTGGCCGTAGTAATAGTAATAGTGAATTCTTGGTCCATATAAAATACATGTTTCAAATCTTATCGTATCAATGATGCAAATCAGAATCGGTTTGTCACAATTCTAATTATTTTTCGTCAAAAACTTGACACTTTAAATGTCAATTTGGTCCAGTGGACTAGTGATTCGACTATAGAGAGGCTTGCTGCTTCAAGATACCGTGCAGCGCGGCGTAGCTTGATGTGTTTGGCGAAACTTTATCGTTTTCCTTTATTTATATGTATACCTTTTAGTAGTCAAAAGGTCTAAATGACTGTTATTTAAAATTACTGCGCGCCGCGTCGTATCTTGATGTGAATTGGCCCTAAGAGGAAAAACAAAGAAAGTAGTCTGTTATTTGTCTCGTTAAGAATTTCTTATTTTATAGTAATATTGATTTTGTAAAAAAATGGCAAAAACAATAATTAAAGTAGATATATATTAGCAATAGAAGTTGCATTAGTGTAATTATGATGTTTAACTTCCATTGTGCTCAAGTTTGTTGCCAAGCTAGATTTATGAAAATGTTTAAACAGGGAACTCATTGTAATAAGCAGTTATTGATATGATTGTAAAGATAAATAAATGTTATGAATGTAATTGTTGTTTTTATCAACCTCTTAATGTTTAAGTCTTCATATAATAATTTTTAAATTTACCATCTAAGTACAGTAGCCACGCGACTTGAATGCAGAGCTAATTGGTAATGGAGAATGTTACTAGGTATGCCAAATCGCTTGAAATTTTGTCTCAGTAAAGCCTCTATGTATACAAATACACTAGTTTTTGTTGTAGTCAAAAATACCCAGTAGTTTTGATTTTATAGGCATTCAAAGTTTCGAAAAATATCGAGTCCCGCTAACAGTCACGTGACCGCTTGTGACGTCATATTACAACGCACCGCGCGGGCCGCAACCAAGTCGCCAGCGGTTATAGTAGGTGTAATAGCTTGCGCAGTATTTTGTTGTTTTCGTCCGCGTATAAGTTAATAGTGTAATAATAGTAAATATTATTCAATTAATAAAATGGATGATTCATAACGTTTATGCATTTTTTTCGCATTTTAACGTCCTTTGGAACTATAAAAAACAACTTTTCCGGCGAATTGGTAGTTGTATTTTTAACCGACGAAAAAAAGAAGGAGGTTCGGCACAGGGTGGTCCGATTTTGATGATTCTTTTTTTAATGTATAGGGTATGCCTTGAAGTTGGTCTCATATTTTTTTGAAAATTTTATTCCCACCCTAAAGTTACGAAAATAGGGGATGATTGATTATTCACCCACGGAATTTTTACCCGTTACCCCAATAACTTTGTACTAGATGATCCTATTTCGATGATTCTTTTTTTATTGAATAGTATATACCTTGAAGTTACTCTTGTTTAAATTTGGGAACAAAATTTTAAAGCCCTAAAGGTACGAAAATAGGGGATGATTGATGATTTCACCTACTACATTTTTACCTGGTAACTGAATCTACCACCAATAACTTATTATTAATTTTCATAGCAACTAAAAATTAAAATATAATTACTTTTTAACAAAAAATAAAACCAGCGAAAAAAACTTATAAGCGACGAGTAACCGCCCTCGCTTTGCTTCGGTTTTCTAATTTTTTTACACCTCGGGTTACATTATTGGAGTTTTATTAAGGATCCCTAATTTTTTTTTGAAAATATAATATAGCCTATGTTACTCGTGGATAGTGTAGCTTCCCAACAGTGAAAGAATTTTTCAAATCGGTTCAGTAGTTTCAGAGCCTATTCAATGCAAACAAAAAATCAAATCTTTCCTCTTTATATATTAGTATAGAAAAATAAAATGAACCATTTACTATTATAAATTAAGATCCTAAATTAACAGTAAATAAGTAATTTTGAGGCGGTGCCAAACCAATGAAAAAACAAACGGTGAAAAGATGTGCGCCGCGCTGCTGCTGCCGTGTGCATTGCATGCCGCTGCTCTCATAAAATGATTTTTATGTAATTAATTTTGGTTGTTTGTTTGGCACGGTCTCAAAATTATTTATTTACTGTTAATTTAGGTTCTTAATTTATAATACTAAATGGTTTATTTTATTTTTCGCTTTCCATTTTTTTTTCGTTGGTTGTATTTTTCGTTAAAAAGTAATTATTACATTTAGGCACAACATAATGATTTCCTAGTATTTGGATTGGACATTTTTAAATGTAGGTATTTAGGTATAATTTCGAAGGCACGGGCGCGCGACCGCGAGCGGACCGAGTGAGCCAGACTGCGCGTGTTGTACGATGACGTCACACCGTCACCGGCAGCCCGCGTCGTGCGGTTACAACTTGTTTTACTTGTAAATCGGAAACTAATTGACGTATCGAAGTAATTCTTTCACTAGTATTTTTTATTTTTGACAGAGAATATGGAGTGCTAATAATCAAAATTAGTTAACATTCTTCATTCATTAGTTAAATGTCGATAAATTGGAATTAAAAAATTTACATAATGTAATCATACATGTGAATGTCCGTTAACACCGTTAACACGTACAATTCGTCTGAATTATTCCGACATTTCACATGATGTCCAGAGTCCCCACAAAATACAAAATGTCCCGATTCAACAGAACGCGTTTGTCGCGCACGCTCTGGCTACGTCATCAGCTCGTTTGCCGGTTATTTAAAAAAAAATTGTTTGTCCCGACAAAACCCTAATTTTTTAAGTTTTGTCCAGATACTTCAGTCTTGCCATCTGGCAACCCCACCCTCACCTCAGACAGAAGGTAAGATAGAAATCGCTTATTTCACGGATCACTTAAAACATGTATAAAGTATAATCCATTTCAATCTTGAAATTTCATTTCTTCAATTTCAATCAACATTTCAGTCTTCAAATACTTTAATTTAAATTATTTTATAAAATTATTAATACTACAAACAACAACAGCGGGCGCGGTCGGTAGCTGGATGGGTGACCGCTAGTGGCAAAAATTTCTTGAGCGTTTCCGTGCTTCGAAGGGCACGTAAAGCCGTCGGTACCGGTTGTTATCATTAGATAACAGTCGTTAAGCCATGTCGGAGGAACTCGGGCGGTTTGAAAACCTCCGACACTCGGGTTGGCCACTAACCCCTCCACCAATCCGCATTGGAGCAGCTTGGTGGAGTATGCTCTAGGCCTCCTCAAGAGGAGAGACCCGTGCCTAGTAGTGGGCCATTAATGGGTTGAAGCCATTAATACTAAACAGAAATTAGTTTTTACATAAAATCTATAAAACATACGTATTAATAAGAATAAGCCGTGGAGATAATCAAACCATGTACTCTTTAGGAATTAACCAATTAGCGAACTAAATGATCCTCGAGTGGTGACGAAAATGATAAACGAAACATTTAATTTAAGTACTCCATCGTATTTTTTTTTTGTATTAAGATTTTTTCTCGTTATGTTCTCCTATGTAATTTTTTATTTGTAATCTTTTAATTTTATTGATAGTTTGCACCACCATCGTCAAATAAAAGTACATACACAAAAATGGACTTCACAAATGCCACTGTAAAGCAAAAAACAGTTTTTTAAAAAAGCTAATTCATTTGCTTTTCATAAAGGGCTTCCAACATTTTTGTATGGAGCCTGGCATACCTACAAGTCCGCCATTTTGAAAAAACCTCGATTCGGCGGCCAGTGATGAAACATGTGTCAATCGATAGACTAAATGATTGTGATCAAAAAGTATTCAGTGATGAAATGCCGTAAGTGGTATACTTTCTGAGATATTTGAGTTCAAAACCGTAGGAAAATAAAGCAAAAAACATCGTTTCGGCCGATATTGATAAAACATGTGTCAGTCGATAGTCTAAGTGATTACGATCAAAAAGTATTCAGTGTTAAAATGTCGTAAGTGATATGGTTTATGGGATATTTGAGTTCAAAACCGTACAAAAATAAAACATTTGTAATTAATTATCTTTTTATTTCTAGTGTATCTGTAACTGTATCAGTGTTGTCAGATAAGAAATATTATGAATATTTAGAATAACTACTATATACATATAAAATCACAATTTACATAAACAAAATTAAATAAATACAGTTTTATTCAGATTTACATATAAACATCTTATATATTAAGTAAATAAATATTTATAAATACATATATAACATCTGGTTGAAGACCACGGGCGACAACATTCTAATTGCTTCAGGTAGTGCTGCCGGACTTCTTGAAGGAGCTTTTGGTAATCTATGATTTTTTGATGTCTACAAGCAAGGAGTTCCAGAACAGTATTAACTGTATTGTGAAGGAATTCCCGAAATAAGCAGTGCTATAGGTTTCCTATAAATAAACAGGAGAAGACACATTATTCAAAATGGCATAAAATGTTGAGAAAATTCTGAAGTTTCGCCTGTATCGAATGGATAGCCATTTAAGTTAGGAATGGAACTGGGAAATGTGGTCATACTTACGTAAGCCGAAGATATATCTAATACAGTTATTAAGAAGGCGCTCCAATTTATTCAGAAGTTCCTCTGACAAATCTGTACAACACACATCAGCATAATCAAGGTGAGGGATGACCAGAGTGTTTATGGCGTATTTATGGTTAAGTTTTTATGGCGATACAGCAATTGAAGTGTACCGGTCACTTTTTTCCTTACCTCAGTTACGTTATGTATTATAAAAATTAAACAAATTCGTCAAACAAACAACTTAAGTGTAGAGATAAAATCGCGGGATGGTACTGCTCATGCATAGTGGGAAAAAGAACCTTGTCATGTTGTTCCCATATAATGTGTGTTATATGGTTCTTGGCATGGGCTTGACATCAGGAAACATTGCCTTTATCACCAGCGGAATTTTTAGATTCAGTGATTGTCAGACATGATATAGAAAACTAAGCCAATAGTGAATTTTAACTTTTGGTTTAGAGTAATTGCCAAAGCTGTACCCGCTGGTGGCAAATAAATTATTTATAAAACAACCTAGTAGTTGGCTTTTGCTTTGCTTTTTTTTAATTCAAACCTATCCGTTATTAATAAATCAAGTACCTATGCAGCACATACACATATGACATAATATACTTATTTTTCATTATTGACCCAATAAATTCAAAACAAGTAAATGATAATTTTTAATGCATTATTTTTGTACGGTTTTGAACTCAAATATCTCAGGAAGTATATCACTTACAACATTTCATCACTGAATACTTTTTAATCGTAATTATTTAGCCTATCGATTGAAATATGTTTCATCAATGTCCGCCGTAACGAAGTTTTTTTGCTTTATATTTCTACAGTTTTGAACTCACTTATCTCAGAAATTATATCACTTACAACATTTCATCACTGAATACCTTTTAATCGTAATTATTTAGCCTATCGAATGACATATGATTTATCAATATCCGCCGAAACGAAGTTTTTTGCTTTATTTTTCTACAGTTTTGAACTCACTTATCTCAGAAAGTATATCACTTACGACATTTCATCACTGAATACTTTTTGATCATAATCATTTAGTCTATCGATTGACACATGTTTCATCACTGGCCGCCGAATCGAGGTTTTTTCAAAATGGCGGACTTGTAGGTGTGCCAATTAGGTTCGATGCCCTTTAATGAATAAGACATTGTATTCGGTGCCAAAAGTTCAATGGATGCTTAGGACAAAGACTGTTAAAATATTTTTTAGGGCAAATGAAACTTAGTATCGACAAAAAACCTCGTATTCGCTAATTACCATCATCTCTCATTACACTCAGTAGTACGATGAATTTTATTCATCCCCACAAAAGCCGAATTTATGCTTCGGACAATAGGTAATACATATACTTGTAACTCCTTACACTCTAAATAATATCGCGTACTGTTTATATTTAATATTTTAATATGTAGGTAATACTTATGTATAAATACATAATTATATACTGAAATTTATCTTCTCAAGCAAGGACCATCTATTTTATCGATTGACATAATCTCCCTCCTGATTCATTTAGCATAAAAATGGGAATGGAATTTAAAAATTTTACGAAGACAAATTGCGTTCCTTAATAAAATCCATTTATCATCATAACATTTTCCATTAATGATTCGCAAAAGTTCAACAATTACCTGTTTTTATGCTTTAAGCAGGCAAACGAGCAGACGGGTCACCTGATGGTAAATGATCACCGCCGACCATGGACATTAGCAACACCAGGGGTGTCACCAATGTACGGCCTCTTATTCCTAGTTGTCCTTTTTACAACAATCCGAGAGCACAAGATATATGTTGCTGTATAATATTCTAGTTTTTGCCCGAAGCTTCGCCCGCGGTAGAGTGGTTTTAAAACGAAATTCTATCTATTTACCGTGTTCCGCCACGATCCGCAGCACTATCAGGGTAAATTGACTCTACAAACGTTACGTCGGAAGATGTAACAAAGTAGACTTACATAACAATAATGGATTTCTGCAAAGTTACATCCGGTTATATGTATAATTATAGCTTAATATGATGATGTATAATATTTATATTTTCATCTTTTTGAAAATCATGTTCAAATTGATTTCTTTAAAACCTGGGTGCAACTACTGCAAATTTTGATAAACGTCTTGGCCGCTTCTGTGCTTTAGAAACAGTGTTGCCAACCCTAATCTAGATTTAAACTGCAAAGAAGCTTTCAAAAAGCTGTAGAAAACTGTAAATTTTACTTAAAGAACTGTAAATCTAGTTTTTTTTAAAGAAAAACAACATAATATAGTAAGAAAATTATACTTGTATGCGTAAAACTTTAAATCTTAACAAACACAATTTCTACTAAAAACTGCCTCGTTTTCAATTTGCATATACTCTTGATTTTCAGTTTCATCTTTATTTTTAAAATCGTACATAGTTTTATAAAAGCTCTTTAAATGGTCATCGGTGGCATTAAACTCATAACAATTTTTAATTTCTGACTTTGTTTGTAAAGTGTCTTTTATGATGGTGGTAGACTGTTTATTCCTAAGTTTGGGTTATGCAGCGAATAAAATAGATGGCGTTAGTATTATAAAGAAAAAACTAGATTTGGAGGTTTAAACTAAAAACTGTGAAGTTAACGAAAAAACTGTAAATCTACAGTTAAAAATGTAGAGTTATCAACGCTTAGAAGAGTACATGAAGTCCATCTCTGTTGTTATAGAGATTAATCATTAAGCAATATCAAATCTCGTGGTAGTCGTGGTTGACTGTCCCACAGGTGTTTTCAGTTAATGATCTCTTCTTTGAGGAACCCAGCAGGTGGACCGCTAATGTGTTCAAAGCAAGCAAATGTAGGTATATTTAATTTATTATTTTAAATTTTAAAGTAATACAATTATCATTCCCACTCAATTCTTAATTAAATCGGATAAACAACTCGTTCTATTGGAAACAAAAATACGGTACACACGCCATATTAATTGTCACTGCTAATTGCACAATTTAAACCAATTTTCTTTCAGTACAATTTTTCTGTGACACACTACTCGTAGGTATTTCATTTTACGAAATCTACTCAAAAAGCGCAAAGAAAATTATATACCTACAATTTTAAGAAAATAAAAGAAAATAATATTAAACAAATTTTTACTCTTAAGAAATTATTTAAGCAGCTTCCTAAATTTTATTTGTCGTTTCATTCATGAATTTGATGGTCACGATTGTAATTTATTAGTAATTACATATCCCAAAAGTATTACGACAAGTGGAGACTGGAGATAGCTTGAGGAATGACCTACCAGATGTCAAAAAATTGTTGATGTGATCGTTTTAGAGATTTTGACCTTTGTTTAAATTTTATGAAATTTGGCCCCTTCACCATACTTTTTATTGCAAAATCTACGAATGAGCCGAGATTTCCATAATTTATTTTGCAAATATTCTTAGATAGTTAATATACAATACCAGTATGTAATTTGTGTTGTAATACTGGTTTGTTATAGGTATTTCGTTCTATATTTAATCAAAACTTGTCTACTTTATTTTTATGTTTTTCACACTTCAAAAATAAACTTCAAATCATCAACAACGTTTTTCTCTTCTCTTTACTATTTTTAATACAAAAATACAACAAAATCGTTATCAGCACGAAAATAATAGCTAAAGTGAACGTAGATTAATGTATTGATGTGATTTTTTGAAAAACATTTTATCGGGAAGTGAAAATATCATTAGTTTCCGTGTACGTCATATTTTGGTATGGCACTTCAAAGTGGAGATACTGCTACGGTAAGAGGCTATAGTTCCTCCCTGCCCTCATTTAGTCTTAGCAGTCGAGATGGTTACAGTATATGGAAATTTAAAATGCGTAATTATCTGATGCATGAAGACTTATGGGAAGCTGTTGACGGGTATCCCCAAGGCCACACTATATCTAGTGCAACCCTGATAAAAAATGATAAAAAGGCATTGACCAAGATATGTCTCACATTAGAAGGTTCTGCTATTACACATGTAAGAAATGCTAAAACAGCGTCAGAGGCTTGGATAGCATTACGGAATGCATATGAGGACAGAGGCATGGGTCGTCGTCTTAATTTAGAGAGGAAGTTGTATAGGCTGAACCTCAGTGACTTTGACAATATAGAAGCCTACATTAATGCCGTGATGTCTACAGTACAAGATTTGGCGGATATTGGTAAAATTGTGGAAGATGCATCTATAGCTGCTATTTTACTCGGAGGTCTCACTTCAAGGTATGATGCTTTGATTATGGCACTTGAAAATAGCAATATTGAAGTGACAACGGAGTTGGTGAAGTCTAAACTTCTTAATGAAATGTCGAAATTAAAAGAAACGACAAATAATGATTCTGCTTTACGGTCCAAAGTAGTTAAAAATAAAACTAAGAAGAAGAAACCCGTAATTTGCTATGATTGTAATGAGCCAGGACATAAACGGCCTGATTGCCCTTTGAAGAAGAGCAAAAAGAAGACTGAGGAGTCATTAGTTGCACTCGGTACTAAAGTTGATTCCAGCGATGATTGTTGGATCATTGATTCGGGAGCCACTAAACATATGTCTTCGAAGTTGGAATGGTTTCAGAACATTAGACCGTATGAATCTAATAAAAAGATTACAGTTGCGAATGGAAATGAAGTTGACTGTGGCGGAATAGGAGATGTTTCTATAAACACTGCGTCCACTGTAAATAGTATTAATAACGTAATGTATGTTCCTTCTTTAAATTGTAATTTAATTTCTGTTTATAATGCTGTTGAGAAAGGTTTAACTGTACTTTTTGATAAAAACGGTTGTAATTTCTTTCATTCTAATACTTTTTCTTTTGTAGGTGACTCTATTCTTCACGGTTCGCCCCATAGAGGACTGTACAAATTAGATTGTACTGTCAATATTCCTCGCGAATTGGCTTGTGATGTGCACTCTGACTCCGCTCTGACTAGGTACCAGTTATGGCACAAGCGTTTGGGTCATCTGTGTCGCATCGGTATGAACCAGCTAAGGGATTGTCGTCTAGGTATAGATTATAAAGAAATGGATACAGTAGAAGATTTTCAAGATGCTTCTACAGATGTTCTGCCTGAAAGTTCAGATTCACCTGTAATGGATGAACAGATAATGGAAGATCGAAGATATCCTGTGAGAGAGCGGAAACCTCCTGATTATTTCTCTTATCATACTTTGACTGAAGAAAATGAGCCTAAAACGTATGCGGAAGCATGTCGAGCTGATGATGCTGACAAATGGAAGTTGGCTATGCAAGACGAGTACGATTCGCTGACGAGTTTGAATACGTGGAAACTTGTTGATAAACCTAATAAGAAGATTATTCCATGCAAATGGGTTTACAAACTGAAGACGGACGCACATGGCAACGTTACAAAATACAAGGCTAGACTTGTGATAAAAGGTTTTAACCAAGTAGCTGGTGTAGATTACCATGAAACCTTTTCTCCGGTGGTCAGGCATTCGTCTCTACGTACTTTGTTTGCCATTGCTGCGGAAATGAATTTAAAAATGCGTCATTTGGATGTAAACACCGCATTCCTATATGGTGATATTCACGAGGAGGTCTACATGTACCAGCCTCAAGGGTTTGTGAAGAAAGGCCATGAAGATAAGGTGTGTTTACTGCAAAGATCGCTTTATGGACTCAAACAAGCTCCTCGGGCATGGAATATGAAATTAAATGAAACTTTATGTAAAATAGGTTTCAAAAGATTGCCTACAGAACCATGTGTTTATAAAAAACTTTTTGGTTCCGAGTTGGTTATAATGACTGTATATGTTGACGATATTATAATATTTTTCTCAAATGATATGACATTTGACAGTGTCAAATCGGATTTGGAAAAGCATTTTTTGTTGAAAGATTTAGGAATTTTAAATTATTATTTAGGTTTAAATATTACTCGCAGTGAAGGAGAAATTCGTATAAACCAACGTTCCTATATCGAATATTTATTGAAAAAGTTCAACATGGAAAATGCAAAAAAGTACAATACGCCTCTCGCACACAGTAAAATGAACGCTACAAATTCAACAGGTAATAAATCGATGGAATATCCTTACCAGAATCTCATAGGATGTTTAATGTACCTTGCTATAAATACTCGACCGGATATTTCGTTTGCTGTAAGCTATTTAAGTCAATTTAATAGTAAATTTGACCATTGTCATTGGGTGGCAGCTAAGCGAGTATTGCAATATCTTAAGGGCACTATTGATTATTCCGTTACTTATAGGAAGACCGGAAAACCCCTTGTTGGGTATACTGATGCGGATTGGGCGAATTGCACTGAAGATAGACGATCGTATACGGGATATTGTTTCAAGTTTGCTGATGGTCCATTGTCGTGGGCATCTAGGAAACAACCCACAGTTGCACTATCTTCGACGGAAGCTGAGTACATGGCTTTAACTGATGCTGCGAAAGAAGCAATTTATTTGCGACGGTTTATCTTTGAGGTATGCAACAACCAGTTAACTAGCGTTACAATACATAGCGATAGTCAGAGTGCACAAAACTTGGCCTATAACCCCATACATCATGGGAGAACTAAGCACATTGATACGAAATATCATTTTATTCGAGAAAAAGTATGTGATAATGTGATAAACCTTAAGTATACTAAGTCCAGTAATATGTTAGCTGATGTTTTAACCAAGTGCCTAGGTAAGACCGCACATTTGAAATGTATCAGCGATATAGGCTTAGTGTAAACTTAGATTTTTTATTTTTTGAATAAGATTTAAGTAGAGTTTTGATTAAGGGTGGATGTTGTAATACTGGTTTGTTATAGGTATTTCGTTCTATATTTAATCAAAACTTGTCTACTTTATTTTTATGTTTTTCACACTTCAAAAATAAACTTCAAATCATCAACAACGTTTTTCTCTTCTCTTTACTATTTTTAATACAAAAATACAACAATTTGACGCCAATATTTCAAGAAACTCTGAGAAAAAAGCGGCCAAGTGCGAGTCGGACTCGCTCATGAAGGGTTCCGTAGCAGCAAGTAACATAATATAAAAGTTCTTGTAGTTCGTTGTAACTTTGATCAATGTTTTTTGCGGTTTACGATTTATGACGTATTAAAAAAAACTACTTACTAAATATCATTCAAACCAATTTTCGTTGGAAGTTTTCATGGTAATGTACATCATATATTTTTTTAGTTTTATCATTCTCTTATTTTAGAAGTTACAGGGGGGGGGACACACATTTTACCACTTTGGAAGTGTCTCTCGCGCAAACTATTCAGTTTAGAAAAAAATGATATTAGAAACCTCAATATCATTTTTGAAGACCTATCCATAGATACCCCACACGTATGGGTTTGATGAAAAAAACATTTTTGAGTTTCAGTTCTAAGTATGGGGAACCCCCAAAAATTAGTGTTTTTTTTCTATTTTTGTGTGAAAATCTTAATGCGGTTCACAGAATACATCTACTCACCAAGTTTCAACAGTATAGCTCTTATAGTTTCGGAAAAAAGTGGCTGTGACATACGGACGGACAGACAGACAGACAGACAGACAGACAGACAGACAGACAGACAGACAGACAGACAGACAGACAGACTGACAGACAGACAGACAGACAGACATGACGAATCTATAAGGGTTCCGTTTTTTGCCATTCGGCTACGGAACCCTAAAAAGCATCTACTTTGGAAGTTGTTATTTTTTATTTTCTTCTACATAACTTTGACGCTGTGGTAGAAAAAAATGTACTGGGCAATTATAATTAACAATTGCAAAGTATGCTGAAACAAAATTTTTCAAAAAATCTGACAAAAATGTATCGTACCTATCTAATTAGCGTACTACCTACTTATAAGGAAGTTTCATTGGTCTCATAGAGACCTATCAGGTACGCAGACGGACGTATGATTGAGTCAACTAAAATGTACAATATTTCTTTTCGAAGATGGTAATTAGTAATTACACTCCAATATAGGTACCAAGCCAATGTAGCTGATATAATATGTAAACTTTGAGAACTGCGAGTTCACGTACCCTATATGGAACATGAAACTAATACAACTCTGCTGGCAAGTCATTGCTAGATTTGTAAAGAACGTTATAATAAAAACCGTGTGGCAGCTTGATTTTTGAAAGGTTTTATTTAGGTTTCCCTGTCCCAGTATAGCTGTGTAAGATAAACACAGAATTTTTTTTATGAACTTATTAGCCTATTCGACGGTAAAATGCAATCTTTCCCCTACTACTTTACATCAACAGGTAAAAAAGAGTGCATTTTATTTCGCTTATATTTCCGTTGACATTAGATTTAGAATTCACAAAAGAGATGTAACTGCCCGCATGTATTGTAGTTGTGGGCGGCGCAGCGTAAACATCCCGCTGATATTCACATCCCGACTCAAAAATAGTGTATTTCTGTGCTCTGAATAACAATCGGAACTTTTGGAATAAAAATTTGATAGAATAGAGACTAAAACAGACAAAAAACTAATCTAAAAAAGTTCCCACTGGCGGCGGGTATTATGTGACATGTCAGTTAAATCCAATATTACGTTTTTGGCCAGCTAGAAGATAAACGGATCTTTATGAGTGTATCAGATCATGATATAGTCAATAATCTTTAAGATTTTTAGGTGACCGCTAATATGATCGCTGCAAAAAATTCTTGAACGTTTCCGTGCTTCGGAGGGCACGTTAAGCCTCGGTCCCGACAGTTATCCTAAGATAACAGATTAAGCCATGTCGAAGGCCTTAGGGCGGCATGAAAACAATCGACACTTGGGTTGGCCAATAACCCCTTCACCAATCACACTGAAACAGCGTAGTGGAGTACTCAAGTCCTCCTCAAGAAGACACCCGTGTTCAATAGTGAGCCGTAAATCGACAATACTTGTTTACTACAATAATAATAAATAATATAATATCAACGCTTCACACTCATAGCCCCACACTTAGATTCCTAGTGTCGTATGTGCCGTAGACAACACACAGAGACAAGAAAACTCACTCCCAGACCGAGAACAGAAATTCAAACTCATCATTCAAATTGGGAATCGAACCTAGGACCCTTGGCGCGGCGATCCGGCATGGTAACAATCGCGCCGTCATTGAAACATACCTAGCTAGACTAGAGCTAACTACCACGATGCGATAGGTTTACCCAAAATATAGCTACCTAATGAGAGACATAAAGGGACATAATATCGCAGACGGCTGTTTCTCATGGTCTGTATTTAACTTCCATGGGTCAATCTAAAAAAATTAAAAGAGGTAGCATTTTAATTATGTCACGGTTTAGCTATGTGGTATGCTATCGCGGACTTTTATTCAGAACTTTTTATAAGGAACAATTCTGCCATACATTATTTTCTTGTATATTCAACTATTCTTTCTATAAAATATAAACAAACGCTAAACGCTAACACACTCATACCCCCGCTGTAGGTTATTACCTGTGTCGCGGGTGGCATGGACGACACATATAACACGTCATAATCATACCCATGACCCGAGTAAAAATATTTATCTGTCACATATCTGCCCCGGCCGGGAATCGAACCCGGGACCCCTCGCTTCGCAGGCAGGGTCGCTACCAACTAGGCTACAGGGTCGTCATAAATAAGTAGTCATAAGTAAGTATAAGATAAGTATAGATTAACGGAGAATGACGTTGTGTTTCAATCGCAGTAAGCTCAGTCGTATAGGACCAAGTTAATGAGCCATGTTAATTTAATGACCAGCTTCTGTACCGACTGTACGTTATAAATATATTTTGGAAGTTATGTATGTAACGTATGTAACATAATTATTTTAAACTAGGTAGCGATTTCCCCGTAGTTTCCGCGCTTTTCCAGTGGTTTCCGCGGTAATAAGTACTCTATATGCTTCGTAATCTACCTGTGTGCAAAATTCCATGAAAATCCATTACGTAATTTTTGCGTGAAAGAGTCAAAAATATCCATACATCCATTTTTACAAACTTTTACATTTATTGACGACTTATATTGTATATCGCGCTGGGAGGTTCTCTTATTAAAATCTACTAAATCCAACATATTTTACAGTATACTATTATCTTCCTATGCACACACAGTCTAAAAAATAAGACTGTAGCTGAAATTAATTAATTAAGAGCGAGCCACGGCGTGAAACGTCGAGAACAAAACACCTATATCGAGTGGTCAAGGCATAGTTCTTTTTTATTATCTTTGGCATGAACCATAAATAGAAATTAAGATTGAAATGAACCTTACTATTGTCTAACAAGCAAGCTTATTCGTGAGTTCCGCATTTGAGTTGAGCATTCGGCTGAATGCTGAATTATTTTATTACTTTAGAATACTTTAGATAATAAGCAGGAAGTTTGTCAAGTTTATTTTGAAGTCGGTTAAAAAAAGATTGTTCATGGTGACCATACATGGTGACCTTACTTGTGGTGACCACGAGGGTTGTCATCAGGTGTCTCGTTTTGCTTGACATCTCTTTTCTTTGAAACTTGAATTACTTTATAGTAGTTAAAATTACAATAAAAAGTAATGTGACATCATCAAACTACCCTCAATAAAGTACAGGAGTGTAATACAGTAAATAAAGGACAAAACGTTCAAATAAGTACGTATAAAAGTGTAAAGAGCACACTCGCCAAATTTAGTTATTCTTAGAAACGCTCGTCTCCTAATCCAGGGATCTGTCAGGAGTCATTGTTCTCGTGGGAATCGTAAACGTTGTTAATTTAGGGTCAAATAGAGACCCAAGTTAGCGCCCATTTGTTCTAATGGGTAGGTTATCCGACTTGAAGAGATATAAAGGGTTTGCGCAGTCAACATTGCTATAGGACTAATTAAATATTTGTTGCTAATAAAAATACTTAGGATCTTTTTCCTTAGATGAAGGAATGAAAGGCAGATAACGTCGTTCGAATATGACGTAAGCCTACCAAGAATAATACAAAATAAAAAACTAATACAATCTCGTGTCACTACTAAAGAAAGCGTCAAATTGCATGAACATCGTAATTGTCAAAATTTATTAAATAATTTTATCAGTTATAATGCCGTCTTGCATTTTTAAACAATTTAAAAGTAGTTCGCAAAATCAAAGAAAAGAAGATGGAATATCTTTTCACAGGTATCTGTTCATTATTTTATTATTTATTTATAATAATATTTTTGCGGTTTGCTCGGAACACAAAACCTCGACAATTATTCATTTGTATACCAGCTTTATGTGAAAATCGGTTACCCTAAATTTGGGGAAATATGCATGAGCTATTTGAGCACTGGTCGATTTATAAATGTATGTCGAAATAAATATATTTAAAAAGTAAATATTTGTATTTATTTAAACCTTAAAAATCAAGAAATACAGCCAATGCATAAACACCTATCGCTGGGATATTATAACCGGGTTAATTGAAAATGTCACGTTTGCCCACGATAAAATGCATGATTGAAAGAAAATATTATATTATATTTTAGTTTCTGTTTTTAGTTTAGCCTACTCACTAAAATGATTTCAATTATAATTTTGCGGATTGCCGACAGCTGCTATTACAAGAGAAAAAAAAATGCACTTTGCCTCGTCTTTTATTATGCGTACCACAAAGGACTGGAATTAATTGTCCGCGTGGGTGTTCCCGTCAGATTATAATGTGGGTGTCTTCAAGTCAAGAGTGAATAGGCTTTTACTAAGTTAGTGTGATTTACCATCCACGACTTCATTACCGCTTACCATCTCAGGTGGTTCTGTGGTCAAACACTAACTTATTCTGCATAAAAAAGTATATAGGTTAATTAAGACAATTAAATATATTTAAGTATTATTTTATATTAAAATAACATTTACATATATTTTGATAAGTGTACTTTTTGATAACTAGTGATGAAATTAAAATCAATTATGATTATCACATTAATTTATTACAACGTAAATTTTTGTCTGGTTTTCTATGCATTTGTTCCTCCTATCTCAGGAACGGCTTAATAAAAGATTCGGTTTTCACTGACGTATTGTAATGAGTTTGGGTTAACATTTAGTGTTTGTTTTATTTGAATCGGTTTACAAATAAAAAAATCACGACAATTTAAAGAATACCATCCCTACTTTTATCGACTGTGGGCTTACCGAAGCGAAGCAAGGGCGTTCACTAGACTAGTAATAAATAATTTGCCA
This sequence comes from Thymelicus acteon, assembly GCA_951805285.1. NCBI lineage: Eukaryota > Metazoa > Arthropoda > Insecta > Lepidoptera > Hesperiidae > Thymelicus > Thymelicus acteon. The sequence goes on along the minus strand of OX638213.1, from coordinate 7,692,504 downwards.
ATTTAATTGTGCATAATGTGTTAAGTTGGAAATATGTCAAACAACATTTACAAAATTGCGGGAGTTTGTGACTTTTCATTTGGCATTCTCACACACACAAAGAATTACGTGTCCATACGGTGCCACTGCTAGTTGACATTAAGGTTGTCACGCACACATAGCGAAAAAGTGACTTCACGTCATTCGTTACATTTGTTTGCGAATGTTCCATCTGCCTTTTATTTCCTTCATCTGAGTCTTTTTCTAGAAACTACATGAAATAAGTTCTACCTATTAAAAAATTCTGAAAATTTGTCGGCTTTTAATAAAAGCTTTCGTATTAGTGAAATTTGTAATAAATGCTGGCTTTACACTTTAATTAAAGGTCGTTGAAATCGGTTGTGCCTTTGTTATAGAGATTTATTTAAAACATAATGGAAGAAACAATGTTTTGTTTCTGACGCTTCGCTTTTGATGTAAGTTTCATTTATAAACGGGCGTTGACTAACAATCATTTTCAATATTCTGTGTATCCATAATCACAGAATAAGTAAAATTGCTTATGTATTTTTACACAGTGTACAAAGAGGCCGAAAAGAGATAAGTGGAGCGCTGGCATTAGTTTCCTGACGAGATCTTTCACCTGTGCAGAATGGCTATTCCCTTGTTCGAACCATGAATGAAGGATTTTTGTTTTACGCACCAAATCGTTACAAATGGCAACTGAAGTAAACTGCGTCATATTTTAGTTACGACTTTTGCAGTTTTTACAACAATGTCAAAAAATATGTAGCGACACTTAAATCCTCAAAGTCTAAACATATATTTAGAGGCATAACTTACTAAAATTAGATCTTATTTGACTTCACTGTAGTCGAGTCAGAACATATAAATAATACTGTTTTGAAGTTCAAATAAAAATTTCATAGCGTATAGAATGTCGTATACACACAACGTGAAAGCATTTTGAATTTATACGAACCAAGGTTCCCAGTACGTAATAAAACCAGGTAGCTTTTCTTCGCCTCGATTTAAAATATTACAAACTCTATTTAAGATTATTAAGCCGTTTTATTCAAAGTACAAACAGGGTAGTGGGAATATTTAAAATATGCAATTTATATGGCTAGCAGAAAATCCACAACACCTCCAATCTTGGTTTGGCTTGGCTTCAACTTATTATCAGCCCACTTCTGAGCACGGGTCTCTCCTTTTGAATAAATGTAGAGGTTTCACCACCACAGTGGTCCGTTGCGGATTGGTAGAGAAGTTAGTGGCCAAGGTGTCGGAAAATTTTCATGCAATGCTTTATCGACTGTCATGTTACGATAGCAAGCGATGATTTTATGTGCTCTCCGAAACACGGAAGCACTTAAGAAATGTTTGACAATAGCGGGGTCATCCATCCAAATTACAGACCGCGCCCGCCATTTCCTAACCGCGCCGATAACTTAAGATCGACATGAGCTGCCGAGTTAGGAACGCTTCACCTCCAATAACCCAATACATATTGTAAATAAATATATTTAAAAGATAGAAAGAGGATGAACTGTAACATTACTAAATGCTTTTTTAAAATTGCCATTCGTCCAACACAACTATATCCCTACTGTACAATAGGGCAACTGGACTAAGATTAAAACTAAGCCATGTGTGATATGCCTACCATTCCTAAACGCGTGTAATTCAGAGGAGACAGCGGATATAATCAATAGCAAATTAAAAATGGATGTACGAAGAAAACACAATTCAAATAATAAATAAATAATAAATAATGCTTCACACTCATAGCCCCACACTAGGATTCCCTGTGTCGTGGGTGCCATGGACAACACACTAGACAAGGACATTTACACCCAGACCGAGAACAGAAATGCAAACTCATCATTCAAATTTCCGCCTCGCTGGAAATCGAACCCAGGACCCTTGGTGCGTCGATCCGGCATGGTAACCATTGCGCCACACGGGTCGTCAATGAAGAAGATTTACTGGGGTTATCCCAGACAAACATTATAAAAGTGCTATAGTCAATGCTATAGTAAAATATTTTGTTATTGTATTTAAAATTTTATTCGCGGACAAAAATCTCCATGGATCTTAATGTAAAACATTTGAGTCAGGTTTGCATTGGTAAAATATATTTGTTTTTTAGAAGGTCGGAAAACGTATAACGCATGTGTAATTGTGTATTAAGTATCTTTTAAATGTCTGCATCCAACAATTTATTAACAAACTTACCCAGTATGTAAAACACATAAAAACATACATAGTTGCAATTTTATTTTACTTCAGAGATACTCATAGCGACAGATCCAATGTTCGCTTGAATTTGATACAAAATTATTCCATATTCATGAATTGCTGTACGCGAACTTCATAGGTTCTTATAGTTAACTAGCTGTTGCCCGCAGCTTCGCACAAGGAAATTATGCTTATCACCCGTTTGGGCTTTTCACCCCCTTGGGGGTTGAATTTTGAAAAATCCTTCCTTAGTGGATGCCTATGTCATAAGAGGAATACGTGTGATTTTACGTTTCTAGCCCTAATGATTTGGTCTGTGCGTTGATACATCAGTCAATCACTTTTGCCTTATCTATACTAATATATAAAGAGGAAAGATTTGATTTTTTGTTTGCATTGAATAGGCTCCGAAACTACTGAACCGATTTCAAAAATTCTTTTACTGCTGGGAAGCTACAATATCCCCGAGTAACATAGGCTATATTATATTTTCAAAAAAATTAGGGATCCTTAATAAAACTCCAATAATGTAACCCATGGTGTAAAAAAATAAGAAAACCGAAGCAAAGCGAGGGCAGTTACTCGTATAATATAAATTAAAAAGGGTTCATGTTAATCAGGTATACGTGTAATTCAGTTATTTTTTAATCCAAGAGGGATTACCATAAAAAGGAAAATCCGAATTTCATGCCAAAAAAACTTCGAATCTGTGGTTTTAATGCTTAATATCATGAAATTCATGAACTACATTTTTCATGTCAAAATTCGATTTAGACCAGTTTAGGTTAGCTACTTGATCATGGAGTAGGTATAGAGCTATTTGATATTAAGTGGGTACCGACGTTGCTAATAAGCAGCATATATTTCCTGGCCTGCCCATACAAAACATTTGTTTGTTGCTTACATACACCGCATACAAAGATGCCTACGGTAGGTAATAATGTGGTACAAATTAATGTAGAAAAACTCATCTCTACAATATTTGCTACAGTGCACACGCATACTACTTCAATGTCAAAAGTAGGTATGTTTTACACATTTCATTTCAATTTATTCAAAAAAGAGCATAATGAAATAAACTATTTTAAGCGTTATTTAAACATGTTTAGGAAGGTAGGACTAGTATTTTGCCTGACTTCAGAAATCGGAGTCGTTATCAGTTCAATACACATACTAGCTTCATTATTTAAGTGGTTTCATGGAACTCTGAAAATTAACGAATTACCAATTAATTAGCTTTGAAACTTAACAGGAATATAATAACTAATCTACTAATGCAAATAATAAAAACCACACTTCTGAAGGTCAATATTATGAATTTCTATTAAAATAATTGAATGTCCTTCATCAACCATGCTATAGTTTGGACTCCAATTTAAATCTAAGCCGACTGTAGATAATCCGGGGAACAATTGATGCAGCTGGTATTAGCAGTGACAAACTGATCAGCCCACCGAAGCTTCCATAACAAAATCATATTAATCATATTAGTAGTAATGCAACCAAATCAACTTAAATGATCAATAACTAGGTACTACGTACGATAACGCTTTATTTTTGTAATTGACGACCCGTGTGGCGCAATAGTTACCATGCCGGATCGCCGCACCAAGGGTCCTGGGTTCGATTCCCAGCGGGGCGGAAATTTGAATGATGAGTTTGAATTTCTGTTTTCGGTCTGGGTGTGAATGTCCTTGTCTAGTGTGTTGTCCATGGCACCCACGACACAGGGAATCCTAGTGTGGGTCTTTAAGTGTGAAGCGTTATTTATTTATTTATTTATTTGCTTCAATAAACCAAGTAGCTCAGTAATACCATTCCAATAATAATAATAGCAGATTTATGATACTTATAATCCAAAATGTTTTCTAAGTCTACATTAAATTACGTATCAGTGATAAAGTTATCCTTCTTTTTAATAATGCAAAAGTAAATTGAATAATTGATGTAATGGTAATAATTATTTGTCGATTGAATTGAAATTTAACATGGTACAGAGTATGGTGGTATGCATTATTATATGACCATGTATCAAAGAGCACTTCAGCACTATGAACATAGATCTCTCTCTGTGGGCGTTTTAGTCGCCATAATCCTAGTCAACTTTGGCCACGCTACTTTGTTAGTAAGTAATGTCACGTAATGCAGAATCCAAACGAATGCAAACTTCCAACGAAAATTGTTTTGAACGAGATCTAGTAAGTAGTTTTTTTTTAATACGTCATAAATCGTAAACCGCAAAAAACATCGATCAAAGTTACAATGAAGTACAAGAACTTTTATATTATGTTACTTGCTGCTACGGAACCCTTCATGGGCGAGTCCGACTCGCACTTGGCCGCTTTTTAAAGACCTATCCATAGATACACTTATGGGTTTGATGAAAAAAAAAATTTTGAGTTTCAGTTCTAAGTATGGGGAGCCCCCAAAATTTATTGTTTTTTTTTTACTATTTTTATGTGAAAATCTTAATGCGGTTCACAGAATACATATACTTACCAAGTTTCAATAGTATAGTTCTTATACTTTCGGAAAAAAGTGGCTGTGACATACGGACGGACAAACAGACAGACAGACAGACATGACGAATCTATAAGGGTTCCGTTTCTTGCCATTTGGCTACGGAACCCTAATTAGGGGACAAGTATTATTCCTTATCTATTATTATAATTAAAATAGCTTTAGCAATTTGTTCTTCTTGCCAGGTGCTCTTGTCTTATCCAGTATTATATCACCTGTCGAGGCCGCTAGTGAAATATACGACGGGCCTTCTAGTGGTCGCAATCTATTCTATCGGCTATAACCCCATAGAGTGCTCCTTATAACTCAACTTGAACAATAACCCTCGCGTTTGGCTTCATGTGTGACCATTAGGGAGATGACTTGCACTCCGTCATTTTATTTTAGACCTTCACCTAATATTGTGTAGCTACACGTTCTATGGCTCAACTACTTTGATTTCATGACAGTATTTTTACCCATAAATATTATATTTTTATATAGTGTCTTTAGATTACTTTAGGTAGAGTGGAGAGGACTATTAAATCCTACAACTCTCCCGTTTTCTCCTTGGCCGGCAACGTAATTATTTATATTTCTTTAGTGTTACTTACATTATTATTAGGTCGCTGAAAGACTAGTCTACTTAACATTCGTTGACCCAATCGCACGTTGTGTCGTCTATTTACATAAAAAAAACGTGTAAACGTGTAAACTACGATACGTTTTCTCGTGATATATTGTGTTGGAAATAAACTCTGTTGCCTATTTTGTACGTTTGTTTGAAGAACGTTTTAGTTTTGTTGTTCTTACTAAAATAATAATTAAATATAAATATACGTATATTTATGTAGCGATTATACATATTAACATGGTTATTATATTTCATATTCACTAGCAATTCGCTGTTGTTCAATAGTCAAATTCAATAGGCAATTAAAAAGAACCGGCGTTTTTTAGGGTTCCGTAGCCGAATGGCAAAAAACGGAACCCTTATGGATTCGTCATGTCTGTCTGTCTGTCTGTCTGTCTGTCTGTCCGTCCGTATGTCACAGCCACTTTTTTCCGAAACTATAAGAGCTATATCATTGAAACTTGGTAAATAGATGTATTCTGTGAACCGCATTAAGTTTTTCATACAAAAATAGAAAAAAAAAAACAATAAATTTTGGGGATTCCCCATACTTAGAACTGAAACTCAAAAATGTTTTTTTCATCAAACCCATACGTGTGGGGTATCTATGGATAGGTCTTTAAAAATGATATTGAGGTTTCTAATATCATTTTTTTCTAAACTGAATAGTTTGCGCGAGACACACTTCCAAAGTGTTAAAATGTGTGTCCCCCCCCCCCTGTAACTTCTAAAATAAGGGAATGATAAAACTAAAAAAATATATGATGTACATTACCAAGCAAACTTCCAATGAAAATTGGTTTGAATGAGATCTAGTGAGTAGTTTTTTTTAATACGTCATAAATCGTAAACCGCAAAAAACATTGATCAAAGGTACAACGAACTACAAGAACTTTTATATTATGTTACTTGCTGCTACGGAACCCTTCATGGGCGAGTCCGACTCGCACTTGGCCGCTTTTTTTTGTGGAAGTAGCCGACAAACCAGGTGAAGATCCACCTGATAGTAAATAGTACCCTGATAGTGATAGTAAATAGTAAATTACTATCGTCGCCCATGGACATGAGTGACAGCCCTAGTAGTGGGGATATCAGAAATGAATAATTTTTTTAGAGAGGGGGACACCTCCTTGAGTTTGGGATCGTTTGCTTGGTTTTGACAAGTTTCATACTAGTGTCAAGAGTCTCCTGAACGTACATAGCTAGCACCACAGGGTAGCACTGAAAAAAGTGTATAATTTTTTTTACACTATAGTTACTATTATTCATGTGCAAGTATAATTTAATACTAGAACCTCGGTATATGGACATGAATTTAAAGGTGCTCCCTCACCGGGAGCATTCACGTGTTATGTAACATTATATATTCGACTTTGAGCATTACATTACAATACTACCTCCCTGACTGACGAGCATTCGCGTGTAATGTAACAATATACGGGAAGTGGAGCGCATTGATGTTACAAGTTGTCTCAAGATATTACACATTGTATCATTACATTGTGCGCATTGTAATGCTCGGTTCTCCTCCTTCACTGATGTAATGCTCAAATCTGTAACGTTACATTACACGCGAATGCTCCCGGTGAGGGAGCACCTTAATACGTTGCCGTTCAATCAGAAAGCTGATATGCAGAAGATTGTATCGACAGGCGTGAGTAATGACTTGAGTATCGGTGCAGGACTACGTGCATAAAAACCGTACCTCTAGAACAGCTGTACTCAACGTGCGGCCCGACAGGCTTTTGTAGTTGGCCCCTCTGTGTTACTTTATCTATACTAATATTATAAAGAGGAAAGATTTGATTGTTTGTTTGCATAGAATAGGCTCCGAAACTACTGAACCGATTTGAAAAAATCTTTCACTGTTGGGAAGCTACACTATCCCCGGGTGACATAGGCTATATTATATTTTCAAAAAAAATTAGGGATTCTTAATAAAACTCCAATACCCAAAGCAACCAAAAACGAAGCAAAGCGAGGGCGGTTACTCGTTTTATAATAATCGCGAAAACCTGAGAAATCAATACCAATTTTTTTTCTTCTTTATTTTGCGGCCCGCAACAGCATGACTAACACGCGTTTGGGCCCCGTATAAGAAGGTAATTACCACTGCTTTAGAAAAATATTATAAAATAAAATAGACGAGGTATTTGTGCATTAATAATAAAGTTAACATTTATTTTTGAATTCCAGTGAATATTTATGTAGGAAAGCCAGAATTGCCTATGTTTTAAATTCATCTGTACATTTGCTAATGACACCACATTATTTTAATGCACATTGTAATTCTCACTTGAACTTGTTCTTGTGAGTATAAAAGGTAAATTAGGTAGCGCAAAAGTTATCACCCGATGTTCTTTGACTGTAATTTTTTTAATAAATGAAAATCTTTAGTTTTGCTATTGAATTGTGTTTATTTAATGTAATTTTTAGGGTTCCGTAGCCAAATGGCAAAAAACGGAACCCTTATAAATTCGTCATGTCTGTCTGTCTGTCTGTCCGTCCGTATGTCACAGCCACTTTTCTCCGAAACTATAAGAACTATACTGTTGAAACTTGGTCAGTAGATGTAAACCGTAATCCGCGTTAAGATTTTCACACAAAAATTGAAAAAAAACAATAAATTTTGGGGGTTCCCCATACATAGAACTGAAACTCAAAAAAATTTTTTTCATCAAACCCATACGTGTGGGGTATCTATGGATAGGTCTTCAAAAATGATATTGAGGTTTCTAATATGATTTTTTTCTAAATTGAATAGTTTGCACGAGAGACACTTCCAAAGTGGTAAAATGTGTGTCCCCCCCCCTGTAACTTCTAAAATAAGAAAATGATAAAACTAAAAAAAATATATGATGTACATTACCGTGCAAACTTCCAACGAAAATTGTTTTGAACGAGATCTAGTAAGTAGTTTTTTTTAATACGTCATAAATCGTAAACCGCAAGAAACATCGATCAAAGTTACAATGAAGTACAAGAACTTTTATATTATGTTACTTGCTGCTACGGAACCCTTCATGGGCGAGTCCGACTCGCACTTGGCCGCTTTTTTTTATTTTTATTTAGTACAAAAATGATATCAGCCAAGTGGCCACGGGCCTTATTTATGGCATTTTACATCACTCTTGCGAGAACTTCCGGAGATAGGTTACCGCATTGATGACGGATATTCTCTTTGAGAGCTTCAATAGTCAGAGGCTTGTTGACATAGACTCGTGACTTCAAGAAACCCCACCAAGAACCCACAATAAGTCTAGAACGGTTATATCGGGTGATCTTGCCGGCTAGTGCAAATCACTAAAACAAAAGATTGTTATGATTATTCCCCGTTCTTGAGGAGTATAGCGTGAATATGTAGACACGAATAATTATGTCTTATTGACGTGTATTTTGTAACTGGATTCTTCAGAAATCTCACAGCAGAACTAACATATACCGCCATTTGCAAAAAATTATAGCATTAGTCCAGTCTGATAGGGATGATGACTTTTGCATCACCCTATAGAAGCGCAATGGCAACTGATATTCTTCGTGGCAACGTAGTGACACATTCGTAAATTATTTAATTGCCCTTTCAAATTAATGTCTAAAACACTGCAACGATATGCTAAGAAGAATCCAAGACAATTTGGTATTTACTGACTATATTCGTATTACGTATTCAGACACAAGATATTCTCATAAACTAAACTGCGGCGAGCGCTTATATTGTGTTCCTGGCTGAACATTCCTTTCGTACCTATGACATCTGGTGCGTAAACCTGGAATCACTCAGTAATTTGTACTCATTCCTTTTATGGATACGTATGTGTGCCCAAATATAGTAATTTGTACTCATTCCTTTTATGGATACGTATGTGTGCCCAAATATAGTAATTTGTACTCATTCCTTTTATGGATACGTATGTGTGCCCAAATATTCAGGCGTTTAAGCGACAAGACTTTGATGTTGGAAATATTGTTTTGGAGGTTTGGTTAATAGGGGTTAATTGGGAAATTAATTTTACAAATAAATTGGCAAATTATTTATTACTAGTCTAGTGAACGCCCTTGCTTAGCTTCGGTAAGCCCACAGTCGATAAAAGTAGGGATGGTATTCTTTAAATTGTCGTGATTTTTTTATTTGTAAACCGATTCAAATAAAACAAACACTAAATGTTAAGCCAAACTCATTACAATACGTCAGTGAAAACCGAATCTTTTATTAAGCCGTTTCTGACATAGGTGGAACAAATGCATAGAAAAACAGACAAAAATTTAAGTTGTAATAAATTAATGTGATAATCATAATTGATTTTAATTTCATCACTAGTTATCAAAAAGTACACTTATCAAAATATATGTAAATGTTCTTTTAATATAAAATAATAGTTAAATATATTTAATTGTCTTCATTAACCTATGGACTTTTTTATGCAGAATAAGTTAGTGTTTGACCACAGAACCACCTGAGATGGTAAGCGGTAATGAAGTCGTGGATGGTAAATCACACTAACTTAGTAGAAGCCTATTCACTCTTGACTTGAAGACACCCACATTATAATCTGACGGGAACACCCACGCGGACAATTAATTCCAGTCCTTTGTGGTACGCATAATAAAAGACGAGGCAAAGTGCTTTTTTTCTCTTGTAATAGCAGCTGTCGGCAATCTGCAAAATTATAATTGAAATCATTTTAGTGAGTAGGCTAAACTAAAAACAGAAACTAAAATATAATATAATATTTTCTTTCAATCATGCATTTTATAGTGGGCAAACGTGACATTTTCAATTAACCCGGTTATAATATCCCAGCGATAGGTGTTTATGCATTGGCTGTATTTCTTGATTTTTAAGGTTTAAATAAATACAAATATTTACTTTTTAAATATATTTATTTCGATATACATTTATAAATCGACCAGTGTTCAAATAGCTCATGCATATTTCCCCAAATTTAGGGTAACCGATTTTCACATAAAGCTGGTATACAAATGAATAATTGTCGAGGTTTTGTGTTCCGAGCAAACCGCAAAAATATTATTATAAATAAATAATAAAATAATGAACAGATACCTGTGAAAAGATATTCCATCTTCTTTTCTTTGATTTTGCGAACTACTTTTAAATAGTTTAAAAATGCAAGACGGCATGATAACTGATAAAATTATTTAATAAATTTTGACAATTGCGATGTTCATGCAATTTGACGCTTTCTTTAGTAGTGACACGAGATTGTATTAGTTTTTTATTTTGTATTATTCTTGGTAGGCTTACGTCATATTCGAACGACGTTATCTGCCTTTCATTCCTTCATCTAAGGGTTGGTAATATTATCCGATTCATTTACTACTATTACAAAGTCGTATCTGAATTCCAGAAATAAATTCTAAACTTCAAATTCCAAATAGGGAATTAATAGCATTGACCCTTTACCTTCACAGTGCCAGTATGTTCATAAATGGTTCATAACCTCTGATAGAAGTTCAGCTATTGTCATAAAAGTATCTCGCGACTCTTGCATAAATTGGCTTTACAATGTCCCCGAAGTATTTTTTGTTTTCGTAAATTTTAATGAGAAAAAGCTCTTCAACGTCGAAAAGCATAGTACCTTTTAAATTAAACTGTTAAAACAACGGCGGGTAAGACCTGAAATATAGCTTGAATGTCTTGAATTGAAATAAGACTCCGGTCTTCGTTTGCCTCAACAGCAAATTTTTCAATCCCAAAAATGTTCACAATATTGGAACAATATCTTTTCCATGCGAGGAAACCTAAGCTGGGTCGCAATAATATTAATACACAAATTTCTTATCGAGTTCCTGTCTTTTCAATAGATACAATACATTTTGTATTTCAATTTCAAAATTTAACAATTTCCTGAAGTCTAAGTATTTCTCGGGCATTAAACATCACAAGGAAAGACGTTTTCATCTAACAAAAGAAGAAAGAAGAGTCAGATAGCCTTAATACCACGTCACGTGTCGATATCGCCTCAGTGTTTGAAATACGATTTGCCTGCGACTTGCCATCACATGACTCTGTATCATTTAGCAAAATTACTCATTTACTCATGTTTCAACGTTTCTGAAGTTCACAATAAATCGACATAGTTATACATAGAACTGACTGAGTGACGGCCTTTTGTCGGTGCACGTTCTCGCGATGAATGACAGGCGTAGCGCCGTGAAGTGTTTGTCTGCTCGCGTTACGATACTTTCGCTTTGTTTCGCCGAGTGTGTCAACGCAGCATAAAGTGGCAACGTGATAAATAGCACGAGGGTTAAGCAATCATGGAGGTGTTTATCGTTTTTGGAGGCGAACAAGTGTTTAGTGGTTTAGTTACAATGTTACACCCTTGTAATGTACGATAAACATTGTAATATTGCTCCAGTAAATAAGTACTACTTTTCTCATAATTTTGGAATGGCTTTTTTTACATCCCCTCTACACTGTGATATTTGATGAGAATTAAAAAAAACTGAAGTTTGCCACCAGCGAGGAAGTGGGGATTTTTGGAACAAATTGTAATAATGAGCTCTGACGATCCTTTTATGAGACTTTTATGAGAGATGGTGGTAGGCCACCAGCAGCCTAGAGGCTCGGCCCGCGAAGCCGCGAGGGTCCCGGTTTCTTGTCCCGGTCGGGCAAATATTTATGTGATGGATAAATATTAGTACTCGGTGTACAAGCGTTTATATTTTGTTTTAACTGACAGATTTTCTCTATATTTTGCTCGTAACCCGTCCTCGTTTCGCGTTGACATCAAGTTTTACTAATGTTTATGCTCCTACTGTAGTGTACTTGACAGAATAAATATTATTTTTTATCAGGCGCTTCAATACATTTTTCATTTTTATCTGAAAAACAAACATTTTTAAATTATTTTAATTACTCATTGAATGAGCGCATTTATGTACTACGTACCTACTACGTAGAGGAAATACCTTCATAAATAGACGATAAACAAGCAGCACACATTTAAATCTTGAATTTATTAAATATCAATTTGTGGGTCGCGTAAAATTAGTGATTATTTAATGTAATCAGTAGTCAAGGTTATCGTTATCATAGATAAATAATATTTAAAAATTACTGCTGTGCCTGTACCTATACATTATGTTATGATTAACTTAATTAGGATTATATTGATTGATAAGAGTACTAAAATAATCAAAAATATACCTACTTACCTAACGATATTTTGGTTGCAGTTTTTAAAACTAGGGTTGCCAGCCGTATTATAATTTACCTTACCTTCCAATGTCAAAACTACCACCTAACATTAAACTTCTTTTTAACCGACTTCATTATGTAATAACAGATCTAATAATATTTTTCTGAAATAACTGTGATTTTTGCCTTATTTGATTTTCTATTTTCTATTCATCTTTTATATTTATTTTATATTTTTAATCAGGTACATGCCAGATCATCGACATGTTTTAAAAATAATTAAGTATGTTTTAAATCCCATCCAAATCCCATTTGTTATAGTTGACCCAATGTCTCTAGATTCACTGGTTTGTTGAGCGACCACTTAGATAAAGTTAACTTATTTGCCAATCTATACATCGATACAAATAAATAAAATTGGAGTGTCTGTTTGTAATATTAAAATAACCGCTTTTTACTAAGTGCATTTGGATGTATGTAATACACGCTACATAATAATATACCAAAACAACATTTTTTTACAATTTTTGTCTGTCTGTCTGTTTGTTCCCGCTAATCTCTGAAATGAATGGACCGATTTTGACGGGACTTTCACTGGCAGATAGCTGATGTAACAAGGAGTAACTTAGGCTACTTTATTTTAGAAAAAAAAATAGGCGTTACGAAGTTCGTTGGGTCAACTAGTCTTAACATAAAAACAAGCCAAAATATTAAATAAAGGCTTATATGGAACATTTTAGGCTCATTTATCATATGCAAGGTCATATTATATTCAGGCGGCGCCGCGGCGTGCTCTGTAAAAGCTACTTGAGATGGCCTCTTCAGTAATTTGTAGAGATCGCGTCTGTTCCGAACCGGATCCATTGTACTGGACTGGAAGCTATTTCACGTAGTTATGTTGGTATTATGACGCAAATTTTTGAGGAACTAAAGGCAACTTACGGCTCCAATTTATAGCAGACTTAAATATGCTATAAATTGGATTAAAAATTTCAAGTCAGCCATTTAATAGACATATAAGTAAACATGATTCATGTCATTCATTAGCCCAGCTGCTTTAAAATAATATAATATATTTTGTTTAATTTAAACTTACAAATATTCTATTAGATTTTTCTAGGGCACGTTTTGACATCATGTAAGAATAATTAAAAACGAGAAGAAATAAAAATATGTTGTGATTATAAGTGTATTTACTTTTGCCCAATTTCTTTTAAATAACTTTTACTGGAAAGCATTGCCGATCGATGGAAAAGAATAATAAAAGACCAAAACAAGTAGGTAAGTAAACCTGATTATGTACTTAATAGTATTTGAACTTTAAACTTCAGGCACCCTAACAGGATATCTGCCGGGGATGTAATCGGGGTTGTTGGGGTTATACTCCCATATCAGGTACTCCGGTTCTCCGAGATAAAGCGGCGGTATCTCATCACTCGCCTCCGTTTCCACTCCGATCAGATTCTTGTTTCGTTCGAGCAACTCATCGACTTTAGCTTGAGTTTCTGCTGATATATCTGCAATAGAATACCTTTCGAGGAATCGTGCAAACATTTAAATAATAAGAGTTTTATTTGTTGAGTTGCGTGTAGAAAATAAAATGTGGAACTTGGCACTTATTTTATCTGTCGTTTAAGTTTTCAAATAGGTACAAGACTAAAAGTAACGTTATTCGTTTATACCGGCTAAGATATAATTAGGAATAAAGGAAAAGGGTTAAATAAAGGAAAAACAGTGTTAATTTTTATGTCCTTGAACTGAGTAAATTTTATCTAGGAGATAATAGTTTAACCTCAAATGTAAATGCAGCAATTTTATCTAATACATAATGCGGGTCTCTGCGCTTTGTTTTCGGCCGGTCAACCATTAGTAAAGCCTGTGTTGTTATGATGTTCATGCGTGACGATGACCACGAATACTATTACTATTATTATTTCTCCATGGATTCTGCCTGGATAGCGACCAGCGAATCGCTTATCGTGCTCCAGCTGGGGGCTTGAGAGCCGGTTCTTTATTTTTCTTCTCTCTTTCTTGGCCGGCAACGAATCAGATAGCTACTTACCAACAGGTAGATCGTCAGATCATTAGCCGGCTATTTCCTAGAAAACCCATACCTCTTTTGTCTGTCGGCTATTTGAATTAATACACTTACGGGTCCTTCGCAAATCAATTCTCAAAACTTTTTTATTCTGTTCAAGTGCTCTTATGAGAGTTTTCTCAGCGTCTCCTGATAAATTATTGGCTGCCATATCCAATCTTGTTAACCCACGATTCAAGCTTAGCAGGCCGGCCATCTGAATATTACGTAATAATGTGATTTTTATTCTACATCCAATTGATTGAAATAGTGTTTTATTGATAATAACCAAGGTGTTAGTCAGAATATCAGTTCTCAGAATAAAAATTGTGATAAACATTTATCCCCAATAATGACGAACACAAATAACAAGAATTATTAATATCAGTGATAAAGATATTAATGTACATAAAATAATCGATGATTGTAATATCCTTATTGTTATCAGTACAAATATAGATTTCGCCACGCGTAGCCAAATATCGCGGGTGGGCGCAATTCAACGAATTTCATATCTGGAAACTTCAATATAATAATGATAATATGCAGTATTCAAATATATGCAATATCCATTTAACTCAATCAGGAATAATAATTATTTAAAGCATTAAATACATTTTTACTGTTTAAGAGAATAAGAGACAAAACTAAGACATTTATATTATGAATTGTCTACATCTAAGTAGAATATGGGAAGAACAAGCACTTTGTATGTAAATTTACGTATTGTACAATTATATATCGAGACATGTAGATAAATATATTTGGGTTGCGATGGGAATAATCAGCACCTATCTAACAAATGGCGCAGCGTAATAAGTCTTTGTACTCGGTCATTACAATACATGATAAGATAATTTGGCTACACCATTTTTATTGCACTAAAATATTATTGTTGATAAAAGTGATTAT
Organism: Thymelicus acteon; assembly: GCA_951805285.1. Classification (NCBI taxonomy): domain Eukaryota; kingdom Metazoa; phylum Arthropoda; class Insecta; order Lepidoptera; family Hesperiidae; genus Thymelicus; species Thymelicus acteon. The sequence continues at coordinate 7,677,000 of OX638213.1, read as the reverse complement.
AATAATTACCTTTTCGGCAGACGCCCCGTAAAACCCACAAGAATTGACTATCAAAGTTTGAGGCTTTTCCTTGCATCGAACAAATGCCGCAGCAAATGTTGTTGCACACTCCAAAGACATTGGATTTAGACTAAAATCTAAAATAAAAAATAAACGCCTTCACACTCATACCCCCGCAGTAGGTTTTTACTTGTGTCGCGGGTGGCATGGACGACACATATAACACATCACAATAACACCCATGACCCGAGTACAAATGTTTATCTGTCACATAAATATCTGCCCCGGCCGGAAATCGAACCCGGGACCCTTCGCTTCGCAGGCAGGTTTGCTACCAACTAGGCTACAGGGTCAACAAATCTAATAAAGAAACATTATTAAAAATAAAATTGATATTTCAAACGAAAGAAAAAACGATAATTCTCATACCTAACAGCTCAATAGGCGCAGCTGGATTCATTTGCAAAGCGTAAGCGATACCTTGTACGCCAACTTCCTTGAACCTATTGTTAGCAATTCTAACCCTTTTAACGTTTTTGTGCAAATAAATAAATCCTCCCAAGGCTTTCATGCCATAATCTCCAATTTTACAATGATTAAAATCCAATTCTTCGATGCATTCCTTCTTGATAAGGTTTTGTAGGATTATTTTTACCTTCGAGCAGTCCAGATTACTACGGTTGATACGAAATACTCTCAGGTGATTTAAGTATTCTAAGCCTTTGCATAAGGACTCACAGTCTCCTATTGAGAATTCAAAATATCTCGTTAAATAACCATCTTGTACATTATTGACTCCGAAAACTAAGGATATTTCTTCAAGATTATATAATTTAGCTAATACTGGCTCAAGTGGTATGTGGTCATAGAGTTTCGGTACGCTGTACTCGCAAGTATCTTCTACGGCATTTTCAGATGGAACAGACGGTGTCGGCTGTCGTATTATTTGCAGTTGATTTAGATTCAGCTCGTAGATATAAGGACTCACCTAAAATAGGATATTAGATAATTCCTACAAATTATATGAAAATTTAAATTAAAAAAAAATCATCTTGTACCAAAGAAGCTAATTCAACTGCATCCTCTTCTATAAAAATATCAGGCTTAATGTATTCAAGGTAATCTTGTAAACATGCGGATAAAAACTTCCCTTTCCAAAATGTTACACCCAATTCCTTTCGCGACGGAAACTTTGTAGCAAAAGATCTCTTCCAATATTGTTCATCCTGCAAATTATATTCATAAAATGTATCATGCTCCGGAGGAACGAATATTAATTTAAAAGTTAAATCTACGATGTTATAAATATTGAAGGGAACCTTTATGAATCGAACGCTGTACTTAAGCGGAATATCGGCAGGATACAAATCCATTAGCATATCGACATCTTTCTGTAAAATCTTGCGAAGAGGGTTTATTCTATGAAAAACCCTAGAGAGAGCGAGCGCCGCGTAATACGTTAAGGGTGCAGGTGTTGGCAGATTATCGTCCCATTCGAAATCCTCGGCCAATATTTTGCGGGATGCTTCCCCGGCCGATGCTTTCATGAAATTTGAAAGAGCATAAGCGTCTCGGGTGTTTAGCGATACTACATAAGGAATTTTCATTTTTGAATACGGAGAAACTTATTTTCTTCAGTAAATAAATAGAAATCTGAATGTTGCAATTCAAACGCTTGTCCAAGTGACATTGACACTTTTTAATTTTTATAACTACTTTTAACTGATTACATACTTTGTGCTACATTTTAGCCACTGACCCCATTTCAGTTATTATGTTAGTGTTTATGTTTTTGGTGTTTACAGCTTACAAACTCAGTTCAGGTGCTTTAAACTGAATAGAGAGTTTAACCCACGCAAATGTGTCAACCCGTCATATCACAATAAAATCCATTATATGTACTCGTATAAGAATCATAAGATATTATATCTTTCAACGTATGGTTGGCACAGGTAAAATGTATATCAACACACCAAGAAATTAATTATTCGTATAAACAGCTGAATCTTGTGAATGTGGTTGCTACTTTAACGTCATTCGAGTGCGCTATATTTAGCAATATCAAATCAATATTACCGACACCACCAGATGCCGGTAGCGAAACGTGGTGAGTTGGTGACTTTGTATTCAACAAAGTTCCATAGTAAAATACAATTTCGTGCGTTTCCGTGTACGATCGGGCGCTTTCGTATCAAAACAACTCTTGCTGCCTCGTTCCAGCGGGCGTGCGTGATTGTTTAGCTTAGGAGTGTCATACCATAATATTATTATATTATCAGTCGGCGTGCGTGAGAGTGTAATCGGTTCCATCAAAACTTCTTAAATCGTTTTGACAATTAAATTTGTATTACTATCTGCTAACAACTATGGATACCTCTAATAAACGTGCGTCTAAAAATGAGAATCGGTCGAATAATACTAACTTCAATCCGTGGAATTTGCTATTTAACACTCGCAACAGAACCGAGAGTGAGAGCAGCGTGAATAGCTCTCAAAACTATCAATCAGGTATGTTTTATTTACATTTGAATATAACTTTAAATCCATATTTTTAAATTGGTATGAATATTTTTAAAAGTTTAATTTATAAAGTATTTCTCAAACGTCGCTTAGCTACTAGGATCTCATTAACAGCGCCATCTATATTAGATAATCATAATGTGACATTTAAAACTAGTTTTCACTGGTAGTTAGAGCCGTAGACAAAATTTAACCTTTTATAGCAAGAGATTGTAGTTGCCCTATGCTACCGGTATAACTTGTTTATTTATTTCTAGACTGTAAACCACATCAACACTCCTCTGTATGCTTAAGATAGTCATAATTATTATACTTATTTGTTTCTTATACCTATTTACTATATATTTTTTAATAATGGAAGAAATTGTAAGAAAATCGTCTTTTTTAAATGCATCTAATGAAATGAAACTTTCTCTTTCCAAAAAACTGATTTCTAATAAAGTTACGGATTGTTTGGATTGAAAATAACTTGACATGTACGTAAATAATTCTTCAAATTCCAAGGCCAAGCCACCTAAATTGAGGAAGTACTGAATCGTAAACTCTGCGTCATAAGCATAGGCATAAAGCTGGTAAAACGGATATTATTGAGGATAAATCTTGTTCTCAGGATATCTTCAGTCAAACAACAAACGAATGATATAATCTGGAACATTTAAACACAATATACTGAATTATGTACCTAATAATGTCACGTTTAATTTAACTATTGGCTGGTAAAATATTTCGCGCTTAGTTTAGATCACCGCGAGAATTTCAAAAGAAATAATGTTTTGGCAACAAAAGTAATAATTACAATTATTTTAATCAAATATATTAAAGAAGTAGTTAAGCAAAAATGATTAAAAGTCTTATATAACTCTAAAACCCATTAACATAATTAATGACAAGATTTTAAACTTAACTCATCGTGGACTGAACACATTTTACTATAATACGAGTACTCAAAATATTTATATTCCGATATTTCGACCCAGTTGCATGAATCGTGGTCACGGATGAACTGCGATGGCGCGTAGACACTTTTGACAGGATGACAAGCGAGACAAAAGTGTCTACGCGCCACTGCAGTTCATCCGTGACCACGATCACAACTGGGTCAAAATATCGGAATACGAAATAAATATCGTGAGTACTCGTATTATAGTAAAATAATTAATGACGTCCATAAAGAGTAAATGAAGTCTTTTCATATTTCTTTATATTTATTGACTCTCCTTATAGTACTTACTCGGAAAACCTTTCACAATTTTTTATATAATAGAATCCTAAATTATTGTTTACAATAACCCATAGCTGTTCCACATCTGGGTGCAGTTCTCAGTCTTCAAACGTGCATATCCACATAGATCTGGCTAACTGGGCAGCCATTGCAAAAAAGAATCGAAAATGGCGGAGATCTAGTGAACGCAATAAATGTGTTCGTTCATGATAACCTATACAGTGTTTATATAACTTAAACAATCAGTGTTCTCATCTTAAAGTGAAATAATAGTAATATAACGAAGATTTTAGCTCCATTAAGTATGAACATGTACCTATATTTGAAACAGTTACAGAAATATCACATTATACACAATATCTTCTTTTTTAGAAGTCTTACGCCCCAACTCAGAGTCACTAACGGTTACTTAAAGCGCTCCTTAGTAAAGAATCACCATATAAATTCTGTACTAAGGAGCGATTTAAGTAACCGTTAGTGACTCGGAGTTGGGGCGTTAAAGTCTACAAAAACTTTACGTTAAGTTAACAAACCAGATAACAATATTAGTGTAGTATTCATATAATAATATTGACTATAAGAGGAGTTTCCTGTCGTTATTATAACAATTTAAAAACATAACATCACTATCTTTCTTAATAATATTAGTATAATATAACAACTAACAGAACAGAATTGGGCGAAATCGATAGTAAATAGAGCACTACATACTTAAGAGATAACCTTCCGTCAAGTTCGTATTAATATGTTTACATAATATTATGTGTGACTGAAACGTACATGAAAAGGAAAACCACGGAAATCAAAGATGTTTCTTTTTTATATATCTATTTTGATATATCTACATATTATACCTTTAATTAACTACAGTCATTAGATAACTTGACAAATCATAATAAGTTTCTTTGTGCCTAAGCAAAATATGAAGATTAATTAACATAATTTTTTATACTTATCTACAAATTTTTCGGCAACTGTGTTAAAAAGTAAAGAGTAATTAAATTCCTTAAATATCTATTTTTGTCGGTCTACTCTATGTTATTAATTATTGTGTTAATTTTTATAATTTTTCTAGCTACCTACTGTAACTAACTAGTTCGGACCGTTTCAGGTGCACAGTTTGGAACGCTTCAGAGACAACAGAGCAAAAATAATGAGGAATATTTATGGATGATGTAAGTTCCCAAAACAGATTTGATTTTAAAGTTGGTGTTCGCGTTATTGCTTTTATATTGTTAAATTGACTTCGGCCTAGTCAATAAAAAGTTTTAATAGTCCATCAGGAGATCTGACGCACATCCAGAGGCTGCGAATTTTTACGAAATATCAATGTAGGTAACTCATTTGTAAGGAACTCGGAGCAACTTTCATGCTACCTTTCAAATTTTTCCTTGGAAAGACGCATATGTAGATACAGTTTGTCAATTGACTATAAAAATAATTATACATATAATTGTAAATTCACGATAATATACTTACAAATGTCAAAAATAAAGAAGATTTTGTATCTTCATAAAAGTATGATAACCTAAACGTAAATTCTGAAGTCTGTTTAAGGAAGGCTTCATTAAAAATTTTTCAAAATCTTACAATTTTACACAAAGTGTAACTGAAACTCCCCATTCAACTCCCTCTAAACTTGAACAACATACACAAGGCATTCAGTAGTGGACGTTGGACCGGTCATACCGGTATGAGTTCATATTTGTGTACCCTTGACCCACAATCAACAAGTTTTATAACAAGTTTGTCAAATTGACTTTAATTAAACAATTAGTATCTCTGTCTGTCTTTGGCGATATATACGATGAAATTACTGAAAGATTTAGATATAAAACTATTGTACTGGAAGTTCTGAAAACCTACCGAGTACCGCCCCATATTTGATCATCATGATTCATGACCATGACCAATCACATCCACAAAGTTATAAACGCCAAGTGAAGAATTTGACACAAGTGGAATGCATCCGTAAAATATATTTTAATGCGAAATCTTCCAGAGACTGAAGTTAAAATATTCGAGCCAATATACTATTATGTTGCTGATACGTAAATATCGTCGGTCTCTTGAATTCAGTCCCCTAGCGAGCTGTGGAAAGGCGAACAAAGGCGACCCTTATATCTCGTAAGGTAAGCCGAATGATTGGCAGCTGACTAAGTGGCAATTGGTCCATATCGTTGGAAAATCCAAAAACTGATGAATAAGGGAATTGGCGAAATTCGTCACCTCCAAAACCAGACAAATCGATCAATCGACAAGGTTGGACAGCTGATAACCCGAGCAAATAGATATAGATTCAGGCGGATTATTTCTAATCGGAATGGTGGTCAATTATGTATGATCTATGTTTAGAAATTAATTTTATACAGGCTGAAAGATTGGCCGAAGGTGTGTATTGTACACGTGGATTCTTGATAAAAGAAATATTTTATAATCCTTCAAGATAATTGAGTCGTATACACAGGGCAGGTCAACGCTTAGCCACAATGATTACAAATAGTATTGTGTGATAATCTTATCATTGTTATTTATGTCATTTACAATTCGTAGGTATTCATGTATTTACTGAAAACCGTGCATTCGTCGAACTGCGTCATTCTGAAAGCAATTGAAACATTACATGAGGATTTCGTGGTTTTTGGCAATACAAAAAATCTCATTGTAAGACGAAAAATGACTTCACCGTAATGTTTCGCCAATCAATTGCAATACAGTGTTCGCCACGAATTATGTAACGTTCTGCTACTAGATCAAATTTGATTTCTGTTACTCTCATTAACCCTACAACAAAGATCTGTATTCTAGTAACGAAACTTGTTTTACGTTCGTCATCATTCCACTTAGAACGTATCATTATAAACGAGATATTTACCTGTTAGTATATTCCGGTAACACAACAATAGTCATATATAGGGATCATCCTTATAGACCCCTTTACCTTGTAAATATTTTTATATGCCAAATAGGTACAAGGAATGAATTTAAAACGCAGATTGCAAAAGCCGAGCTTATTAGCAATTATGGTAGACCTAGAAGGTCAACCACTAGTGACGGAGAGCATCGGCTAAGCGCTGTTTCATGTGCGAAGCGACACCGCTGTATGTAGAAACGAGAGGACCAAGTAAGACTGGGTGGCCCTCGGCTCTGTGTTGAAACCTTTGGTTGCGTGCGCGCCACCGTACCGCTTGCAAGACAGCTCAAAGTAAGACCACTTCAGTACTCGTGTTGTGCCCGGTTGAAAGTGACAGTGATATTTGTGATGAAGCACGTGCTGAAGCTGAACTGACCCAGGATAAGAGGAATACGTACGAGCATGCTTCGGTTAGATATATTGTTTACGATACTCATTTCAGAACAATGTTTAATGAAACATTAGTGCTGCGTAAACTAAGGATTGTGGAGTGTTTGTGGTTTGTTTACAGATTCAACAGTTTAAGTAAACCAGTATTGATAATAACGTGGTTTATCTAAAACCAACGTGTTATACGAGTCGTAGATACTTTTTTCTTTTAAGTGAACTTGTAAGTTTACATTTTTATATTTGTAAATATAAAAATAATATCACACAAAGAGAAAATAGAGTTATATTAAACAAAACAAAAGAAGTTTACTTGATTCTAAGCGATAGTTGGTAAATTGAAACCACAGACATAGATAGTATTGAAACAAACGATTTGTTTAATAATACTGACTATCTTGTTAATTGTTATGTCAAGTTAAAATTAATTAGCAATAGCCACTCCAGTGATAAACAACATTGAGTAAAATGTTAAGTCACAAAACTTTAACAAATAACGTAGTTACACATAAGGTGATAATACTTAGGTAGTATATTTTACGTCGCCTACATGAAGTCTATACAATCAAGGTTGAAACCAAGTAAGGCAATAACTTTTACATCTTTAGCTTACTGTTTATTATTGAATTTAGAATTGGAGTATTTCATATACTACAATAAAGATAGGAACTATGCTTAATTAACATTTCAAATAGTTTGATAGTGCTAAATAATTCATACTGCCTTATTATTTATAATTGCTTCTAATACACAATATTGCAATTCAAGAATTCCAGTTATTTTGCCTGGAATAATACATTATTAATATGTAACTTAGTTAGCTTCAGAACTTCGATGTATGACAGAGAAACTGTTCACAGTTCGCGGAACTGGAAATTTCATTCGGTCTTGATATTTGTATACTGTGTTTACATTGTATAGATGACAATACAATTTCAAAATCAGTATTGAGATAATAATGTTAACAATAGTAATTATTTAGAACAAGTGTATTCTTTTAGATATTTATTTCATTCTTTTTTTTCTTTCTTTCTTGGCCGGCAACGCATTAGTGATGCCTTTGGTGGTGCTGATGTTCATGGGCGACGATAGCCACTTACCATCAGGTGGATCGTCAGCTCATTTGCCGGCTATTTCCATAAATAATAATTCTTCACGGTTCACCACAACATGTTTTGTGGTTTCAGTGTGAGCAATTATTTTTGGAACTATTTTAGACTATTACACCATCATTCATTGTTTGTAGGTAGGTATGTAATCAACATCTAGATAATGCTAAACTGAAAATCGGTTTACGCCTATGAAGAGAATTAGTCTTCTAAACCAAAATTCCCAAAGTCTTATTTATTTTTAGTCAACATCAAATACAGTTTTGATTGGTACTCGATCTTCCATTGATGCGGAATTATAATGATTAGATACTTAAAAATATTTAAAATTGTTTAGGTTAAACTTGAATTTAATTTTAAAGGTTATCGTAAGGCCATGTTTGATGTTCTTGGGGTATAATGGTTACGTAAAAACGTCCATGGTCGTAGATAAATGTTACAAAATTACTGGTTACATCCAGTATATCAACATCTAGTCGCTACGAGTATTCGTGAGGGGTTATATTAAGTACTATAATATAAAAAAGCGGCCAAGTGCGAGTCGGACTCGCCCATGAAGGGTTCCGTAGCAGCAAGTAACATAATATAAAAGTTCTTGTACTTCATTGTAACTTTGATCAATTTTTTTTTGCGGTTTACGATTTATGGCGTATTAAAAAAAACTACTTACTAGATCTCGTTCAAATCAATTTTCGTTGGAAGTTTGCACGGTAATGTACATCATGTATTTTTTTTAGTTTTATCATTCTCTTATTTTAGAAGTTACAGGGGGGGGGACACACATTTTACCACTTTGGAAGTGTCTCTGCCGCAAACTATTTAATTTAGAAAAAAATGATATTAGAAACCTCAATATCATTTTTGAAGACCTATCCATAGATACCCCACACGTATGGGTTTGATGAAAAAAAAATTTGAGTTTCAGTTCTATGTATGGGGAACCCCGAGAAAAGTGGCTGTGACATACGGACGGACAGACAGACAGACAGACAGACAGACAGACAGACAGACAGACAGACATGACGAATTTATAAGGGTTCCGTTTTTTGCCATTTGGCTACGGAACCCTAAAATGCAAATAAAAAATGGTAAGTATAAAATTATTTCTTTCTCCTCTGTTTTTCCTATCCAGCAACGCACCGGTGATTCAATACCTTTGGTGTTATTGAAGTGCACCCATGGACTTACTTACCACATATCATGTACCTTGTTGTTTGTCGGCTTTTCACATAAAAAAATCTTTTTTAGATAATTTTTGATAGAGGCGGCCGGTTATTCCCTGCTAATCAGCCCGACTTTCTCTTAAGGCTTTATTTGGGAAAATCAAATTGTTATGTTTGAGAACAGTAATTATTGTATTAAAGTTACAAAGTCTTTGAGGCGATGGCGGTGACAGTGATCGACACTTGGAGAACTTCGTGACACCGACTCCATGTTTAGGACTTTCGCTTCTATAACTCAGTTTTAACTGTAGTTCAATACTTGAAAATAAAAACGTACTATATTTAGATAAGAGTTGTTATTAGCACCTAAATTCTATATTCAATTAGAATATGATTTACTTTGTATATGCTACCCATTGTATATTCAAAGAAAAAATAATTAATTGTTTTTTAATAGAAAGAACCTAATAGAAAGCTAATAGATAGGAAGAAAGGAGCTAATTTAAAAAAAAAGGTAATAGGCCAACTGTGGACAAAGGCCACCATGATAATACATCAGTGAATAACAAAGGCATAACTGATTTATGGTTGATCTTTTCATTACAATTGATTTGCAGGAAAAGAACTAATTACTAAATATGTGAGCCATTACATTAAAAAAATTTTTTCATAAGCACACAGCATTTTTAACGTATCGTCGAATGCCTAATTATAAATAAACCACATTAAATATTTAATTCATTTCTAAGCAAATACGCATGTAATATTAATCAATTTAATTTATTTAACTTGTAAGTTTATTTAACTTGTAACTTGTAAGTACCGCATAGTTTATGATAGCGTTGTAATTTAATGAACAGCTTAATGTTAAGCGGTGGGTTGAGCAAATATTTATCAGAACTCGTTTGATTTTCAGGATAGGGTGCTTGCCTACTAAATTAAATGGAGCACGTGATAGATTAATATGATAATGGTGTATTTAATTTAATTTTACATAATTTCAAAAGTATTTCCTTTGTCGAGAATCGATGAATAATGAGATTTTTGTAATCTATATTAGTAATTAAGGGATGTTTTAGTATTATCGTGGAGGTAGGTAAATAATAGTCATATTTCATATTCATATCAATCGTTTATAATATTTGATAACAAATTATAACTGGTAATAGCACAATATAACCTTATTTTACCAGCATGGCCATATTGAATTGAGACACTTAGATTATTGCGTAAACTGACAGAGTCACAATATAAGTCTATAGCATTACGACAGTAAAATATTGTATTACTAATGAAGTACTTAACTTGTGCTTAGGGCATGCAATTATCCGTTCATTTTAGTATCCGGATAATTCGAATAGTTCCTGAATATTATCCGGATAATATCCGGATATCCGGATAATATTTGGAAGGCTAAATTCAAGTAATTTATGAATTAAATCAATATTTTTAATACAAATACTTATTCAGAATTAAGTTCTAAACTTCGGTAGATGTATCAGCGCGCTGCTAAGCTTCATAAGTTTCACCCTACTATCGCATTTGGTCATGAACTCATGAGCAGTGTTCTTAGGGTACTTCATACTTTTCCACCACATCGAGCTGGTACTGGCTTTGTCTAAAACCTAACTCATACCAATATTTCTGATGTTGTTGTTAGCATCACTGTTTTTTTTTCGGCCGACGAAAAAGCAGACGGGTCACCTGATGGTAAATGGTCATCGTCGCCTATGGACATGAGCAATACCAGAGGAATCGCCAATGTTTCCGGGCCCTGAAGGAGAACTCTTTTTACACCTTTTTGAAGAACCCCATGTTATAGCGCTCCGGAAAGAAGGAAGCTCATTCGACAGTTTGCATGTCCGTGGCAAAAAAGATCGTGAAAATCGGACCATAGAGGTTCTCCACGAGTCCAATCGGTGTGGATGAAACTCACCGAGCACTCACCGTTGTAAAGTCGCCATTTCTTCTGAAACTCGGGTGTTCTAACCTGTGAGTGACTCGTGGATCGTTGACAATTCGGATCACGCGTTTCTGTACAGCGTCAAATGTATTAAGCTAGTATTGTGGCTACCTTGCCCAGAGGTGGGAACACATTTGAGGCCTGATCTGAGCTTTGTAAAGCATGAGTAGGTGCCTTGCAGTAAAGTACTGCTTAGCTCAGTTCAGGACACAAAGTTTCTTGGAGATCAGCTTGGCCTTGCCTTCTGAATGACCTAAAACTTTTACTCACGGTGAGCGCGGTATCTTGGAATTGAGGCGTTATAACAAGGTTTTCTTAGCGTTAAGCGCGCAAACTTGTGTCTTCACAGTCCCTTGGGGAACGCCGACTTTTTTATAGGTTTCATATCCGAGCAACAACTGTTTACTATGATCTTGATGTGTTGCTCAGAAAACTAGCTACCTAACTGCATATTAACTTCTCAAAGAGACCATAAGATGGTAACTTCGTGAGAAGGCCCCAGTGCCAGACCCGGTTAGCGATATCTAGGTTGACTGTCAGAGCTTCCCCGTTGCGATCAAGAGCCAGCTGAACGACCGTGGCGAAAAACCGTATTGTCAATCATTGATCAGCTGATATCTTCCAGATATCTTAAGAGCTGTGTGTTCTATACTAGTATTCTGATGCAGGGAAGATATCGCTATAAGCCTATAGTTAGCCGGATCACTAAGATCGCATTTTTTGGCCCTCTGGTCCACTCGACTTCTTGGTAAACTGTATACTGTCACCGAAGGCAAATCAAGAAGGAATCCTTGTTCCGGGAACACAACTATGCGCGGATGTGTCCTTTAAAAGCCCAGTTGTCAATAATGTTGACAAATAGAACAATTTTTGACTTCGTACTCTGTCACTCATTTTTTCAATATCTATGGGGAGTATACCATTCCAAAAACCTTTTTCGTAGCCTATCATAGATCATTAACCTGAGTCACAGATGACACCAATGTTTTTGCATCAAAGGAGACGGAGCTTGCTCACCTTTTCCGCAGAGCAGAGTGAGAGAGTGAACATATCGGACTCATTCTCAACAAAAGGAAAACCAAAATAATGCTTATCGACAGAACTGATCAAATCTCTAGGACTAGAGAACTCTCGTAGGTTGAATTGGTCAACGAGTTTGTGGTACACAGAAGCGGTACTTATCAAGAAGGATGTGGGAAGTAAATCGAGTTAAACGCAAGAAACATGGTTGAAAATGCTATAAGCAAATTAATGAAATATGGCAAGATCTAAAGATCTCTAATGTTACCAAGACCAGTTCAAGACATTAGTTTTGAGATGTTATGTTCGATTAGGAAGCGTTGCATACCACGGTCTGTCATGATTGCCAATATTGGCTCAAAGCGGCAACGTAGCTTCAATACTAGACTTATGAAGATGTTATCAGGAAATCCTTGTGTGTTTTGGTGACATTTACTGCCAACAATCACTAGTTTCTCCGTTGCAACGGTTGAGAAGGTTGGTCACCAGGAAAAGTGAAGGGAGCTGATAAAAGCAGTGAAGGAACTTCATCAAGGGTACGACCCTCAGTAATAAAGAATGCGACACAGAAGTATCGATTTCAATTGTAAAGCGATAGTAGCTTTGCCTTTTATTTCTCCCTCCAGCAATTTCCAACACTGCTCGATTTCTGTAGTCAATTGCTTATACAACTGCTTGACTTCTGGGCTCAGTTTTTGAGCTGTGCTTTATAGTAAGCTAGGAGTAAGGCATGTATATTCCCTAGAACCAGGTTTCTTCTCGAAGGAACACCGTGAGCGTGCTCAACCACCCAGACGTTGCCTTTATTATACATATTATGTATTGATTACGTTGTCTTTCCTGTGTTACTATTATTGAAATTGCAAACATGATTAGGATATGACTTGGACACTTGCATTTATTGTGAAGAAATATCCGGTTGCCATTTCTTCTTTGGAATTAAGTTGTATTTATGCGAATATAGTATCCATATTACATTAATACAGTTTAAAATATTATATCTCGGTGCTTTTAATATATTTCAATTGAAAAAACGTATAAAATAATAAAATTAATTACTATTCGAATTATCCGGATTATCCGGATAGTAAAAAGCCCAATATCCGGATATTAAATTCGGCGGATATCCGGATAATTCGAATATCCGAATATCCGGATAGTAAGCCCTACTTGTGCTGGAGTAATTCCTTGTTCCATAGCCGTCACTCACTTAATTAATCACCACATAACTTTTACACAATTTTAATAATAATAACTCCATTATAACAGCATAATAACACAATACCGTAACGATAAATTAGATAACCTCTTATTTGGTTCCGTACTGGCACTGAACTGAAACTGGACCACACGATACAGTTACTTTTATACCGCCTAACCTTACAACGAGTCACATCATCGATTAGTCGTTGATTATCTCTTTATGCAATTTACAATAATTGGAACTAGATAATTTATCGTACCTGATAAATATGATTTTACGTTAATTTACAACAGTTTTTAATTATTCCGAAATGACGTCTATTAAAATTTCAATCGATAATAAACAATTCAATATCCTGTTAAGATTATTCATCTAATAAATTCGTTGCAATAAATAAGTAAATGTGTAGGTTATTTTAAACAATTCTTGTGATATTATTATAGAATTATGCTTTGTAATTCACTATATTTCAACAAAGTATAAACAATTCCACTTCCTGTCAGAATAATTGCAACACATTGCTACATTAATTGAATCAGACATCTTATTCTTGTAAAAATCTTTATTTAATAAGTATATTTATCGTATGTATTTACACTATATCTAACACGGCCAGACTGACAAGTACTTCGCTCTCGAAGTACTATAGGTGTACCAGATACTCACGGCATAAATGACAGAAGAAAAAGTGTTTTTTTTTTTTACATGGTAAAATTTTTCAAACTGATAAATTCATCTTGTAAATAAATCTGCAACTTCAACATCAACAGAAGAAGTTTTCTTACCAATTACAAATAGCAAGTATGGTCGCCAATTAAAAGTCGCCATTAAAAGTAATTACGTCAAGCGTGGTCAATTTGATGTTACCTGAAATTAATAATTATGAAGTTAATAGTAAAATAACATTCTTTCATAATTTTATCATATTTACCGAGTGTCACTTTCCATTATTTTAGCTTCCCCATTTTGCCACCAGATTTCAGCAGACCCATAAGTACAATTTTTTTTTTTTTTGTTATTTTTACATACACCAAATATTTATATTCCGCTCAGCCATACTGACATAATTTTCCCTGGTAACAATATTAATTCGTAATTGTATCTTTTATAAATTTAATACCACAGGAATTTGTTTCTATTTTATTTATTTTTGATTTATATTCCAATCCAACAAATAAGCTGTTTGTCAGTTGCATAGACATGTCAAGCCCCCTCCACCCGCTGCGCGTGGGCTAGGCTTGCACCAAACAAGTGACCGTCCAGCGGAACTTATTTATTGTTTGGTTTCGGTCAGTTGCATAGACATGTCAAACCCCCTCCACCCGCTGTCCGTAGGATAGGCTTGCACCAAACAAAAGACCTCAGCGGCTTTCAGTCAGTCAGTTGCATAGACATGTCAAACCCCTTCCACCCGCTTTGCGTGGGTTAGGCTTGCACCAAACAAAAGACCTCAGCGGCATTTCTTAACTTTCGTATAAATAATTACTATCAATAATAAGTTTCACAAAATAAACTGGCATGAAAACTTAAGGCTTAAGGCTAAGGCAATGAATGTTTAGACGCTCTTAGACCCATTCTAAATAGGCAAACAAAACTCAGTCCACTAACCAAACTAAAAAAAAATTACTCTACGCTTGTTCGGCCTTCCATTACATATTATGCTGCTCCCGTTTAGAGCAGGATTACAGATTCTCAGTACAAAAAGTTACAACTTCTTCAAAACAAAGCAATTAAAATTTCTTACAATACACCTTTGAGAACCAGCTTAAAGAAATTACACAATAATATAAAATTTCCATTCATCAAAAATTTAATTTTAAGGATATCTAAAAACTTCTTCATAATTATATAAAAATCCGAAACATCCAAATATTCTTGTATCACCTATTGGCAAATCTAGGTTAAATACCCTCTCCCGGGATCTACAATAGATATCAACTGCGCCATCACTATTTCCTTAGTGAATCATGACCATACACAACTACCAGCGATCGGCTCGCCGCCTGGCAACCGATACGACACCTCAGTTATATTTTTGTGCGGATACCCACGTTAGACAATTTATATCTTTGTTGTTTTTGTATTCCATTTTAATTATCATGTGTACTTGTACATTGCGTTATAATATTCAACTTGCTTGTATTTCAAACACTACAAACGTGTTTAATGTAAATGTAAATTAAATTGTCTAAATGTAATGGCCATCTTACAAAGCCTTGCATTACCAGTATTATTATTGCTTTTCTATATTATAATAGGTTTATAATCTTAAGATCAAAATGAAATAGCAAGTATTGTGTCTGTTTAAAGAGGCGCTATTAGCCTACATAACGTTTCTTTTAATTACGATTGTATTTGAAATATTTTTAAGTGGTTGTAAATATATCCTTTGACCTGTTTATATAAATAAAGAATTTAAAAACAAAAAATAATAATTCATAGTCATGTTATCGTCATATTCTGTCATATAATATTAAAAATTTTCGTCCTGTCATATTTAATCCATGTTATTACATTTCATTTCTACTCCTTATTCTTATTTTCTCATTGTTCACAATAAAGGGCCCCAACAACAGTCAACAACTATTAAAATAATTTTAAAAAGCATTAATTTCATACACTCTGGCTTCACTTAGGATACTTACTCCTTATTTTATTTATATATTTTTTCACAATAGTAATTCAGCAGTAACGTCATATTGCCAAACCAGCTGTTGGTTTTTTTTTTACACATATATATTAGTTACAATAAGGACAAAAGCATTTAGCTAATATATTTTTATTTAATTGATTCACCTTTACCTTCTCCAGACCTAATTTCAATCCTAACTTATTTCAGTCCTAAATTTAACCCTGCACGATCAAAAGGAAGCTACAAATAGCCAAACTACTTTATTATTAGTCTACAATGTGACGACAAGGTTTTGTATATCACATATAAATTTATTAGTATAAAGATACATCACCGAAACTTCTTACTCGATTTGATACACTAAAAATAATCCATGGACAGGAATGGAAACTGTCATAATAATACGTTGTACATACCTACATTCTGAATTTACTATTTTTAATTATTTTGTCTGATCCCAAGTATTATGTTATTTCTGTTTCCAAATACTAAGTATATAAAGATTTACTAAAGAAAGCAACTGTTCATAAAAATTAAAGACTGTTAACATGATTGATAATTCTGTGGATTCATATAACTCTTATAACGTCCCAGGACAAGTCTCCAATTGTGGATAATTACATTTGCGTCTGCCAACCAGACAATAAAGTGTTGTCCTATTATAGAATGTTGGCCACTATGGTTTCATTTATTACAAGATCAATCCACGAGACAAACAAAACATACTTTTCTTTAGATTGATAGAAACATACTAAACGTTCTACGCAGTAACCATTTACTTTGTCATTGATAGAAAAAATACATTTGATGTTAATGTGATTCCAACTTTTTATTCGAAAATATTTTTGCAAATATCATAACATCCATGATTTAAAGCTATGCCAAAATATAGCTAAAGCATATTTTTCGCAAGTCTCGATATTCGGGTACATACCTACAACTAATTGTGGGTACTTGCTTGAATTTTTATAATACCAAGTTTTTTTTTTCTCTCTCAATGATTATAGGTTTAGACTGTTTTATTTGTTTCACTATTGTAACTGTGTTAGTATATGGATATTGAATCATACATTTTCTTTTTTTTTTAATTGTTAATGTACGATAGTCAACGGAACAGTTTTTATCAATTTTCTGCTATTGGTGTATATATTTTTTTTAATTTCTTCTATGCTCATCTGATCTATCAAAACGAGGAAAGTTTCGACTTATTGTTTATTTCTAATGGACAAACTCAAAACTATTGGACCGATAAAAAAAAGATCTTTTACCCTATTAGAAAGCTACATTTCTTCAAGTCACCAGCTAAAATAGGTTGTGATAAATTATATTTTAGATCTTATATAAATATGAAACAAAACATGTTACGGAACGTCTGTCGGTCAGCTATTTAGGTAAATGTGTATCAACTGAAAATTACCGAATCCGCTTACTGGGTTTCACGTGATGCTTGGTCCGGGAAACTAACAAATATTTTTTGATCTTGTTATCTTAAGGACCCCTAAATTGTTTTTTTTTATGTTTAATAGTCAATGTACAAAACATGTTAAAGTATAGCCCTTACCTTTACGTCTTAGTAGCCTTGAACCACTAATTGATTATTTAATTGTACATCTTGAATTTCATACCATTACACCGGTAGTCACTGGTTTCTGGATTGAAGACTGGTTGGTTTAATTATTTTTACAGCAGCTCCATGGCGTTAGCAATAGTCAGTATCGCTTTATCAGGATGTTCTGTAAAAAAAAAAGAAGCGAGAAAATCTCAATCTCGAAGCTCGGCCCTTCCTGTTTTATTGTTAAAATATTCTTCAATCAATGGGGGGTACTTCACAAATATCGAGGGTAGCTCAAAAATATTGAAAGTATTTTAGAATTATTGAAGGTAATATGTTATCAATAATAATAATAACATCTTTAGCTAAAACTCACCCCACACTTATTCAATGTCACCCTTAAACAATGTCGCTATGCCAAATTATTTTTTACCACTTTTATTATCGAGAAATTTAAACTAATGACCAACAATGTTTTTTTTTTTTTTTTTTACACCGAGCTATTATCCATCCAGCATTACACTTATATTTAGAATTGTAATAGTAACAGGACCTTTATGAAAAAGAAAAAGAAAAATTACTTGTCTATCACATAATGTTAACCCAAATCGATAAATAATAATTGCTACTTTTTAAAGCCACAAAAAAATACATAATACAGATCACCTGATAAATCGTATCCTAATCGTAAGCCTGGCACAGTGGCTTCACAGGAGCAATCACAGTCTATTCCATCAGTGTCATCATTTCGCCATTAAACGGCACCGCCTCGAGGAATCACCAACGAGTAGACTCTGTGAGGAAGTTCCAATATGCAATTTTCTGAAACTTGAGAAGTAAATATTAATATATTGTTTTAAACAGCAGGGCAGTATCCCACTTCTGATGATAGATTAATATGATAATGGTGTATTTAATTTAATTTTACATAATTTCAAAAGTATTTCCTTTGTCGAGAATCGATGAATAATGAGATTTTTGTAATCTATATTAGTAATTAAGGGATGTTTTAGTATTATCGTGGAGGTAGGTAAATAATAGTCATATTTCATATTCATATCAATCGTTTATAATATTTGATAACAAATTATAACTGGTAATAGCACAATATAACCTTATTTTACCAGCATGGCCATATTGAATTGAGACACTTAGATTATTGCGTAAACTGACAGAGTCACAATATAAGTCTATAGCATTACGACAGTAAAATATTGTATTACTAATGAAGTACTTAACTTGTGCTGGAGTAATTCCTTGTTCCATAGCCGTCACTCACTTAATTAATCACCACATAACTTTTACACAATTTTAATAATAATAACTCCATTATAACAGCATAATAACACAATACCGTAACGATAAATTAGATAACCTCTTATTTGGTTCCGTACTGGCACTGAACTGAAACTGGACCACACGATACAGTTACTTTTATACCGCCTAACCTTACAACGAGTCACATCATCGATTAGTCGTTGATTATCTCTTTATGCAATTTACAATAATTGGAACTAGATAATTTATCGTACCTGATAAATATGATTTTACGTTAATTTACAACAGTTTTTAATTATTCCGAAATGACGTCTATTAAAATTTCAATCGATAATAAACAATTCAATATCCTGTTAAGATTATTCATCTAATAAATTCGTTGCAATAAATAAGTAAATGTGTAGGTTATTTTAAACAATTCTTGTGATATTATTATAGAATTATGCTTTGTAATTCACTATATTTCAACAAAGTATAAACAATTCCACTTCCTGTCAGAATAATTGCAACACATTGCTACATTAATTGAATCAGACATCTTATTCTTGTAAAAATCTTTATTTAATAAGTATATTTATCGTATGTATTTACACTATATCTAACACACGCGTTCAGGGTAATGCACTACACTAATGACGTCAGCATTATATTGAAAAAAAATTACACCCTACGAGAATGACTTATTAAACTGAACAGTATATGAGGGATATATATGAATATATATGAGGGAGTAATAAATATACATATATAATTTTAATGAATAGTGAAATATATAAATTTTAGTGTTAAAAGTGAATAATAAATATTTTATGAGAATAAATTATCGGCTTAAGTAGGCATAAACAAAATTTGTCAATGACTATATAAGCACATTTAATTTATCCTGTATACAATATCATTGTATATAGGTAACTAGGATTGAAACGGACGATTTTTATTATATCATAAATCGTTTTTGTTACATAAATGATATGGCAAGCATTTTTATCACCAAAATACTTACAATTAATTTGGAACGAAAAATAAGTTTGTGGTTTATTTCGTAACAAAACATAATTTTCTTCTGAACGTTGGCTCGTTTCCATCGCAAGACTTACGAGTATTAATGCGTGATTATTAAGTGATAACATTGCCAAATATTATAAGTAACTTAAACATGAAAATTATGATAGTAAAATAGAAAACATTTTGGAGAATAATATTTACTCCTCCAATATAGATATTTTACTTGCAAATCCCGGTCTTCCCTTAAACTTTAAAGTTTTCATTTTAGTTGTGAACTACGGAAAAAAGTATTAAAAATCACATTTCAATTAAAATAAAACTATTATGAATATCAAATTCAAATCAATGCATCCATTAATTTTCGAGTTTTAAGGTCGCTGCATACGTAACGTCGAAGGGACGGGGACGGGACGTGGACGGGGCAAAAATATACGTGCGTGCCCCGTTCTCGTCCCGTCCATGTCTCCGTGGCGTATGTGCTATCGTTGATATTTTCTGTGAAACGATGTTACCAAAACTTCACGTCCCGTCCCGTCCTCGTCCCGTCCACGTTTCGTATGCATCGACCTTTACAGCCAGAAATAGAAGTTTCGTTTATATAAGGTCTTCAGGAAGTAAGTAGAAGAAGTCATAGCGTACCAGTCCTTTACTACAACCATTCTGTTAATGCCCTACTTACGGAAGAATTTAGTAGAACTTCTATGTAGATTTGATTTTATGTTGCCCACTGCTTTTGCTTTGACAAAGTTTTTCTTTTTTGTTCAGAATCTGAAAGTCAGACCACTGCAAGCAAAGTTTTTAAATACATTTTATACCCTCTCCTTAACTTCTCTGCCTTCTGGCAGCTACTGGATTGAATCGGGCTTTAATTAGTTGATGTTTAAAAACTTTTTAAATAATTAATTACCTACATTATATTTTACTGTGAAATGATATCAGATTTGTAATGTTTAATCTGTGTCTTTAATAGCTGAAAATGAATGAAATGAAAAATCCATTCAAAAGTGGGTAATTAATATTTATTTTATTATTTACTTGATTGGTAAATTACTTACTGATTATTAAAATGATTAAATACTAAAATTGCTTGAAGTACCTACTTCCTACGGTACTTACTCTTAAATAAAGTAGTAGGTATACTCATAGTCCATAAGGTTTTGACACTAAATCAAATCAAAAAATCAAAAATATTTTATTGATAAAACTAAGTGACCAAAGTGAGAAACAGTGACCTATTGCCTATTATACATATAAAACACAAAAAAAATGTTTGAACGTATGTCCTTTATAGACTCTGAAGCCATCCAACCGATATGCCCCAAAATGGTTTCATTTGAAAGGCAATAATCAGAAGAGTGGCAAAAATTTCTTGAGCGTTTCCGTGCTTCGGAGGGCACGTAAAGCCGTCGGTCCCGGTTGTTATCATAAGATAACAGTCGTTAAGCCATGTCGGAGGCCCTCGGGCGGTTTGAAAACTTTCGACACTCGGGTTGGCCACTAACCCCTCCACCAATCCGCATTGGAGCAGCGTGGTGGAGTATGCTCTAGGCCTCCTCAAGAGGAGAGACCCGTGCTCAGTAGTGGGCCATTAATGGGTTGAAGCCAATCAGAAGATGGTTTGAGACTGCTAAAACAATGCATTAGACACATTCGGTCCATTGATAAAGTCGCTCTTGCATTGATAAAGCGCTTTCCACTTTTCCCATACAACAATAATTTAAAGATAATATGTAAAGATGCCGCATCAACGTCAACGTCAACACAAAAACTGATCTATGATTCTCAGCAGAAAAGTTTTTAGCGTAGTGGAACACGCCGGCTATCCACTAGTCTATACTATATCTATATCTATACTAATATATAAAGAGGAAAGATTTAATTTTTTGTTTGCATTGAATAGGCTCCGAAACTACTGAACCGATTTGAAAAATTCTTTCACTGTTGGGAAGCTACACTATCCCCGAGTAACATAGGCTATATTATATTTTCAAAAAATCAGGGATCCTTAATAAAACTCCAATAATGTAACCCAAGGTGTAAAAAAATAAGAAAACCGAAGCAAAGCGAGGGCGGTTACTCGTTTTTAGGGTTCCGTAGCCGAATGGCAAAAAACGGAACCCTTATGGATTCGTCATGTCTGTCTGTCTGTCTGTCTGTCTGTCTGTCTGTCTGTCTGTCCGTCCGTATGTCACAGCCACTTTTTTCCGAAACTATAAGAGCTATACCACTGAAACTTGGTAAGTAGATGTATTCTGTGAACCGCATTAAGATTTTCACACAAAAATAGAAAAAAAGCAATAAATTTTGGTGGTTCCCCATACTTAGAACTGAAACTCAAAAATGTTTTTTTCATCAAACCCATACGTGTGGGGTATCTATGAATAGGTCTTCAAAAATGATATTGAGGTTTCTAATATCATTTTTTTCTAAACTGAATAGTTTGCGCGAGAGACACTTCCAAAGTGGTAAAATGTGTGTCCCCCCCCCTGTAACTTCTAAAATAAGGGAATGATAAAACTAAAAAAATTATATGATGTACATTACCAAGCAAACTTCCAACGAAAATTGGTTTGAATGAGATCTAGTAAGCAGTTTTTTTTTAATACGTCATAAATCGTAAACCGCAAAAAACATTGATCAAAGTTACAACGAACTACAAGAACTTTTATATTACGTTACTTGCTGCTACGGAACCCTTCATGGGCGAGTCCGACTCGCACTTGGCCGGTTTTTAATAAAATTGTTTTTGAAGACAGCTGATGGGTGAATGAATTCTAATGCTACAATTTCTTAAGCGCTTTGTGCTTCTAAGTAATTAAACCGTAGGGTGTTGTTATTGTTACATGGTCGTTGAGGAGTGTAACGACACTTGGGTTTGCCACTAATTCCTCCATCAGTGACTACAACCGCGTAATGAAGTGCGTTTTTGGCCTCTCTATTGACTACGAGGGAGTTCGTTGTAGGCTCATGGAATTAATTGTTATATTCATGTGGACGTAAGGCTTTATAGTGTTAAATAATCAGACATACTACACACAGACAGACAGTTATACAATCTGAGACGAATATTACACATTTTTCAAACATATTTTTGTTCTATGTAAAATTGTGAAGGAAATAAAGCAAAGTCCAATAATCGCCATTTGATGCCGTTGAAATTCAGTGATATCCTTGTAAGATTTTTTTTTCTCAAAAAGGAATTGTCTTAATCCGATTGACACCCGATAGAAAAACATTTCTTTGGTCTACTTAAAATAAGCGTAACTCAGTTTTCACTGGCGTATTGTCAAAATACGAAGCTGTTAACAATATCACGGACTAACCCATTGTCACTATAGTATTTTCACAGACATAAAAAAAGAACAGACGTAACCTTGTCTAATCGAGAGTGAAGCTGACAGCTGACAGCTCGCTTACCATGTGTGCGTAATTTTGTAATTTTTGATTGGCGATGGTGTCAAATTCGTAGCTGTATGGTGTCAATGTGTGGGTGTGTGTACTTGTACGAATACAGAGTTGGTATTCCTATGGGTGCTTCACTGAATTTGTTCTTGGGATTATGTCCGTCTTTTTTTTAGGTCCGTGAGTATTTTGAATAAAAGTCTTTGTTTGTTTGTCTACTGTTAAGAACCAACGCATGGATTTGCAAGTATTATTTTACTATTAGAAAGGGATTTTCAGATAATATATGTACGTATACAGAACTGTATATTCCCATGAGCATCGTTTTAATTCTATTATCTCTGTTATGTATAATACTCGTAATATACTATTTATACAGCAGGTTACGTAGTGTATTGATTAATTACGAAAAGATAGTTTATCTTTTCTCCAAAGGTCAGTCTCTCGGTGATCTAAAAAGTGGTTGACCGCGACGAGCATGGCCGAGCTCGCAACAAAATGAACGAAACCCAACTATTTTTCTTATCTTTTAAAATGTTGTGGAAAATAAAAAGCCTTCAAATGCAAGTCTTAGAGTAAATGACGTATCTTAGTTTATGATTGATGGTGGCAGCTTAGATGAACATTAAAAACAGTTATTTTTTACAAAAAAGGTTTTTGAAAAATTGCTACGTTGCGTTGGTTATAAAGAAACATAATAACGTTTATTCATTTTTCATTCATTAGACTTTTAAAAGTTTACAAAAAGTTATCTAGCACGTCTGCGAACTTAAATGTTTTTTCAACAACTAATTATACTTTGAACAATAAATATGTACTTAATTAAACTTTTATCAACGTATAGTACACATACACAAGGGCTATGAAAGCATGGAGTATAGAGGTAAGGAGAGCCATCTCTGTGTATGAAAAGTGTCCGTAAGAGGGTTGCGCTACAGTAGCCTAGGATAAATATTGAACTCAGCAAACTTAACTCTGTCTACAACAGCTATGTTCATAACGTAGTTTTTTCGACGCCAGCGTTATTGTGGTAGGATGGTGGTAGGTACTGGAAACCTCTATTTTCAGTATACAGCTGGACACTTTTTCAACTTTCTCCCACATGAGATGGCTCTCCTTAGCTCTATACTCTATGTATGATGGTCACAGACCATAGCATAGGAAACAGAGAAGAAATAACGAAATTTGTTAATTTTTAAGCTACCATATCTTGAACAAAAGATGATAAATGTATCTAATAAATATATTGACTTTTCTAATTTTATTTTCACCTGGGTTCTATTTCAGATCTTTTGATAGAAATTGTGAAAATTTTAGACAATTCAGAAAATTAACTACTTAGAATACATCTTAATTTATGAATACAGTACCTAAGGTACAACTGTAGAGATTTTTATATTATATTTAATAAACAAATATATATATATATATATATATATATATATATATATATTTTATAGAAATTTACTATCGACTATGTAAATGTAATTTGAATTTACTGTCCTAATTTTTCATAATTTCAATAAATATGTGATCGATATACCGTCCCACAGAGGGAATGTCATGCTCGTCTTTTATTAATAAACTAGCTGACCAGGCGAACTTCGTATCACCTAACAAACTATTTTTTCTAAAATAAAAGTAGCCTAAGTTACTCCTTGTTACATCAGCTATCGGCCAGTGAAAGTCCCGTCAAAATCGGTCCAGCCATTTCATAGAGATTAGCTGGAACAAACAGACAGACAGACAGACAGACAAACAGACAAAAATTGTAAAAAAAATGTTGTTTTGGTACATGTATCGTGTATTCATCCAAATGCACTTAGTAAAAAGCGGTTCTTTTAATATTAAAAACAGACACTCCAATTTTATTTATTTGTATAAATGTAATAATCCTGATAAAGTTTATTTTTAAAAACTAAACGTTATTTCTATTAATTTCCAGATGGCGTTCATAACTGCACCCGCATCGAGCCGGCTCGTTAGGATCGGGGCCACGAGTAGTGTACCTAATGTTAAGACATAGTGGTTTAATATGAACATTGGCGAGGCGCGGCTGAAACGATCATGTTGGAGCAAGTCTCGTTCCTCCCCACGTGGCTCCTCGTCGCGTGGCTGGGGACTTGTATCCTGTTCAGCCCCTTTGCGATATTCTTCGTGGTATGTCTGCCCCAACTCCCGCTCTTAGTCATACGAAGACTCTGCCATATACCGTTCGAGTACATTTGAAACAATGGCTCGGATGTAACTTGTCTAAAGTCGTTTGGGGGCGTAAAGTGATAATGTATAACTTGTAAATATTGTATTATAATTATTTTTGTGAATAAATGCCTTTTGTGGATTTTAAGTGTGTATAAATTATGTTGCATTTTATGGTTCTATAATTTGTTAAGCGATACATTTTTCCAAAGAGCTAAAATGAGATCTTTTTTATTAAACCATCTGTAATACCCACAGGAATAGAGTAGAGTGTATTTAATTTAATATATACCCTGTATAAATATATTTTTATTATCTTAAGGATCTTCATACACGCATGAAATAACTGATGAAGATTGAATTTATTTATCTTGATCCTATGTCTCTTACACAAGGGTATCGAACGACAGAATCTTAGAGGCTTCAAATTTAGGGCTAAAATAAAATAAAAATATTATGTCGTTATTACTGGTATATCTTTCCCTAAAGACTGCCTGGCTAGATACAGTAGTAGAGTAGTAGTACCTTAGTCTGAAAGAGACAAAAGACTCCAAAAGACGCCAAAACACTCGTCATGTTCTGGGTGCGTGCTTGGGAGCCAGTCCTTACATTCTCTATCTTCTTTCTTGGTTTGTAATGCATGGGTGATGCCTTTGGTGTTGATGATGTCTGTAGGATGGTGGCCACTTAGCCTAAGAACTCACGGAGCGATTTTCTCCCGCGCCCGCCGCGGTAGCGGGCCCGCAGCTCCTGTAGAATGCAGATATGTATGTAAAAACGAGCGGTATATTTCACGACGCGGTTTACGCCCGCGGCGGGCGCGGTTTGCTCGCGGCGCCCGCTGCACCGGCGGGCAACTTGTAGAATCGCGCGGGTCGCGGTCAGCCGCAGACCCGGCGGGTTGCTCCCGCACGCTCTGCGGTCGGTTGGCGGGCGACCGCGGTGGACTCCGGGGGGAGAGGGGGGGGGGGTACAGATCGTAAATACCGCTCGTCTTGCGATATTCGCCCGACAGGTTTGCGGGCGATAATCGCAACCGCGGCGGCTGCGCTACCGCACAAAACTTCGGTCTCGTGAGTTTTGAAACTTTTTAAAATTTCCGCCACCACAGCGAGCGCGGGTGAAAATCGCTCCGTGAGTTCTGCCATCAGGTGGATCTTTAAGCTCGTTGAAGATTGTTAAACTATCAGTTGTATTGTGTTTTAATAAAATTTAAAGTTTGAAATGAATAACCAATTTACACAATTTTCGTTGTACAACTATGCTGAATCAAAGTACCAGGTTATACATAAGTATCGCAGTAAATTAACCTTAGGTCTTTTGAACTCTGATTACAAACTATCAGCGCATGATAAACAACAAACCATTGACCATTCACCCAGATAATGAGGACGGTTCACAATTCCAAAGTACAAGTTGTCTACACGTCAGTACCAAGTAGGTACCTACTGTATAAATTATGCAACAATTGAACTTGCTGACATTTGGGTGCTGTGTTGCCCATTAAAAGAAAAAAGCAGTTTGACAACTGATATTTTAGGGTTAGTAAAAATGAAGACGTTAGATCACAGACATTTATACCTTAAATGTCTGTGCGTTAGATTCTAAACAATGAAACTGAGGTGGTCCTTCTAACGCAGGGATTCCCAAAAAAAATTGTTTATGTCGACTCTTGGAAAACCGAATTTTGGGAATCCATGTTCTAACACTAACTAAGGTTCTAATCTCTTTTAGCCTAGGCGCGCACTTTTTCACCTACGGCGTTTCGCCGTTTTGTAACACATAGTTTTAAATTGCGTTATCGTTTTACAATCATAAGACTTCTACGTACTCAATTAACGTGGCTTACGCCCCATCTCAGAGTCAGTAACGGTTACTTTAATCGCTCCTTAATACAGAATTTGTATGGTGATTCTTTACTAAAGAGCGATTAAAGTAACCGTTAGTGATTCTGAGTCGGGGCGTTAGACCTTTGGTAATAATAACGAAGGGCTTAGGCATGGTTTATGGATAGCGGCGGAATAAGTGGACAACCAACGTGTCAACCGATATAGCTTAACGACTGCCACTAGCCAATAATAATAACTGAATGCCTAACGTATTCTCTGAAGCACGGAAACCTTTCGCTTATCTATCCACTTCATTTCACTCCCACTTTTTTAAGTCCATTGATCAATACGGATGATACAAACCCTTAAAGTTCAATCGTGTTATCTTACTACTTATAAACCCTTTTTAAAAATACTTTGTTCAAAACCTAACTTCAACTATCATGTATTATCGAAAACGATATAAAAGTACAAGAGTTTCAACGTAATCTCTTCACCGTATACGAGTACAATGGAAGATCTAACAATAGACGGCACTAAATCTACGTGAAAAAACTTGTTGGTAAAATCAAGTAAAATATGCTAAATTTTTCAAATTAACCATTAAAAGGGTGGTTGTCTTTGATGGTCAAGAATGTTTGAAAAAAAGCAGTGTTTAAAATAATATTTGGTAAAGATCATCGCACACTTTTGAAAAATGTTGTGATATATTAAGATAGATTAGATAGATAAGATTATATTAAGATTGACACTTGATTGGAATAAGAAAGTAAAACAAGAAAGTGACACACAATAATGAGTTGTAACTATTTAAGCCGTGTTTGTTTGTTGGGATTATAAAGGGAACGATACGCCATAGCAAGATAATAAGCGCACTAACGCCCCAACTCAGAATCACTAACGGTTAGTTAAATCGCTCCTTAGTAAAGAATCACCATACAAATTCTGTACTAAGGAGCGATTTATATAACCATTAGTGACTCTGAGTTGATGCGTTAGACTTGGATTTTGCTCAGACAGTCAAATGTACTAGATGACTGACACTTTATTTAATTGTTTATTTATATATTTATAACAGATGCTTGCAGTATTACCAGCAGCGCGACAGCGCCAGCATACTGCAAGCTATTGGTTTAGTATACAATTGTATCTTATGTATTAATTATAATTATTGTTTAAACATTATTGAAAAATATTTCACACATGTTTTTTATACTTTGTTAGGACGAAAAAATGAAAAGTCATAAAAAATGGCTAATGTTATGGTTGATTTAGGACAAATATTTTTGTTCGGATAAGTCTGAGTAAGTACGGTTTATTTTTCTTATCCTAAGTGCTTGCTGGGCCTTGTAAAACTTTTAGCATTTGATGACGTGCGTTAAAATAATGTACCTAACTTTAATAACGTAACTTACATTATTCATTATCGTCATTATTACTTATCTTAACCCATACCTGTTCCGTTGCTGGGATCGCCAATTATACTGTGAGAGGTACTAGGTCAGAGTGGCCAAGTGCAGTTTAGCGTTTCACCACGTTTCACATAATCATTGAGCGAAAACCTGTCATTTAGTTACTTAGCTGCTATTTATTGTTTGTCGTACATAGTACGTCACAACTTGAAAAAAATTAAATAGGGGAACCGCGGCTATGTGAACCGCCGGATTTCATATAAAAAAACGTATATTTTATTCATCTCATATACCTATTGTTTATTTGCGTCTAAGAAATACAGCATTGTTTGTGTACATCACCTGCTTTACAGGTGCCTAATAAGTTAACTCGTACTTTTGCTTCAATGAATAGAATGATTTGATTTATGTAATACTATTGCTCCACTCACGGCATTGTTCTCGTTTTTCGGGATATTAAGTACCGTCTATTAATATATATCTTATAATATCTTATTATAATATGTAATAGATAAGATATCCAGATCATGTATCTATCTGTATTGTGTGTTTTTCATAAAAATCCGTTATGAAGTTTTCGCGTGAAAGAGTAACAAACATCGATACATTCCTTCAGGAGAGATTTAAGTAACCATTAGTGACTGTTGAGTTGGGGCGTTAGGCCTTTATAATAATAATAGGAATTAGGATGTTTTAATGTCATTTGGAAAAGCTACGTAGCCTGATACAGATCAATAGTAAGTACCTACGCGCGTAGTAAAAATAAATCCATTAGAACCTATTATAATAATACTACGAGTACTTATAATGCGTGACATTGTAATTTACCTAGGTTTACCTAGGTAATTTGTATTTTAATGATTTTTTATGGTAACTTGGATAACGTGTGGTTTCATTTTTTTTTCATGACATGGGTGACAATAAATAATCCAAATACAAAAATAGTCTTATAATCTTCAGTATTTTACAGTGTTCATACTGAAGAAAATCAAGTTTCTAGATTTATTTATCCAGTCCAGAATTCAGTATTCAGTTATCATCAAATAATATAGCACGAATATAATGTTAACCCATGAATATAATGAACGAACGTAATAGTCAGATCGGAGACTCATAACACGTACCTAATGCATAGGCAGTCAATGTGTTAATCATCACAAAGCGTCTTGCTACTGACTATGGATAAAAGCTAGGAAAATTTGTATTGGCACCATGTTATGTACTTATCATTAAGGTTCACCGAAGGCATGCTTACCTATATTTCTTGAATTGAGTGCTTATTAATTTAGTATAATTAACCTGTTCCCTGTTCGTACTGGATGAACGTTCGTACTGTTTCAAATCCAACCCTTTATAAAAGAACCATAACTTTGCTTACTTTCAATAAAGTATTTATGCTGAAAGAGGTCGTATTACCCAATTTCATTTTCCTTGAGTTATTAAGTAGATTCTTTTATATTATAATTTTATTTACCCAGTTTTCCTGACTATCCTATGATTGATGAGTCTAGAAATACTTGCTTCATAATTTAATACCATTCTTTCTGCCATTAAATATTTCGCAGTGTCATGGTACGCTAGTTGCGAAAATTATGAGTGGAAGTTTGGAACACACGCCGAGAACACAAACTACGCGAAGAGCTGTTTAAATTTTTTGTAGGTAGTGCTTTCGTCGTTATTTGTTAGTATTTTTTAATATTTCGAGTACGAAACCAAACTAGTAAGTTTGCTTAATTAATTCGTCTGTTTTTTATTTGATTAATTATCTTCCTTGTACTACCGTCCGCATTGCGAATTTAGTTTTTCATGTGAAAAATAAAATGAAAATCAATAAATATTTTTTTCCAATATAATTCTTGACAAAAAATAACCCACTTCAAAATAACTGAAAACTACTTATCAGTAGCTCGAGCACGAATATTTGCGAGAAAGTATTCGTATGGTTAACGTAAGCAATTTGTATGGCATTTTTTCAAAAGCGCCCCTATCGTACGTAAATGGTACTAAAATGCCATACAAATTTGACAGATTGCTTACGTTAACCATACGAATACTTTCTCGCAAATATTCGTGCTCGAGCTACTGATCTCGCTTTTCAAAGACCTAGTTGACTAACGAGCTGACCTGAAATACGACTAATGGTAACACCAAAACCATTTCCAGCCATGAAGGGAGTTTATCCACTGGCTATATGACACTAAGTACAACTGAACTAGGCCACGTAAAAAACATCTTACGGTTAATTCTAGAAGGACGATAATAGCTATTCAAATCGGTAAAGAACACCGAAACTACGAATGAGTAGAGAAGGAGTAACAGATGATAAATGATAGAGAGCCCAGCGACAGGAGAAATCTAGCACAATTGCCACGAGCATTTTGTTACGTTTACCGTGTACCGTACACAACTATCAGCGGAGGTTGACTTGGGCTCGATCAAAAATTAATCAAAAATGTAGATGTGAACGATGTCTCAATTAATTGGTGATACCATCATACAGTAAAAAAATTACACTTTTCGCATTAAATAGCGCCATCTATCCATAGCACAGGTACAATAAAAACAGAATGGAGTATGAAATTGTAACACTTCGTTCTAGATCACACACACGTTTCACCTCAATTAATTAAGTTCAGATTCATTGGAAGAGATGGCGCTGATACAATTTTGTGTAAGTAATCGGAGTGTGGCAAAATTCCGCAAAAAGCTCATTGCATAACAATTAACTAAAAACTGGCAAAGTTCGTATCGTGCGTCAAGCTACACACCCAGTGTAAGGTTGTAAGTTGATAGATTAATAAGTAGGTAGCTACTCATTTGACTGACAGTGGGCATGGCCATTTTTTTATTCAAATAAATTAGCACTTCCAAGCATAATATTTCGTAAACCTAAATTCGAGTCCTAAATCGAAAAGTGGTCACATTATTTATGAAAGACCTATCCAATTACATATTATTATGATACACCTTACTACGGCGCGATGGCGTAGACGCGAAGAAAAGTCATCGCTATTTTCCGCGTAGAAATGTTTTATGATTTTATTCTACTCGTACCACTTTGTTGACATGATAAAAATAATATGTAGGTAGCTACATGGATGGATGGATATGACAAAACTAAGGGTTCCATTTTGACTACGGTACCCTTAAAACTGAATGATAATTCATGCAGAAGATTAATGTGCCGTGCAGCGTCCGTCCGTCCGTCGGCAGCATAGCGCAGAGACTCTAAGGTGCTAGAAAGCTGTAATTTGACATGGTACTGGGAGTACGGTAGAAATGAATTTACTTTTTGTAAAGTGTGTTATAACTGTGTCCTGATTTTAGCACCGAATAAAATAGTAGTATCACTATTAATACTACAGGCACTTCTACACTACGACCGAAACAGATTTTTTGCGCGACTGCATTAAAAGGGAAATCAGTGTATTTCTTTGTTCTTGGTTTAATAATATGTATCGTATCATATCGTGCCGAGAAGCCTTTCAACCTAAAAATATTAAATATATTTTGATGCAACCATCCATTTTACCAAGGGTAATAAAAAGTAGTTTTTCCTAGGCTTTTAATGTAAAATATTATCTCACTTCATTATCTCAAACCTAGCGAATGAACGTCTAAAGGCAATTTTTTTATCAATTCTTATTTTATCTGTAACATGAATCACATGAATGTATGTCGACTAGGAGTCGAACCCGGTACGCGTATTTCCGTTTACGTGTTTAATAGCAGGCAGTACTACCTCGAAACGCGCGCGAGTTTGTCACGCTAATTCTCTTTCCAAACTCGTACTCAATTAAAGGCACGGGTTTGCAACGCATTTGTTGCTATAAATATGTGTTCATGGCGATGCATGTAACTTATGGATGAAGTTCGCGCGCAAACCTCGTTGGAGGGGCTTGCGGGGGGCGAAGCCTCCCTTGACAGGGGGCGCGGGGGGTTGAGGCCCTCGCTAAGGGGGAAAGTACTGCCTCCTATTGAACACGTAAACGGAAATACGCACCCGGGACCCCTCAGCAGGGTCACTCTCATTATTAATTGTTTACTGTTTTGACCTCGGTAAGTTACCAACTGCACTTTTATCTGCCTCGTTAATGTCTTTTAATGGGTGTGTGTCATTTCAAAAGTAACTTAGTAGGTACGTGTCATGCGAGCAGGAACATTTAGATCGGATAAGTTTTTATCGTGATTCTTAATAGTGTCATTTAAAAGTCATACTAGAGTACTGTTTTTTGTTAAACCAGCACAGGTAATTATAATATACTTACCTATAAAAGGGTATTCTGTTGAATATTGGTACAGGCTAACAGTTAGGTCAAGGATGAATAACTTGGACTTTGCGACTCATAGGTTACAGGACTGTGTGCGACGAAAAAAACCTTTTTTTAGATTGCGTAGGTGCGCGTGTGTCACATTCTATTTTCTAGAAATTAACCTGAGGAAAAATAAATAATAGTTTAAAAAAACTAAAAAAAATACGCTTTTATAGAAAATCCAACTAAAAAAATGGAAAATAAAATTGAAGTAAGAATCGTGTAATTGTAATAAAAGCGTGGGGTGCTTTTAAAGATATTATCCATTCTACTCATTGACACTATGCATTTTTTTTAACTATTAAGTATTTATTTTTTCATTTTTAGTTTGATTTTTTGAAATGATATCTAGGTTTTTTCTTTCTTTCTTTCCTTCTTTCTTTTTTTTTCTTTAAATATTAAATTGTCATCGATCCTCGATAAGTATACGAAGTTTGAAAGAAATCTTACCATTTAAAGCTAATATAAAGCGTGTAATTAGGTTTCTTTCTTTCTTTCTTTTTTTTCTTTAAATATTGAATTGTCATCGGTGCTTAGTTAGTATGCCAAATTTCGAATTAATCCGACGTTTTGAAGGGGGTCAAAATCATGTTCAAAGATTCCGTTACATTAGTTACATACATACTAACATACGTCTGAAGCTAATAAAAGAGTACTAAAATACCAAAATTGTTAAAATCCGTACTCAAATAATTTACAACATATAACTGTACTGTTTTTCTCATTTTGTGAATTATAGAAACCGGTCAGCGTGCCAGGCTACGCGCATTGTAGGGTTCCGTATTGTAAGTTGATCGATTATATTATTACTCGTTTACAAACCCTACCCGGTCGTGATAGTTTGCTTTTGAATTCGCCACGCCGTAGATACTATCTCAATTAGACTACCGTGATTTTTTTCACATGTCCAACACCAACCATTTAACTGGCAGGGGAAGGGACACTTAAGTCTAAAGAAAATGTATTTTCTTGTCAGGCGGATTGCTGAATATGGTCGTAGTAAACCCATAATATTTTTAAAAGGCCTATCCAATATACGGCATTGAACGTGACAAAAAATAAGTGGACAGGCGGTTTTGACTACGGAACCATAAAAATGGTGGACGGGGGTTCATTTAATAAAATAATATCAGCATTTAAACATTCTCAAATCAAGATAACTATAACATGTTCAAGTCACATATTCAATGTTAGTTTTGAACTTTTGAATTCGTATGTGGGTTGCACCTGCCGAAATGGGGATAATTGTATCTAGGAGCTTATCAGTGAAGTGGGACAAAGCACGCCGCTGCATTCGCCCGCAAGGACGCTTACGGAGATAAAGTTGCTGGAAGCACATCACTAAGGTACACAATGAGAACAATCTCATGGTTATGGGACATTAAGCGTATTAAATACCCTCGAAGTTAGACATCCACTTTTCTCATAATCTTTACAGTTTACACTCATTAAGAAAAGTGTATTTTATTTATATATAGTTAGAGCGTAGGCCATATTTTTGAATGAACAGATAACTCACGTTTTCAATCTGACCTTCCACCGGATGTTTATCTCTCATACAATTTAATTTCATGCTAATCTCTTAACTTTTTTATTTGCTACTCTACGATATTATACAATGGATATTAATGACACTGTAACGCTTTTTGTTCACTATTAACAAAAAACATGGTCACACAGAGCAACTTACTTAACCCTTAATTAGGCGCGCCTATAAACTTATGTAAGTAGTGGCGTGGGGAGTGTAGCACCCCGCTTTTCTTTGAGTAGATAAAACATTGAATACATGCAAAATCAGACTTTATTCATTGAGATCATAATTATCATTTATGACTTATGTTTCAAACAAAAATATCAACTTTCTTTTTAACAAAAATAAAGTAATAAAACTATAAAAACAGTAAATAACGAAATAATACATTTAAAAGCATTCTATTTAAAAACGTTTCAAATTAAAATGAAAAATCAATCCACTACGAGTATTTGGAGGCAAACCTAGTCAATTTTACCAACCAACACAAATCAAGCATACCGGCATACGTCATGTACCCGCACTAACTATGTAAACAGCATAAAAATATCGCCAATTAAAAACGCGTGGGTGGTTAACAAGGCCTACACAACGAAAGGGATATGACGCTGTTTCTAGGAACACAAGGAAAAATATTCTGAAAGCAATCGTTTCCAGCTAAGGTTAGTTCGTTGGTGCTGAGCGAGGTGCGCGGGCGCCGCCGCCACTCAGCCACTCGCCGACGCGCGCGCAGCATGGCTACGACACTCCTCCGCAATACTGTGAGTTCCAAACTTTACTAGTTTTACTACAACTTAACATACTATTGCCTAACGTCCGATTTGTAATATCACGGAATAATTTATCAAGGTGGCTGATGCTTCTCCACGTGTTAGCGCAACGAAAATATACCTTTGAACTTGTTTATGAAGTTTCTCACTTAATAAACAAATAAACTATTATATCATATTACTTATAATTATGTATATCTATCTACCTACATTATAATTTGTGTATTATGATTAAAACTAATGACTTTAAATCACAAACTATCTTTCAAAAACAGTTCGTTCTTTCGTTCGTTCCCTTTATCTATTATACAACCTCTTTGTTATGATTACATTCGTTTATGTCACGATTAGATACCTACATGCCCTTTTATACTTACTTTTTGCTCACTTAAGTATTGAGTTATTCTTAAATTGTTGATACTGTTTATTTTAAGGAGAATGTTTCTTGTCAAGTTTTCTTATTGTAATTATTCCTGTTGTTGTTCGTGAAGTGCAGTTCTCCTGCACTGATTAGAGGATCTTACTAAGGACCAAATGAAATAGGTATATCACTTGTACTGATTTGTTACTAAAGTTTTATTCAATTTTAACTTTAATTGTCATAATAAATTACGCTATCTACATAAATATTTGGTACGTATTTCGTAACAATAGTATCACAACTGTTTCTGCGCCAAAATTATTAGTCATTCCAGATTATAAATTTAGCATTGTTACCTAAATAAAGCGTAATTTAACATAACTAGTTTAAGCTAATAATTTTAATGATCCCTTATCTAACTTAAAGTACCTGAGATTTTAGATGAAAATGGTAGAGAGATATGTAGAATGGTATAAAATTCAGAATTTATCGTATGGGTGCAAGATGTGCAGCAATGTGCGTAAGTTGGAGAGGTAACACTATCATCATGCGATGTTAATTATTTGGAAATCTTATGACATTTAGTGTGCAATTTTTTTTACGTCGAGAAACGTAATATGAATATTCCTTCTTATTTTTGTAGCATCTTGTAGCATCATTTAAACGTTAATCGTTTAAACCACCACGAGGTAGGTATAACATGACTTTCATAAGCATTAAACCGAAAATATGCTTGATATCTGATGAGTAAGAAGAAAATGAATATGGAATAAGTATCATTTCCGGTGAACTGTCTCTTACTACTCATCAATAAAGTTGTTTAAACGATCCTGTAGCTAAATTGATAGACGTTAAAGCTGACTAATAGGTCCTGGATTCAATTCTCGACCAGCCACATTTTATCATGGATTGTTTGGTTTTTGTCTACTTTCTTTGTTTCTCACTTTTTGGACCTTCATCCAAATTTTTTGGTTTTTCCACGTGTAATTGATGTGAGTCAAGTAAAGTGTGGGTTTTTCAAGTTCAGAGTAAATAGGCTTTCACTCAGTTACTGCGCTACATTTTACTTTCGCGGTCACTATAGACACTGTAGCTTATCTTGAAACTCATATTACGATTTATGTTAACTTGAACTTTATTTTAAACTTAGATATAATTTATTATTATTATTACTCATTGCTAATCGTGTATCACAAGAACAAAAGCTAGGTGGAACAACCTTCAAATCACAGATGTCGCTTTGATACCGTTGAAAAAATAAGTATTTTAGTGTTTTATTGCAACAAAAGCGTCATATTTATTAAAATGACATTTAAATCTTGTACCTGCCTTGTACCTGAGTAAAAATAAAATTTCCATGTTACATATCGTATGATGTGACATGTCTCCTATGTAATATCCCATGAAGTCATCAAACGTTTGTAACCATTTGGAAACCCTTATATAGACCCACTCACTCATGTTGTCAAATATTTATCATCGGCCATTACCGGTCGTCGATCATCAGTAATGTCGACAGCGACGAAGCCTAAATTGGCGATTTGACATTTTAAGGTATTGTTGAGGCTTAATAGACCGTAGTATGAGGTCGGGCTTTGTGCTCCTGGTACACTTGTATCCGTCGGATTACATAGGGCTGTAGATCCGAAGCCACTCTCAAAGTTTTATTGTTTCTATAGTTGTGAAGGATCTTTTTTAATCCTTGGTTCCAAACTAATCTGTCGTGCTTCAGGATAGTTTCCTCTGTTCTCTTCTTCTCTCTTTTTAAATCCGATATCACCTTCACCTTCAACTCATCAACGCGTACGTTCCATTACTGGGCACGTCTCTCCTCTTGAGAAAGCCTAGAGCATACTCCACTGCTCTAGAGTGGATTGGTTTCACCACGGACATTATGTATTAAACATATTAGCAAGGTTATTAATATATCTGGCCAGGCACCACCCTCCTTCCAGGATCAACTTCAAAATATTTCTAACATGTTTAAATTTCAGTGACGTTTCCCTCCGAGTTTTTAATAACTACTTACTTATTTATTGTAATTTATATATAATAATAATAATAATAATAATAATAATAATAATAATAATAATAATAATAACGCTTCACACTCATAGCCCCACACTAGGATTCCCTGTGTCGTGGGTGCCATGGACAACACACAACATAGACAAGGACAATACACCCAGACCGAGAACAGAAATTCAAACTCATCATTCAAATTTCCGCCTCGCTGGGAATCGAACCCAGGACCCTCGGTGCAGCGATCCGGCATGGTAACCATTGCGCCACACGGGTCGTCAATATATATAATATCATTGATTTACTTTTATTTTCTTACTGCCATTGCTGTTTTTTATAGTCCAGTAAAAATAGACATTAGAGCTTAAATTAATTGGCATGAAACTGAAAGTTGCTAGAAATATTGGGAACACCGTTTTAATGAAATGTGTAAAATGCCAATCGATCCCTCGTCTGCAAATAAAATATTCAAGACCAAAGATCGCAAATATGGATTTTAGCACTTTTCAGCCAAACTATAACTTTTATCGTAAAAATTGGTACTTAGACTTTTCGCAAATATTCAAAAACCATAGACCTAGAATATATTATTATTTGTTAACATAAGGAAGGACCTATATATAAAGAAATTTTGTACAAAGTACCTGTCATGCTTAGTGCCCCCAGGACTAAAAAGGATTTTTGAAAATTCATCTCCCAAAAGGTTAAAATGGGCGTTAAAAGTTTGTTTATCTACACAAAATAATTTCTTCGTTTTTCTTGAAACTTTTTTGCTTTTCTAGGAACTGACTGCCCTGTTAATAGTTACCTACTGGGTATACATTAGACCCGCAATATACCTATCATCCTAGACTTGATAGAGAGAATGCATAGCTTAACTTCATCAGCCTTTTAGATGCAGGTCGCCGAAGCGGGTCACTGACCTCCGTGCTGCACAGAGAATGCACAATGATGCACGACCCTCTGTGCAAATGTTGCGACATTTATTTTTTTGAATTCTGATCTTTGTATTGTGACAAGCTTTCTTTACTACGTTTGCTGTTTTTGTAAGTAGTGAATAATTTTATAGCGCCTCGACTTTTTTTGACTCGACTTTGTCTGAGATCTCGTTTTCCAACCTCGGTGCCTAGAGACTCACTTTCTTTAACGAAATGAAAAAGCGCAACTTTAAAAAAATATTATGGGCCTACCTATTGTTTTAAATATGTACGACTATATGACTGATAATTTATTAAGGAAAATAATGTTAAACAGAAAGGAAAGAAGTCTAAACTGAACGTTACAAACTAACTTAAAGTGGGTGGCTCCTCATTCATGGATCAGACATGTAAAAAATTATAATTCAATTTCTGTGGCGGAAATTCCACATTGAAAACTCAAAACTCATGTGAAAATCATTCTTATGGTTATTTCAAAGACAAGACTGCTTAAACATGAGTTTCATAAAAAAACATAGTAGTAATGAATACTCTATGTAACTGTGAGTAGGAAAACTTATAGACTTGGTATAGAGACACTAAGATCAATCTAAGATCTAAGACAGTGCGCAAAATGACAATACGTAATTAAATGGTGAAAAAATGAGTTAACGCTGCGACTGCACTATCAACATTGTAGCTATAACTCGTACCTACCTCGTATCATTTCTCTCGTTTAGATTCGATGTTATAACTTGACACACAAACGAAAGATCTTAAACTCAAATCTAGAATGATACTTACAAGAATATTGTTCACTTTTGAAACCCATAAGAACTCGACTCTACCTCTGGGAGAGTTTGTGTATATGCATTTAAACGGTCCTGACACTACAAAACACGGGTCTCTCCTCTTGAGGATGCCTAGAGACTAATGCTCCACGCTGCTCCAGCTTGGATTGGGGAGTTAGGGTTAAGTTAGGTTAGGTAACTCAATCCAAGTGTCCGAAGTTTTCATGCCGCCCGAGCGCCTCTGACATGGCTTAACGACAGTTACGCCCGACGACCTTACGATAGCCATCAGGACCTAAGGCATTTCGTGCTATCCGAAGCACGGAAGCACTCAAGAATTCGCTAACGGCAACCCATGCAACTACTGACCGCCACTTAGGATCATGACAAGCCGCTGCTGGACTATGAGCGTTTTGTGATAATAAAAACAAAATAAGAAATTAGCAATTATTTTATTTCAGTGCCAACTATCTGTTTCTAAGTAGTATCGTTAAAATAAAAATATGATTATTAACAACAATGATAACGCTCTAATAAAAACAACTAACAGCTAACAGGGCTTTGTTCCGCAGTTGAATGTCAGCTAATTCGGCCTTACTGGCCGCTACTTTTTGCGTTCCATTTCTTGGACCTTGAGAAGGCGTGGCGCGTGGCCAAGCGGCCAAACGGCCAAGTGGCCAAGCCACTTGACACCAGCCGACATTGCCGAGTGTTCCGTATCGCAGCCGGACACCGGTCACGATACAACTTGTTATTAATGACAAAGAACAGCTGTAGACCTATAACGCTTTTAAATTTCACGTGACGGACCTTTCCTTGAACTTTGCACATGTCTGTAATTCTGTATGTTTTTTAGTTTATCGATTTTTGAGTTTGTTGTACCGACAGATACATTTGGTAATGTTAATTAATGTAGTAGTAAGATAGTTAATTTATGGACTTAAGCCTTGGGGATCGCAGTTGGACATTGGTAAACGCTTATATATAAGTATATTTTATAATTTGCTATTTTATAATCAACCTATTATAAAAGTATGATGATAACCAAGTATCATTAAGTAGATACAATGTATTAACATAAAACTACTTGATTTATTTATGCATCGAAGTCCTTTTGTGTGAAGGAAAATATGCAGTTTGTCTTTCCTACGTCGCATGCATATGCTATACCGAAGCAAATGCATACATATTGATACCTAATTGCTTGACCGAGAATTACCTAGATAAAACTTATCTGGTACTAACATAACATCTATTATTATAGTAGCGACCGCTTAGCCCGCACAGTTACAATGAAACAAAAAAAATGTTTAACGGATCGCTGCGCAAAATCATCAGACCATACTTCACAAAATCGCCCGCTGTGATAATCTGAAAATTGCCTTAAAGTTTCATCAAAATTGATGCAGCCATTTAGAATTCTATAGAGAACATACAATGCGAATCATCACCGATTTACAACAATAGTTCGTATTAATTTTAAATTAAGTACAAAAAATCAACACTGGATCTAAAGAAGATCGTGGAAATATTATACCGGACTGGAGATTATATTGTTTTTTCGAAGAGTCAAAAATAATGCGGGTGCTTCTTTTTTGTTCAGCAACGCTTCGATTACGAGTATACCTCTGGTGTTACTAATAATGTCCATGGGCGACCGTGATTTTGTCGGTTATTTTTATAAAAAGCTACCATTCTTCATATTACTTAACATGTTATTTTATTCCGGAAAATCGATATGTATTATAATAATTAAGTTTTTAATCTATACAACATATTACATAATATCAATAATGTTATGCAGTAGAGAAATGTCCATCTTACGTCTAATGAATCGGGCTATTCCAAAATAAATTATCGCAATTAACATAATAATAGATAATTAAAAGATAATTAATAGATAAACGGTGACTTAATCGAGAGTGTTCTTACTCTACTGATTCTTACCTATGTTTAGTGTTAACTATCGGGGGTTTTTTGTATTTTAATTTAAGATTATTTGGTCTCTTTGGCCTCCTTCACTAACTACTCTCCCTTACTAATTTACTATGTAGCTCGTACATACTAATGGTTAGTACCGGCTGCAATCAAATGTTCTACTACAGCGGATTTGCGTGGGTCATTCTTTTCAAATCATAATTATGATACACCCAATAAACTACAAGAGGATACTGCACTTATTTTAATTGCAGTATCACTTCTTTTCTAACGGCACTCAATTATTTTTCCGATCGCTCAATACAGAAGACCGGAAATCAATCAGCCTTGGACAGACACACTAATAACTTAAAACTACACACATATCACACTACAGTAATCGTATTAGTGTGTGTACACAGCTCGTATAAATGCAAGGATTCTTTTAATATTTCTTTCATTGAGCAATATCATTTGCATAATGAGAAACTACCGCGTCTTATTGCAGGATCTAATTAATTTTGTATTAATTGCGAGTGTTAAAACGTTTTAAATTAGTGCGTACCTAATTGGAAGCATTTTTGTATGCTAAAGAACTTCCCGTTTTGGCTATGTTGTGGAGTCAAATCGCTTTTGAAATCGGCCGTATTGTAGCCTACATTTGCCATATTGCCTAATGAATAAACTTAGATGATAACAATCAATATACGCAAATACACAATCTGAGTTTATTACCAATATTTAAGAAATTCTACAATATAACTTGAATAATTTTAGATCATTAATACTTATTAGGTTAGATAGTTCAGCAGCCTAATTCACGTAACTTTAAGACGCATCGATTGAGTTGCAGTGACGCTGCAATCAAGTTGCAGTGACGCGGCAATCAAGTTGACGTTGGTTGACGTTTAGTGTCTAAACCGTATTCTCGTAATTTTTGAACTGCGCGTCGACTGCACGCAAACTGCGCGTGAACTTCACTTCTCCTGCACGCATCCTGCGCCGTGCGCGCCTGCCAAACTTTTCTTCGGCTATTTAGTACTCTCTGTTAGTGTTGTCATATGAGAGAACAAATAAACTTATTTAAATTAATCAAATACAATTTATTATGTTTCCATTAAAAAACGTGGAAGAATATTTATTTATTATCCCAATAATGATTTTTGTGAAACTTTTTGTAAAAAAAGTAAAGATTTGTGCTTCAATTCACAAAAAAACGTCGTAATTACGTTACCTCAATATGGCAGAATGAAGGTCTTTACTTTACCTCGTAATGCAATTAAAAAGTAATAAAAAAGTGTCAAAACAAAATGTGCGCCAAAGTTCGAGCCGACTGCGACTGCTTAATTTCTTTTTGTTTAAAAATTTTTGATGTGGAAAGATTTGGAGAACTTATCATTTAAACGTGTTCGCGCTTTAGCTTGGCGATCTCGTTCATCTATTTCGTTAGCTAAGGCTAACATCCTCCATCCAAAGCGCAAACTCATTTTCACTAGAAAAAATTAAATTAATTATGTTAGAGGTATTGTATTCAAAAACACGGTAATTAATAATTAAAAATGATAAACGTCTATTAAATAATTAAATTATAATTTACTTACGAAATATAATTTTACTTTCATTGACTTGACAAAAGTAAGCAATGAGTTACTTCTAACTTAAAGAAAGCGTCAACAAAACTGCTTAAAAACTCGTACCGAGATGTTTATGAGAATACCCTCAAACTGCGATCGGAAACACGCTATCTTGACGCGCATCAACAGAATACCTATTTGTGACGTGAGCGTGTTTGACTAGCGCTCGCGTGACGCGAGCATGTTTGACAGCGCTCGCGAAAGCTAAGAGAATACCGAAAGTGTTATTTTGATCGGAACGTCACTGCAACTGCACT
This sequence comes from Thymelicus acteon, assembly GCA_951805285.1. Lineage (NCBI taxonomy): Eukaryota > Metazoa > Arthropoda > Insecta > Lepidoptera > Hesperiidae > Thymelicus > Thymelicus acteon. The sequence goes on along the minus strand of OX638213.1, from coordinate 7,633,676 downwards.
GCAATCGAACTTCTTAAATTACGTGAATTAGGGTGCAGGTAGATTAGAACATTTTTTAATTTTTTAATTTTCGAACAATTTTATGGATGATTCAGTGAATTCAGCAATAATTACCCTTGAGTTCTTTCGTAAGTATTCAAAATGATTATTTTACGAAATATAAAGTATTTCGTAACGTGAATATTAATAATTAAGAAAAATACACATTTCAATTAGTGATAATGTCTTTTTCTGTTCTCTTCAAATTTTTTATTGTATTTTTTTTTGTATGCAAAACAAGTCAAGTCATAAATACAACAGGCCAAGTGCGTGTCGTACCAGCGCAATGTAGAGTTCCGTGGTTTATCGACTATTACTCATTAACTTAAGCTACCCTAGCCGTTCCTTTTAAATTCATCATATACAGTAGCTACCTATGTACAGTAAGTACTACTGCCGTGAATTTTTAGGGTTCCGTAGCCAAATGGCAAAAAACGGAACCCTTATAAATTCGTCATGTCTGTCTGTCTGTCTGTCTGTCCGTCCGTATGTCACAGCCACTTTTCTCTGAAACTATAAGAACTATACTGTTGAAACTTGGTCAGTAGATGTATACCGTAAACCGCGTTAAGATTGTCACACAAAAATTGAAAAAAAAACAATAAATTTTGGGGGTTCCCCATACATAGAACTGAAACTCAAAAAATTTTTTTTCTTCAAACCCATACGTGTGGGGTATTTATGGATAGGTCTTCAAAAATGATATTGAGGTTTCTAATATTATTTTTTTCTAAATTGAATAGTTTGCGCGAGAGACACTTCCAAAGTGGTAAAATGTGTGTTCCCCCCTGTAACTTCTAAAATAAGAGAATGATAAAACAAAAAAAATATATATGATGTACATTACCGTGCAAACTTCCAACGAAAATTGATTTGAATGAGATCTAGTAAGTGGTTTCTTTTAATACGTCATATATCGTAAACCGCAAAAAACATCGATCAAAATTACAATGAAGTACAAGAACTTTTATATTATGTTACTTGCTGCTACGGAACCCTTTATGGGCGAGTCCGACTCGCACTTGGCCGCTTTTTTGACGTATCCGCTGCTAAGGGAAGATATTTGACTCTTAAAATTAGCACTTTAAAGCCGAATATTTGGCAAACAGACCCCTGAGACGAAAAATTGTCTTTGCAGATTATTTCTGAAGACCTTTTAAACACACATAGTAATCCCCAAAATCAATAGAAGGGCGCAACACGGCACAAAAATCTGCTGCACGAAATTTTCTAAATCAGTCGTCCTCCTTCCCCATAAATCTTTAAATATGTATATAAAATTCTCGTGTCACGGTGTTAGAAGTTGAACTTCTCCGAAACGGCTCGACCGATTTACGTGAATCTTAGCGTGCATATCGGCTAGGGTGGAGAATCGGACAACATCTATTTTTCATCCCCCTACCCCTAAAAATTTTTTGGCAGAACAACGTTTGCCCGGTCAGCTAGTAATCTATAAAATCAAATAGACTTACGCCCCAACTCAGAGTCACTAACGGTTACTTAAATCGCGCCGTAGTACAGCATTTACATGGTGATACAATATTTACTAAGGAGCGAGTAAGGTAACCGTTAGTGACTCTTGAGTTGGGGCTATTATAATTTGTTCAGTTTAATCTTAATATATATAAATTACTTACGTGTCACGTTCACGATGAACTCCTGAACTACTTAACCGATTTTAATCAAATTTGCACACCTTGTGCAGTTTGATCCAACTTCAAAGACAGGATAGCTTACATCTCCCTTAAGACACACGGAAGGTTTTAATAAAAAAACTTTTGACAGAAGGAAGTCTGTCCGGGCAGCTAGTAATCTTTCTTATTGAGAGAAGTAGATACAGAACTTACATAGCGTAAAAACGCTAAGAATGATATTTGGTTGGTTCGTGGAATAATATTATCACAAGATTGTTCGGTCGTACAGTGGCTGTGGCCTGTGAGTGCTGTGACCTAGCTCTGTCTATATACTCAGTTTCGCAAGCGGCGCATGCGCATGAGAACAACATCCAGTTCAATGGGTGTTTAAGCACCATTAACAATTACGCACCTAAATACATAAAACAACCTTCTTTACATAGAAGCTTACATAAATAATAGATGTGGATTTTGTGTACGATATAAACATTAAGAGGAAATCGGAGCACCGTACTACAATACAAACGTAAATTTTTTTGGAAAACAATACAGCACTACGATTGCCATGTCAGTATGTATTTTTTAAATAAATTAATTACTATAAAAGTTATGAAGCTTTAAAAAAAAATTACCGATAAATTGATCGTTTTCAGACGTCGAATAAAACAAATAAAACGCAAATTAAGAAAAAAATAAAAACATACCAACATTGCCAAGATCTTTATTTATGTTATCCTTAAAAACTTTGAGCTACTCGTTCTCTAAGGGCATCGACATTGGTAACGACTGTTATCTTACGATACCAACCTGGACCGACGGCTTTACGTGCCCTCCGAAACACGGAAACGCTCAAGAAATTTTTGTCACTAGCGGTCACTTATTCAACTACCGATGATGAGGGATGGAGCCTCTTTCTTCTTGTCTAATCTGTTCGGCTAAAGCCTTACTGCCAGCTAACCCTTAAGCTTACTAGTTTTTAGTTTTTACCAAGCTTACTAACAGCTAAGGGCCCAAGCTTTATTATAACCAGTACTCATATAACATACATATACGGCTAGTCTAATGTATAAAATCATGCAGTAATCAAGATAGCGTTTAATATCTAAATGTAAAGAACCGGCATCTATTATATAGTATTATCATTCCAAATGAAACGTAGGGTAATTATTAAATCATATTTAATCCCCAAACGCTTTTGGAGATTAGGGAACGCCTTCAAGCCACCGAGGATTTTACCTTGATAGACGCCTTGGTTGATTGTATAAATTAGTTTTTTAATCTGTGTGTGTATAATACTCAGAAGATTAAATACTAATCCTATGAACTGTGTTATGTAAGAGAAGTTTCGCAACACTACTTGGCAATGACCCGCGAGTTATTAAACTGAACATTTATCACTGAATCTAAACCTATAAGATTATAATCGCATTTTAATGATGAATAAATTTCTGCATATTGCCTAATTATTTGGCATTTTTTCTGGATTCATTTATATAATGTTTCCGTTCATTTATTTTAAGTTTTTATTGTATCTAAACGGAAGTGCATTTGATACTTTTGATTGTAAATATTTTATTTCATTAAATGTATGGATTATTAGCTCTAATCCCGGCATTGTTTGCTTTGGCTTTGTGATCCAGTGTAAGTACTACTGGTGTTGAAGGTTAATCCTAATTGCAGTCTTTTAATATCATGCATAAAACTGGTTTGCGTTGTGATCCAAGAAATTATATAGGTACTATTATAATAACATACCACTACTATCGATACTAGATATCACGCAAAAATTCCAGGTTAATTGATCTTAGTTGTGGTATTAATTATTAATTGTACATTTGTCCGTATGCGTCGAACGCAACATAGTCGCGGATGAGATGTATTCGATATTTATTGGCACATAAATAAAGATGTTCAATAGAGTTCGTATACATTTTTCAATAGATGTAGATACGATTTTTAACCACATTCGCAACTTTCTTACTTCTATTTTCTTTCCTGGCCGCATCGTGGATGGCTTTCTTGTTACTGATGTCAATGGATGACGTTGACCTTTTATCGTTAGGTTTGTTTCTCGGCTATTTATACAAAAACACATTTCACGCTTGACTTGATTCAAGAAGGAGCAAGCTAGCGCGTTATCTGGCCAAGAGCCCAGTGAACGACGAAAGAACGTGAAGGAATAAAAGAAGTATTTAATCGCTCAATTTTTTACAATTCCAGTGCCTCACCTTCCTACTGGCTGCAGGGCTAGCTGACCCAGCGCCGGGAAGAATACCGAAAGTGTACAATGCGCTGATCACCTCTAACCAGAACCTTGAGCCAAGCAAGGCGTACCCGGTGTACCAGCCCGTTCTACACAATACATTCCCGTTTCCCTTCCACACGGTTTACTACGGTGACTACCCTGTCAGCAATGTAAGTTACTCAATGGTTTCATACAATTTTTTGTACAAGCAAAAAGTACCAGCATCTTTTAAAACTCCTAGAATCTTCGTGGGTTTAGCGTTGCCCCATTTATTAGATATGTTCTGAGTCGCATTAGCCCGAGGGCCAATTTTAGCGCTTGGCTCCACGTTATGAGTTCGCGTTTTCCGGGTACTTACGCAGTAATCTAACAGTGATCTCACTCGAATCTATATTTTACGTATGCAGTTAGCCTTCGAGCTAATTGTAAGTTTAAAATTATGTAATTGTAAATAAATTAGGACATAGGTATTAAACCTTCTTGAAGTGCCTATCTTGCCCGATTCGAGTTTGTAACTACTCCATGAAACAACTTAAAATATTTATTAGCTTTTAACTTACATAGACCAATTAAATAGGTATAAAGAAAACGTGTTAAATAAGAATTAAACTTAAATTTTTCAGAGCATCCTTCCCGTGACGGGGCTGCTACCAAAGGGCCCAAATCCAGTGTCAACGCCAGCGCCACAGTCACCTTCATCAGAACCCTCTAAAGAAGGCGAATCCTCAACAGAAGCTCCACAACCCGCTGAAGAAGCTACTCTGCAGCCAAATGCTGAAAAAGCAAACCCTAACTCTGCGCCTCCTGAGCCTCCTAAAACAGAATCACCAATACCGTTAAATGAATTTGGATTACCACCTCAAGTAGTACCTATTGGCCGCCTTGGACCCACTTATGATTTTACGCATTTTGGATCATTTCCCTATGCGTATCCAGGGTTGCGATTCTACGATCCTTATGATCCATTCGCTTTCAATCCTTATGCAAGTTTGCCTTTCTATCGCCCTATCCCCAGTGTTCTAGCACACAGTGCCCCTGTACTCGTAGGCAAGCCTGAGAGCTCCACGCCTTCCCCTGTGCCCTCTAATCAGCAACAGTCCCAAAGTCCACCTTCGGAACCCAGTGATCTGAATGTTCTAAACTATTCCTCGAAGGACCCTGCTATACCTAACGTTCCTCCCCCTCCACTGCCATCGGGAGGACTTAAATCAGACGCATCCGAATAGATTAAACGACAATGAGCATCACCTTAACAAATTAAGTATTTAATTTTATGTAGCAGATTATAATTACTCACATAAGGCAAAGTAAAGTTTTAAAATGACAACATTAAACGGTATTTATTTCAAACTATTACCAGCTACTGTACCTACATTGAATCATGTGGAAGTAAGCAAGGTTTTTTTTGTTCCTTGACATGTATTAGTTTTTTTTTATGATATAATTTTAACACCGATTTAAAACCGTCAAATAAAGAAATTGAAGAAAGATTTTTAAAAACTATAATAAAGTGATTGTATTATAATGAGCCATTCTTAGTTTAGTACGTACTACATATTTATATATTAGGATTTGTGTACAAAAATATTATACATATTATATATTTTTTCTTTAAAAAACCCTGTTAATTTTGTCACATTGAATTTAAAATAAAGATTCGTCTGACTACTGAGCGCTAGTACTATATAAACTTGTGCTTTTGTTAGTTTACTGTATACACTTTATTCAGTTCTAATTGAGTTTTTTGAAGTGTTTTATTCTCACATGATAAAACTAGTAAAATATTTAGTATTTTCTATCTTATGAGAAAAGCTTACATAATTTGTTTATTGTAATCATCTGTCAATTTTGTTCCAAATAAAACTGATAAGCAAAGTTAGTGAAAGCAACTGTAAGTAAATACTATAGAATTCAATATTTAAACATTTTTAGATTAAAGTTTAGAAAAAAGTGTTGTGAATAAATTAGCGATCGAGAATTGTGTTCAAGTAATTAAAAATATTTTTATTACTTTATCCGTGTATTTTTTCTGGTCAATTTATTGAAGTATTTATGTTATAAATCAGCAGATGTTATGAAGCAGCTGGACCAGGGGCAATTCATAATAATATTGTAAGCAAACAAGAGTTGATGTAAACGAACAAAGAGTTATTTCCGGCAACAGCCAAAAAATATACATTCAGCGTGTTTTAAAATAACCTTTAAAAGAATTTTATTAAATTAGTATGTACATAAAAGTAAATATCCCAAATCATACCACCAAACATATGTATTATTAGGAATATACCACTCATAGTAGTAATATTTGAATCATGCCTTTATTAGGCAGTACGTAACACGGGGTACACACATTTGAAATTTAAAGGGAGTACTGCGCAAAAAATCCTCTTCGTACGATGTGCCTCTAAGAATAATACAAGTTGTAATACTTGTAATCCTTGGCACATACAACCAACCCTGAAAAAAAATTAAGAAGTGATACATACATACATAAAAGTTAATTATAGTGTGATGATATTGCACGACGACGTCACGCTCGACCTGAATCACGCTTTCGAAGTTTTATACATTGCTCGCGTACATACCTACTCGTACATGTTCCAAATAAGAACATTTAGTCCAGTCAATGAAGGTAAAAAAAGTGTAAACTGTGTATTTATCCCATACAGCACCGATTTGTATGAAAATTTGGATTTAGGTTCTACTTACCCTCTATTTCAAAATCTATACTGAGCCCAGGAGCGCTTTTTATTTTTTAGGGGTGAAATCAACCCCTGTTCGAAAAAAAATATAAAAATTTAGATTGGAGCATGTAATTAATTAAAATCACATTTATATCATTTAAATGAACTCAAATAACAATGTCTAATATAATTTATGATATATTAATCAGTTTCGACCCTTAAAAGTCACCCCTTATGACAGAAATAGTAAACAGTATTGATTTGCATAAAAATTTGGATTTAAGTTCTGTTTACCCTCTACTTGAAAGTTGACCTTGTTTTAGGGGTTGATTTTCATTTATTAGGGGTGAAAACTACCCCCATTCGAAAAAATTCATAAAATACTGGTTTTATGCGCGTAATCATCTTAAATACGTTAAATTAATGTCGATAGACAATTTTTAATATATTAAACAGTTTCGACCCCAAAAAACAACCCTTAAGATAGTTATCATTAAAAAATTATGTATATCGGAATTGTTATTAAGTGACCGAGAAACCAAATTGTATGAAAATTTAGATTTAGGTTCTATTTAATCTTTACTTTAAAGTTAACTCTGTGTCCGGGGTTGCTTTTTAAGGGTGAAAATTACCCCTATTCAAAAAAAATTTTTAGTTTAGATTGGAGCATGCAATTAAATAATTGTAATAATCTTTAAATGTATTAAAAACGTTTCAAAAGCAACTTTTATTATTATAAAAAGTAAATATAAATGATTTACTATTACAAAAATAAATATTTTTTTTATTTATTAAGGCGTACCCAGAACAAACTAAGTTGGTTTATACGGCCATTACGAAAAGTTTACATTTCAAGTTTTTATATACATGTTTTACATTTAACATAGCTTACATATTATTTTATTATAATATGATTTTACAAAAATAAATTATTACAAAAAATTTAATTTTCCTCTTCACTCTCATCTTCCTCTTCGACTCTATTTCTACTATACACATTCTAATTTCTACAAAAATGTGATTTTGGTTTTTTCCCCATAAATTGCTTAGTTTTTAAGCGATCAAGTTTTAAAAAAAAGCTTTTTGTAGGTTTTTTTAAGAGCTATAAGATCATCTAAATGAAATTTTTTTTATATCTTATTCTTAAAAAGGTTCATGTTGAAAGGGCTCAAAAAAGGTACTCTGGGCGAACGCACGCAAACAAAAAAAAACGCCAAAATTTTCAGAAAAGGAAAACCTACAATTTTGTTCTCTACAAAATTTTGCGTATCATTGATAGTGTTTGAATTATTTTGAAGAAAAGGCGATTTTTTACTAAATTACGAAAATGATTTTCTCACTTCAAACTGTGTGTTTTCAAGAATAATTGTGTGTGTTCAAGAATAAGTGCTTTAAACTGGTCAGACACTCAGAACGTATTATAAGAACATAAATAAAGTAAATTGTAAAGTCGTAACGATTTTTTTCAAATGGAGTGGAAAAGAGGGTGAGATTTTCGCTATTTTTTTCGAACGAAAAAATAGGAATCAACGTTATTCTCTTTATAACTCACTTAGTTTTGATGCTAGGAACTTTTATAAAAAATAAAAATAAATGTTTTTTTAAGGACTTTAAAAAAGGTTCTATGAGTTTTCCCCGAAAAATGCATTGGTTTTTAGTTATTGTCCGTAGAAATTTTCCATTTTGGCGTTTGAAAATACTAATCAACTTTCATGTCTGCATGAATCTCAAATACAGGATTTTTTTGTTTTTTTTTTATAAGCTGTAATTTTGCTCTTTAAAGGTTTTTCGATTAAATGCATTATTTTCCAGTTATTCGCGAAAAACCGTCTCAAAACGAGCTTTTTTTTGCCTAAAAACCAACAATTTCATTGGCGAATAAGTCGAAAAGTATTGACTTTCAGAAAAAACTTCATAGAACAAAAGTTGCTTAGAATTTGTCAATTTATCGATTTCCGCACTTATTTTCAATAAAAAATTATTCACCCCCGAGAAGGGGTGGCATCCACCCCCAGGGAAAAAGCGCACCTCGATACAATATAGATTTTGAAATAGAGGGTTAGTAGAACCTAAACCGTAAACCGCGTTAAGATTTTCACACAAAAATTGAAAAAAAACAATAAATTTTGGGGGTTCCCCATACATAGAACTGAAACTCAAATAATTTTTTTTCATCAAACCCATACGTGTGGGGTATCTATGGATAGGTCTTCAAAAATGATATTGAGGTTTCTAATATCATTTTTTTCTAAATTGAATGGTTTGCGCGAGAGACACTTCCAAAGTGGTAAAATGTGTGTCCCCCCCCCTGTAACTTCTAAAATAAGAGAATGATAAATCTAAAAAAAATATATGGTGTACATTACCGTACAAACTTCTAACGAAAATTGATTTGAACGAGATTTAGAGAGTAGTTTTTTTTAATACGTCATAAATCGTAAACCGCAAAAAACATCGATCAAAGTTACAATGAAGTACAAGAACTTTTATATTATGTTACTTGCTGCTACGGAACCCTTCATGGGCGAGTCCGACTCGCACTTGGCCGCTTTTTTTTGTATTAATTTTAATCTAATTAAAACTGTTAACATAACATTCAATATTTGTAGATGTGGCGGCGTAATTCAATCTCATGGATATGCAATACTTACAACCTTGTAAAATATACTCACCCTTATGATAATTTTTCCTCGAACTTCTGTGTGATCCTTGTGATCCTGCGCAACTAAAGTTTTATCTTTCTGTTTGCAGTCGCCAAATATGTACTCACTATGCATATGTCCTATAAAATATAGTATCTCAACTATTATATTATACGAGTATAGGTTACAAAATAAATGTGGTTTAACAGGGAGCCGGCCGGCTTGTTGGCAGAGTCCCACGTAAGGATTACATTATTATTAGATATCCATAGTACTTATTATCATTAATTTATTTATTACTGCTATTATTACCTTTCAATGAAGCCAGCCTGGCTAGCTATAATCGTCTTGCTTGAGTTAGCCCCAAAACGACTCGTCATGTCCGGTTGGGGGCTTGAGAGACAATTATTTATTTTCTTTCATGGCCGGCATCGCATCGGTTTCGCCTAGGTATTGCTCTACTACTTATAGGTTAAGTAGTAAGTAGTCAAAACCGCCAAGACAAAGCCGTCAGTTGTAATTGGGTTAACTTAAGATTTTTATTTGAAATAAGTTACTACTCGTAATATTTGGTATTTACTTACTTTGCTCTTTTGCTGAATCTGCTGATGTTAAGTTGGTTAACGATGGAAAATATTGCCAACAAGAACAAAATCCAACTAAAACACACATAATTCAAATTAAAAATCAATTCTCATGCATTTTTATTGTTTCCAACTATGCCAAATACTTTTTATTTAATTATTCGATAAATAATATTAAAAGAATTACTTAAATTAAATAAAACTCCCAATAAAAAAAAATTAATAAACATGCATTTTAAAACTTCCCGATATCAGTAACAACTTGTCTGATTAAATTAAATTGACTGTTGTTAGAAACAACCAAGTAGAACTTACCTACTTACTTAACACCACGTTTTAGTAAGAAACATGTTTATAAATTTGTCTTTTATAATTGTTTGTTTTCGGATGACAATACTATGATTTGCTTATAAACAAATAACAAAGCTGCATATTTGTCGGCTTTGCTAGCAAAGACATCAAAAAAAATGCGGTTCCCTAATTTAGTATTTCATATTTTCACATTCAAATTTTGAAGTCCATTAAACGATTTTAGTTTTAGTTTCGTCATGTTCGTCCGCAATATCATTTTTACTGAATGGATATGACGTATATTCATACATATACACTATTTGTCACGTCGACAAAGAATAAAAATAGCGAAAGATTTCATCCCGTATGCCTCAATTCTTTGTTTGTAAAAGGAATCAGTTACCAACTAACTTCATTGTGTCGCTTTTTGGCTGTCGGTGTGCGCGCGCATCTTAACACGGAAACTTGAGAGTCAGTTATCGTAAAAAATTTATACAGAACAGACAGTAGACACGCAAAAAATCTGTGATATTTTGCACGTTTCTGAACTGCAGAAGAAGCAATACCAGGTTCCTGGTTCTAGAATGAATTATATGGTACCGATAGTACTCTTGTATTATTATGCACCTTATACCAGCTGTCTTCCATTATCATTACTCGATCGCGGAGCAAATAAAGCAATTTCTCTACGAATTTCTTGGTCGGCACCTGTGTTCATGTCTCTGCCGTAGTATACATATCTATACTAATATATAAAGAGGAAAGATTTGATTTTTTGTTTGCATTGAATAGGCTCCGAAACTACTGAACCGATTTCAAAAATTCTTTCACTAAAATTCTTACACTGTTGGGAAGCTACACTATCCCCGAGTAACATAGGCTATATTATATTTTCAAAAAAATTAGGGATCCTTAATAAAACTCCAATAATGTAACCCAAGGTGTAAAAAAATAAGAAAACCGAAGCAAAGCGAGGGCGGTTACTCGTATATTATATATATACTGGGACAACATACCATCAGGTTGTACATATTTTTGTCGGCTTTTGCCATACTGATGTATATGGAAAAAAAGAAAGTAAACTTTATGGCTATTATACTAACAGGCTACTAGCTTAAGTAATGTTGACTTAGTTAAAAGCAGTGATCTATGTGTTGTTGTGGAAAAGATAAGCTGCTGGGCTTTTTCAATGTATGCATGTACTTCAAATCTGGATGGATAGAAACAATGAATATGGATTTAGCGATATCATATCGAAAGTGTTTTAATATGTGGGATGATGACATCCACGATAAAATACTGATTAAACTTGTCTCCGTCTAGGTAAAGAATGATTCTAATTTGCGTTTATTAGCCGAATATACAATACAATACAGACAATACACAACATGCAATCTTACCGTTAGTTGCGACCTCTGCCAGACACCTACATTTTGAAAGAAAACCCGAGCACATGAGTAGCAATAATAGCTCATAAAACTTGAGAGATGATAACTCTACACTAACTTTGCAACGGTTGCAGCAATGGCCAAAGGAGTTTTAGAGGAGATGAATCACATAACATAGGTGGCATAAGCTGCCACGTTTGGTAGCAAAGTTTCACTTATCTAAAGCTGGCCATACATGATCAAGTATATTTGTCAAGTTTGCAGCGTACTTGATGCGGCATCCAGTTTGCATGATGAGTCTTCCAATTCCATACACAGATAGCCATACAACGTCTAGTTTACTGGATGCCCCATGCCGCTGCAAACATGACAGCTTAAGGATTTAATATTAACAAACTGGTATTATTTTCTGTGATACCCCCTGGCTAACTATCACCCAGTTGATTGAGTCAACTGCCAAACGAATCGTGTTCCAGTTGGAGACTTTAGAGTCAGTAATTTCTTTTTCTCACTCTTATCTTGGTCGCCAACGCATCGGTGGTGCATTTGGTGTTGCTGATGTCCTGGCCGACGGTGGCCACTTACCACCAGGTAGATCGTCACCTCGTTTATCGGCTAGTTACATAAGAATTAATAAAGGAAACACGTTACTGTTTGTCCTTAACAACAAAAGAGAACAGAGTTATTTCAGGTAACAGCGAACAAAATGTACATTCAGCTGGTTTAAGTTGAATTTTCCTTTATTGCCATACTAAATTAGTAGGTCCATAAAAGTAAATGTCCCAATTCATTCCACCAATCATATCAGTAGGGATGTACCACTCATAGTAGTAATATTTGTATCGTCTCTGTGAATGGCAATAGGTAATACGAGGCACGCACATTTGGAATTTAAACGCAGTACTGCGAAACAAATCCTCTTCGTACGATGTGGCTCTCAAAACAATACAAGTTGGAATCCTTGGAATATCCAACCAGCCCTGAAAAAACAAATGTGAAAGTGAAAAAACAAATACCAATGTTATTCAGATACATGTTTACATTGTACGGTGACGGGCATAATCTGACCTGAATCACGCTATGAAATTTTTCTACGTCGATTGAGTCGATTACAAGATGTTTCATGTTTTATAAATCAATGGAATAGTGGTGATACAAAAACTCATTCTGCATAAGAATCACAAAATTGTGTCGTCCTGGGGCCAGTAGTTTTAAAGATATGAACTTTTTTCTTGAAATTCTCATACTTAGGGCGAAATCTCATTATATGAGTATTTTTGTCTGTAAAATTAGGTATATTTAATCCCTTTAATTATCGCTATGGACAACATTTTATAAATTAGTTTTGTATTTTGTATCCAACCAAAACTATGCTAACTTTTTTTTATTTGAAGTTGAGAAGGAATGGCGTAATTCAACTAAGTACTAAATGTATACTCACTCTTATAATAATTTTTCCAAGAACTTCTATGTGATCCTTATGAACCTGCGCAACTAACGTTTTATCTTTCCGTTTGCAGTCACCAAATCTGTACTCGCTATGCATATGTGCTATAAACATAGTATCTCAATTATTATATTTTATTAAGGTAAGGACTGATTAAGTGATTAATTCATTAATCCGCTGGATTCAGCAAAGTCAGAGTGGCGCAAATTAGGGGAGGCCTATGTCCAGCAGTGGACTTCCAAAGGCTGATAGATGGATGGATGGATGACATAAGGATTATATTTTAATTACTAATGATTATTCATTGACGTTAATGAGAGATAAGCCTGTCTACCTTCCGTCTCGATCGTTTCGCTTTCATGTCACGATTCACCACATGACTTCATTACGTACCAAAATTCGAAATCACATTACATTTAAAATTTATAAATTTAATTTATATAAAATAATAATTATTTTAAGTTAGGTATAACGCAGGGTTAACTTGAGGATTTATTTGAAATGAGTTATTAATATTTGATTATATTTACTTACTTGGCTCTTTTGCTGAATCCGTTAATGTTAAATCGGTCAACGATGTAAAATATTGCCAACACGAACAAAATCCCACTAAAACACACACAGGTTTTATATGTTACTACAATTAACTATGAAAAATACAATCATTTTTTTATTATTTCATAAATAACATAAAAATAATTACTCAATTGAAACAAAACCCCTAATGGAAAAATTAAGGAAAAATTCATTTTAAGCACTATAATACACTGTGTTGTATGTAGTTTGACTGTTGTAAGAAACATGTTATTCTTGTCTTATAATATATAATATTAACACTGTTTGTTTTCGTCTGATTACACATCATATTTGCTTATAAACTATTATAATAACAAAATTTATGAATCTGCAGTGTTAACCGAATGTAAATAATAAATATAATATTTCAATCATGGATGACGAATGCCAACAAATGAAAACCTTAAAAACTGGATATGGTGTTTGGACAAAATATGTAAACTTTAGAAAACACTATACTACAAAATAACTTCACAATACTTTTCTTTATTAAAAAAAAACATTTTAATTTGATGAAAAATAAAACATTCATGTTTTGGAACATGCTGTATTTATTTATGGGGGCAACTACAATGATATTTAAAAAATATAGATACGTTATACCCTTACCAATCAACGAAAAAATCTGTTCCGAAAAGAGCTACAACACACACACGTTTATCTTTTGTTTCACTACATCAATCACATTGGTATAATACACGAAGGCATTTTAACGCTGTATGTCAAAACTCAAGCACTTCTGGCAACAACAAAAGCGTGCGTATCGTCTTGTATTGACAGAGCGACTACGAGCAGAACGGTCAATTGCCTGTTCTTACGCTCTTCATCGTCGGCGCGCTAGTGATATTATGACATGTCTACCTCTTTTTTACATTATAATATCACTGGGGCAACTAAGTAAAACAAGCATAAAGATAAAGCACAGTAAAGTTCTAGTAATCGCAACCATACTAACTACGCTGTGTTTGGAGATGACGTGCAAATCGGAATAAACTATCGCTACTCAAGTAAAGAAATGAAGCAATAAATTGAAACCATGCTAACTTCAGTGTTGCTCCTTTTCGTTTTATATGTGGCGAACATTGAAGCACAGGTAATTCTTTTTCTATCTCAGTTACATCAGTTTTACTTGTAAGTATGAACGTAATAGTAAAACTTTTTTTGTTGTGAAATTTAATTTAATTATTATATTTATTTAAACTGACTCAGCGGCAGTTAGTAAATAAAAAAGAAGTCCCCTATAATAATATGCGTACTTAACTTTTTTGTGTTTATATTTTATGCTAATAAAGCCATCAAATATGCAACCTCAAAAATATATGCCCCTAGACCTCAGATACAAGACAGAATGCTAGTTTAGTGCAAACGCATAATTTTTTAATTTATACATCTTTCAGATATGTGATGAAGAAATAGCAGAAAAGGGCATCAGTGTTATATGGCCTCGAAGTTCTCCCGCCAATAATGTTACATCAGATCCACTCTGCTACAACAATGACTACCTAATTACAAGAAACTGCGAGAATACACATTGGATACCACCGCTGCCAGAACTGAAACCATGCTTGCAAGTAGTTAATCATTATAATCTACGAGCATGCCCACCAAGTTTTGAAAGAATATCGGAAAACAACGATAAAAACTGCTATCAAATAGGTCCTACATCACCATGGAATGGGCCCTGTTTTAAAAGTAGTGGTGCATGTGTGATTACAGACCTCAGCGAAGAAGATTTATTTTCCTTATTACATTCCTTAAGAGCTAAAAGTATCTCTAGATTCTTTTGGTTGCCGGCCCGACGTGCGAAAACGTTTAATCCGGTACGCTGGTACATTCCAGGTCCGATATGGGGAATGCAAGTAAAAGCAAATAACAGCATCGGCGTGCAAACCTCTCTTTTGAAAAATTGCTTATTACTGGATATTGATAAAAAACTTATTGTAACTGAGACTTGCTCTAAACAGTACCCTAGTTTATGTTTTTATTTAAATAAAATGCATTTTCCCGCAAGCTGCCCTAAAAATTATCACGCAGTTCGATTCATGCCTGATGATGGACTTTGCTATGGTATTGAACAATCTGAAACACCATTAACATTTGATGATTTCATTTTGAAGAAATGCTCGTTTCCCATGGGTGGAAAAAACAACAATGATTTAAGTAGATTCATTTTTAGAAAAATTGCAGAGTTAAATAAGTTGCCGGACAATGAATGGTGTTGGTTTACACGTACAAGAAATATAACTTATGATTCACATGAATGTCATAAAAATGTAAGTGTTGAAAATTATTCTCATCATTCCGAATATGCTTGTTCAGAGGTGACCATAAACAACGTTGGTACGTTACGTTTATTTAATTCAAGTACATTAACAAGACTACCTTGTATGGCATGTATAACGACAATGGAGTATGAAAACACTGAATTTGTATTTGAATACAACATCGAAGATCATTTAATATATTTAACAATATATTCTCCATCTGGTCTTTGGAAATATAATAATAACGATAGAGGAATACAGTGTTTTTCGAATGCAAAAGGATTTAACAGCGTTATTGATGTGAATGAGGCCCCGTATAATGAAACGAAATCTGTAGAAAATGATTTGCAAGACATCAATAACAAGGTATTTGTAATGAACCTTATTACTGATTCAACAGCACAGTACTGGTGTGAGGGACATACTAAAAATTTTTCTTTGATTAGTACCGAAAAATTAATTGTAAATCCTCAAGGTAACAATAATCACGTATTTTCTCTTTTTATAATTTTTTTTCTCTCGAACAATGATATTGATAATTTAGACTTTATGATGGACGATCTATGTCGGAATATAACTTCAATTTTTAGTGCTAAAAAAGCTTTGATCATGGATATGCATGAGTATTCTGAGGATAATTTATTGGTTCTATTGCATTTGCATGTTGATATATTTGATAAATATGAAAATGATAGCAGCAACATAGAAAATAAATACGAAAATTTGAAAAAAATTGCCAAAGAAGATTTGATCAAATATAATTATACCTTTGTTAATATATCCAGTGCATTAGTTTGTTTACCAACAACATCTGTTGATGATTTAGTGATTCTTGACTGGGGAATGACTTCAATAGGACACATTGCAGCTCCTGTTCAATTCTGTTTACAAGCAAATGGCTTACCAGTAAAACGATTGTGTTTAGGATCATATCTTCTTGGCAGTATTTGGGGCGAAGTTGAAGGAAGTTGCGACAAAAATTATGTAGCTTCAAACACAACAACATTTCTATATAATTTTGTTACAGGTCAAGTATCAGAAGATAATGCATCCAGATTCTTAACAGTTGAACTAGGTTCAGTTTTAAGTGATGTTGACTTAATCATTCCCGCAGATATTTATTATTTATCAATGTCGCTGAAACGTGTTTTATCAATTTCTCATAATAACCGTACTACAGTGGATTTAAGTAATATTGATAATATGGCTTGGGTCATGGACAGAATGTTATCATTAGATAGTAGGTACTTAAAACTAGCTCAATCCCTAAACTCTACTAATGTAATATTGGACTCCATCAATGAAATTATAGAAATGTTGTCATACAAAAATATGCCTGACAATAATCGTAGCTTACAAAAAGATAGTAAAAAAATAGCAATTCAACCTCAATGTGTTATTCAAATATCATACCCTAAACAAGATAACGTGAGTGGTATTGCTATTATTAATAACAAAACAACAAACAATTTCACAGAAATGACGATACTGGATTTATACAGCAATAGTACTTTGGATGAAGTAATGTCAATAAAAAATTTGGAGGTTGCAGCCTGGCTGCCAGACAATGTACTGAATTCTCTTAGAAAGGTAACTGACAATACGGACAATGAGACTTTAAATGACGAAAATATTAATATTGTTATCACTGTTTTCAACAATGATGCCATTTTTCAAGAACTTAAAAATAAGCACAAAGTTAATAGCCGCTTAATAGGTATATCTATTCCAGGCTTTACCTTAAATTTCAATAATTTTATTCCTCTGATATTCAGAAACTTGCATCAATCAAATTCAAAAAGTTTTTGTGGTTACTGGAATTTCAAAGCACATAAAAGAGAAAATATTCTTGGGTCTTGGAGTCCACGTGGCTGTTTTTTAGATAAAACTGTCAATGAAATTACAATTTGCAAATGCTATCACTTGACGCACTTTAGTCATTTACTGCATATTCGTCATCATAGAAATGGTAAGCACATCAATGAAAATCATACTAAAGCTTTAAATATCATAACCTTGGTAGGTAGTTTCCTCTCATTGTTTGGTATTGCTTGCATTTGGATAACAGCGTGCGTATTTCAGATGTGGAGAAAAAAAGCTGGCACCAAGGTATTACTACATTTTTCAGTATCCATTGCATTGCCGTTAATATTTATGGTATTATTTAATTTAGATAATACAATATTTGGTGAACAAGATGGGTTGTATGCTATATATGATCATATGAAAGCTATATGCATAATTCTAGGAGCACTCTTGCATTATTCTATTCTAGCAAGCTTTATGTGGATGTTAATAACTGCTGTATTACAATTCATAAGATACGTTAGAGTTTTAGGAGTTCAACGACCATCTAGATTTATGTTAAGATTAACGATTATAGGATGGGGTGTTCCAATTATTCCTGTTCTTGTGCTTTTGCATATTTCTAGAGAAAGTTATATTCCTGATGCTTCAAATTGTCATAAATGTGCCATTTGCTACCCAAAAGGTATTTTTTTAATTCTTAGTGTAGTGGTACCAGTATGTTTAATACTTTTGATTAATATTGTACTGTTTATTTTAGTTTTATGGTCGATAATTAAAGGACCAGATGGAAAATGTAGAAGCGCTGATTTAAATCTTATGAAGTCTCAACTGCGATTATCTATATTTTTGTTCTTTTTACTTGGTCTCACCTGGATATTTGGATTGTTTTCTTTTTCGAACCAATTAATTTGGTCGTATCTCTTTTGTTTGACCTCGTCCTTACAAGGTTTTGTCTTATTTGTATATTTCATATTATGTGATCCCAATACAAGGAGCCTGTGGGTAACATTAATGAAATCTCAATATCGCCCTCGGCTGACACGAGAAAGTATTTCGAGTATAAGTAGCGGTTAAAATAGATCGATAGTAAAATTGTGGTAAATGATGTTTGTATTAAATTTATTTATATAATTATTATTATTAATCTCCTTTGCAATAAGTATGTATACAAGCACAATGTATGATGGTTTATATAGCGAGTCGTTTGCGTTGTACAGTGTTACCGACAAAAATAAAAAAGTAGTTTGGCAGCTGAAAACCCAGGGTAAGTAAAATGAGAATTTAAAAACATTCACTTTCATTATTGAACAATAAATTTTGGTCAGAGTTCGCATACTTCAAACGCAATGTGCAAATATTAATTGGATCATTTTAATTTGAACATTAAGCTGCTCGAGCCTGTTATTGACGCCATGAGTCCGTATGTGCTATTCAGTATATAACCCTATCTTATGATGTTTATTTCACAATAATTAAGTTATAATTATTAAGAAAATACTGTGTTTTGTAATTAATTCAAATCTTGCGTAATTCACCCCTTTATCTAAAACAATAGTTTTCACCAAGCATTACTTTATCAAAACGCATTTGTACATGTTAACCCCCCAACTCAGAGTCACTAACGGTTACTTAAATCGCTCCTTAGTACAGGATTTGTATGGTGATTCTTTACTAAGGAGCGATTAAAGTAACCGTTAGTGACTCTGAGTTGGGGCGTAAGTCTTTTCCAATTCGACAGCAGTATCATTTGACTCAAGAATTTCCTATTTGATTGTTGGTAAATAAGTCACTTTCCGGTTGTATTCATAATGGTAACAGTATCGATGTGTCTTGTTTGTGAACAATGGATTGGTTGTTAATACATATCAAAGAATGTAATCACATATCAGTGGTAAAATATCTTGAGTAACAAAATTATATTGACCGCACATTAACTCGCTGTCCCAAAAACTGATGTGAAAAAGGACTAGAGAAGTTTTAAATTAGTTAATTCAAAACGATGAATCACATTGAATTTATTATATTTGTTTTTCTATCCGGTAAGTGTTTCTTGTATAATTTCATTACGATCTTGTATAATTTTAATAAATAAGTTGTTTTTTATTTCAATTTTAATTTTATTTCAATCATTTACGCGAACTAAATAGACCGTATACAATTGTGTAGTTATTATAGTTCATCATTTTATTTTAATGATCTAAAACAATTAAATCTTGTTCTGCTATAAGAAAACTTTTGTTATTATATAATCTTGTTCTTTACTCTCTATTCTCTGTGTCTACACTTTACCTCGAATGTAAACATAATTTAACGAGCGAGTACCTAGCTTTAGTTATTTAGGTACCTAATGAAGTGGTGTGAATATTTTTTAACTTCACAAAGATAAATAAATTGAGTCCTGTGGCTACAAATAGTGATCATAAAATACGTCTGTGTACGTAATTTCAAATAAGTACTAAATAGATACTACTTTTTACTACTTATTAGACTACTAAGTAGATGCTGCTAATTACTAAATAAATTTTGTATATTTATACACATTTTTGATGTGTATATTTTACACACAAATAAATTTTTATTTACCAATAAATATTTACCTATTCAAATTTGTTATTATTTCTTCATTTTATAACATTGCTTTGGTTTTAAGATCTTTGCATATTAACTAAATAATTCTTTCTTACAGTAAACTCTTCGATAGTTTATTTTGGTTGTTCAATATTTTTATGAAAGTAGCCAACATGCAGACCAGCCAAGTGATGGTAAGAAAGTGGTCATCGACGCCCAAAAACATCATCATCACTAAAGCATGAA
Source organism: Thymelicus acteon (assembly GCA_951805285.1). Classification (NCBI taxonomy): domain Eukaryota; kingdom Metazoa; phylum Arthropoda; class Insecta; order Lepidoptera; family Hesperiidae; genus Thymelicus; species Thymelicus acteon. Next base: position 7,613,259 of record OX638213.1, on the reverse strand, counting down.
CGATGCGTTAAAACCAAAAAAAGGCTGACTACTGACTATTGTTTCGGTTGCAGAGTAGGAAAATTGCAACCGTAACAGATTTCCTACTCTGCAACGGAAACACTTTATATCGAATGGACAATAATAATTGCTGTTATTTGAAACAGAAGACTATTTTTGCAATATGTTGCTCTCTTGCTCTCTTCACTGAAATACTGAATAGTTTATACTTACATCTATTTTTATACTTATACTATACACGTATTACATTAATTATATTTATACCTTTGACAGCCAAAATGATACCTCAGAGCCGTTTTCGGCTACAGCCAAAATATATGTGCCTTTGTTGTAGGTCAAATGTTTAATTCTGTTTATGAGGGACTCTGCTGGAAAGCAGTTCCAGCCAACCAAGCGATGTATGCTTTACGATCTCCTCTAGCGTGGGTGGAGGGTAACAAGACACTGAAAGAGAGGGACGTAGATCTACCTAGAAGTGAGTTGCTCGAAATTCAGCTAATTCAATTCAATTTAATCTATCAGACAATTACAAGTCGTTTTTTTGTTAATAACTTGTATGTACGTCAGTAGTTGATGTTTTTTGTTAGTTACTAATAAATAAGTATCATCACTTCCTGAGCCCCCCATTTAATCTAATAATACTACAGAAGACATAATAATACTTATAATAGATAATATTTAAATGAACTAACTGTGTGTGTAAATAATGACCGATACCACAGAAGAAATAATATTATTTATCCGATACACCATTTATGAGGTAGGTAAGCGACGACAATATCAAAAGAAACTAACATAAACATTTTGACTGCTTCTTCAATAAAATTTAATAAAATGTTACATAGGTACATTCCAAATCTGATAATTTACAAATTGTTGCAGATGTTTTAAGTTTTTCCTACAAATTTGGATGGTGCAGACCTGATGTGATTTCAAGTCAGTTCCTACGGAAAACTGTCAATATGACTCTTGATAAGTTATCGGATCAACAAGCTAATTACCTATATGTATGTTTTCTTTTTTTATTGATAAAATATATTGGGTTGGTAAGTAAGTTCCTTTCGTCTTTACTTTATGATTTTGGCTACATGACACTGGCCATCTTTACATGGATGAAAATAACTGCTACCGCCTACCGCAATGCTCTCTCAATTTAGCAAAATCAAGATTTTTATTCATATAGGTATCACTGATATACTTACGCACATCGAATTACTTTTGGCGAGGTGCCTAAACTATGCCAGAGTTATACAGTTGGTTACAGTTGGATATTTTCAGTCGAATTCAAAAAAGGAGGAGGTTCTTAATTTGAGATTTTTTTTGTAATGTTCAGAACTCTGGCATTTATAATCCGATTTTGATGATTATTTTTCTTATCAGTTCTGATGATGGGATCCATGAGGGAACAACGTAAATCATCTTAAACATCAAAGATGTACATTATAGCGATTTTGATATAATAATATGTTTAGCGTTCCATAGTCGGACATTAATTAATTAATACCATAATTACTTCTCTCTATTTCTTATTCTTATTTCTTATTTCTATTTATCTCTTGCTCGGAAAATAATTATTTATTTATTTTTAGACACTGATGTCCATGAGCGACGATAGCCCCTTACCATGGATTATAATCTAGGTTGTCAGCTATTTCCATAAAAAGAAGTACATATATGTTTGAAGCATTGAAATATAATGTCATAGAACAGACAACTCGAACAAAATGTGTGTCCCGCCGGGAGGTTCTATTTTCAAAATTGAGTCCCCGTTCTCCTTTCAGAAGGGAATGAATCCACTGAAAATTTAAGCCGATCGGCGCCAATTCATTGGGACATACATTGTGTTCGCGGTGTCGGTTCTATATGCTAGTAATAATACTTCAATGGTTTGAAGTCAGTTTTTTTTGTAAAATTTTGATTATTTACAAAAATAATTATTTAAATCCGACTAGTAGTTCTAAAGATCAGCTTTCAGTCAGTATCAATATAAATCATTAAGCGCTATGAGCTTCATGAATATTATTTTGCTGCATTTTGTTTTGCTAATTTACAAAATGTTTCACAGTTACTGGAGCATAAGCATACACGAAGATTCGCTTTCCAATGTGTTGTGATGAAAGCCTACGTGAATCGCAAGTTCCTGTTCTTCAAAAGTCGGCTGCCCCTGTACTATTGCCAAGGCACTGTCTTACTTTTACAGTTGAGAACTGTCGAACGCTTCGCCATTCATGAATTCTATCTATATCATAAACTCGGTATGCCTGTAAGCTTTGCTTTCGAATTTTATCAAGCTCCTATGTTGTAAAAATAAACCTTTTAATTATATATTTAAGTTTTTTTATATCCAGCATCCGATGGTTGTGATTAAGTTTCTTTTGGAATAAAACAATGTTGAAAATTGACTACAATAAAGGTAATTCTTTATATTAATACATGAAGAAAAAAGCTTTTTACTCCATTTTAAAAATGCACGCACATTGGAATAAGTTTTTGAAAATTCACCCAATTTACCACATGTGAGAGTAAAATCCATAAATAGCTCATAATGTCATAAATTCATGCCTAACGCCTGATTTCTTCCTAAGCGGCTGCGTGTACCAATAATCAGGGTGAGTTTTTCAAGTAGAATATCTATATTACCTACTATAATAGCTAGGAATCGAATTGATGTTGAAAACAAAATTACAACCTGTATTATTTATTACGCCATTTGATAGTGTCGCATAATAAGGATCGAATTCTGGGAAGTAATGACATACATGACAAAGTATAATGCAATTGATGAAATCTTTGAAAAGTATTCTGAACGGAATCTGCTGATTACAGAACAGTCGTTAAGACGTCGAATCCAGGTATGTATTAAAAATAATAGCCATCATTTTGAACAATAAACTCAGTTAAGTTTTACTAGTGTGAAAACATGGGAAAAATAAAAATGTATTTTGTTAAAAATATGTAAGATTTCCGCTTTTATTACTTCCCAATAAAAAAAAACAAACAAAATGGAAAAGACAAAAAAATGCGCTGTGATTGGCTATTTCTAATTCATACTTGGACTTGACGGGTCAGTATTGGTCGACACTAATGTCGTGAAACAAATGTACGTACTGATCTCTTGGGGGTAATCTGTGGCGTGAGACGCACAGAGTACTTAAACACTATGGTACAGTACTCTGCTCCCCACTTCATGTTATACCCCAATTGCCATCTCGACCTATAGCGAATTCTTTTTATTGAAATCATTAGGCAAAAATGTTGGAAATTAAACACAACATGTTATAACCTGCTACAAAGATTTCTTACACACTAATTTAGTGACTTATTTACCTTTCAAATAAATAATTTAAAAAAAATGCAGTCGCTTCACACATGACGAAGTTCTGAGGTAACGAATATAAAAAAAAATACAACTGAACCTCTTTCTTTTTTGAAGTCGGTAAAAATACTGGCATAAAAATGATATGTCTAAATGAATGTGCCCCAGTTGGGAATCGAATCCAGGAGCCCTAGCGCCCCAACGTCGGCTGGCAAGTTTACTCTCAGCTTCGTCAAGTATTCAAATCCATAAAGAAAGAATGCTTGTTTATTTTTTAGTGGCTCCAGACTTGTTTATTTCGTGTTCAACCCAACGCGATTCATCAGTTTGTTTGCATTTTTCAATGTTTATTTGCAAATATTGTGATGAAAAATCTTTCATATCCAGCATTCTGCAACACGACATGGATGTGTCACAAATCGTAATCGGCTTTATACGTAAGAATTACTCATTTATAATGTAGTATAATTAAGTTTAACTATGACATTAAAAAATTTTACAAATCTTAAATAATATTTTTTTGAATATATTTAATATTATGAAGTTCCTACGGCGCCGAATAAAAAGATTGTATTATTAGTAATAAAATTATTTATAATTTACTAGTAAATATTTAGATATTCCTCGAAGAAAAGAAACAATTTAAGAAAAATGTTTGCTGCAAAATAGCTTTCTAAAGTTAATAACCAATTATGTAGAGTATTTTGCTTCACAGTGACATTTATGCTATCTGAGTGCGAGATTCGAGATTTTTCTACGTGCCATGATGACTTCAGCCTGAGGCCTCCAGACGGAGTACTGAAAGAACATACATTTACTTGGCTCGGCTTTGTGCAATACTTACATGGTTGGTACCTACATTCTTTGTTTTTTTTTTAATTAATCGTATTTCTGGTAAGTTTATTCTTTTAAGTCACTTAAATTTCTCATCGTACGTACTTATTTAGTTTTGGTTTGAGTTTAAATATTTTTCCGATATTGTCTTCTTCATGATTGGCAGGATGTAATTTTTTAGAAAACATTTTATTCAAATATTTTTAAGTCTCTAAAACATCACGCAACATCACGCACATCAATAATTATGTTCTTATATTTGTCAGTTGATTTCGACTGACGGAAAAATTCTAAAGAATCATTATTAGTAGCAATAACAAATTATGATCTATTTCTGTTGCGTTCATAAGCTTGTTCATGTGCAAGGGAGACAAATTGGATTTTTGTGATGTCTTTGCTCTTTGAATGTGAATGACGTCACTGAAAATTTTTATTTAAGACAGTACACAAGTGCAAGTGTGTAAGGCAGTGCACAAGTTGAGCCAGATTATGCTAACTGACCTATACAGCCGTTGTTTTAAAATAAAAGATTTGTTATTCGTTTTCATCAGGCGCCTCTCAGATTTTTTCATGATTACCTATACCATGCATTATTTATCTATTACATAGGTCGTCCGTGTGGCGCAATGATTACCATGCCGGATCGCCGCGGCAAGCGTCCTGGGTTCGATTCCCAGCGAGGCGGAAATTTAAATGATGAGTTTGAATTTCTTTTCTTGGTCTGGGTGTGAGTGTTCTTGTCTCTGTGTGTTGTCCATGGCACCATTGACACGGGGAATCCTGGTTTGGGGCTATGAGTGTGAAGCGTTATTTATTTATTTATATATTGGTATTTTTTTATATCTATAAGTTAATGCTTGACTACAATCTCACCTGATGGTAAATGGCGATGTAGTCATGGATGGTAAAATGCACTAACTTAGTAAAAGCCTATTCACTCTTGCCTTGAAGACACTTACATTACAATCGAGCGGAAACAGCGACGCGGGCAATTTATTCCAATCCTTCGCTGTACGCATAATAAATATTGAAGCGAAGCGCGTCGTCCGTACAGGAGGGATGTTAACGACGGGAAAGGGGATGGTGGAATCAAATCATGTAATTCTTGCACACACTCTCCAAAATGTATCCTGTAGAATACCTGGAGGCTGGCAACTCTGCGCCTGTGCTCGAGCGTATTGGTATGTTTGGGATTCAATTTTTTTTTTATTATTGACTTCAACCAACTTCCTACCTGATGAAACGAAGTTATAATTCATAAGAACTCACGCCGGTGGCATCAGTAATAGATCCAGACGAAAGATAGGTACTATTAATATTAATGACTTCCAGTAACAACTGGGCTGCCTCATCACAGCAAGGCGCCGCGAGTGGTGCTCATCCACAAGCAGTTTGCTGCTGGGACAGCAACCGACTTGCTGCGGCTTCCCAAGAACTACAAACTGTAATTATAATTAATATTTATTATTATTGTAATTCGTTGTAGCACCATTTCGAAAAACTTTCCTTGCATTTATCTTATACGAGTAACCGCCCTCGCTTTGCTTCGGTTTTCTTATTTTTTTACACCTTGGGTTATATTATTGGAGTTTTATTAAGGATCCCTATTTAAAAAAAAAATATAATATAGCCTATGTTACTCGGGATTAGTGTAGCTTCCCAAGAGTGAAAGAATTTTTGAAATCGGTTCAGTAGTTTCGGAGCCTATTCAATGCAAACAAAAAATCAAATCTTTCCTCTTTATATATTAGTATAGATATAAAATTCTCGTGTCACGGTGTTAGAAGTTGAACTCCTCCGAAACGGCTCGACCGATTTTCGTGAATGTTTGCGTGCATATCGTCTAGGGTTGAGAATCGGACAACATCTATTTTTCATCCCCCTACCCCTAAAAATTTTTTGGCAGAACAACGTTTACCCGGTCAGCTAGTAAATTGGTTGATTTGGTAAATTCTTTACATATTTGAAAGACTATTGTACTTCCAGATTTATCACTTATTTATCAAAATTCTGTTCTGATGGTGGAATCCATGAGAAATGGATGGAAATGTTCAAATGTAATTGCACACATGCAATTTTGTTAAGACATAAGTCCAGCGATATTTTTATTGGTTCGTTTTAGATGACTATTTCTTTCATATTGGCATCAGGCATTTCTTTAAATGGTAAACTAAATATAGATTTAACGTTATTTCAGAGGGCACATTGTATTTGGTGACTATGAACGAGACGAGGAGGACTGCGGACTCACGCGGACCCAGACTAAGATGGGAGTGGCCTGTCCTCGCGCGTACATCGAGATACCGTACATCGACATCACTCCACATCCTGAGTACTCGAGGTAACGTACAATCATTGTAACTTTATAACTTTTATAAGAATCTTGTTCACAGTAGTGAAGCAACGCATTTTTTTCGAATAGACAGTTGCAGTTGTTCCTATCGGCTTTTAAAACTTCTTATAGGTTTTGGGCATTATAATTATGTTCTACGCATCGTTTGTACCTACCTATTAAAATGCTTCGTGATTTCTAAATTTCAACTGCAATCCTGTTTTTCCCTTTTTTTCTCTCTTAATTTTGTTTTTCTCTTCATTATTTTCACAAAACCGCCACTGATGTTTCTCTTACTTCCCGAAGGTTGACTGCTGAGAATGCTTTTAGCATTAAGTCCGCCTTTGTACCTCTTACATTGTTGTAAGGTTCAAAAGTTTAAATAAATAAATAAAATAAAATCCTGACAAAAGCCTAAAATCCTGAAAACTCAGGATAAATTCTGAGATATGGTGACCATAATTTATCATCCCTGAGTCTAAGTAATATGTTCCTTCTTGTGATGAAGACTGGTGACCACAATCCCACCTGATGGTAAGTTTAGATGTGGTCCAGGATGGTGAACGCATTAACTTAGTAAAAGCCTAATCACTCTTTTCTTGAAGACATCCACGTTATTAGCGGGTAGCAACGCGGACGCAGGCAAGCCATTCCAATCCTTTGCGCTGCGCATAACAAATGACAAGGCAAACCGTGTCGTCCGTACCAGCGGGATGTTCACAAAATAATAATGGATACCTGCCATGTGGCGTGACGTTCGATGGAGGAACGAAGATGGAGGAATTATCTCAGACAATTCCTGTGCACATTCTCCGAAATGTGCCCTGTAGAAAACCGAGAGGCTGGCTACTATGCGACTATGCTCGAGGCTTTGCAGATTGGTTTCAACCAGATCTTGGTCACCAATGAGCCTCTTCACACGCCTCTCCATCAAATCCAAGGCAGAGAGGTGACATTTGGCTGCGCCTGCCCAGATGTGAGAACAGTACTCCACACACGACCGAACCTGAGCTTTGTACAGGGATAAGAGTTGTCTCGGTGTGAAGTGCCGCCGCACCTTTCCAAGGACACCAAGTTTCCTTGCAGCATCTTTAGCCTTGGACACAATGAAACACCCAAAGTTGGGTTTCGGGGATATCTCTACTCCTAGCAACTGAAGGCAGTCGGTATAATCTAAGGACACATTCCGAAAAGTAGGAGCCAAAGTAAGCGGACTCCTTTTGGCGGTGAATAGACGTTAGACACGTCTGTGTTTTAGTGGCGTTGAATCTCAAAAGATTGGCTTCGCCCCACTCAGACACAGCCCGAAGTGTGTGATTCACATATTCTACCGTGGCCTCTCTTTCAGATTGAATTTCGTCCCTACTGGCCCTGGAACTTGGTAGGTATCTCTCGGCCATTGTGCTATCGTCTGCGTACCCATAGATGAATCAGTGATTTTGTAAGTCATAACCACCACTGTGCTCTGCTTACCTCGACACAGTCTGATACTGGTTGTTTGCAAGTAGGTATGTTAATAAGTAAATCGGTTATTCTCAAGTGAGTTAGGTATTCGTGAGTTGGATATTTGCAAAGCGATTATTTTGCACTTGATACAAATATAAATAATACAAAAACTAAACTTTTCCTTCATCCGTATTTTTCATTTTAGGTTTGGAGTAGGCAATAGCTTGGCATTATTAAAACTACTACGCCCTGTTAAATCAGGTATGTATAATAGTAAAAATATTTTTATTTTTTTTAATGTTTAATTGGCATGGTCTGAATGAAAAGGTTAACATGTTTGAGATTATTTTGAAATAGAAGCTTTGTAAAATTCTATGTTCAATTCGAGCGTTTTAAAATAGGTCTTATTTTCAATTTCAGAATACATGATACCGATTTGCCTCCCTACAGTAATAGAACGAAAGAAGAAACGTAGGAATATGTTCGTGTTTATGGTCGATTATATAAGTTGTAAGTATTGCATACATGATTCAGGCTAGGCATTATAAGGCTAGGTTCACACGGAGACTATTCGATTCGATATTTTTCACGTATATAACTGTATCGATTGCGCTGCCGCGCTGGCTAGGCGACTGTCCCATTATACACTAGTATCCAGTACAGTAGTATCGTATACGCCACAAGCATTATACTGAATAATGTATCTTTTATTAGCTGTACCACGAGACTTCGACTCAGAACGTATGGGAAAGAAGACCTTAAAAATGTACACGCATAAAGACTGCCGAAGACACCGCATGAAAACGGTATGCGAGTCATTTATTTAACAATCTAAATTTAGTAGCAGACACACCTTTAAGAAAGGAGATAAATAGTGACTACAATTAACAATAACAAAGAGTACTTATTCCCTTAAAAAGAAACAAGCCCCTTTGTTCAAGACATCTATTCGTACTTATCATCTGACATTATCTTAATTTTGCAATGGCTTAGGTAGTGCAGGTTGAAATCTCAGTAAATTACTAACATTCTGTTTATTTAGCCATTAGCCAGTAATGAAGAAATATTGTTTAAAGGACTGGACTAGTAAACTGCTCTTGCGTCGCTTCGAAAAATCTAGGCCTACAAAGGCAGTTAATTACATTAATCAATTCGTGTCCGGCTGGAGACTATCACCTTTTTTATTTTTTTTCTTATTTCATGCCCGAACGCATAGGTGATATCCAGGCGTTGTGTCCGCTCCTTTGTCAGTTATATTCAACCTATCAATGGTCCACTACACTACAGGGCACAGGTCTCTCTTCTTAATTGACGAGGCCTTGAGCATACTCCACTATATATGCTGCTCTAGACGAACCGACTGCTTTACATGCTCTCCGAAGCATATTTTTTTAACGCTTATACACTCATACCTCCGCAGTAGGTTTTTACCTGTGTCGCGGGTGGCATGGACGACATAATTATATAACACATCACAATAACACCCATGACCCGAGTACAAATATTTATCTATCACACAAATATCTGCCCCAGCTGGGAATCGAACCCGGGACCCCTCGCTTCGCAGGCAGGGTCGCTACCAACTAGGCTTCAGGGTCGCCGGTGTCAGTCGTCGGTCGTGGTAATCAACATTAGAAAAATCGTTTGCAGAATGATTCACCCATACAGTTTTCCACCAGAGACTGGGAAGTGAAGGTGTAACACACGTGCTGTGCAGTTCAGGCTGCGGGGTGCGTCCTGGAGCTCCAATAGTCAGTCAGACTCCTGAAGGATCCTTCGAGCTGATCGGTATTGCCGCTGGTGGCGCACCCTGCTCTCGGCGAGCCATGAGAAAGAGACTCAACACAGAACCTCCCCTCTACATAGATGTATTCCCTTACGTTAGCTGGATAATCAATGTGATCACAGCTCATGTGATGCCTCGCCCTTATCCAGAGAAATTTATGATGGTTGAAGGAGGTTCCAGTAAGTATTTAAGTACTATAATATAAGTATAATAATAATTGTATGATTGATTTATAATTGATGATTATATAATTAGAACTACTACGCATTGCGATTTTTTTCGCGCCCATGTATCAAAACAAATTAACCTTAAAATAATAAATGTCTACTTAAAAGAAATATTCTTCTGATAAAAAACAATAACAATTATCTTCGATACAGTTGCTATTGGTAAACGTAAGGCGTAAATTCTATTAAGCGAAGGTCAAGTAACTCATTCGGATTGAATCAAATAAATATTTGCAGGTATGGGAATCCACCCTGGGTTTCTGCGTGCGAGGAAGAAGCAACAATCTAGCTGGCGAGCGCGGACTTTCGTGACGGGGAATTACTGTTTTAAAAGCATAAAGAAACAGCAGCGCACCACAAAGTTTTTCTACTCTGAAAAATTTGAGGTGAACGCTGATCCTCCCGCAAAGTTGAATGTAATTATAAAGGTATAGAACACTCTTTAGCAACTTATTATACAACAAGTATTATACTATTTTACAATTATAGAAAACTTTTAAATTGTTATCAATGACAAAAAATAACCTTACCTGCTACGGCATGTAAAGATAAAGGTATAAAACACTCTTTAGCAACTTATTATAAAACAAGTATTATACTAATTTTACCATTATAAAAAACTATTAAATTGTTATCAATAACAAAAAATAACCTTGCCTGCTACGGTAGCACCGGTAGACTATCATCAGTAGGTACTGTCCCTACAAAGCCCTGCACGGTGATTTTTTAATCATATACATTTTCCACCTCTTTTTTAAATTAATACCAAAAATATATTTTCCGTATTAAATACTTAAAAAAAAATTTTACTTAACGTTTACTATGTCTGTGTCCTAGATATCAGCCGGCATCGAGTGCACCATCACCTGCGTACGCTTGCGGCTGCCGAACCGCCTCAGCAGACCAAAGATTGACGGCGTCGGCGGCTACAACATCACCATCACCTTCACCACTCTATGGTTCCCATACACTTTCTACTTTTGGCTTGGCATCAATGGTAAAAATACTACTGAAAGGGACTTTGTGAATTGGATAGCTGAACGAAAGCCTGGATTTTGGTGATAAAGTTTACCGTTTCATTATCAGTGTTCTTGTAAATTTTGTACAACATGTCCAATCGAGTCAATGATATTTATGAGTAATTAATTTATAATCGAGTTATTATATGTACATTCACAGTGTATTTTTAGTTCCGTTGGTAAACAAGTTAAAATGCTAAGTATTGATAAAGTAATAAAATATTTTACAGTGTTTTTTCTTTAATTAACCCATTTTTATTCTTTTCACCTGTATTTTTAAGATGTAAAACATTCATAGGTAAAAAATATATGTGTAATATTAGTGTTGTCACGGGAAAATAGGGAATAAAGTATACTGATATATGTTTCATAATATATCTTTAATTATCATACTTCGATGATAAAATAATTATACAATAACATGAGAAAAATTCGTTTACAAGATTATTAATTACTATACACTCGTATCGTTGTAATCTTTAAAAACTTTTTTTATTATTCCGAATAAAATTTCTGAAAGTAAACTTATATTAAAAGAACTATAATTTGAGCTATTTTATGGCAGTTTTCGTATTAATAACTTTGTCAGTCTATGCAGAATCTACGGCTATTGAGTCCGCGTCATTTCCTTTGCTGTCACCGTCCGTTGGTTGTGATGGAGGTGGGGGAGTAGTTGGTTGAGGAAACAGGGGATTGTTGGGGAATGGCGGGAACTGAGGCAACTGTGGTAGCTGAGGAAACTGAGGCAGCTGAGGGAATTGTGGAAATGCAGGTTGTTCACCCTGCGGAGGCATGTTCTCAACTTCCTGAGTGCCTAACGAAGGTTGCTGTGGTGGAAAGAAAGGCTGGTATTGAGCTGGGAAACCTGATTGGAAGGGGAATTGTTGTTGAGGTGGAAAATTAGCTTGGGATGGAAACTGGGGTTGAGAAGCTTCAGATTGAGAAGATTGAGAGGAACTGTCTGACTGAGATGAGTAATCAGGTGAGGGTTGCTGTTGGTTATCTTGTTGTTGTTGTTGTTGGGGTACATCTGCTGATTCTATAACTGTTGAATCTTCATCTCCCGCCGGCTGTTGGGTAGGCTGGTTTGATGGAATTTCACCTGGCTGCTGAGGAACTGGGATAGTCGGTAATGCCGGAGAGGCAGGGATAGCAGGAATAGCAGGAATCGCTGGGAATGCTGGAGTGGCGGGAATGGCGGGCGCGATAGGTGCCCCTATTTGTGGTATCTGAGGGTATATGAATGCAGATTGTGGAAAATAGGGAGATATTGGTTGGTATCCTAATGAGGGAAACGCATTACTTTGCGGAATCTGGTAAGTGAACTGCGGTTGGTATCCAAAGGTTGGAGCAGATGGAAGCTGTAACAAATAATTATAAAGGATTAATTTCTTATCCTATCTACTTGTAGATCATAAGAACTATAGTCGTATCTTATTATTTCTCGTTAATACTAGGACTTTATTCGTTAATGCTCTACTTTTATATATACAATATAATTTTTAATACTACAATAATATAAGTTTAAAATATGTTTTCACTGTTTGAGAACTATACTTTCTACAGCCGCGAGATATGCTCTGGTATGCTGCGAGAAACTAAAGTTACTTATGGTAATTAATTACTTAAATTACATACATAAAGGTTTAAGTTACCGCATTAATATACTGAGATGAGGAGTAGGCGATGCTCCTAGTCTGGGCGGGCAGCACTGCTGAGCTATAGGCGCTGAAGGCCACTGGCACGGCTCCCGGCCAGGCCACCGAGCCGCCGCTCACTGCATGCACCAGCCCGCATACCGATATTAGTAAGAGAACCTGGAACATCAATAACAATTTCAGAATATTAGATCTGCCATTTGCTCTCTGTATTTCTCTATTTCATGTTAAGTATACGCTACGACAACTCATGAAGCAGAACTAGAGTCAAAATGATACAATAACTCAGGAGTGAGCCTTCTTTTTTAACTATTTTCCTAACTAGAACAACATTCTTATTTACTTTATTTATACATGAGTTACGCACTTATGTACGCATTAATTTATAATTTTAATTTAGTTACTAGACGTTTGTACCTATTTTTAAACTTTAAATTTTGTACTCAATTTGTACAAAATTTTATACAAAATTTAAAAATATTTTTATCGGGTTATACTCGAGTCATGGGTGTTATTGTAATGTTATATGTGTATTCATGGTGTAGTCCATGCCATCCGCGACACAGGTAAAAACCTACTGCGGGGGTATGAGTGTGTAAGCGTATAATTATGTGTAAGCGTATAAGTATCGTTGAGATTTTACTTACTAAAACCAAAGTTAAAGACTCAGAGATATTAAAGGGAATGGGTGGTTGTATCAAAAAATGACGTTCATGAGTGAAAAATGATTAAATGATATTTTTAAAATATACACTTTGCTACTACAAAAGGCTCTTACAAGACAAAATAAGTGGATCTATTCATTCCTTTTGCTTTTTAAAGTCGCATGTTTCGAAGTGATATTAATAATGTACCTACTTAGCTTTGATTAGATACTGTTTTGTTGTTGTTAAAGTTTTGTTGTTGTTGATAAAGGTATGTTAATAGAGCGTTAGTACTTGACACTAAACATAAAAATACGAAAAAATTTATGAAAATCTATTGTTCATATTTCAAGATTTGGTCCTAATGTAGTCGTAGGTACATGGAATTATAAAAATATACAGTGATAATCACTGAGCTAAATCTAATTTTAGTACTAGAAATATTGGACTATTTAAATTAATTTTATCACATTACATTCGTATATTAGTATGTATACCACACTAAATAATAGAACAGCAATGAAATATTTTCTAAACGAGAAATTTAACATAATACATAAAGTCTAAATTATTTTACGGAACTTTCTGTATTTTAATTCAGTGATACATAAAAAAATAAGCTTTATGTTCAAGCTCTTAAAACTGCACACGAGATGATACAAGTCTATTTAAAAATTGAAGGTCACCAAATCCATTTTGAGTAATATATTTCTTAATGCATGCCATAATTAATACTGATATTGTTAAACACTTTACACTTTAGCACTGCGAAGAAACACTTAATGATATTTAAATTAAAACACTTTGCCTCCATACGCATAATTAATCACCGGGAAGTAGTAAGTAATAAGCAGATACAAATTTTCGCAACTTTCAAACATCCTATTTATTTCGTACCTTCATCTCGCACTACGACAATATCACTGCAATACGAACTTTAATTCTTTGACGACTTTTATATACCAGGTCCCCGCCCACAGCCGAAGAAAGAAAGGAACTGGATGTGCCGTCGAATTTGTATTCAATGTAGTGACGCTCTTGCATCACATATGGTTCAGTTAGCCTTATGAGCATTAAGATCAAACAATGAACTTAATTCAATATATCTTTTATCTAGAACGCCATTGCTTATCAAATAACCTCAACTAATGAGCATGCACAGTTAAGGCTGACATATAAGATGGCATCATCAAGATTTATAATATCAAGATGTACAAAATGTGGCACTAGCATCTACTAGATCCACGATCTCTTGCGATTTTTGTCAGTTGCTAGGTAACTTACTATGGAATACCTATGGATAGAATATAAGTATTTCTTTATTTTTTGGTTTGTGTGCCCAAGAAGTGATATTATCTAGCAGTTTGGACGTCGGATTATGTGCATCGCGAAAATAAACCTGCCTGAGAGTTCTCAAGTACGTAAAGGTTACACGGGTTGACTACTAATTTCTCCAACAAACTCGCGCAAAAGATGCTCAAACTTCTTTTAATAGACGCAAGGTAATGGAACGAAGATTGATGGGAGTGTTGATTCTATATGATAAGGCGGGCGCGGTCGGTAGTTCGTTGGGTGACCGCTAGTGGCAAAAATTTCTTGAGCATTTCCGCGCTTCCGAGGGCATGTAGAACCTTTGGTCCCGGTTGTTCGGATAGCATGAAAACTTCCGACACTTGGATTGGCGTGGCCTTGAATATTATCGTAATAAGCCCTCCAATAATCTACACTGCAGCAGCGTAGTGGAGTATACTTTAGGCCTCCTCAAGAGAAGAGACCCGTGCTCAGTAGTAGGCCAGCTAAACATTCATCAAACAGGATTTTATGGCAATAACTGAGAATCATCTCTCAACAAATACAACCGAAATACAAAACTAACACAATTGATTCAAGCAGAAGGGTAATTATTAATTAACCTCGAGATTACCTACACTGTATACGGTATGGTAAAGAGTTCAGCGACATCCAACTGTAGGGCGCCAAAGCCCAGTTCGTTGTGTAGTGGACTACAAACCGAGCAAAGGACTATATGGAAAGCAGAAATGGGAGTCTTAACAATTTTATTATAATTCGACCAAGATTGGACCATAAAAACATTTTTTCGAATATATTAATATAATGACTTGAGTTATTTTTATACCTACCAATGTTTTGAAACTGTTTTATTTTACATAATTTTTTAAATAAGGCAAATTGGTCATATTGATTCTGAAGAATTTGACTACATTTTGAGACGTTTTCCCTTTTACACTATAGGTATGGCACTATAAGTATGTATGTATAGAATCTATCAATAACCCGTTTATAATTTACTGTCGTTAATTTATCCCTGAAATTCAGTTGAAGCCTTTCTAAAAACTTTTTTCACGTATATTACAGATGATGAAATGTTCTTGAATTTCGTTTTATTTTACAATAACCTCGATTTCATACAATAGCTACAAGTAGTTGCATTGCAAGATTTTTTACAGTACACCAGTACATTTATTTGTTAATCTTTCTTCAAGGCTTCTTCTCCAATATCAGGGAAGAAGAAATTCACAATTCTCTGTTTGAACAGCTGGACGATCGGTTTGGGTACATAAGGGTGGAAGAGATGGGAGCCGCCTGTGTGCGAGGACGCCCACAAGTTCTTAAACATCGTCAGAAACAAACGGAGAAGTTTCAGTTGAGGAACCTGTGCGGCTTCTGTGAATTTACCTGCAAGAAATATGTGAATGAACATTAGAAAGGTTATTAGAAAGGTTCCGAAAAATTAATACCTAATTAAATATTACTGTAAAATTATGTTTTTACAGTTATAAACTCTCTATTTGTTCCATTATTAGTTTAACCTTAACTAAACTTACTATCAAGATTTACAAGATTACAGGCGAGCAGTAACTCTTACTTCCCTAAAGGAATGGCATTAAGTTAACGGGACAATTTAACCAGAACCAAGAATTAAGGGTCAAGAAATAATATTTTAAAGAAAAAAAAAACTTTGCTACTCCGAGTATTAGGGCTTGTTTCACAATCTTCAAGTAGAGTCCTGAATAAGCTATTCGCCGGTTAAAGTGACGTTAAAGTGTCATTTTACATACACGACTTACTTGAAGATTGTGAAACAAGCCCTTACATTACTTATTAATTACTTATATTCACAATTATCCTAAGATAAAATTGGGCAACTTTCAAGAGCATATTTTGTTTGAGTCATATATATTTTAATCGATATTCAGTACAAAATACAAGCAGGTATCGAACTGCTATCTAAATATCAAAACGTCTTGGTCGGTGACATACTTTCGTTTTGAAATACCTCACAATTTATTTCAAGAACTTATCTAAACCTAGATTTACTTGGTTTTATTTAATGATTTTGATTTAATCACGATTCAGTTGTTCATTTATTACAACAAAGTAGGTATATGCGTCACAGAAGTAACAGTGTTTACATTTGATCATCGTCGATTTTTTGAGATATAAAAAGCTGTTCTACAGCCTTTTACTGCAGTTCATGCACTGTAAAGGCCTGTAATCTGTAATAATGAGACATCGATTTAACCTGCGGTCAAGGTCAATGAAACCTCCCAATACGCAGTCGACGTTAGTTTAATAACAACATCTGACTTTTGGATTGGTGACTAGGTAACAAAAGCAACAATCCACACAAGAACATCACAAGTCGTTGCGACTTTAAGACCTCTTATGTGCCACTATTGGCAAAATCACTTTTTTACGTCAGATGATTCTACATTTTGAAGATTTGAACTATCGAATTCAAAAACTATCATGTGTGTACGACGTTTCCGTCGTAATTTATTCACCAAAATTACCTATGTGCTTGCTAAACAAAACTTTATCGATTTTTATCGATTCCCTCAAAAAACAGATTTTTTACACATAAGAGGTCTTAAAGTCGCAACGACGAATTTTGCTTTTGTGATAACTGACGAACGACAGACGACACCTGATGAAAAAAGTCATCAGTAACACTTAAATAAGACCAGGATTTTCAGTTTATAATAAAAATGTCCGTGGAGTTTACCAGCGCCACTGCTTTGCTGTCTTTTAAATCGAGCTTTGTTAACGCTTGTTTCTGTATTATTGCATCCATTTTCCTCTACTTTCAGTAAAGACGTTTTTTCATTATTTATCCTGTACGTGGAGTTGTCTTCATGAAAATCCTATCAAATAAAAATCAATATTCGATTAATCAGTATACAAAATATTATGATTATTTGACGACGAGTAACCGCCCTCGCTTTGCTTCGGTTTTCTTGCATCTTATTTTTTTACATCTTGGGTTCCATTACTGGAATTTTGTTAATGATCCTTAATTTTTTTGAAAATATAATATAGCCTATGTTACCCGGGGATAGTGTAGCTTCCCAACAGGGAAAAAAATTTTCAAATCGGTTCAGTAGTTTCAGAGCCTATTCGATGCAAACAAAAATCAAATCTTTCCTCTTTAAGTATATATTAGTATAAATGACAAAATTTGATTTGATTTGAGACTCGCAAAGAATTGTTCGACCCCACTTTGCCATTACAACACTACACCACTCACGCATGGGTGAATTTTTATTTTTAATTGATTGGGACCCATTAATAATTTTCACTTGAACTTGAAAATTATTGAACGTGGTACGTTATCGTCATTTATGATTAGAACTACAAAGTACCTGCTTACCTTTGTAATGCCTGGAATAGTTAAGGAATTTGTTAATTTGCAATACACTATAGCCAATGAAAACAAAGCTAAAGAACGCATTATATTTTATTTTTATGAAAACGAGAATCTATGCAGACACTGTGCACGATCAGACTAGTAGAAATGATCGAAGATAATACTTATAACGATTATGATATTTACATATAACATTCTTCGGTGAGTAAAGAGCTCGATGAATGAAACATTTTATGGTTCTGTACTGAAGAAACAAAACCTTGTATCATTCACTTCTAAACGTATAGTGGTTGCTAGCCAGGCTAGAAGGCTTCACGGAAAGATAATAATAGGACGTAATAATAGAAATAACTAAATAGTAATATTGATAATTATAATCCTTCTGCGAAACAGGGAAGACAGCTTTTGCCAACTCTTACGATAGAACCCTGATCTATTGGCATGGTATTGGGTTCGGTGCCTGGCATAGGCTACCCCAATCTGGGCAAAACACTAAGTTAATTATGTATGGAACATTAACCAACAAAGTTCAAGTCCAACTTGACCACTCTTTATAATAAGCACGCGCCAATAAATCATTACGAGAACAATGCATGAGACTATTACATCATAACTGGGTGTCCATCTTGTAAATAAATAAAGTATTAACTACATGAATACTTGTGGTCATTCCTGACTTGTATTTATTTGGCGTAAAGACTATCCTAAATCTTTAGACATCCTCTTCCTCCTCGTCTCCTGTTGCAATTTGATGATCATCGATAATATTTGCAGATTTTCATGAACGAGGTATCAATTTACTCTTTATTACAGTTCATCCACACTAAATTCAAATAGTTGCCCTTAAAGATACCGTATCAAAATAAATAACAGTGAATGCACTTTTCACAGCGCAATTTTAAGTAGTATCACAGTTATATGTAGAAATACATATAATAAGTAGTAGTATCAAACTTATCATAGTTCAATTTTATTGATTAGATTTATTGATCAGTGGTAACAATTTCTTGTACATAAGGTTATGTTATCTATACTAATATATAAAGAGGAAAGATTTGATTTTTTGTTTGCATTGAATAGGCTCCGAAACTACTGAACCGATTTCAAAAATTCTTTCACTGTTGGGAAGCTTCTCTATCCCCGAGTAACATAGGCTATATTATATTTACAAAAAATTAGGGATCCTTATTAAAACTCCAATAATGTAACCCAAGGTGTAAAAAAATAAGAAAACCGAAGCAAAGCGAGGGCGGTTACTCGTTCAAATATATACTTGTTTTGAAGAAATCTGTTTCAAAATAATAGAATTTACTTCATAAAGATTACAAAATAAGAAACGAAAATAATTACATCAAAAGGTTACAAGCTTTTACAAAAGTTTTATTTGAACGTTTTGGTATTGATTGAAAGTGGTTTTTGCTATAAGTATAAGTGATGAACTATATAAATCCTCGGACGATTATTACAATAAGCCTGAGGGGCTGCTCTTGATCTAGATTGATACCAATCGCCTGACATTTGCTACTGAATCTCGTTCGATGACATTTTGGCGTGAACTAGTCTGCTATTACGAGTACATGCGAACAACAATAAAAAACAGAGGTAATGTTAAATGTGTACATTTTGTCATATGTATTACTTATTATAAGTACTTTTATTTTTTCTGTGGCATATCGTTAAATAAAAGACGTACAGCCTCGTAAATCGTGGATTTTTAATTAATAATAATTTTATTATGAATAATATTTTAATTACTGATATATGATTTACTATAATTTATTCAAGATAGAGACATACTCGTGTGAATACAATATAATTATTTACAAGCTTAGAGTAAGCCTTACTTTAATAAATACAATGAAAACCTAATTAAAAATAAAACTAAACATATTCATTTTCATGTCTGGTGAAAAATTCCCCTGTTTTTTGTTTCATATTAATTAGTAACTTATTAATAGCTCTTCAGTTACTTTATAAAAAATAGCATACGATATGAGTTAGCAAAACCAAGAAGACATCATAATAGGCAAAACAATAACATGTTTGGAAGATAATAAAATTAATAATTATTGAAAACCTCACAGCCATTACCTATTCTATGTACAACTGGCTCTAAACCAATTTACAGTAAAAAGTATTTGTTATGATTGTCAGTTTTGTTATGTCATTTTGCTCGCAGATTATACGGGATAGACATTATATAAAATTTAATAAATTTCTATTTAATTGAATACCAAATGTATAATACGCAATTAAAGAAAACACTACCTTACAGATTAATCAGTTTGTGATGAACCAGACATGTCCGGTAAGCTTACTTACATATACGACTGTATTTATTTATTTTCTATTTCTCACCCCTCGATAGTTAAGCAATGAAAACTCCAGAGTAAACTACCCAACCTACATGCCGCTTCTTTCCCGGGATCACTAACGTTAGGATTATATTGAAACGATGGTGTAGTTTGACTTTTGAAAAGTGTAAATATAATTTTTCAATAAACCTTATAAATGGTATATAATTCGTGACTCAGGATTTATGTATGATCGCTTTGTGCGATAATATCGCTAAATTATATGTATTTTTGTATTTATTTAGGACTCCCTAAAAATGTATAATATCATATTTTACTATGTTTGTTGACAGACGTAGAAAGATAAGTTGTACTAATGTATGATATTGATGTCGTATATTCCTCGGAAGGGTTGCGTGTTATTTTGTACTTCTTGTTAGTTTAATTATTTATTTATTCCGTGGTAGTTAATATATCATAATAAATATATTAAGCACATTAATATAAACAATGTTTATCCAATTCAAGATAATTTACTAGTTAAGGCAGCCATATTTGGAAATATCTGATGTACATACCAACAACAAGTCTTCTGTACTTATGAATGGTATTATCTGCAATCTCGGGTTGTTGCGGTTTATTTTTTATCTCTAATTCCCCAATCTGTAACAAAGAGGTAAAAAGTAGTTCAAAGAATTGGCAACAGTTATTCTTTTTTTCAATATTAAAAGATTTTAGTTCAAATTGAGCTTATTGTATCTAATGGATTTTATGCCTTCTATAAAACATGCAAATAAATGTACAACATATTCGTTGGATATTTTTCGCTTACTAAAAAACTCGAAGTTAAAGAAGAAGCTTGTTTTTCAAACCACTTTCTTATGACTAAGCAATAATTTTATTTCAGGCTTTGATTGCACCGATAGACACAGCAGCCCAAACACAAACCAACCAAATCAAAAAACCAAAGAAAAAGCGTAAGTACTTTATTTGATATTGCATTATTTCGGGTTCCATACCTGAAAAGGAACACGGAACGGAAGAAAAGACAAGCATAAAATTAAAAGAATTTAAGGATCAACTATCATTTCATGCTAAAAATAATTTCTAAAACTAGTTTTTTTAAAGTACTAAGTAGTGCCAAGATTGATTATCAAATAAAACTCGTCTGTAAAACGGAATATAGATATACTTATTACTTAATGTACTTAAAGGCATGTAGAGTCTACGAATCCGCACTTTGTGAGATAACGGCCTGCACCCCACAGCCCATCACATAATGAGAGACATCCCGAACCCAGCAATGGAACAGTTATGGATGATGTTATTAATACAAGCATAAACAAATGGAAAAATCTACACATCGTTTCAGTTAAGCTTATCTTAAGAATAAACATGTAAACAAGTGTAATTGAAACAGAACTAAAGGAAATAAAACCACGAAATAATTTACGATTTCATGTTATAATTTAATAACATCGCCCACGCTTCTCTGAAGATGTACCGCATCGTGAAATAGTTCTACTCATTTAATTATCAAAGAAACATGTTCTTATCTATACGTTCAAATAATTCTGACTGATTTATAGTCAGTATAATTTTAGACTCTTTGTATTGAGTTTAACAGCCGAAAATATATTTTACGGTTATAGTATCATTACATTATTAGGATGAAATTACTACCTAGAAAACACGATCTTCCAACCAAATGTTCAATCATGATCGGGTTCATTTCCCAGGAGGAGCAGGAATTATGTAACAAAATAAATAAATATTATTTTCCGATTTTTGGGTATTTTCATGTCTTCCGCAATGCAAGGGAGTTGATTTATTTAAATATGTTCATGTATAAATTTTATACTGATTGTGCACAATTTAAATTTAAATAAAATTCATCGATTGTTAATGTTAACAGATCATTTTTAACATATATAAAAAAGCGGCCAAGTGCGAGTCGGACTCGCCCATGGAGGGTTCCGTAGCAGCAAGTAACATAATATAAAAGTTCTTGTAGTTCGTTGTAACTTTGATCAATGTTTTTTGCGGTTTACGATTTATGACGTATTAAAAAAAAACTACTTACTAGATCTCATTCAAACCAATTTTCGTTGGAAGTTTGCTTGGTAATGTACATCATATATTTTTTTTAGTTTTATCATTCCCTTATTTTAGAAGTTACAGGGGGGGGGGGACACACATTTTACCACTTTGAAAGTGTCTCTCGCGCAAACTATTCAGTTTA
The DNA here is from genome assembly GCA_951805285.1 of Thymelicus acteon. Taxonomy (NCBI): domain Eukaryota; kingdom Metazoa; phylum Arthropoda; class Insecta; order Lepidoptera; family Hesperiidae; genus Thymelicus; species Thymelicus acteon. The sequence goes on along the minus strand of OX638213.1, from coordinate 7,590,792 downwards.
GAAAAAAATGATATTAGAAACCTCAATATCATTTTTGAAGACCTATCCATAGATACCCCACACGTATGGGTTTGATGAAAAAAACATTTTTGAGTTTCAGTTCTAAGTATGGGGAGCCCCCAAAATTTATTGTTTTTTTTCTATTTTTGTGTGAAAATCTTAATGCGGTTCACAGAATACATCTACTTACCAAGTTTCAATGGTATAGCTCTTATAGTTTCGGATAAAAGTGGCTGTGACATACGGACGGACAGACAGACAGACAGACAGACAGACAGACAGACAGACAGACAGACATGACGAATCCATAAGGGTTCCGTTTTTTGCCATTCGGCTACGGAACCCTAAAAATGCAGATATTACTGTGAGGCCAGCTAGTATGTCTGTATATACCTTGGTTAATGTTACCTAAAAGCCTTCTCTATGTAAACTGAAACGCCGACCGAAAAGGATACCTACGACTCGTAGCATTTTATTGATTTCGCACTAAAGGGCATTGTAAAGTATGTTCCTATCAATCGACTAACTATATTATTAATGCATTTTGACCAACCTCGTATCGACTGCACGGATCGTATCGGATGCACTCTATAACTTAAACTTGTTTAATTTGCATGGAAACGTTACTGATATACTTAAGTATTTTATACGTGGATGTATTTTATACGAAGGTCAATTACCATCGCATGCAATAATAATTTTTATATAAGTACAAAAAAGACACATGACCATTTTTCAAGGCGTGCTATCAAAATAGTAATTTGTAGTAACGTGATATTAGAAAACGAAGGAAAAGCGGAAAATGAAAAATTTGTCAATTTTTTCAGTTTAAAAGAACTTCTAAAGTTTAATTACAGTTAATACGCTTACGTATCGCAATCATAGCACCCTAGTTAGTGCATAGTTTTCGCGGGAGAATTGATAATTTGGCGTCGGTCCCGCCCCGCGCCGCTGCGCCCCGTTCGCCCCCGTCGCCCCTTCAGCGGGAGCTGGGCGGCCAGTCAGCCGCCGGCCGTCGCGGGGCGCTGAACTCCCGCCAACAACACACACTGTTTATTTACATCCAGTATTCATTTGTATTTACAATCAGACGGTCACATTCAATAACAGCGGAAGGGACGACACTTCGCTACCCACTAACGCACGTACGTTCCACGTTTATGAATATATTTAGCATATACCATAGACATCGACCATTCAGTTTACACGCATCGAACACGTTTTGTTTGACCCACACTCATATACTAATTCATACTTAAATGTAACACTGTTTACGTTTGACGTAACATAATAAAGGGATTAGCTCCGACATAAACAACTTGCATAAGTCATTCTCATATCGGACATGTCTTTTATTTACGTAACATCAAACCACACAGTTTAAATAAGTATACAATGGACGTTACATTAGAAAATGCAAAAAATTCTATCATTTTGCTATTTTTAATAACGATCTAATTGTTTGAGTGTCTCTATCGTCGCCTTTTCAAAGCTCAGCTGTTCAGTTGGCTTCAGTTCGACTACTTTTCTCATTTTTACATTCTTAACGAAGACGTGTGAATTTCTCACATATTAACAGATTCGTAAATTAAATTACATTAACATGGTTTGAAAAACAGTTTCAGTATTATGTTATAAACAATTATTAGCAATCGCAATAGTTTTCCAATGACTTTTCCGAAGGTAATAGAAATAATGTAGAGACGATTCGTGTTGATAACAAAAGTTAAAGTTTATTAAATTTAAGATACTATTTTCAATATTATATCGAATTAATAAAATCAAAATATTACGGAAGCATTAAATACTGAATTTGACCATATAAATACAAAGAGAAGGTAGAAAAACTAAACTAACAATGATAAAATCAATGGATGTAGATGTCAATCCATGTCGTTGTCATTCATCACATTTGAGGTTGAATACTTTTAATTTAAAACAGTCGTCCTTTATTTTAATAATGTTGTAATCTAATTGCGCTGTAATTGCCAATTAGAAACCGTGTATAATTTTGTCATGGTCAATTCATTAATATATGCCAAGATTTAAGAGCACTTACAAATGGGAAACAAGGTACACGAAGCCATGAAATATTACATGGGATTAAATATTTGAAAGCTGATCTCCCTTCCGGATACGTAGGTTTAATTACCGCACCCAATTTTATTTTTCAAACTAGAATAAGTACGGCAGAATGGCACGAGAATTTTCATGAAATAATATAATTGAAATCCTGAATAACTTTTAGTGCGTTTAACGTAGTGTGTTCACACATCATCCATTATTATCATGGCCACCATTAATAAAATAGACTCATCTATAACAACAGATGTCCCGTTTCATCACCACGAGTGAAGTTACGGGTAAACTTTCGCATTTTTTTGCGATTCTGACGAAGCATCCTAAAGTGCAGTCTCTAACTTTTTTATGCCCTGAGCAGGAAAATCAGCAAATGAGTTGATGGTATATGATCACCGCCTCCGAGAACATACAAAGGCGTCACTAACACGTTAATGACCGATAATTTAGTGGTGGGTTCTTGAAGAAACCTGTGGATTCGTGGACCAATGTGGAAAATTAGACGCGGTAGAAAGTGACGTGCATATGAACGACAGATATCCAGATTATGTTAAGAGGAGATTGGAGGCTTGTTTTACCTTTATATTGCATTTATTTTTAACCGACTTCAAAAACAGGAGGAGGTTCTCAATTCGACTGTATTTTTTTTTATGTTCGTTACCTCAGAACTTTGGACTGGGCAAACCGATTTTGATGATTCTTTTTTTAATCGAAAGCTGGTGGCTGTCATGTGGTCCCATATAAATTTTATTGAGATTTGACAATGGCATCCATGATAAAACCATATAAGTCTTAAATTTGTATTAAGTAAGCGCGACAAATGGATGAATAACTCAATATCACGCCAACCGATTTCGATGATTTTTTTTTAATCGAAAGCAGGTGCTTGTCACGTAATCCCACATAAATTTGAACGAGATCTGACAAGTAGTTTTAGAGTAACTTTGAAGTCGGTTATTTTTTGTTAGTAAAATTTAGATTATCACTAAAGACCCTTTCACAAATATTTGACCTATTCTTTGTTTTATTCTTTTCTCTTTCTTAGCCGGCAATGCATTCGTGATGCCTTTGATATCGCTGATCTCCATGGGCGACCAAAGCCACTTATCATCAGGTGGATCGTAGCTCGTTTGCCGGCTATTTACATAAAAATACTATATTGAGAGGTACTTAGATACAGATGGGAAGAAAGATATTCCGGCAGAGGTACCCGAGGTCTACCCGAGAGGTACCAGATGTCTCTGAGGATCCGGGATGCAAAGGACCATTGTCATTAACCAGCACAAGAACGGATTAACTAACTCGGTGTATGTTTGCAGCGTATCGTATGGCGGACGACGCGGCGTCCGAATGCCTGTTCGAGCGCCTCCGCCTGTACCAGCAGCGCGCGCCTGACTCCGCGGAGGTGGCCAGAGCCATCACCGCCCGCATCAACTCTCGCATCACCTCGCATGGTAAGTTCATTATTTTATTTTTATACAAAGGTCTTTTAATGCGACTGCATATTATGTTGACACGCCAAGTTGTAATCGTAATAATAACAAGAAAGTTAGCGGGAGGCCAGTTACGTCCTAAGCGATTCAAATTCCAAAGCTACGCTACAACTGAAAAACATATTAATGAGGATAAAGTGCTTAAGCTTAATATTAGCTTATTTATATATTAGCTTATAAGATGTACTCGTATAACAAAATCGTCCATTATATTTATAGAATATCGGTTAAGAGAATTCAACTTCGTAATATTCTCTAGATTTAGCCGTTTTATATTCGTTGCAATGACTTCATTTTCCTGTTTGTTATATCGTCCTCTAATCGATCGTTTCTCTGCACTATTATTTTGATATCACGTAACTATTATATTAAGAACATAACGCGTATGAATAAGTTACTTATTTTTAGTTTTGAAGATATAAAAAACAAAATTTTATATTAAATAATTCAAATCAAATCAAATCAAATCAAATCACTCTTTATTGTGGACAATAGGTAATATACAGATGTTACAAATAAGCAAATTGTTCGCTATGTCCTGCCTTAAAGGCGTACAATACATGTCATAAGATAAGCTAAAAATTTAAAATCAAGATTAAAATATAAATAATAAATCAAATAAAAACGAACCGCGCATAAATCAGACTGAAAAATTAAAATTAAAATTAATTGGCAATGTCAAATTGAAATAATATATATAAATTACTGTAATAAGAAAATTAAAAATGTCATAAGCCACTCATAGCTCAGTATCCTCTAAGTACTCTTTAATGGAGTAATAACATTTGAGTATTAACAGATCTTTAAGCTTTTCCTTAAAAATTGCCAATTCTTCTATATTACGCAAATCTTTAGGTAATTTATTATATACGACTGGAGCCATGTAAAATATACTTTTCTTATACAGATGTGTCTTATGTGTAATAATTTGCAACTTATCATTATGCCGTGCGTGCGTTTTATATTTGAATAATTGATTATTGGTTTTTACAAACAAAGCACATTCTAGCACATAGACACAGGGCAGTGTCAATATTTTTGACTGCTTAAAGTAAGGCTTACACGAATCGGTCTGTCGAAGCCCAAATATCGCTCGAATGCACGTTTTTTGGGCTTTAAGAACTTTGTCATTATTTGTTGCATTACCCCAAAATATAACCCCGTATCTAAGAGCCACAGCAGCATACGCGTGATACGCTGTCAAGACGGCTTGCAAACAAACAACTTTTTTTAGATTCCGTAGTGCATAAGAGAATTTACTTAATTTTTTGCAAACTTCATCTATTTGTTCATTCCATTTCATTTTTTTATCTATTTTTAATCCCAAAAATTTAACGGTATCGGTATCCTCTATTTTTTCTCCTAAATAGTTAATATTATATTTATTACAATTATTGTGTCTTTGTTTAAAATCCATTATTTTTGTTTTGTTCAAGTTAATTATTAAATTATTATTTTTTAACCAATTTATTATAGATATAATTGAGGAGTTAATTTCATATTCAATATTTATATTTGTGTGACCTGTATAAAGAACCGTACTGTCGTCCGCAAAGAGAGTCATATCATTAGATATAGAATTTGGCAAGTCATTAATATATATAAGAAATAATAAAGGCCCTAACACACTGCCTTGAGGTACACCGTATTCAACGCGTCTACTGTTCGACTCATATATTTTCTCAGCTTTTTCGGCCTGGCATATTCTAGTAATCTGCGTTACTTGAGTCCTGTCTGTTAGGTAAGACTTAATTAAATCATACGCTTTTCCCCTAATACCATAAGTATACATTTTTTGCAATAAAATATTATGATTTACATGGTCAAAAGCTTTAGTAATGTCCATAAATAGTGCGACAGTAGGTATTCTGTTATCCATATTAAAAACTACCTTCGACAGAAAATTGTATACGGCCATATTTATCGTTTTATTTTTTCTGAAACCATATTGTTGTTCAATTAGGATGTTATTTGATTCAAGAAATGCATACAGTTTTTTATAAATAACCTTTTCGAATATTTTTGCGAAAATTGTTAATAATGCGACAGGTCTATAGTTACTCATTACGCATGGATCACCTTTTTTTAATAACGGTTTTATTATTGCCTTTTTCAACGCTTCTGGAAAGATGCCATTTTCTAAACAAAGGTTAGTCAAATAACATAATACTGGTGAGATAGTTAGAGAAACATCCTTAACAACTTTGGTTATAATATCGTCAAAGCCTGCACTATTTGTATCTTTTAATGAATTTATTATAGATTTGATGTCATTAGGTATCTCTGGAGTCAAAAAAATTGAATTTAAATTATGAAATGTCAACTTATTAATAGATGTCAAACTGCTATCGGCTTTCACCACGTCAACAAAATAATTATTAAAGTTAATTGCTATTTCTTTAGGGTCAAAAATATCTTTTCCTGCAGACTGTATTTTTGAAATATCTTTAGGAAATCTAGTTTTATTGCTATTTATTATTTGCCATGTAGCTTTAGTCTTATTATGCGATGATTGTATGTAGTAATTGTTCTTGGATTTCTGAGTAAGTTTAATAATTTTTTTGAAGCGTTTTGCATAGGTCACATAATTTTTTCTATTTATATCATTAGAACCAAGTCTGAGTTTCCAAAGTAGATCACGTTTACGCTTACTACATAATTTAAGTCCCTTTGTTATCCATTTTATTCTTGTTGTTGAAGTTATCTTTATCCTTTTTAAAGGAAAGCAAAGGTCATAGAGTAATTTAAACCATTCATAAAATTCGTTAAATGCCTTATTAGGATCTTTTATACAGTACACGTCATAAAATTTTAATTGTTTTAAATATTTAATAAATATTTGTCTATTTTCTTGTGAATAATCCCGTCTATAAATGTACCAGTACTTAAGGCGGCAGTATTTTTTAACTGGACATTTTAATATTTGTGCGCTGTGATCTGAAAGATCGAGGTCCACAATTTCACCTTTGCAAGATTTAATATTATGGATTATGTTATCGATACAAGTACTGCTGCTGATACGCGTAGGCATATTAAATTCAAATTTTAGATTGTGACTTAATATTAAAGATTCAAACTCCCTCGTATATTTATCTTTCTTTAAAATATTTATATTAAAGTCCCCGCAGATAATAATTTTATTTTTGGATGAATTCAATAGACTGATAATATTTTCCAAGCATGAAAAAAAGGCCGCGTACCTTGTTGATGTCTGTTTAGGAATTCGATACACGCAAACAATATTAATTTTATGGTTAATTAACTCGATTGCACAGCACTCAATGATACCCTTCACTGATAAATTATTTATTTCTTTGATTTCTTTAAAAGAACTTTTATTTCTGACAAAAATACAACATCCCCCGTGTCTGTTATCACGCATATAAAAGGAGGCAAGCTGAAAGTTGGGAATTTGAAAGCTGTATTCATCACCAGATATCATGTTATGTTCTGTAACACAAATTATATCTACATATTTACTTTCATTTGATAGTTCTTCAAGGCACATGGTAAGGTGGTCTGATTTATTCACGAGTCCGTTAATATTTTGATGCAAGATGTAAATATAATTATGTACGAAAAAAATTATTTGAATTTACAGAGTTGTCATACTGTGAGTTACAGGCATTGTTTACGTCACAAATTATGTTATTCCCTTGATCATCATAATTTTCCATGTTATGCTCAGAGTCACAAATTTTCTTATTATCTAAACAAGTTTGGGTTCCTATGTCTCTGAAACTTTTAACACTATCTATCTTTATAGAACGTAATGAATTGAATTTAATAAAATTTTGTTTATAATATATTGACAATATTTCTTTTAGTAGAGATCTAGCTAAATTTAAAACAAAATTTCCTAATTTTGGAATAACTCTACTGTAATTTAAGTCTAAAAATATTACATTCTGGTATTTCATGCAAGTGAATTTTAGCTGATAATTGAGCTTTTTTTCGTTAAGAAATTTATTTTTAGGAACCTCAGTGACTATAACATTTGTGTTAGATAGAGAAGACAGGAATAAATTAAGTTCTATGATTAAATTGTCTGGGTTTTTATCATCACAACCTCCTAAAAGTATTACACAGTCATTTTCTGTTAAGTTCGATGTTTCCGACTTTATGGATTTAGTAATCTCTCCCAATAGAGCATTTGGTTTGAGGAAACTTGTTACCAAGTATGTAGCGCCCAATAGGTCTTGCAATTTTTTTCTCAGACCTCGTCCTTGGCTGTCTCCTATGATAATTACTCTATTTTTCCTTTTTTCTGTCGCTTCTTCGCTTGATGGATTTGATGGATTTAAGTCACATCGTTTTGATATAGGACTATTACTTATGCATGTATTTTTTACCTTTTCAGTAGAAATTGGCAATGTACGTACATCATTTTCTTCTATTGACTTATTTGTCGTTGTATCATTGGTATAAGATGTTTTAAAGTTCTTTGAAAGTTTCGTTGTCATAGGAGAGTTTCCTTGACTCAAACACAGTATATTATGTGACCGGAGAGGGGATGCTCGTGGAAGACGTGATGTTATATTGAATAGTCTTTTAGATATGGGTGTTGAGTTTTTGTGCTTAGGATTTAAGATAGCATCTTGAGAAAGCTTCTTTAAACATTCTATTTGTTTATCCCGCTCCAATAGTGTCTGTTTTAATTTGTTATTTTCGCATATTAGGTTTTCAATTTCGCTATCTGCACTCATTAATTTTTGTTTATTAACAGTCAGTTCGTTTTGTAATTCCAATGTGAATGAGTCATTGTGCCGTGGTAAACTGTGTAGACTTAAAGATGTTGTGTCAAGAAGTGTAGCATTGACGGAGTCACTTCTCCTCGAGAGCTCGAATAAATCGTTTTCTGAGTCAGATCTTCGCATCTTTTTTCGTAGAGTAATTTGCTCCGTATGTTCCATATTATTTTGTATATAAACTTATAAATTTAATATGCATAGAAAAATTTTTTGCTTTTTAAAAAAATGTCCGGTTTCTGAGATTCGATCCTCCGCCCTTTGCTACAGTCGTGGTGTTCTAGGCCGCTACACCAGAGTAGACGTTACGAAACGTGTTGAAATTTGACGTATGGTGCACCGCGATCTTCTGAGGTCTAACATTAGTCACAAGCGGCATTCGTATTGTGTAGATGTGACGGTATCTGCACTAAGTGATTTTTAAAATTACCTTCAAATTTGAAATCTCAGAAAGAAACACTTATTACTTTAGGTTCTTATTAAATAAAATTGCTGACAAAAAACTTGAAAACTTTGAATGATGTGATTGTAATAGTTTAACGAAATTAACGAAATAGTTCTATGCAATATTCATTGTGATTAAAACACGACTTTAACACTGCACACTAGAATTAATTGACTAATAAAGTTTCTGAAGCTTCATATAAAATCGATTATATTTCTTATACTTCGCCACTAAATTGTTTGCCCACTCACACATATATGTACTAGCTCACTATGCACCACTAAACAATACTGTTAGGCCTTACTAATCACTTTAATATTTTTAAAACTTAATTTTATACAGAGCCTATGTGCACTGTTCGACTGTCGCCGAGCCAATTTTTGGAAGATTAAAAATAACGTTAAATAGTCATATAGTTTATGCCTTAATAGAATACAATCTTTATCATCATCACATCCCATCATTGTCCAATTGCAGGGCTCGATTTTCTTCTCTGCTAATCTTCGAATATGGCAATATTCGTACTATATTTTAACATAATTTTCCCCTCTTGTTTTCTTCACTGATTAATTATAATACCGATAAAGTGTTTTGATGGATTGAAATGAAATATCATCTTTTAAACTATTTTATGACATCTCTTGGATTGACGCCGAGTTTCCTGAAAATGAAAAGTTATTAATGTCTTAGTAAACATGAAATCAGCAATCTTTTTGAACAACACAGTTGCTCATCATTCATTAAATTTATATGTTACTTAATTTATGGCTATTTGCCGAAAATAAGCAGTTTACTCTGAAATAGTAGCTCCTTAATGTATAACGAATCAGGAAATTGCGCCAGAGAATTGTTGCTGTGTAAGCATTGCGCCAGGGGAAGACCGTTGGAGTTTTCTGGGACCTGTGCTGTACCACCCTCCTCCTAGAATCGATCGTAAAATATTTTTAAACATGTTAAGTTTAAACAAGTGTAAAAAAAGTTACAACCAGATTCTCCGCTTTCTTCTGGCGCGCTGTATTGATATTACTGATCAGAAGAAGATTTTGATTTCATGGCCATTTAGAAAAACCTAAAAGTCGAACCGCTTAATATCCTGTCGTCCAACACGCAATTTGGGATTTATCTTTTTAAAGTCTCACTATGAATTCACACAGACATAAGGGACATGAGCACATACACCGAAAAATAATGTAATGTACACACACACCTAGCGACACATACACATAGGTATAACTATGTACACAAACCACCAAAAAAACCTTTACCGTCTTAATATAGCATCTGAGAAAAATATTTTTTTTGTCATCATACGATAAAGATCTAGACACTGATGTCAAGCTGCCATTTAATTCGAAGGTCTATCAGTTGCAATTCTCAATGTTTTTGAAGATCAATATCTGTATTGTCAAAAGTGACTATGAAATAGTTTGTTTGCACCAACTTACTCCTTTTTGATGTGAAACATCTTTACGCGAGGGGTAAACCTGATTTTAGACTTGGTGATCGTGGCGACGCATTTCGATGTTTCACATCTGCCTGCCGTGACAGCCATGACAGCTGTTCTTTTTTTAGTAAATAACTGACAACCGAGCACATGAATCCTCTAATGGTAAATGGTCTACGTCGCCCATGGATATCAGTAACAACAAAGGTATCAATCATGTTGCCAACAAAAATTGAAGAAGGGGAGCCGCATTAGTTCTGGCTCTCCAACACTTCGAGTCTGCAACCGTATTTTAAAAGGGAGGCGATGAAAAATACATGTGGGTATTTTTTCATGGGTATTTTTTCATGGGTATTTTTTCATTTATGAACGTTATCTTTTAAATTTGTACAAAGTTAGTGTGATGTACAAGATTGGGGCGAGGGGAGAGGAGAGGAGAGACCCAAATACCTAACGGGTATTTTGGGAAACGATTTGACGGTAGATATTCTTAATTATCCACTGGAAACTGTAGCAGAAATTCCACCCTAATTTAGTTAAATAATTGATGTAAGATCATGTAGAACCACAAGTAGAACGTCATTGGTCTATGTACATAGGTAACAATGAAATGACATTTGACCTTGCGGTCAAAAAGAAACGAACTCAAACGTAAACAGCAATTGTAACAGCGAGGCGAGGGCGGCAGGTGACTAACCAAATATATAGTAAAAAAATAATCTGCTGCGATATTCAATAATTCTAAGGATCAGGACAACAACCCAGCAACAACGTAAACTTTATAAATACGTATCACTGGCGGCAACGTTCCATATTACGTTTCTGACCGATGCGAGGCGAGGGTCCGTATTTACTTCATTTTGGCACGACGCCCGACATTCAGTTTGATGGTTCCTTTCACTACGAAACGTGTACAATATACTTTGCTAATGGAGCTGTTTAATTGTTACCGCAGAATAATCACTATTTTTATTTTCCGTAATGCAACACGGGAATTTTCAAATAAATCACAACATACACCAACATACAAATTTTGTGTGGTTTGTAATACTAGCTAATTTTATTTTATTAAATTAAAGTCATGTACTTATCCCAAATTTCATCCAAATCTATTCAGTCGTTCTCAGATTACGTAATATACTAAATAAAAAATCTGATTTATAATACTAGTACCTACTTCTTATACATTGTAATGATCCTTACAAAAAAAATTTAATTTAGACAGTATTTGGGACAGAAAAAGTTTTCTACATGAAAAAATTTTATTAAACACAACCCTAACTTTCTAGTGTGTATCGTAGTAATGGGAAAAGAAAAAGAAACGTACATAAAGTGAAATGAGATATATACAAAAGGAAAAATTGACTTATACGATTGTGTAAATAAGCAAATAACTGCTTAAATTTACTGCTTAAGTCCTTAAAGAATTTTGACGTCAAGCAATACATAAACAAAATTATATTTAGATCCTGAAAATAATTTATACGCCCATAATCTGTTAGCTCAATAAACATGGCAATAACGCAAATAACATGAGAGTACGTAAGCTAAAGAGACCAGATTTTTGCCAAAACATCACGAAGTTAATCGCTCTATTTGGGTAGAATCGGTGCGTGACTAAGGAAAGTTATGGCTTTCAATGAGTCGAAGAACACTCTTAGCAAGTTTTTTCAGACCAAATTAATGTCTTTATCAGCGTAGAAAATGTTTTATGGACGCTCAAATTTGCGTGGTTGCGTGATTTCCTAAACTGGTGTAGTTAAGGGATTTTTTGATAGATTTTTTATTTCAATTAACAATAGTCTTTACTGTCGCTTGCATAAATTAACATTTTCACATTTATTATTTGTACTTCTTTCTTGTAACGTTGCTTTATTGATTACCTTTACTGTAATTGAGATTCTTCCTTTTCCTGATAAAATCGGTTACATTTTTTTAAATTCTTTCTTGTTTTTACTTAAGATTGCAGATATAAATAAATGTAGAATTAAAATAATTATTAAATGGAATTTACAGAACTAATAGACACTAATAAGATAGTATGGAAAAGTGCGATTGTTTGAAGACAATGTATAGGTACATAAACTATGATCCACTTTAAGATGAGCCAAACAAGATCAGTGTCAATTTCAAAACGGCGACTGAACTAAGTATCTCAGGAAATAACGCTAGAGGTGAAATAATAAATGCAAACAATATTGAAGACAACACGCAACCTTGCGGTACATAAAATCCAATTACTACCAAAACTATCAATGCCATAAACATTACGAAAATTGGGCAAGGTCAAGACGGTAACTTGTCAGCTAATCGTAACGAATCGAACAATATTTCATAGTAATCGACAGCAATAAAGTGGTCCAGTGGCAAGGTCGAATTAAAGATTCTAAAAATGGTATAATAGACGATACACAAAGACGTGATTCATATGAGCTTAATACAATTCTCTTGGGGATGAATCACCAATAAACCTAATAATTCTGTGATGAAACTGTAGGTGCCGTTGACTTTATTCACCTGAGATAATTCACCCAGGTGTCTTAAATCTACTTTTAGTGTATTTTATTCACCTATGCACCCAGCTGATTTAAGTTTACTTAGCCGAAGTGAATTAAATATACTAAATCTGACGACCTAATTCACCTAGGTGATTAAGGCAATGCTTACTGCCAAGGTGTATAATAAACTCAATTCACCTTATTAAAAAAAATTTAATGTAACATCGAATCTCTCTAATATACCTATAACCTTTTTTATATTTACCTTATCAGTCGTACTGTTCTCGTGTATAGCAACTTTGTATTTCACATTGAAAAATGTTTCAATTAAAGTCGGCAATTTGATTGCAATAGGGATGTTGACACTATCAGTAAATTAAAATAAATTTATGTTTAAAATATCAAGGAAAACATTTAAACACCTAAAATATTATTCTTTTGTCGAAATCAATCACAATAAATTAAATATAATTATTTTAAAATGTTAAAAATAGTACTCATTGTCACGTGACCTCAAACACCATTATGAGCTTATGACGTCATTGTTCATATTTTATATGCAAGTGCAACTAACTTCAGTCGACAGATAGTATTGAATATCGGCTAGTGACGTCACGTGACGTTTTTGGTGGGAAATTTGAAAATGATTTTTATTTATCAATTTTTTTCTTTAAATTGAAGATTGTTATTTTTATAAAAAAAATTCGTGAATCTTAAGGTTCTGTCTATAAAATCAAATTGAATCCTAAAATTAGTCAACATCCCTATTGAATTTTTACTTTTATGACAGATATTGCGATTGAAGCACTCATAGGATGCATCCAACTCTTATGTTGGCCTCTGTCACCTCCCGCACTAAAGCAGTGTCGTGGAGTATGTTCTAGGCCTCCTCAGGAAAACGACCAGTGCCCTGTAATTGGTCATTGATGTGTTAATCCATGGACTTCCGTAACACCAATTGCAAAGAAGCCAGCGGAAACCCACTGCATTGGGCTCACTAACACTGCGACCGAAAAAATTTAAAACTTATCACGGTTCAATTATAAGGAAAACGATAACTATATTTTAACTAATGATGCCCTAAACAGTACTGATAAGAACATTACCGTGAAATATTATCGATTCCAATGAATACACTTAATCATTAAAAAGACACCAAGGGTGCCACCCCATGCCCGCGCCCTGGTACCAATAGAACCAATTAAATTGAAAGTGGAACATGTTTCCGATACACATAATTTTAAGCGTCCTGGCGTTGAACAACCCCAGTTCAACTAAATAATAGTTGCATTGCTTATAAACACGCGATATAAATCCAATAAACTACACTAATGATAAAACTACGACCACCGATTACGGATTAGATAAATTTAAATCAGATTTGGTTAAATGGTAATGAGGACAGAACCTTTTCCGAGGTGTCATCAAAACCATTACGGCTAGGGTAGTTTAAGTACTTAATGAGTAATAGTCGATGAACTACGGAACCCTACATTGCGCGTAGCCTGACACGCACTTGGTCGGTTTTCTATAGAAATTTCCACTTTGCTAAATACAAATAAAATGCAGAGTATTTGAGTGGGCGGCGCATTAACCGCAGAGGTACCGGCCAGCTGCAGTGAACTGGATGCCCTATGGCCAAACACGCGATATTTCGGTGGTGAGTCATTTCTAGAATATCAAAATAAAAGCTACACTAACCTCCGTGTTAAAGCACGGGTCTAGATATTAACGTGTGATTGCCTATCGAAACGATAACATGTAAAATGGCAAAGTAATTAGACCTTTATCAGACACTGACGAGAAAATTGCATTATGCGACTGAAACTTTGAGTGCGTGCGTGATTTTATAAAAAAAAATATTCTTTCTATTCGTAACAGCTTTTTAAAAATAATATTATGTTGAAAATAGTCACAGGATCGTCTTCAGTATTTACATTGGCTACAGCTCCTTAAATAATCATAAATTAAAATAAAAAATCCCCGACCGTGGTACTTATACTAAACATAACTAAGAACACTCTCGATTAAGTCACCTTTAAAACAAAACAAAAAACTAGATCAAAATCGGTTCACCCCTTTAGGAGCTTTAGGAGCTACGATGCCACAGACAGATATACAGATACATAGATACAAATCAAATCAAATCAAATGTTTTTATTCAAAATTGGTTTGGTTTACAAACACTTTTTGAAAGTCATGCAAGTTATGCCAATGCTTCAGACAAAGCCCTACTGTGAGAGGGCCCGGGAGAAGAAGCAGCAAGAAACTTCCGGGTTTGTTTTTTTCCTGCTCACAGTTACAGATAGCACTTATCATCTACTACAATCTATATTCATAAAACTCATGTCCAAGCAGTCTTGTCTTTAAAATAATCATCTAATTTGTAATATCCTTTCCTCATAAGAATGCTTTTAATATGAGTTTTAAATTTAAGGTAAGGCATTTCTGTAAATTTCGATGGAATTTTATTATAAATCTTTACACATGTACCCATGAACGAGCCACCAGTTTTACATAGTCTAAAATTTGGTACAATCAGTTTAGCCTTGTTCCTCGTATTAATATTATGGATGTCACTCTTCTTAAGAAAACTGTCGTAATATTTCTTAACATACAAAACATTATCCAATATATATTGTGACACCACAGTTAAAATATTAATTTCCTTAAAGAGATCCTTAAGCGAGTCCCTAGGCCTGAGGTTGTAAATGGCACGGACTGCTCTTTTCTGTAAAATAAATATAGACTCAATATCTGCAGCTGAGCCCCACAACAACAGACCATAGGACATAACACTATGAAAGTAGCTAAAATAAACTAACCGTGCTGTTTCTACGTCAGTTAAGAGCCTTACTTTCTTAACCGCGTAAGCAGCTGAACTCAGTCTCCCAGACAAGGCTTCAATATGAGGACTCCATTGTAACCGTGAATCTATAGTAAGGCCAAGGAATTTTGTTGAATTTACAAGGTCAAGTACTTCCTTATTTATAACTATTTGAGTTGGTACCTGTTTCACATTTGGTAATGTGAATTTCATACATTTCGTTTTACTAGCATTTAACATTAGGTTGTTACATGTAAACCATTGCAACACTTGGGAAACAGTATTATTTACATCGTCAAAACATTTTTTTCTCCTATCAACTTTAAAAAGTAATGAGGTATCATCTGCAAACAATACAGTTTCACACAAGTCCCTTGTGAAATAAGGAAGATCATTGATATATATTAAAAATAAAAGTGGTCCTAATATTGATCCTTGGGGCACTCCCATAGTAATGTGTGCTCCTGGGGACTCCTTACCATTAATAACTACTTTCTGGATACGGTCGGATAGGTAGGATTTTATAAGGCCAACTGATTGTGTTGAGACACCATAATGCCTAAGTTTATTTATCAGTATATTGTGATCAACGCAATCGAACGCCTTTGAGAGATCACAAAATATACCAATGGCATCCTGCTTACACTCCCACGCATCAAAAATTTGCTTAAGGAGTGCTATACCTGCATCAGTGGTATTTTTTCCTCTTGAAAAACCGAACTGATTAACATGAAACAACTTGTTTAAGTAGAAATGAGACAGCAGCTGGTTATAAATAACTTTTTCAAAGATTTTACTAAGGACTGGTAACATTGAGATGGGTCTGAAATTTGTGGGGTCGCTTTTATTTCCTGATTTGAATAAAGGGATTAATTTACCATGTTTCATTAGATTGGGGAAGCTACCATCGTCAATACATTTATTGAAAATGTGACTTAGATGTGGCGCTATGGAATTAATTATTGGTTTTATTATCATAGTAGAGAGACCCCAGAGATCACCTGACTTCTTGATCTTTATAGACTTAAAAGTCTTTATAATTGTATCGGAATTAATATATTTGAAGCTAAATGAAGTCAGGCATTTTTCAACACATGATTCCATTAAAGTCATAGCAAGCTGAGGGCTCGCATTTAAGTTTTTTGTTATTTCATGCGGTATTTTCGAGAAGAAATCCTCAAATGCGCAAGCAACTGCGCTATCAGTAGTAACATTTTTATCATTGACCTTTAAAGTATACTCATGATCCTTAAATTTTTCTTTACCTGTTTCTTTATTAATAATGTTCCAGGTAGTTTTGATTTTGTTATCAGAATTCTTAATCTTATTAGCAATATAAATTGACTTAGCTTTCGCACAGACTAGTTTAAACGTTTTTGAATAAATTTTAACATGATTTAAAAATTCAGGGTCTGTGGAAGTCGATTTTTCCGCATAAAGTTCAAAAAGTTTAATTCTGCTTTTGTATATACCAGGAGTTGCCCAATCACTAAATTTAGTTTTTAGGTTCTCACATTTAATCTGTTTTTGCTTAAAAATATTATTAAATTCACTGTTAATTAATCCAGACACATTACCGTATGCTTGATCAGTTGTATCATCATTTGAAATTTGTAGGAATGGAATTTTTCTAGCAATATTGTTTGTAAAATCACTAACACGTCTTTGTGTGATTGGTCTACAAGATATACTATATTGTGATAGGTCATGATGGTACTCAATGGTGGCAAATTGTCCGCTATGGTCTGAACAAATACAATTTAATATTGACTTATTGATAACATTACAATCACAAAAGATGTTATCTAAGCAAGTAGCCGATGATGGAGTAACCCTTGTCGGTTCAAAATATACATAACTCAAATTAAATGATTTAAATAAATTAATGAACCTTATTGAGGTAGAATTTGAAACTAAAATATCAATATTGAAGTCTCCACAAACAACTACTTTTTTATTTTTTTTACATAAAATTTTCAGAGCATCTTCCATAGCGGCTTCGAACAATGGGTAGTTGCCTGCAGGTGGTCTATATACACATTAGGGCTTTCATCGAATATTCGAATATTCGAATAATTCGAATAATAAATTCGCTCAAATATTCGAATACAAGAACCGAATATTCGATCAATTTCTACAAAACCTAACTCAACACCAAATTTGAATTCCAATGTGCACAAAATAGTCAAAATACAATTTTAAAGTTAGCGCCGTGGCGCGTGACGTTCAAAATGTCGTTTTGGGCGGTGAGAGCGCGCAATTCTTCAAAATATAAGTGTTCGGACTTCGGGAATACCCGGGATGTCGGTCGGCATCGAGTTGCGTTTGTAACCGGCATTGGCGTGTTACATCACTTGCATAGAGTAACTTTGTGTATATACGGGAATAGAGGTCTTATCTCTGTGCGAATTATGAGAAACATGGAAAGAGTCGCCCTCTGGAAACATGATTCGGAATTTCGGAGTAAATACACGTAGGTGACGTAGTGACAGGGGCGTAGCTACCGCCGTATCGGCCGTATACAGAGGCCCGGGGCTGAGGGGGCCCCCAATGCGTCTTAGGAAAATTCGTAAAATGATCCAGAAATCAGAGTGAACAGCGTAGGACATATCCTTGGGGAACACCAGCATTTTATAGGTTTCATATATGAGCAACAACCATCTACTACGACCTTGATATGTCGCTCAGATAGAAAACTGGCTACCCTACTGCATAACCTCTCACAGCGACCGTCAGATGGTAAATTCGTGAGACCCCCTGTGCCAGACCGGGTCACAGGCCTTAGCGAAATCTAGGCTGACTGCCAGTGCTTCCTCGTTGCGATCAAGAGCCTGACGGTACCTACAGGTGCGTAAGATAAATTCATCTAATTTATCACCAGCTGAAGGACCGTGGTGAAAACCGTATTGTCGATCACAGAACAGATGATGATCTTCCAGATATCCCAGGAGCTGCATGTTAATCACGCGCTCCATTACCGTTGCAAGCAGGGAAGTTATAGTTATAGGCCTGTAGTTAGCCGGGTCACTGAGATCGCCTATTTTGGGGATGGGATAAACGGGGACAACCTTCCACCAAGACGTGTCATTTGGCTTATGCCAGATATTCTCGCTATCTTATGATAGTGAGAATAAGCACGTTAAGACGGGGAATCAACTAGTCCCGGATCTACGATTTTTTCGAACCAGGGCAGAAACTTGATAGTGGCATCCCTCTCTTCAGCGTTTGAGATACTTAAAAAAACTCACAAATAAATAATAGTTGGCATTTTTCGTGAATGGGACAATAAGAACCCTTTTTTAACAAAATTTGTTCTCCCAACCAGGCTTCCGTATGCAAGTTTTTTGTTTTTAATCCTACTATATTATGATTTTGGCGTTCCCTGGAACTACCACCCGGGTCGGGTGCCCCGGTTTGCCCCCCTCCCCTAGATCCGGGGCTGGAGGCAACTTGGGAGCACACGTCTTTAACACCACTGTCTGGTCCTCTCAACTTCTTGGTATCAAGTGGCTATAAAGAGCTCTCTGACAGACTTTTGGGAAAAAGTATATCATTCAACGAGCTCTTACACTGCAGGATGTTAGGCGGTGTGATCCCTCTATCATCAAGAGTTGAGTTGGCGGCAGAAAATATGCCAAAAAGTTTGGCTTTCCCCTTTGCCGTATGGACCACGGAGTCGCCCGATTTACGTAGTTGTGGAAGAGATGACCGACAGAAATTACCCTCGGCAGCTTGAGCTAGCGACCAGAATTCTCGACTACCAGAGTGGTAATCGACCATTCGCTCGCCAATTTTGCCGATGAACTTTGCCTTAGTTTTAGCCATTTGCTTCTTTGACCGGTAGACAGCGTTGAGCTTTGACAAAAGCGTGCACGCGAATGACCAGGCCTGGCAAGCGGCGTGCTCTTGGTTAGATGCCGTGATACAGGGACTGCCATACCAGAACTGGTTTTTACCACCGATGGAGTTGACAGATTTACGAATAAAACATTCCATGTCCTGTCGTATCACATCGGCTACGGGGTCTGTGCTCGCGTTCGGATCTCCCGAAACGAAACAGAGTTGCCTCCAGGGTAAAATTTTCGAGTATTGATTGTATGTGGTTTATTAATCGAAATATGTAAGTAGATATATTATACTTGTTTTAATTTACGCGCGCTTGTTTATTTCTTTGAGAAAGATCTTTACCCTCAAGTTGAGAGAGCCCCCCGGCAAAACTTTAATATAGGGCCCCGCAAGGGCTAGCTACGCCACTGCGTAGTGATTAAGTACTCTCTGGCTATGGCTGGCTACCTTGGTATACTTGAAAATTCACAAAAAACTCATAATGTTAGATAAATTAACGATATCATGAAACTTGGTATTTTTATTTTCCTTAAAAACCATAAATTTTTAGAGACAACCAACTATTTACTTATGGAAACTACAACATAGTACATTCATTCATTTAACACGAACAAAATCAAAATATTGTACTTGCAAATTACTCCTAAGTTTAATAAACACGTGATTATTAAAGTTTTTTTTTGATATTCGAATAATATTCGAATATTCGAATAGTTCCCAAAAAAAAATCGAATATTCGAATATAAATTTTATCGAATATTTGGAAGCCCTAATACACATACAATTATAACCCTTGCAAGCTCTATACATGAAAGTTCTATATTATGCTCAATAGAGATACACAGACACGTCAAACTTATAAGAACCCTCTTTTTTTCGTGGGGGGTAAAATTAAAAAAAAAATCTACTAAACTACCCTCGTATATGAAATGTCGTATAAAATATTTAGAAATAAGTAAAGATATAAAAAATGATTTAATATAAAGATGTACATAATAGAACATTTTTTTTATTTTTGAGCGTCCCGTCTAAAAATAGAATAGGAAATTGCATTTACGTCACACCTTTTATAAATAATAAATCGATATATCTGCAGCAGTTGCACGGTTGATACGCGACTCACTCATTTTAAAACGCTCGCAATGATACTTCTACGGGATTTTTTAGATATTCAGGTACCTACACGGACGTCAAAAAAGAATAAGGTCCGTGGGTACCTATAAAAGAATATACTTTTACATTACAACTTAACCACTTCTGTCCTCGCAGATTCATGAAAATTTGTAGAACCTATTCGTATAAACGAGTACCAGTACACACAACGTTGACTGACAGACAATGCACAGCCTAGAAGCATTAAACTTCGAACTGGACCTCCTTTTATATTGTGGAAGAAGTCACAAAATAATAATAATAATGCTTCACACTCATAGCCCCACACTAGGATTCCCTGTGTAATAGGTTCCATGGACAACACACAAGACAAGGACATTCACATCCAGAACGAGAACAGAAATTCAAACTCATCATTCAAATTTTTGCGTCGCTGGGAATCGAACCCAGGACCCTTGGTGCGGCGATCAGGCATGGTAACCATTGCGCCACACGGGTCGTCAACCACATGTATTAGCTAAACTTTAAAACATCCTATTATATTATTATTAATTCGAAAGTTTATGAGTGAGGATGTGTAGATGTGTGGATGAACATATAGGGCACTTATTATCTCAGAGAACGCGGGCAAAGTTAGAGCAGAGCTCTAGTTACAAATACATAATTCTTGGCTATTCGAGTTTGATCAGTAGGTATGTTTTCCATTTAATCCATAAAATGATTTCCTTTTTCATTAGTGTTGTTAAACCCCACAATATTATATTTTACGACGATAGGGAAGGCACTGGCTCAGATGATACGGGCTTACAGAGTTGTCCATTGAAATTCCATCTAGATCCCCAGTCAGGTAACAAAGTTCAAACCACTAGACTCTCACCGGTTAGCAACTAAAACAGCATAATATAATGAAACTTGCGGTATCTTCGGCGCCACCGGTGAGGGTTCGCTATATCAAATCTCGTTTTACAGCTGCCAGACACGCGATAAACCTCCGCATTGGTGGCACCTATTTTGCAGTTGCTAGATGTAAGAAACTTAAAATTAACTTCATGAAATCATATCAAACTACCGCAATAAAAACTTTTAATGTTGTGTTAATCTATTTCAATCAAAATGTATCTATCGCCAAATGTGTTGCTAAGCGCAATACTCGAGAACGGCTGGACGTATTTCGCTTATTCTTTTTTAAGTTAAGGTTCTTAATAAAAACGAGAAAATTAGAAAATTTAAGGAAACTTAACGACCATATTAACTTTTATAATGTAACCTTAGCAAAATAACTTTTTTATAAGTGTCAGTCGAGGGAGAGGGTGAGTCAGCTAGTATTTTTTAAAAATTAAATTAAAGTACTTACCAGCAGAACCTGTTGTTTAGTCTATACTCTATACAAATAAATAAAATTGGAGTGTCTGTTTGTAATATTAAAATAACCGCTTTTTACTAAATGCATTTGGATGTATACACGGTACATATACCAAAACAACATTTTTTACAATTTTTGTCTGTTTGTTCCGGTTAATTACTGAAATGGCTGGACCAATTTTGACGGGACTTTCACTGGTAGACAGCTGATGTAATAAGGAATAACTTAGGCTACTTATATTTTAGAAAAAAAATTGTTTGTTAGGCGATACGAAGTTCGCCGGGTCAGCTAGTTTGTTTACAATACATACGGTGATATTGTTTAAGTCATGAGGTATCTTTTAATTTATTAAAAAAATGTAAATGAATAACTTAGGTATATTATTGTTTGTTTGATTAGAAGCACCCAGATGACCTTTGCTCGGTATTTTTTTTTTTGTAAATCGTGTTTTTTGGAAATCATTGGCTTATGGCCGGTCTCAATATTATACTGTCAGTTGAGCTCTGGTACATAACAGAGATAAAAAGTAAAGATTGATCTCCCGGCAACTGCCGTCTCTCAAATCAAAAGTAAGCAAACAAAAGTAAGATCATCGGTAGATAATATTTCAGTGACATTTCTGCCTCTGGTTTTTATGTCCCTCTCAAAATTTCGTTTTCGCATAACAATATATTTTTTATACTTTTATACTTTTTTATACTTTTTATTATAAAAAGGAACTCAGTGTTTTTGATTATACACTTATTTCATTTTAATATTAAAATGATAATTTGTTCCAAATGTATTGTGAATTTCGCGGATGAAGTTAATAAAATAATGATAAATGTAACCTGGAACAATGCTTCAGTAATAACAAAACGCAGCATTTGACGTTTAGTACTGACAGGTTTCCTAGACAACGATGACCTGTTATTGTCATTTGACATTCGTTTATGTCGTTTGGTTACCCAAAATATAAACAACGTGTATGTTCTCATAATTTTAGCAATATTAATTAGTTTTATAAATTAATGAAACACAGTTCAACAATTACCGTGAGTATAGACTTTATTTGTTAATAAAATAAAATATATTATTATTATGTTTAGTAAACAAAAATTTGTAGTAATTGTAAATTGTTGTAATTGTAGCAGTGATAGCCTAGCAGTTAGAACGTTGGTCTCCCGAACGAAGCGTTTATTCCCACTTGTCCGGGGCCCGATTTCAAATCCTGGCACGCACCTATAATTTTCAAATATTATGTGCGTATTAGAAGTTAATTATCACTAGCTTCGGTGAAGGAAAACAACAAACATCGTAAGGAAACCTGCACACCGGAGAGTTCTCCATAAAGTTCTTAAAGGTGGTTGAAGTCTACCAATCTGCACTTGGCCAGCGTGGTAGAATATGGCCTAACACCCCTCACATTGTGAGAAGAGACCCGGAACCCAGCAGTGGGACAGTTATGGGTTGTTGCTTTTTTTTTGCTTTTAAACAAAAAAATTGTTGCCAAATGTACTAAAGGAAGTTTCTTTTCAGATGAAGTCCAGACCTTTCACAAAAGATGAAGTACATAAGGCCAATAGCTATTGATGTAGCAGGGATACACCATTATTTCTGAAAAGGCGAAATGTTTTTGTTATAATTTCAAAATATATCTAACTTAAAAAGCTTAGTGTTCTTGTTTTATTAAAATACCTACCTACCTACTTACCTAAAACTTTAAAGATAGGAATTGTCCTCAATTCTCATTCACTGCCGTTTTTAACCGACTTCAAAAAAAGGAGGAGGTTCTCAATTCGACTGTATTTTTTTTATGTTTGTTACCTCAGAACTTTCGACTGGGTGAACCGATTTTGATGATTGTTTTTTTAAACGAAAGCTGGTGCTTGTCATGTGGTCCCACTTAAATTTGAATGAGATCTGATAAGTAGTTTTTGAGTAATTTTGAAGTCGGTTATTTTTTGTTAGTAAAATTTAGATTATGTTTAATCTGAATATAGGTATATAAACAAAATTGGATTCACACAATTCAGTCATATATTTTATACGAGGATAATTTCGACGATCTTGGTACCGTATTAAAAAAGGCGGAATCAAATACACAGGCTTCATAAAATTCATTATCACTCATCACTGATTAATAAATTCATGATTTTTTCATAAATTTTCTTTACAATACGAGAAATCTACCAATTATCCTTCGAAATCGAGCGACATGAAAAACTCCGATAATTGGTAACTTCTATTACCAACAGTTAGCTGTCAAAGCGTTATTGAGACGCAAGTATTTATTTTTGTATGGACCAACATACCTACGGTATGACTTGGCCCTCCGAACGGTAGATCAATGTCATCGGTAGATATTTTCTATCCATCGAAGGTTATTGAGACGCAAAAATTGACAAATATGACAGATAACATATTAATGGTAGCTTTATCTACAGTTTTTTAAATGTTAGTACATTATTGAGACCGGCCGTAAATGTTAGTACATTATTGAGACCGGCCGTTAGTGTTGCCTAACAACGTTATCTACTGAAGTAGTGCTGCTACTTGCCAGTAGATGTCGGGAAGAGTTGTTGCAGTTTTTCATTGCCTGAAAACACGGATAAATCGACATTTTCTAAAAATAAATTGATCGATTTATCGCCGCCGAAACCCGTTGGAGGCTTTTTCGAGACTCGGATTATATACTTACACTAGCTGACCGGGCAAACGTTGTTCTGCCAAACATTTTTAGGGGTAGGGGGATGAAAAATAAATTTCGTCCGATTCTCAACGATTCACGAAAATCGGTCGAGCCGTTTTGAAGGAGTTCAACTTCGAACACCGTGACACAAGAATTTAATATAAAAGATAAAATAATTGCTCGTTTAAAGGTATAAGATAGATTGTTTGATTAGAATTAAATATAGTGGCATACAGCAACACAGTCCAACGAACTCCAATAGAACTGAACATATTACAGCAGGTTGAGAAAAGATTAGGAAAAGTTCACTTGGACTCAAGATT
Organism: Thymelicus acteon; assembly: GCA_951805285.1. Classification (NCBI taxonomy): domain Eukaryota; kingdom Metazoa; phylum Arthropoda; class Insecta; order Lepidoptera; family Hesperiidae; genus Thymelicus; species Thymelicus acteon. The sequence continues at coordinate 7,565,942 of OX638213.1, read as the reverse complement.
GGGCGAAGCCCCTTACACCCTAAAAGTAATAAGTAGTACCTGCTTGAAGTCTAACCATTTGCATTCAGTAATAGTACCTGATTACGCTATGAGGTAACTATAGAAAATTTTCTGCGAAAAAGTATCCACGTCAGACGTTTTGTAGCACAGATAATCGGGCCGATTTTTCTTCCCATATTATTTCTGACCGACTTTTTGTAGGACGTGTGCGTTGCACTATTGCTATCAGTACGTTCCATTTTTCTCCTACAAAAAATCGGCCACCGATTATCGGTCGTGGGCGAATAGCCTAATACCGATAATACAACAATATGAAGATTACGAAGTGCACTGCCTATCGCCGGCTATAAATCATACTACAACACAGTTATTTATAGCCCTTGGCGATTAATGCGTTCAATCTATTTGCGTTTGTGGCACAAATCTCGCCTTGACATTGACGACGCGCAAGCCTCGTAGTATCCGGCACGCTTTATAAACTGGCCTGGAGACGCCACTCACGACTTAGTTGTTAGAAATACCCGATACCTTTTTAATCGCACATCGATGTTGGTTTTGTTATTTCATAGTACCTATAGTTACTGACTCCGTTTGCGTGAACTTCAAAATTCAGTCCAAAGAAAAATTAAACGGTAATAGTTAGGTATTATACGAGTAAGAGATGAGGAAACAAATCCTTAATGAGTAATCGCTTAACACAACCCCCTTACGAGTACATCCATTTCCCGAGATAAGGTCGTGTTTGCGTGATTTCGTAGACCTGTCAGTGTGTGGGTGTGTGTACTTGTACGAATAGAGAGTTGGTATTACTATGGGTGCTTCACTGAATTTGTTGTTGGGATTACGTCCGTCTTTTTTTTTAGGTCCGTGTCTTTGATAAAGTTTTTTGCACAACAGAAAAAATCGCCAAATTAGCACTAAATGCTCGATATATTTCTCAGTTTGATTTAAAACAGCGTAAAAATGTCTGCTCTGTCCCATTAAACACAATTAAACTTTCATAATATTATAGATAAATTCATTTTTACTAACTTTTTATTACCTTCATAATTTTTCTTAGAAGGCAGTAAGGCAATAATCCGAAAGTGGTTTGAGATCACTAAAACAATGCATTAGGTATATTCGGTTCATTGATAAGTCAATTTACCACTTTTCCCATACAACAATTTTAAAGATAATATGTAAAGATAAATTTTATATAATATGTAAAGATGGTGGCGCATCAACGTCAACGTCAACACAAAAACACTGATCTGTCATTTCCATCAGAATTTTTTTTGGGTAGTGGAACACATCGGGTATCCGCTAGTAAGATAATTATAATATGTAGTATAATCTATACTTCTATACTAATATATAAAGAGGAAAGATTTGATTTTTTGTTTGCATTGAATAGGCTCCGAAACTACTGAACCGATTTAAAAAATTCTTTCACTGTTGGGAAGCTACACTATCCCCGAGTAACATAGGCTATATTATATTTTCAAAAAAAAATTAGGGATCCTTTATAAAACTCGAATAATGTAATCCAAGGTGTAAAAAAATAAGAAAACCGAAGCAAAGCGAGGGTGGTTACTCGTTAATTATAAACTGAAAAAATGTTGTTTGGTTTTTTTTCTTTGAACGCGCCAATCTCTGCAAGTCGGATTAAAAAATCTTTTTGTATATTACCACATTCGTGAGGAAGACTATAGACTAAAAAAAAGTAGCTTCGTTCTTCAAGGTAGTACGGGGGATAATAGTAGAGAATATAATAGTATAGGCTCAATATGACGGACAGATGGCTGGAAACAAGGGCGTATTTACGATATCAGTTTTGGCACCGGCCGGCGATCATAACAGCGCGTGGCATCTATTCGTCTATATAGCTAGCATGATTTACAGCTTTCGTAGATCATCAACTCTCGAACGTCATCTCGGACGGCACAGGCAAATGATGATTCGCTTATGATGATTTTTGTCCCGGTCCCAGTCGATTTATTTTATTAGCAATTTATTTTTTTATAACTAGCCGATCACGATCCACCTGATAGTAAGAGGCCACCAAAGAAGAAAGATATAAAAAGAACAGGCTCCCAAGGCCCCAACCGGAACACGACAAGTCATTTGGCTGCTAACTCAAGCACGTCACTTATTCCGGTATATCTTAACATTATTATGAATTTTGTAATTGTCGATGAGGTATGAATGTTAGAGTACCGCCATATTGTTTAAAATCAATCGTGAAATAGTTTTTAACGTGTTTCGGTCACATAGTCGGAAAGGCAGAAATGATGCGGGTCTCGTTTTTTTTCTTGGCCTGCAATCTTGTGATGCCAAGAGTTGCCTTTATCTATATCCAACGACTACCACTAACCATTAATATGTGTCACCTGCTCGTTTGTCGTATGTTCACATTAAAATGGATCAATTAATAAACTTGTTTCCCACAATATTATTTGCCCACTTTATTATAACGATGGACATTATTTTTTAGAACATATTACACTAGTAAAAAAAAATTGGAGACATTTGGTAACACAGAGCAGGCATTATATTAGAACGGAGTAAACTGGAACGACTGATGCTAATCTTAAAGCAGTTGCTATAGACGTAACATTTACTAAATGTATTTCAGGGGTGCCTCATACTCGTACGTAACAGCAGCGCTTCGTTTACATTTCCAATTATTTCTATACTATTAAAGACTTATGCTCACCGTTCTGTCACTTACTATTAATATCATGATGTTTAGAAATTTAAATAACTTTATTATCAGTACACATTTCATTAGGATTGTTCGTTTAAAAGGCCTAGGTTGTTAAGAACAAAAGTCAAAATGAATAATTATTTCTAATAACCAAATTATATTTCCACTGATACGCGCTACTATAGGCAAAATTGTATGTAAGTTACTGACAAAGTTTATAATATTAAAAAAAGAGATTATTTTTTTATTCATATAAATTATTATAAACTTTTTCAGTAAGCTTATCATTGAACAGTAAAAATGTTTTTTTTTTCATCTTCCGTAAAGTTCACTTTATTGAGATAGACTTATTTGATTCTTAACCATCGGTATATTTACCAAATACCTAAGTAGGGACCATTCTATCCAACCTCAAAAACCACACTTCCGTGCGCTGGCATTGCCGTCATAGCATCAAAAATACTTAAAAGGCAGTGGGGGTTGACCTATCCAATAAATATTACTATAACTGACGGATATTTGTATCGATTCCCCAGGAAGGGTATCCGGCAATATCGTAACGTCACAGATCGCGCGTGGCTGGCTGGCTGGTGGCCAACGTCGGCTGGAGACACGCTGTCATTGTCGTCACTGGCACTGTATACTTTGTTCTGTTGTCCGCTGTGTTATCGTGTTTATTATGGTCAGTCATGTTTTAGTTTGGGTATGCTGACCAAGGCCTTTACGGTTCCTGTAAGACGAGATTTTATTAAGGATTAGCTGACCCGGCGAACTTCATGTCGCCTAAAAAAACAAATTTTTTTTCTAAAATAAAAGTAACCTAAGTTACTCCTTGTTACATCAGCTATCTGCCAGTGAAAGTCCCGTCAAAATCGGTCCAGCCATTTCAGAGATTAGCCGGAACAGACAGACAAAATTTTTTAAAAATGTTGTTTTGGTATATGTACCATGCATACATCCAAATGCACTTAGTAAAAAATTAAAAAAATAGTAAAAAATTAAAAAAAAAATATTACAAACAGACACTTCAATTTTATTTATTTGTGTAGATGTATAGATAGATATGTATAGATATAGATGTATAGACTAGCGCTCTCCCTATTCCAGATCATGGTCTAACTGTGTGCTAACATACATCCATAAAAACTCTCACATATTACATATATGATATTAAAGTAGGATTAGTAGGATAAGTCTGCTGTTTTCCTAAACCTTGCTTTTGTTGATCAAATCTTGCAAACTTAATGAAGTCTACTTCCTCATATCCTACGGAGTTGAAATTATACCTTATAATTCTAGAGTTAAACTCGCGTGGATAGGGTTCGGTAAGTTGACTATGTGTCTACCGGTTTTTATTTTTGACGTTTCTATTTTCTTTATTTTTGACGTTTTTTAAGACCACAGAATTCTTATAGATTTTCCTGTAATATACGAGTTTAAGTAAAGAACTGTTTTCTGTATTTTTTTTTTTCAAAATTCTAGCCGCAATAGTTACGGAGATAAGGGGGAGAATGGTCAATTTTCGTCTTCAATTTTCGATGCTTCTTGAATAATTTTTAAAATATCCATTGTATAACTTTAATTACATTTGACATGTCACACGATGCGATTTACAAAACAATTTTTTTTATTTTAGATTTCGTTAATTATTTTTTTTAAATTCTGTTGTTTTCTTTGTACTTTCGTCTTTGGGTCACAAAAAGCACATGAATGCCAAATTTCAACTCATTTGGTCCAATAGTTTCGGAGTAAATTGGCTGTAAAAGGCGGACAGACATACGAGTGATCATATATTTTTAAACTTGAATTTGCAACGCACCATATTGGTTTAATGAGGTAATTGGTTCTGGTATTCACTTCGATATTGTGTCTTCAGGCTATAAAAGTCGTTATTATATTACTATCCCAGTTAAAGAGGCTCTTTTTTGAGATGACATTTACTTTATTAACGTCATACATTACTATGTAACGTGGTAATAAATAAAATAATAAAAATTAGCACGTTACAACTACTATCAATTTCATCGAGAATGTACAAAAAGTTTAATTCCAACCTGCTAGGCTATAAAAACTTTTTTTACTATTTAGGAATGCTGCTACAAAAATAATTCAACCCATTATGAGATTGTACCTACGAATATATTAATGGCTAGTTCTTGTTTTGGAAGAATAAAAGGACCCGCTTTAGACCTAAATGTTTAAATTTAACTATGAGAAGAGGTCATTGGTTAAGATATTGTCTATACTGTAATAAAACTCAAAGGGCAAATTTTCTATACATTGAATATTTTTTTAAAATTTCGATTAGGGGGCACTTCAATAACGCATTAGAGCACATAAATATTTTTTTTTAGAATTATTGTCTGTCTGTCTGTCTGTTAGTCTGTCCGGGCATCAAATGAAAACCCTTGAACGGATTTCGATGAAAATTGGTAAAGTTGTTACTAATACTCCGAGTCATATTTTAGGATACTTTTTATCCCGGAAAATTAAAAGGTTTCCCGGGGAAACGGGCTGAAATTTTGTATGGAATAATTTTAAAACATCAACCGATTTGCTTCAAATTTGCAACAAATGTTCCTTGATCGTGGATTTCAGTATATAAATTACTAAATATAAGTACTTTAATGTAAATAAATTCACCGTTTTTTTTTTTACTTCTGCAACAGTTACAAATAAGGTAAAACATAATTTCCGTATGCGAAGCTGCGGGCAACAGCTAGTCTTAAACGTTAACAATTATTATGAAATTAATATCTGTTTAATTATTTAATTACAGTATCCAGATACTACAGTATCCAGATTAAAGACACAAGAGGTTACCGGATTATTTTGTGATCACACGCATTAAAATACTATATCGGTGCCAACGTTGTTAATGCCCATTTGTCGTGCAAGATTAATAGCGAGGTTTAAACACAGTGTAAACAAAATAAAACGTTACACGTTACTTCAGAGCCAATGGCAAAGTTTCAATATCTCATTATTACGAAGTATTGGTAAACTACATACAAACGACCATAATAATATATTATGGACATGTAATTGATGACATTCCATTTTACACGTGTTATTTGTCAATCAAATATTCCGAATCCAAATATTCTGAATGCAAACTATCTAAGGGGAAAATTATTGTATTGGAAATAGGAAGAGCGAAACGTTGCCAAATATTTAACTAGTAATCCCGCGATGGTTCAAGCATGCGGCATCGGTAAAACAATTGGCTACGGCCGTGCATATCTGCATACTTTTCATTAGGGGCCATTCATAAATTACGTCACACTAATTTTATGACTTTTTGACCCCTCCTCCCCTCCTTGTCACAGCTGGTCACATTTGTGAGACCTCCCCCTAGTGTGACATCACATATTATGAAATTTTAAATCTAGAAATTATTAAATTAAAACAGCAGTTCCGAAATAAGTTTTATTTCCATTAATTGTTTTTTAATATTTACCTATACATACCAATTACCACCAATTACTCGATGTTGAAATGTGACGTTACGAAATTTAGGACCCCCTCTCACCCCTTTCACACAATGTCATACTACATCGACCCCCCCCCCTTCCCCCCTAACGTGTGACGTAATTTATGGATGGCCCCTTATCTAGGCGAGAGTCTTGCTGCAACGTAGTTACCAATCAAAATAGATTTTTTAAGAGATCCTACAAAACCACTATTAATTAATGTACCTATATGGTAATGAGAGCGAAAATGACAAACAAAATCGAATCTTCTGAAGCAGATTCCGCATTGAAGCAGCAGGACCGTAATTGTTCGTGCTGAGTAGCCAGTCGATTTATTTTTTGTCAGTTAACAAGAATGTTGTTATTTATTCGTCAGCAATGGACAATAATTTAGACAGTCGTAAGTGGAAAAGATTACTGGCCGGCCTTCGAAGGTCCACTCTAGTAGTCTGTAACAATGCATCTTAGGCGTGCTACAGACATGTTCGATTCTACGAAACTGGGCGACATAATCGAATACGTGTAGATGTACGTTCGACAAAAAGCCATTCGACTAAATCGAACCCATACGTCAAATCGAATAGAAGCCGAAATATGCCGAGCCGTATGTAATATGCCAAACGAGTGCCGGGTGGCTGTGCCGATCGGTTTGAATCGAATAATTATGTAGTAAGTGCTTCAATTCGGCATTGTTTTTGGACAAAAATTGTTGAGTAAGTGCTGTAAACATAAGTGTAGCACGCCTTACGGAAGGCGAGCGTTACTGTCACTGGTCATCTCGCCAAAACATGCCGTACGCCGCGCCGTACGCGGTACGCACGAGGCCGTCCTGTTTTCACGCACGCAAGGAAATGTTTTTTTAAATAACAAACGCATTAATATGTCTGTGATCTGTGCACTTGACATTATGCTTATATGTATTGAGATTTATTTATATTTATTATATTCAAGATCTTATCTATAGATAATATCATCGTAATCTTATTACGATTATTATGTAAAAACAAAGATTCGATGTGAATAAAGATATTTTGTTTCTCTGCATACGATGATTTTTTACAATCTTATGTACTTTAACCGATACCTATTATAATTTAAAATTGTATTTTATCTATACCATAATAGTCGTATTTAATGCCAACGGTCCTTTAATATTTAAACCTTTTTTGTTTCCAGATAAACATGTACGTCAAAGTACTTTGGAAAAATTATGGAGCAAGCAGTCAGGTGCCACACAGATGCTACTCTCTATGTTGGAGGTAAGCGCACTTAACCAAGAAAAGAAACAGAAATTTCCTTTTTTTCAAAACGTCTTTTTCCGTTTTTTTTGAAAAGTAAATTTTTATGAGCTCCAAACGTTAAAGCTTAAAATCTGAAGAAAATTATAACTCCAATGAGTTTTCATTGAACGTGCTTATTTCTATAAAATTAACTAACAATAAGAATTACTATATACCTACCTAAATAGGTGTAATCATAATTCAGAATTTAAAGAGCTTAATTCTTCTGGGTTGACAAGTCAAAAATAACCTAGAACATAGATAATTATGAGGTAGGTAATAAATACGTATATTAATAACAGGATCACATTTTAATATTATTTGTAAAAATTTATCCAATTACAGATATTAAATCCTAATTGTCAATTACCACGTAATTAGTTCAATCAATCAATTAGGAACGATCATATTATTTGACAGCACGGTATTAACTGTAGTAATATTTTATCAGCATATTAATTATTATTACAAGATATAAGATTACATAAAGAGAAGCTTTCAAAGGGCTACCCTAAATAAGAAAATTTGAGGCCCAAAATGCATTGATTTTCAATTGATATGCGTTGCTTCTAGCGCCGAGTGCCGTGTAATATGTAAATTGTATTATGATTTTAATTATATTATTTACAGAGCTCAAGAGACACAGCTACTTCTACCTACATAACGGCAATACTGAGAGAAACATTATGTTTAAAGCAAGGAAAAGGGAAAAAAAGTTCCGGTAAGTATTTTTTTCTTTTATAATACTAATATTAAATTAATCATTCAAAAAACAAATTACTCATTACTTTCTTACATTTGAAAAATTCTTGAGTAGTTCCCGTCGAAGCACCAGGAGTAAAGAAGAAAGAGAATAAAAAGACAGGGAAAGAAAATAAAGCGCCACAGATAAAGAAGGGTATGTTAGAGTGTGGCGCTTACTTACATGGTACTACTAATTACTACTTACAGCTTATCTAATACGTTGCAACCAAAACGTTGCACTATGCATACAATTTTTAATGAAGTATTCACAGTAATGCTGTTAGCTCAATAAGGCACGCTGTTTAAATCTGTTTTGTTTTTCACTAACTGTAAACCGCTCGCTTCGCTGGTTATAACATAAAGATTCGTCTTTTGTAATGTAAATAGCTGACAAACGAGACGAACCACCCGATGGTTTTTTTTTTAACGCTTACATACTCATATCCCCGCAGTAAGTTTTTACCTGTGTCGCGGGTGGTATGGACGACACATATAACACATCACAATAACACCCATGACCCGAGTACAAATCTGTCACATAAACATCTGCCCCGGCCGGGAATCGAACCCGGGATCCCTCGCTTTGCAGGCAGGGTCGCTACCAACGAGGCTACAAGGTTGTCAAGGTTGTCACTGCCGTCCACCATCTAAGTCTAACTACAATCTAAATCCACTAATAACCGACTCGTTGCTGGCCAATAAGGACGTTTATTAGGGGACTTCTCCACTACTGACACTCAAATCAATAAACTGACACTCAAACTAAAAATATTCCGCACTCAGTCGGTCGTCTTAGGTACGTACTTGATAAATAAAATATAGTTCAATCATACGCTCTACATTTCATATGTTAGTCTCGCCTATTGGCATTTACGATGCAATCTTTCTGACATTTGACTACTTGATACACACAACTTCAGCCTTATAGTTTCGTCATGTCCGTCCGTCCGTCCTTCCATTGGCAGTATAGCTCAGCTCATAATGCTTAATACCCTCTGTGCATACCCTTAGTGCTAGAAAGCTGCAAGTTGGCATGGATTTACTTACAATTAGAATAAATCAGAAAAAAGATTTTTTAAGGTTCTCCTACAGCTAAAGTGGGGATGATTTTTCTCGTCTACCCCAATGTGTGGGTTATCATTGAAAAAGTCTTTCGAAAATATTATAAGTCTGCACTCTGCAGACCATTTTTCGATTCAGGAGTCCGTTTGCGACATATTCGGTTTTAAAGTGCTAATTTTGGTTATAGTCGAGGGTCCCCCGCTCCCCTGCCAGCTAATTGATAGGGTTGGACAAGTAAAAAATTCACGGCAGTAGTATAATATAATAATGTGATGAATTTAAAAGGTTAACTATCATGGCTAGGGTAACTTAAGTAGTTAATAGTGATAGTCGCTGAACTACGGAACTCTACATTGCGCGTGGCCTGCCACGCACTTGGCTTTATTTATGAACTAAAACTTATAAAATTTAAAACGTATTCATTTAGCTTAGCAATACCTTTTAGCCATTTATAGTATAACTAGCTGTTGCCCGCAGCTTCGCATGCGGAAATTGTGCTTATCATATTTGTACCCCTTGCAGAAAAAAATTGAAAAACAGGTTAATTTATATTGAAGTACTTATATTTAGGAATTTATGTACTGAAACATACGATATAATCACAAATCATTCCTCCGGGAACGAATTTAAAAAAAAAAAACAATATTAGTTAACATTAGTTTTTTCTTTTTCATGAAAAAATTTGAAAAACACGAAAACATGTATTTCATCAATTAAATGAGGAATGTTTGTTGCAAATTTAAAGCAAATCGTTAATATTTCAAAATATTCCACACTAAGTTTCATCTTGTTTGTGGTGAAAACTTTTAATTTTATCGAGACGAAAAGTTTTTTCAAACGTGATCCAAAGTTTGAGGAACAACATAACATACAAACAGATAGACAAACAGACAATAATTAAAAAAAATGTTTTGGTGTTCTAACACGTTATTGAAGTGCCCCAAACCGAAATTTTGAAAAATATTTAATGTACAGAAAAACTGGCTCTTGAGTTTCATTAGAAAAAAAACAAAAACGTCCCGTTATTTCCATCCATCCAGGAGTTACATATCTTGTCTCGAAGTAACACCACCAGATCCTAAATGGATCAATGATGAACTGGTTTTACGATGTCAACATGAACAGTACAAATATCTTTAAAAACGGTTCTGTTGTTTCCATCTGGACACTTACACCTCCCGCTCCCACTCTCTCTCCCGCTCCATCTCTCTCTCTCTCTCTCTCTCCCTGTCCCTTTCGCCCGTTCACGGTCCCTCTCCCGCTTCCTGTCCCTCTCCCGCTTCCAGTTCCTCTCTCGAACTCGGTCCCTCTCCCGCTTTCTGTCCCGCTCCCTCTCCCGCTTTCTGTCCCGCTCCCTCTCCCACTTCCTGCCCCTGTCCCTCTCATTCCTCTCCCGCTCCCTATCCCTCCCCTCTCCTTCTCCCGCTCCCGGGTCCTCTCCCGTTTCCTGTCCCTCTCCCTCTCACTCTCCCGCTCCCCGGCCCTCTCCCGCTCCCTGTTCCTCTCCCGTTCCCGGTCCCTCTCTCGCTTCCTGTCCCTCTCTCCTCCCCCTACCGTCCGTAAAGTCCTCTACACAATTTTTTTGTTTCTCACTATAAGCTTACATATTAATTTTCATATTTCTGAGTTCGAAAATGACAAAGTTCTGGAAAAACTTGCAACCTCTTTATTTACCTCTTAGGGGATGAAATTCCAAAAAACCTGTTACAGTTAATTTTTGATTTATTTTCACATTTCTGAGTTCGATACTGACGAAGTTTCGTACAAACTTACATCCCCTGGTTTTACTTACATCCCCTTAGTGGATGAAATTAAAAAAAAAACTGTTACAATTAATTTTTGTTTCTAATTATAAAATGACATATACATTTTCACATTACTGAGTTTAAAATGACGTAGTTTCTTAAATAGATGTTTACAAACCCTTAGTATTACCCTTTATGGGGATGAATTTCGAGAAAACCGTGATACAGTTAGTTTTTGTGTCTAACTAAAAGCTTATATACAAATTTTCACCCTTCTTACTTCAAAACTGACGAAGTTCCCATACAAACTTGAACAACCTTATTCAACCCTTTAGGGGTTGATTTTCCAAAAAAAACACATAACTTTTAAATTTTGTTTCTAATCTTGAACTAATACATAAATTTTCATGTTTTTAACTTCAAAAATGACGAAGTTGCGTACTAAGTTCCATCCAAGAAATTAACCCTTTAAGGGATGATTTTCCAAAAAAATGTGTTTAAGTTAACTTTTGTTTATTACTATAAACATACATAAAAAAATTCATAATTATAACTCTAAAACTGACGAAGCTGATTTATATGTAAAAGACTTCCAACCCCTATTTTTAGGGGATGAATTTCGAGAAAACAGTGATACAGTTATTTTTTGTGTCTAACTATAAGCTTATATATAAATTTTCACCCTTCTTACTTCAAAACTGACGAATTTCCCATACAAACTTGAACAACCTTATTCAACCCTTTAGGGGTTGATTTTCCAAAAAAACACATAACTTTTAAATTTTGTTTCTAATCTTGAACTAATATATAAATTTTCATGTTTTTAACTTCAAAAATGACGAAGTTGCGTACTAAGTTCCATCCAAGAAATTAACCCTTTAAGGGATGATTTTCCAAAAAAATGTCTTGAAGTTAACTTTTGTTTATTACTATAAACATACATAAAAAAATTCATACTTATAACTCTAAAACTGACGAAGCTGATTTATATGTAAAAGACTTCCAACCCCTATTTTTAGGGGATAAATTTCGAGAAAACAGTGATACAGTTATTTTTTGTGTCTAACTATAAGCTTATATATAAATTTTCACCCTTCTAACTTCAAAACTGACGAAGTTCCCATACAAATTTGAACAACCTTATTCGCCCCTTTAGGGGTTGATTTTCCATAAAAACACTTAACCCTTAAATTTTGTTTCTAATTTTGAACTAATATATAAATTTTCATGTTTTTAACTTCAAAAATGACGAAGTTGCGTACTAAGTTAAATTGAAGAAATTAACCCTTTAAGGGATGATTTTCCAAAAAAATGTGTTAAAGTTAACTTTTGTTTATTACTATAAACAAACATAAAAAAATTCATATTTATAACTCTTAAACTGACGAAGTTGGTTTGTATGAAAGTGACTTCTAACCGTTATTTGTACCCCTTAGGGGATGAATTTCCAAAAATCCGTTCTTAGTGGACGTCTCCTTAGCAGGAACTATCTACCTACCAAATTTCATCTTAATCGGTTCGGCAGTTTCTGAGATTTTTTGTTTAATCAGCGGTGTGTCGCTTTTCAATTTTATATATATAGATAGTATCGTTGGACTAAATATTTGAAGAATATAATTATAATCCAGGTCACTTAATGCCGAGCAATTAATAAAATAATCTTTCATAACAGTTTTCCCATGTAGATCTAAAAGCAAAAAAAAGCAAAGCAACAACCCATAATTGTCCCACTGCTAGGCTCGGGGTCTCCTCTCACAATGTGAGGGGTGTTAGGCCGTAGTCTACCACGCTGGCCAAGTGCGGATTGGTAGACTTCACACACCTTTGAGAACTTTATGGAGAACTCTCCGGTGTGCAGGTTTCCTCACGATGTTTTCCTTCACCGAAGTAAGTGATAATTTAACTTGTAACGCACATAATATTTGAAAATTAGAGGTGCGTGCCAGGATTTGAACTCGGGCCCCTTCGTTCGGGAGACCAACGTTCTAACCACTAGGCTATCACATGTAGATCTAGGTTATTAAATGTGGTTTAATAAATTAAATTACCTATTCAAACACTATACAATGTAGCACTAATATTGTTACATATATAGTAACATGGCTTTTGTTGATGTTTACGCAACATACAGCAGGATTAAATGTATGTGCCTGTATGGAATTAGTGCTGCCATAAATTCACCATACTTTGGAAAACGTTACAACAAGTAACATGTTGTACCTAATATTGGTAATATCAGAATTACATAATTAGATAATGCCTCTAACGCCCCAACTCAGAGTCATTAACAGTTACTTAAATCTCTCCTTAGTAAAAAATCACCATACAAATTCTTTACTAAGGAGTGATTTAAGTAACCATTAGTGACCACAAGAAAAATTAATCCTATAGTCTATCACGCAAGTTGAGTGTAGATTTTGGTACACTCGTGTTCTCTTTCTTATTTAATTATTTTCTTTCGACCTGTATGGCGCGATGTTTACCATGCCGGATCGCCGCGCCGATCCTGGGTTCGATTCTCAGCGAGGCGGAAATCTGAATGAATCTGTTTGAATTTCTGTTCTTAGTCTGGGTATGAGTGTCCTTGTCTCTGTGTTTTGTCCATGGCACCCACGACACAGGGAATCCTAGTGTGGGTATGAAGGGAAGTGAAGATTTATTTATTTATTCATTCTATTCAAGGGACCATATTATTGACGATAGTGTGCGTGTGACGTGGCCAAGTAGAGACAGACCTAAATCGATCAAAATATACAAATATACAAAAAAATATGACCACGTTTCATTTAATATTAGCTGACACGTGATGGAAAACTGCAAGATCTTGCACTGTGCTAGTAACAGTTCCAATGTCAATCTCATTATCAACGCCCCCGCAACACTGAAAATAATTAGGCTTCAATAAGCTCTTTAACATTATGCAATCGCGATACATTATACCGTTGACGTACGTCCCACGTTTTTAGGGTTCCATAGTCAAAACTTATTTAACCATCATTTTCCCACAATAATTTATTTTTTACCATGAATGCTTTTACCGGGAATCGATCCCGAGAAGCACCGAAGCCTTACCTGTGAAAAATTCAAAGATTTTTATATGATAACATTATTTTATGTAATATACAATTAGGTATAAGCATATCTTCTGTGGTATTAGTTCTTATTTTGAAATGTATTAAATTTCACACGCCTAATTATGTGTAACCTTAACATTTATGTAATGTGTTTATTAAACGTAACTTCAAACTTCCTGACTATTAAAAACTTTGATCGAATTAAGAACGCAATGAATTATTATTATACTTACTATTACAGACATATTCATTGAGTTATGATGATCGTTAGCTATGGTTAACATAAATTAACATCTTAAAAGGCTTTTCACTCTCGCACTTGACTTAAAGGCACTCATATTTTTTTTTAAAGCTAGGTACAATAATTTCTCTTATCAATTCCAGTAAATAACGTGGCAAGGCAGCAATGTGCGCAACACTTTATATCGATCAACGGTACGCAAGTCATGTTGCGGACTCTGGTCTCGACGCACAGCAAGCGCGATGGCAACGTTGGCACAGAGCTGATGTTGCAAGATCTAGTCTGGATCCTCGCTGCTCTTGCACCCAAAGGTAACCTTTATGGTAATGTAAAGTTTGTTACAGTTAAGGTACCTAATAGTTACGTTATGCTAGGAAAACGCTATCGAAGCCTGCAATACTTGGTGGACTTCTAACTATGATTTAATATAGTGTTTTAATAACAGTTAAATTACTTCAGCACTTTGCTGCAAATGTTTAAATATGCCTTTCTACATAACTAACTTTTAGTTAAGCTGAAAACAAAATTACTTATACTAGTGCTACGGTTTGTATGTTATAATGCTTTAAATTTTTGACGCCGAAGTTAATAAGTATTGTAGTATTAAGTTATGAATTGTCTTTGTTCTAAAATTAAATGGGCGTGATTATGTCAGGTTACTCGAAAAACCTGTACCTATAATAAATTTACCTGTACCTATAATATATTCACCCTATCTTGTGACCAACTGAAAACATTTTTTTAATTCCAAATTCCAGATCCAAAATTCGCATTGAAAGTACGGATGTTAGGCTGCGTAAGGACAACGCACCTAATTTTAAAAGGCCACTTCACAGACAACAAATTAATTTTTCCGTTGCTCGTTATAATGAAACAACTAGCCAAGAACGGTATGTATAATTTATTATTTGCAATCATTATTGACATTTGCAAAATGCACAAATAACCAAGTAACCCGGAGCTTTATTAATAGATCATAGTAATGGCCGGCGCAGACGACGGACAAATCTCGAAGGACTTTTATTCCTGTCATACGCTTGTAACTGTATCAACTAACGTCATCGAGGGACTGAAAGAACCGCGTATTTATACTATATTATCCCGTTGTCCGCGAGGACACTAGTGGACAAGATTACATTGAAAATGTTCGCACACTGCATGCGTTGAGCCCCTGATCTGGGTTACAAGGACTATAAAGTCTTTCCGCATATAAATGCAGGCGGGGAAATTAATCCCCCGACGACGATATTTCCTCGTCTGCGCAGGCCATAATAAAAATGTTTATTGCAGCTATAACAACGTCAATTCTAATCCGAGACGGCGTTATAGCCACGTATGAGCGTGTGTTGGTGAGCCTGGGCTTCATCCCCACCGCCAGACTTCGCCTGTGTCTTGATGCTATCGATTACTTCAGCAAAAATAGTTAAGTGCGCATAGTAATATAACACCCTGTCACATTAATCTATATATCTCATTTCATCAACTGTAATTAATTTGTTACTAATAATTTAGCACAGTTATAATGTATTAGGGGAGTTAGCGTTGCGTTCGAACGAGTTTTCTGTTTTTTTTCATTGTTTAAAGTTTTGTAAGAGCTGCCTCTCACATATATGGCTTGGCACATTCGAAACTCTTTCGAAAACTATTTTGTTGACATAAAATAATACTTTGACCAAATATCTAAAGTTTGAAAATCTTCTGAAAAATTCAACGCTACCTCACATAATTATTGGAAATCTGGCTTTCATCACAACCAACTTATACACGCTAAAAACAAATAAAAGTTATATCCATAAATGTCTGTCCAAATGAGCAACGCACCAAATAGCTCTTATGTTGTCAATTGTTTTGAATGTTGCATGACAAAATGTCTCACTCATGTACCAATTGAGTCACACGAACGTAACTCATACAGAGGTATGCTGCATGCAGATCGTGAAGACAGGGCTGAGTAGCGTGCTCCTAAGGGTTTTCGATCGCTGGGACCGCTACGAGGGCCGCATGAGACTCAAGATATGCGCACACATACTGCAAACTCTACAACATCTCTGCAACATAAGTACGTATGTTTATCACTGAATGCATTATTCTATTTCATATTATTGAATTTCTTAAATAAGAATATCATCTTGTCCTCTTTCTTGTTTCAATCTTTTAAACATATGGGACTGTTCTTCACATAACACACTGTTATTTTAATATATTGTAATACTAAATGTCTTACAATGTATGGGAATGAATTCTGCACGCATGTTGAAAATTCTGTTCGTTAAAGATATGATTGTCAGTAGCATATTTATTACATAATGGAGGATAACCTCAAATTCTCCGTAATGTTTCACTTTACCACAAGAAGTTATTTTTAAAGTTTGTTAATGTCTCTGAAAGCTACGAACCTACTCTGTCAAATTGATAGAGTCCTTAATCTAATGCATTTCGAGAAGAAACCCGAACTTATATTGCTTATAATGGTGAACATTGTTACATGGTAATGATGAATGTAGAATTATAATAATAAATTATCATTATTACGTAACGAATATTTTTATATACATTAATGAAGAAGCCAATGTTTAACCAGTAAAGAAACGTAAAAGGAATACAAGATAAAAGACTAACTTGAATATTAATTTAAATAAATCGATTTTCAGAGGCCGGCCGCCGAGCTCTATGTACGAAGAAACATGTACAAACGCTTCATCGGTTTTGCGCACAATGTCCAGACGAGCCTGAGTTTGACGGTCTGCTGGCGCGAGTTTGTTCTGTCATTACGCTGTGTCTCAAGCATCAAGCTCTGCCGGTTCCGCTGGCGAGTCCTGCGTCGTTCAATCTCAATCCTATATTAAAAGGTAAAGAAGTTTTTGTTACAAGAGCTTACTATCAGACGGAAAGCAAAGCATTATTTGTTACATACATTTTAAAATAAGCTATTGACGTATGTTTTTAAAAAAATATCAATAAAATATAGTATTACCACATAAAAAACGTCTATCCCACTAATCTCGTTGAGTTGTTCCGTGACAGGACAACTGGCTGAGTCTCACTTGTCCCGTTGAACTTCGGAAACTCAGGTTTTAGCGCCAGAAATCCCGTTGTCAAATTCTTAGACCTCGTCAACGACATACTTTTTACATCAACAAAGAATTTTGATTTACTCTCTTTACTCGAAATTATTTGAACACTATGTATAAGTAGGTAGGTATTGATTTTATTTAACTAATACAGAGCAGAGAAGTCCTATAACTATAGCAAATATGTTGGAGTAACAAAATAAATCATGAATTTCAGGCACAAATACATCTTGGCCTTGCCACGAGGATGAAGATGATGCAGCAAACTCTGATTCGAAAACGGCCAATTCGGATCTCGAGGATGACGGTCCTGATTCAGATAATGAAGGTATAGATGAAGATATAGACATTGACTTTGAAGACAATGAAGGAAAGACAGAAATTACTGATGAATCAGAAAAAAGACATACAAAAAGTGGGGAGAGCTTACAAAATGCGCTTTGGATTAATCCTACCGAGAGAGATATAGAAGACTTGAAAAAGTAAAACGAACGACAAATACATGGCACATTATTGCACATTGATAGTTAATCTATATTTATAACATGTGTATTTCTTTCAGATATTTTATTTACTTCAAAGAATTCGGATCATATAATAAGCAAGTAAGACTCGTCAAAAGTCGCTCTAATTCTAAAGGGTCTATATTCGAAGAATTTTACGCATCCCAAGGCTCTAATAATAAAAATACATCTTCGTTAAGTTTGTCACTCACCACTGCATTGAATAATTTAGACTATGAAAATGTTATGGGACCCTCAAATTCTCCAGCTGTTGGACTGGGATATCATAGAATTCATGAGAGTTTATGTGAGTAGATACAGTTTTTGATTCTTAAGTTGTTCTTCCTACAAATTCAAAACAATTTTTCGCTTATTACAGCAACGACGTCATGTTCATCGCTCAAACTACATAAAGATATTTCAAGATATAGCGCCTTTGAGACCGTATACTGTACAATAGCATCGAGGGTAAAAAGTATTATACCTTTTATAAAAGTTGCCTACCCAGACATGACGGGTGGTCAAAGTCACAATCTACCAGAACCACTGAACAAAATGGATCGTACTGCTTGCAGGTATGTTAGAACAGAAATATAAATGCTAATATTAAATAAAATACAGATAAGGTGGAAGCAAAAAGGAACTATAAATAAATTAAACTTTGACATGCAAATTACCTCCTTATTTCTTGAAGACCATTAACTACATCCTTTGATCGTAAATAGCTCAAAATATAATAATATTTCATAAAATTATTTATGTTCTTGTAGAACGAAACTTTTATCGTGCGTGGATAGAGCTATAAATCCTGAAGCTTACATGAATGAAGTTATATACGATTTAGATGCTTTATGTAGTTCCGGGCCGAATTCTGACGTTACTTCACAAAAAAGGTACGCTTAGATCTTTGCGTTTGTTTGCTTTTATTCCGTCAGTCCGTCCGTAAATCAATATTGATTCTGATTTCAGTTTCGACAATTTATTTCTTGGCAATACAGATGAACAAGAAATAACAAAACTAAATACTTTTTCAACAAAATTGGGCTTCGAATCGAGGTTTGAATCCGGAAATCTTAGAAAAGCTATACAGGTAAATCTAGGGACTAGTGTAAATGGTAAGCTTTTTGTAGATCCTGAAATATCAGTTGTTTAATATTTATTTGTAGGTAGGTCCGAGAGAATATGAACTGATATTGATGCCAGACGTGAACTCTTCCAAACGGCACCAATGGTTCTACTTTGAAGTCCGTTACATGCAACAAGGCCGTCCATATGTCTTCAATATTGTGAATTGTGAAAAGTCTGATAGTCAGTTTAATTTTGGTATGAAACCAGTATTATATTCTGTGAAGGAAGCAGTTTTAGGAAGACCAGGTAATTGAATTGTTGCACCTTAAAATTTTATTATTTGATTATAACTCTTTTGAAGAATTGTACATCTTCCATTATGGAATTGACGTAGGATTAGTAACCAACGGGAAATTGGGTTCTGAGGCTTTTTAGATATTTCACAAGATCTTACCGTTTTTTATAAATAACTGACCAACGAGCAGACAAACTTCCTGCTGGTAAATAGTGACTCTACGTCCATAAAAATCAGTAATACCAAAGGCATCACCGACGTAGAAGGCTAAGAGGAATTACCCTCACTGGAATCTGTGTAACAAAAGTTTTCTCACTAGCAACCTCGCCATCTACACTCGTTGTTGGCTTGGCTTGGCTTCAACCCATTAATGGCCCACTACTGAGCACGGGTTTCTCCTCTTGAGGAGGCCTAGAGCATACTCCACCACGCTGCTCCAGTGCGGATTGGTCTAGGGGTTAGTGGCCAACCCAAATGTTGGAAGTTTTCATGCCGCCAAAAGGCCTCCGTCATGGCTTAACGACTGTTATCTTACTCGCCGTTACTTTTTTCCGATTAATGATATTAAATTGTGCTGTGAAATTTTAATAATCTATTTCCATTAGGATGGGTTAGGGCAGGTACCGATATTTGCTACTATCGCAACAGCTACCACTACGCGAACCAGAAGAGCCACAACAAGTGCTATTTGACCGTCACCTTCAACATTGAGTTCCCTCACACCAACGACGTGTGCTATCTCGCTTACCACTACCCTTTCACATATTCTATGATGATGGTAAGTGTAAAAATATGATTATTATTATTAATCTTAGCTTACAAACAACTTATTGAAACGAAATAAAAGAAAAAACTAAGTTATTGTAATCTAAGCATCCTATCTAAGCATTACTGCGTGGTTGTGGTCATGGAATATAGACTCAAAATTCTATGGTGGCACAATTTTTATGTACTGAATCTAAAACGTAAATTTCAATATCCGAATAGGCGAGCATTAAAATGACATAAAACATTCATTTTTGTCTGCGCCCTCTTAATTAATCCTTTAGGGGATGATTTGCCAAAAAAACATAATTATTCTAAATTTCGTTTTTAATTTGGAGCTAATATGTAAATTTTCATGTTTTTTACTTCAAAAATGACGAAAGGCAAAGTTTTAACTTTGTTACCAAGTTTTCAATTAAGGTGTCAGCGGATTTATTATTTTGCATAATAATATAATCAACGTCAATCATCCTGAATCGTACAGGTTCCATCCACCTAATTAAGACACAAAAGCAAAGAACTGCACTAATGCGCTGTGACTGGAGTATTAATCAGGATCTTTTAAGAAGGCAATGTAACAGTACTTCAGTCATGGTCATGTCGATGGCTGTTAAAACGGTATATTTTTTGTTAGAGTCGCATATGGAAGTGGAGTGCTCAGATGCCCGCGGGGGCATACATTCGCGCCGAGCCGCTCTGCTACTCGCTCAACAGCAACGAAGTTCCTCTGCTCACTGTCTCAGCTGAGGACACGCCTTCTAATCCTATTGCGGTTTGTATTGTTATAATATTTTCATTTATCATTATCAATATTATGATATTTAAGATCGCCAATCTTCATTTGCGATCATGTCTTGACAATGGGTAAGACATCTCAAAGCCACGTCAACGATAGGAAGAAGTTAGCAGGTATCTGTTCGATTCAGAAAGCAACTGCATAATAATGATGAATAATGACGAAAATTTTATTGTTTTCTACTGAATTATTACCTCAAGAGACGACGTTGCGGTTTAGTAAATACCTATATAGCTTATATACTTTTGAAATAATATCTATTACAGTTTTTAGGATCACAATATTTTATGTCGCTTTAGAATTTTCATTGTTAATACTTCTATATTTTGATATTGGCTTTAAATATAGTGCGTCCAGCTAGAAAACAGACGCTGAAGTTGGAGGTAGGCAGGTCGTTGCATTGCAGGACGTTGCGGTCAAATGTAGTACGTATAATACAGATGATGCTCATGCATTGTGACAGGATTCTATCTCATCTCATCTCTCTCTATCAGGACCTTCCTGGCGGCTAAAAATATTTCTCGAAAATTTTTGTTTATTTTTGGAAGATACCTATCCATATTATTAATTATACGTATTAGAAATTATCTCTTGCTTCAGTGAAAGAAATATCGGAAAGTATCTATGATTAGGTATACATAAGTGCCTGAGAGTTCTTTGTATTACCTATCTAGTATTAAAGAAGTGAAGAGTATTGTATTTTAAGAGAGTATCCAAGTAATGGAACAGTTACAAGCTATGTCTGAAAGCCATTCATAAGAAAACTTCTCCTGTTCTTGTCTCTTGGTAATTAAAATGCCTCATTTGCGAATATCCATGGCACCTTCTAGGAAAATTTTGCCCCCAGAGCTGAGTGCATATTCATACACTGGGTGCCAGTTGCCAGTTTTTATATATATTTTTTTTACATATGATTTATTATCAAGTAAATTGTACAGTCAGCAAAATAGTAAGGTATGCAAGGCATAATACAAAAACGTTCCATAATGTTCAGTTTTACAAATTGTGTTATTATCAATTTTAAATCCTACCAGTGTAGGTACGGTTAAATTTAACATACCTTATAGCCCTGCATACCAAACTCTTTTGCTAAGTGTACCAACTAACTATTCTCCACCTACACACCAGGACCGCGAGATAGTGTTCCTGACGGCGCGCGTGCACCCCGGCGAGAGCAACGCGTCGTGGGTGATGGACGGCACCCTGGCGTGCCTGGTGGGCGGCTCGGCGGCCGCGGCCGCGCTGCGCTCCAAGTACGTGTTCAAGATCGTGCCTATGCTCAATGTCGAGGGGGTCATCAATGGCTGGTGAGTATTTGTACTTGTGGATGTAGAGCACTGTAGTGCTGCAGTACGGATTATTGGGTGGCTGTCCTTAAGGCCAGGATTTAGATATTATTCGTGCTCTTGACTTTCTAACAATTATAGCATCGGGTTCAGTTACTAGATATACCTACCTATATATCTACTTATAATTAATAGGTAATTCAAATTGTTATACTTGAACTGATTGACTATGACTACCTCTATGACACACTTTTTATTGTGTGGCTTAAAAATGTGTAGTTAAGTATACAATTTAAACATACTTCATATAGTGCGCTTAGAGAAATAAAACATCAGTATTAATTATGTTTCACATTTTATTAACTTCGCTACATCACTATTCTTTAAATTCTTGAGTTTCAACTTACAATACTTAACTAGGTACGTCACATTATAAACACTACCTTAAAAACATTATTCCAAATGATATGTCCAGACAAAATCCAAATAATTTTCTTAAATTAAACTACTATTATATATTAAACGGTTTAAATGGAATACCGGAGATCTGACGCGTCTACTTAAATTATCTCAGCGAAGTTAGGTACCTACGATTCATGAATATTCGTTGTGATGTCAACCGTTGGTGAAGACGGAGGCAAGTCGCGGGGCGCGAGTCGCCAGCACCTTCATAGTTACAAATTATTGCCCCATTATAACCTTACATTCCCACCACTGACGTGGTCTAGATTACATAATACATAATAATTACACACAAACCTCTCACTAGTAGAAAAAGTCGACGGGGGCGTACACCCTAAAAGCAAGCACAAAAAGCGCTTCGCATACAAAACGCCTAAAATTATCGAATAATACTTTTGGTAGTAAAAATACGTAGTCACGAATAGTTTAACCTAATGCGTGACCGCCGAGTCGGAGGCTAGTAGGCGGGGGGTGCCAGCATGCCGCTGGCGTGGACGGAGTGCTCGGTGGCGTCCGGCTCGACGGTGGACGGAGCGTCGTCGGCGGGGGCGATGGGGGCGTCGGGGGCCGCGTGGCTCAGGTACGAGGCGGGGTCGTCCCCGACCATGCCTTCCTCGTCATCGTAGGGCCCCTGCGTCGGCTCCTCCTTCTGCTCCTGCTCGTGGTCCTTGGAGTGCGCGTCAGCCGCTCGCGAGTAGTGAGAGTCGATTTGCGGAGGAGACTTTAGGAGAGCGCCGGTCTTGAGGTGCGGGGACTGGAGGCCGTCGAGAGACGAGGGGCGCAGCTTGCCGATGAGGTCGTTTAAGGTGAAGTGTGTCGGAAGGTGCTCGGAGCGCGGCGGCGGCGGCGACGACGAGGTGAGCGGGTGCGCCGTCGTCGTGGTCGTCAGCGATAGCGGCTTCCTACAGGACAGACCGAACACCGACCCTCGTGTTAGAGAGCCACTTACAACTTGCATTGCGAGGATGCACCACGGTACATCCAAGTTGCAAGTTTCTCAATAAATTATGAAATTCTATTGAAGAGATACCAAGCAAAGCCCCCTTCACCCACCCACCAAATGATTTAGTATAATTTTGAAATATCTGACTTGACGCCATAATATGAAAACAGATGGCAATAATTGAAATAGTTATGAGTCTTAAAGCCAAATTCTGCTGGGTGTAGGGCTCTTGTTTGGTGGTTGGGTTGGCGCAGAAGCCTAATCCCACGGGCCCGCGCGCTTGTTACCCTATTATATGTACGTATGTTAGCAATCCAAACTACTACACAATATTCTATACTAAACACTGATCGTGAGGTTATGTCGTCCTGGTGACATAGTGAGAGGTGCTCGATTTGAAGCTGTGCAAGATTTATGTAAGGGTTTTTAAGAGAGCGCGCGGCTTGTCGGGGAGCGGGCCTCCGGAGACGGCTGGCATCTCACCTGGCATTACCCCTGCGCCGAGGAGACGGGGATTGAGCCGTAGTTGTAGTAGTAGCAGCGGGTCTGCTCGCAAATGAAGTCCTTGATCTCCCCGCAGTGCTGCGGCTCCCAGTGGAAGGTTGGCGCCTTGAGCACCACGCAGCCGTTAGTCATCACGTGCTCGGTTCTGGAAAACAGACTATTTTTTATGCAAAACATGCATTTGAATTAGATTAGGTTTATTCCTATGTTCTCATAATATTATATCAGACTCATGCCGAATACAGAACTATCCTAATGTTGTTACAAAATTTTAATATATTTTTGCTCGTTAAAAATACAGCTCATGTTTATGTGGTGATGATATTATCATCCCAGTCGTAACTATATTATGTACTTTTAAGTTTACATTATAGCTGATATAATAAAAGTAGGTAAACATAAGTTTCTTCTGAATGGGTTTACATAATGCACTGCAGAAATAATACAGCCGGCAAAAATCGGATTTGCATAATTTTGATACCAGAAAGCGGAAATGCTGTAATAACTCACGTTTTTACGTGTTTACAGCGTATTTTTTCTTAGCGGCGTTATGCACTGATTGGCACGGGTCTATTTGCTCGAAAATGAACTTTAACATTATAAACATTTAACTTTAAAACCTTCAAAATTTGGTTTTAAGTATGAATTTCTGTACGATATTCTTTTTGGTGCAGAAATGAACCTAAGGCCTAGTGCGAGACTTCAAGGGTTAATAGACTTAATAGAATCTAAGCTATCACAATCTTGGTAGGAGCAAGCACAGAAGCGACATTGAATTAAATTTACTAAGTAAACCAGCAAGATTTTACAGAAAACTTGCGCTACGAGTTGAAGACCAGTTGATTTCTCTAGTATGTACTAAAACAGAGATTCTTAATCTTTTTTGTTTCGTATACCACATGCTATTTTCAGTATTGACTGTACCCCTAATTTACCAAATATTTAATCTGCATACAAAACCAGAGTGATATAAGTATTGGCTATTGCTGATCTGGATCCATTAGGACTACTTTGGGATTCAATGATCCAAGAGTGAAAAAATAAAAGTACGTACCCATGCCTGGCGGTGCGTTGCGGTGCGGTGCTGCCTTGCGGCACGTCCAGGGGGTCCATGCTGTCGTCGGCGTGCTGGCTGGGCGCGTCCATGCTGACACGCCGCATGTAGTTGAAAGTGGCGTTGAACGGCAGACCCGTGCTCATCCACAGGTACATATCCGTGCCCAGGTTGTTGCCCGATGTCCAGAAGTCGTATTTATTGTAACCTGTTTGAAGATTTTATGGTTATTTCCAATTATGTTTCTTATCACGCTAATGACGTAGATGGTACACATGGTTGTAGACTACAGTAGTCATAGAAAGGTTTTCAGACTTTTTTTGACTGACTTTCCAGTCAAAGGGCATTGAGTCTAGTTGGCATACCTAATGATATACTTTCTGAGATATTTGAGTACAAAAATAACTAATATAAAGCGTGTAAAAATAAATTATTAATAAACTCAATTATCTCAGAAAGTATGTCACTTACGACATTTCATCACTGAATACTTTTTGATTGTAATCACTTACTTCGTCGATTGACATAATTATGTTTCATCACTGGCAGCCGAAACGAAAATTTTTCAAAATGGCGAACTTGTAGGTATACCAGGCTCCATACAAAAATGTTTGTATTGTTTCCCTTTGTGGATGATCTGTGTCTGAAGTTATGCCACATAGAAAAAAAAACAT
Source organism: Thymelicus acteon (assembly GCA_951805285.1). Taxonomy (NCBI): domain Eukaryota; kingdom Metazoa; phylum Arthropoda; class Insecta; order Lepidoptera; family Hesperiidae; genus Thymelicus; species Thymelicus acteon. The sequence continues at coordinate 7,540,213 of OX638213.1, read as the reverse complement.
GCCTATACCAATTGATTGACTTTGTTTCAAATGTAATTCAATTTTATTATGAAAGGCTCAATGTCCAAGGCGACCTTTGGAATCTATTTGGACCAACGACAAAACCAAGTCCATCGAGGGTATCTTCATGATTCGCTCTAAATAATATTAAAAGTAAATAAAAAAGATAACAACTGAAATAAAAAAGTAATAAGTAAATGAAGCTTACCGGCATTTGTGAGATATGTCGTTATTGAATCGGCCTTTTCCTTAGTTTCAAACGACGCAAGCTGTAATCCGAGAGACCTGAAAACAAAATAGATCTATTTGTTTACCGTGTATCATCGCTTAACATAAATATAGTGTACACTGAGCCTTAAATGTCGAATGCGTAGTCCTTTAATATATCTAAAGTGGTAGGTTTGCCGTTCGATAAATAGTGAAGCTTACAAGCGCATATTTTACGGAATTATATTAAGTGCAATAATATAGTTCGATCGAGCAAAGTAAACGACACAGTGGGTATCTAACTGATATCGCGCTAAGATTGTAGCCCGCTTCACCGAGGCCATAAATACACGATTTAGCTAAATACCACCTCGGGTAATCGCACTCTACAACTCCGCACAGACTACATAGACATGGCGGATCCTGTTTGTCGAGATGCAATTTATCCGTTAAAGACACGGTGTGGCCTTGTACTGACGGTTCAACATTCCTAGCACCTACAAGTTCAAGAATAAACTTTAAGAATTTATTGAACCCATCAAGTCCCGTAGTGCCGTTTCATAGCGTTTAGAAATTACTTTATAAGACATTCAATTGATTTCAACGATTCTTCCACCCGAATTCATTCTACTGTGTTAATTGAATTTACGCAATCTTATATCTATTCTAATAACCAACCTGATGACAGCCGAAACTTAATGATAAACTAAGGTTCCAGACAGCCATTATTAACTTCGACGCACCACAAACAAGTAATACTAATTAATGAGCTACCCAGAAAATGTTATTATCGTACTGCAAAAATCGAACAGGTACCTACACGAAAAAGTTTCATGCGAGACACGTATTTTCTCCTTGTCCCGAATTAAAATGTCATAAAATGCACTCGACTTGAATCCTTTAGTGGACTGCGAAGTAATTGCAGTTCTCATTGACATATCTACGTATTTGTAGCACTGTAACGGTTTACCATTTTTTACTCGGGTCTTCATCAACATTCAGGGTATGACAGATCCCGTATAAAAATAGATCCATGAATATTTCAATTATTATTTTATTCTGCGGTCACTGCTGGCCACGAACACTGAACATTTTGAAAAGTAGATATGCCGAAACAGATTAGTTGCTACTGCTAGAGATTTCGTATGAAACATTGTCTTTGTGAAGCCAAAAGACGAAATCTGGCGCGTTCGGAAGTTGAATAGGCTTGTTTCGCCAAAGGTCCAAGCTAGACTGTCTCATAAACTCTTGCTGTTAACTTTAATTGTAGAAGGGAGATTGCATCTTGGGATTAAATAATCATTCCTAATTATAAAAGGCCGATCTCAAGATCTTTGAAGTAGACAATTATTAGATTATATATAGACAGTAATTCCACAGTTTTACAGCATTGCTAACTTTTCCATTATCTATACTAATATATAAAGAGGAAAGATTAGATTTTTTGTTTGCATTGAATAGGCTCCGAAACTACTGAACCGATTTCAAAAATTATTTCACTGTCGGGAAGCTACACTATCCCCGAGTAACATGCTATATTATATTTTTAAAAAAAATTAGGGATCCTTAATAAAACTCCCAATAATGTATCCCAAGGTGTAAAAAAATAAGAAACCCGAAGCAAAGCGAGGGCGGTTACTCGTCACTGATAAAACGTGACTACGGAAGTGGGGGACGATGTGGCAAATGACAGTCATGTAAGCACCGTTATTTTTTATGATTGCGACGAAAAGTAATCGTGGCAGAGCGACGAACGACGAACAATTCGCATTTTCCACGGTTGGACCGATCGCGATAGTACGCCGACGCCCCGTACGACACTTCGTCACGCGCAGATGTTGTTGATCTCCGGCTCGATGCGCTTGTCATATCGAATGACGAATTCTTCCCGTTTTTTGCGTCGATTTATTGACGATACCTGACGTCGTGCGACCTTAATCGATTACGTAGTCAGAAGAAATCCACACGCACTATCGTTATAGGTGACACCGCAATTTACTCCATAAAAACTCAAGTGTTTCGACTTCGAGGACCGTTGCTTTCCGCATCGTTAACAATGAACTGTAGATATGTAGGTCGTGACGGCGAATGTAGAAGGACATCGTGACCGACGGTAAGGCGACTGACCTTTTTGAGCAATTGAACGTGATAGCGTTAAAGTCAAAGATGCCTGAATGCCATGGACTTCCATATACGACTATCGTTAGTCATCTTTAGGGTTTCACGTGAACGTCTTATTGAAATTTTATCATAGGACGGAAAAGGAAATTTCCCAAGTCAGCATGTAATTTTGTAATTAGGCCTTTATGATCGGGGTTCAAAAGCGGATAATAGATTCGTGGGAGCGCAGAGGCCAGCGTAGCACAATGAAACAACAGATCCTGTGCATTGTGTTGAACGTCAGAACCGTCTCGCGGAAGCCCACCGAGCTGCCGATATTGTTCTCAAATGATCCCAGAGCCGCTAACGGTAATGCAAATGTCCCTACACTTCCTGGTTCGGTCCCGAGCCTGAGCACGCTTGTTAACACCCGACTGCGCGCACTTATGGCAGGACCTCAAGTACAAGGGTCCAGATAAGACGGATAAGCATTACGAGTCACGATATAACTATTACCTCAGAGAAATTCACGTCGCGAGAATTATGATACGACCTTCAGGTAAACTATAAGATAATATCTCACTACCGAGCTCAAATTGATTTATTCAATTATCGTCGTTGGAAAATGGACTTACCTGCAATATTGATAAGCTAGGAAATAGTTGAGCTCCGGACTGTACGGGTTCATTCTTGATATGAAGTATTGCACTCCATCCAATTGAATCGTGGTTATCCTTTGAGCTGAAACAATAAATAAATAAAATGTGCTATTAAGAGAAGATTATTTCAAATATGGTTTTAAATCGTGAGGAAGATATATTTTAATGGTGTCTTTAGAAAACTGAATAATAAAGTCTTATGAGAAGTTGGTCTATCTAATAGGGCTTACAAGTTAGGGTGTAGTGGATGCATTTTATTGAATTATTTTTTGACAGATTTTATCTACCGATAGCTATTAAAAGCTACTTTTGTGTTTTGTAATAAAAAATACACAATGGATAAAGATAAAGGCTTTATGGTGAAAGAATATTACGAACCGGATAATTTATTATTGTAAAGACAGTGGATATCCAAGAGTTTGATATAATATGTATAACCAAATCGAAGAAGATTTCGGTAACTATAAAAAGCGGCCAAGTGCGAGTCGGACTCGCCCATGAAGGGTTCCGTAGCAGCAAGTAACATAATATAAAAGTTCTTGTAGTTCGTTGTAACTATGATCAATGTTTTTTGCGGTTTACGATTTATGACGTATTAAAAAAAAACTACTTATCAAATCTTATTCAAACCAATTTTCGTTGGAAGTTTTCATGGTAATGTACATCATATATTTTTTTTAGTTTTATCATTCTCTTATTTTAGAAGTTACAGGGGGGGGGACACACATTTTACCACTTTGGAAGTGTCTCTCGCGCAAACTATTCAGTTTGGAAAAAAATGATATTAGAAACCTCAATATCATTTTTGAAGACCTATCCATAGATACCCCACACGTATGGGTTTGATGAAAAAAACATTTTTGAGTTTCAGTTCTAAGTATGGGGAACCCCCAAAATTTATTGTTTTTTTTCTATTTTTGTATGAAAATCTTAATGCGGTTCACAGAATACATCTACTCACCAAGTTTCAACAGTATAGCTCTTATAGTTTCGGAGAAAAGTGACTGTGACATACGGACGGACAGACAGACAGACAGACAGACAGACAGACAGACAGACAGACAGACAGACAGACAGACAGACAGACAGACAGACAGACATGACGAATCTATAAGGGTTCCGTTTTTTGCCATTCGGCTACGGAACCCTAAAAAGGAAAATAGGGAGTTCTTGAAAAACCTTGAGTGTTATTATTTAGTTTGTTAAGTTTCTCGATTAACGGAATAATGTTATTTAATAACCATTTTTCGATATAGATTTATTGATCAAATGATCATTATCATCGAAAGAAGACGTAGACATTTCAACAGAATCATCTCTGTTGAGCCGTCCTCTAAATGTATCCTTCGTAGATGTGTATTCATTCTAATGATGCGAAGTGGGAGGGACGAGCGCAATGAATAGTGCTCACAAAAATGAATTTGACCCCGAGAAATGTCGCATTCTTTCATTCAACACGGCCAATGTGGGCTGATTTGATGGACAAACACCACTCCTCCGCTTTAAAAGCCGTCAACTCACGTTTATACCACGGAAAGACCTCGTAGATTTTAGAAATGCCATCATCAATCTTCCTTTAACGAATATAAGCTGAGTTAAATTTAATTTTTAAATAAACGACCGCGTTTTGTTTATGTGTGTGTGAGTTGGATAGGAACTTTTTGGTGAACACCACATTATTGAGGAGTTCTAACCTAATCCTTAATCCTATTATCATAATAATGCATGCTATTTGCATAATGACAATGGATTGTTTAAAATAGCTAATGTACATAAGTCGTAGAATTCACAGTACTGAAGCACAAAAGTTGAAACTTTTTTAGCATTTGCTACAAAAATTGATCGCATTATATTTTGCGGTGAACCTCCCATTCTTTCCTACGTGCCTAATTAAATACAATGCTCGGCTACTGTTGCGGTTTACCGCTAACTTCAATACGCCATAATTGGTTAATGTATTGAATATTAACCAGGTTTCAAACAACAACATAATTTCCAGCAATCATCATTTTGTTGGAGTGCGTTTCAAGCTTCCTAGAGCTAAGGCCTTATTTTTCAAGATAAACCTACTTCACCTTCAGGTTTAAATAGAAAATAAGTGAAAAGAAAACAAACAATATTATTTAGCTTGAGCAATGCGCGATAAGTATTGCAGACGGAGTAAAACTAGTATTAACAAACAGTGTCGGATAATTTTAATTTACTGCCTAAATGTGTACTATACATATATGTACATACATAATATTATTTTCTTTGTCGAAATGATGGCCTATATTTATGAACCAAATTTATTCAAGTTGAAATATATCACGGAACAACGTCTACTAGCTAGCTAGTACATTAATTACGATACCGTTACAATGTATTACACGAGTTACAACAATGTCGTGAGTGGGTAACTAATAGACTAGCTGATAGGGCACAGGATTTGTAGAATGAATTGTTATTATATCTGATGTAGATATGAAGGTGCAGAGCGAGTGCGGGCAGCGATCTTCGGTCATTACACCGTTGAAAGTGCATTGTCATTCGTTTTAAGAAACATGAACGGAGCGCTCGAACTCGCCGACTGACTCCGCGCCTTCCACAGACACCGCTACAAAACGAAAACCTATCCGCCTACAAATGAATAAAAGACCAGACAGGCTGTGACAGCAATACATACGAACGTAAACCCAACTGAGGCATTTTAAGCTGATAGCTCGAGCTACGGCACAATAGTGAGGATCTCTAGTTTTGCTTTTTAAATCAATTCTCGTATCAGAATAATCAGCGTCACATTTTGTTGTTGGACCACAGACTGCACGATGATTGCAAAATTATTTATCTAAGTAGGTACGTACCTACTAGTATTAAAATCTTGGAGGTCTTTTACCAATTTAGTCAATTTAAAGAAGTTTGAAGTAATAAGAAACTTAAATAAAATAATAAACATAAATCAATATACGATCGAAAGAACACGCTTTCGTCAAAAATATTCAGGAACACTTACTGAATTAATAAGGACGTCCGTATAAGCAAGATAATCTTCCGCCTGCCTTCAAACGTTTGATTCATTCTACCTAGTCTCGATGGTCTTAGTGAGATCTTATTCGAATAGAGTTAAGGTTGAAGTTGAATCGATTCTGGATGCATCGTGACATGTATCGACTACTTATGTAGCGTGTGTGATCCCGCTGAGTTTGATTAATAACTATCCGTAAGACGATTAATAAAACGCAATTAAGTGCATCCTGTGCGGTGTCGGACGAACGTTGAAAGACGCGGAAAATTAACAGCGCAGCGGCAGATTTGCACACTTACCGAGTGGTATAGCCAATAAATCAGAGGATTGATGGGTATTTTGATCCCGACAACTGTACAGTGTACCTACACGTTATGTATAAATGTACTGTCACTCAGTGAAAAATCTCAATCGGCTGAACCGGTTACGATGCCAAAAGATGATCAGTGTCATCGATTACATCGGATACGATACATCGATTACGTGCGATGTTGAGAACAACTCTCTTGTCTGTAGTTCACACTGTTGGTACAGGTCGTCTACTTTAAAATTGAACGGTAGGGTGCGAATTCAAATTATTATTATTTTTCTTATAACATGTAAGTGAAAAGAAAAACAAAACATTTAACTAAATAAATAAGTTCCACTTCAATGTTGTATTAAAATAACAGACATAATGTTTCCACTTACAGGTTTAGTCTTGCCATAAGTAAGCCCCGTATTCATGGGAAACATTTGTTTAGCAACAAAGTTGAATCAACGTGTTGCGGAATTGCTGTCAACATGTTGCTGGCAACAATGCATGTTGCAGAGTTGATAGCGTCATAGTTGCTAGCAACATTCTCGCCGCTCACCAACAATGTTGATCAACTGTTCTTAAACAAATGTTTACCATGAATACGGGGCTGTACTGTTACAGCCTTGTTTATTTTAAATATCAAACACTAGCGATGTTTCGATTGATTATGAATAAAGAAGTCTTGCACTATCTTAAAATAAAAAAATAATTCATTTTGTACAATTTACTAAAAAGGAGTTGATACAAAAAGAAGACACAGGCGGGTTATTTTGTGATTTTTAAACTGCTGCAAATTTGAAAAATAACTCATGAGTATTTTTACCGTACTATCAAATGATGATAAATATTTTTTTTAATTAACATTCAAGTACCTTTATTCTGATATAAATAATTTACAGATATATTAATTCAAAAAAAATCGTCAAATGTTTGTCACAGTATTTTTGCCCAAGCTAGGTATAGGAGGGTCACGTTAATTTTTAAAATAGACGAAAAACGCGAGAACGATTTTTATAAATGTTTAGATGGTTTTTAGGGTTCCGTAGCCGAATGGCAAAAAACGGAACCCTTATGGATTCGTCATGTCTGTCTGTCTGTCTGTCCGTCCGTATATCACAGCCACTTTTTTCCGAAACTATAAGAGCTATACCATTGAAACTTGGTAGGTAGATGTATCCTGTGAACCGCATTAAGATTTTTACACAAAAATAGAAAAAAAGCAATAAATTTTGGGGGTTCCCCATACTTAGAACTGAAACTCAAAAATGTTTTTTTCATCAAACCCATACGTGTGGGGTATCTATGAATAGGTCTTCAAAAATGATATTGAGGTTTCTAATATCATTTTTTTCTAAACTGAATAGTTTGCGCGAGAGACACTTCCAAAGTGGTAAAATGTGTGTCCCCCCCCCTGTAACTTCCAAAAGAAGGGAATGATAAAACTAAAAAAATTATATGATGTACATTACCAAGCAAACTTCCAACGAAAATTGGTTTGAATGAGATCCAGTGATTAGTTTTTTTTTAATACGTCATAAATCGTAAACCGCAAAAAACATTGATCAAAGTTACAACGAACTACAAGAACTTTTATATTATGTTACTTGCTGCTACGGAACCCTTCATGGGCGAGTCCGACTCGCACTTGGCCGCTTTTTACCTAAGCATGTGTAAGCTTTCCTTCTTGACTAACAACGCTTTGCTTTACGAATGTCTATAACAGTGGCGTAGCTAGCCCTAAGAAGACCCCATATCAATATTTGTTGTGGGACCCCCTCAACTTTAGCTGCTGGATATAAATAGAGATAAATTAATATAATAGAAAAAAGGAGTGCCAACGGTAGGTCGTAGGCTGCTGGCGAGCTTTTTTTTGGGAGTGTTAGTGGGGGGCCCCTATACGCTGGAGGCCCCGTATAATAACAACGCTGACAATTTACCATCTTACTTCTATCAAGTAAAAAATAAAACTTACTTCCTTTGATCTGATGTAACTTAACCATGATTATGACCAGAGCTTGAAAGCCATGAATAGGAGCATCATGGACATCTGAGCTAGCTTTTGACAACTGGGATGGCAAGTCGCTTGTCTTGCCAAGTTAAACTACTGGGCTTCACGAGCTATTAGAGGAATTGTGTGCGAGCAGAACTCATGCATAATGCATACTCATGCATAAACAATGACGCGTATTACTCGACCACTTCGCTTTCACGTTTTATAACTTCTCAATGCTGACGGTCGCGAACCCTGCTCGACGTTTTTGCATCAAAAACCAATATGCAGACGATGTTGGCCCTTATCTGTATCTATTGCAGATAGGATATGTGCACTTAGGACGTTAGCTCATTCATTCTGCTGGGTACTGCGCAGTCAGCCCATTTGAATAGAAGCTAAGATAAAGGGTAGACATGAAACATCATGACATAGATTAAATTAAAGTTGTTTTACTCTATTCTGTGTACTCAGATTTAGGTAGTCAGTTTTATCAGCTAGATATACACTGCTTATAATACGCTAAAAGTTCTTTAAATTCATAATAAAACTCCAACGAAATAACTTCGTGAAAGTAAATAATATAACACGTTTGTAAAATGGACATTAACCTTATGTTCAATATGTGTACATAATTTGAACCATATAAAACAACTCAAAAACTCAAAATCAAACCACGATTTTGGACTTTTCAATGAATACCTACAAAATACTATAAACAAAACCAATATAAACAATAATTTAAATCTGTTAAAAATAAAGTCCATAATGAATATAAATATTTTTTACCAAAATTTTACACAAATAAAGCCTTTCTATTTCACCTAATTTACCATACTCTTCTCAGATTGCAAATCAGTAATATATAAGCGATAAATAAATACACGAGCTTCTAAGTTACCTACGTAACTTAAAAACTGAGTTACTAATAAAACTTATGTAACTTAAGTATTTTTTTAAATAAACTATCCATTCTCTGCAATAGCTAACAAAGACAAAAGAGCTCAGTGATCGACATGCTTCAGTTGTCAGCGTGTGCGCATCTCGGTTTGCCATCGATCTCCAACAACTATCCAATAAATGTCTATCTACCAGTTCCTTCCACAGTTAAGGTAGTGCATTTCGATGCAATAACACAGAATGAGAAGCAATATATCCTTTGAGGAGACGATCGTTAACAACGTTTAGAAAGTAGAGACGAGCGGCCAAGGAAAAAAGTCGTGTGAGCGTTTTTATTTCTGAAACAATGTTGTGCCGATGTACTGAGGCATTGGTTGCGCAGAAAAACACTTGATAGTCACTGGACACGAGGAATTGACAGTTTTACTATGTGACCATACGATGCTATGTAACCGTGCGGGGTCCCCAAGGAAAAAAGTGTTGTTTATTTATTTTGCTATCATTGCGTTTTATAAATACTTCCCCAACTTTGCAGTAGGTACTCAGTGGGGTATTGCAGCAATATAGCCTATATCGAACTTACGTTAATTTTTTATCTCTACGTATCTTAACATCCATTTTGACAGCCTTCCGAGTTTCTTGACCAAAAAACATAGACAGACAAAAATTCTCAAAAACATTTTTAAAGGAACTTTTGCGTCCTTATGGTATTTTTCAAACATCTTTATACAGACAGTTTTACAATGCGGGACTCTGGGAGTGATATTGTCGTGTGTTGGTGTAGGTGACGGTATGTTAGCGGGAAGGCAGTTTTGTTGAAGGCAGTGAGGGCAGGAGGGGGGTCACGACTCGCGCGCGCCCCGCATACTGATGCGCTACGCTCGGGCCACGTACGAGTCGTACGACACTCCGGCGAGACGAGACGACACGATAGCGTACCCTGCGTACCCTATTTGACATCCTTCATACGCTTTCCACAGATACATAAAAGAAAATCGTACTTTCTGCCTCTATATCTCTCTTATCTATTCTCTCATCCATCATCTCATCCATATTAAAGTCTGATAGAATTTTCAGTATGATGCTGTGATGACTTGGTCAACGCAATATTATTACGAGTTTATATGAGTAACTCATACTCTACAAAATATGCATAATTAAAGCCAAAATTTTTATTACTAAATTTTATTTATGTCAGTGAGAAGACAATTCTTAAAAAATCATATTTCAAACATCGATTAATCTGAAAATCTTACCTCAAGAAAGCATGAAAAATAAATTAATGAGATGACTTTTCTATGACCGTTAGTAACAAAAAACTTCCTTACTTTTCCCGTAAGTTCTCAAGGTTCCGTTTGGATTACCCGGGTCAAAGTGCAGTTTGACTGCAGACCCGCGACGGCCGACTGGCGGATATCCGGCCGTTCATCCACCGTGCCGGACGCTAACGGCTTGCCTGACACTTGCGAAATGACGCATCGCGGAGGTGTCACTCATATTAAATATGTATAACGATTTCAAATGCAAAGCAAAGCAAAGAAACTATTGTACCTTGAATTAAACATAACCTCATGAAATATTTAATAAATACTTATTGAACTAACTGCTTCTGACCTAGCAATAGTCCACAGTTACTTTTAGTTCAGTTAAAATCGAAACTTGGTCTTTATTTTTGGTCGCCAACGTACCTACCAAGGACGTAAAAAAAAGAGGGACGTAATCCCAACAACAAATTCAGTGAAGCACCCATAGTAATACAAACTCTATTCGTACAAGTACACACACCCACACATTGACACCATACTGCTTTGACATTGACACCATCGCGAATCAAAAATTACAAAATTACGCACACATGGTAAGCAAGCTGTCATTGCTATGCTTCACTCTCGAGTAGACAAAGTTACGTCCGTTCTTTTTTTACGTCCGTGGTACCTACATATAAACGACCTGTAGAGGGTAAACATTAATATCTATTTTTAGATTTACTTACGTTTATATCCAGCAATCTACTAAAGGGTTGAGGTACAAAGTTCACAACTTTCTTTTCTTTCTTTTCTTTCTTTTCTTTTCTTCGGACATCAGTAATACTTAGAGACGCGTCACTTGCCAAGCAATTGGTATCTAGTAAACAAGACTAAGAAACAAGTATCTAGATTGCAATTAACTTAAAGAATACATCTCTTGAACAAACCGCGACTAGAGGACGCCGTAAATCCTGTCTCAAAATTCATGTTATCCAAGAGTGAATGGAAGGAAGTTGGGTTTATTTATTATTACGCAGCGACGAGATTCCGGCACGGGACGTTTAGTAAACGAATACTAATGAGGCCTGAGGATCGAATACGACGATCGAGACGCTATCATAGACCGAGCCGCATCTGAATTTCTTGTAGCGTACGCTCGCATGTATTCTGAATAATTGACATCCGATTTCTCGTTTTGTGACGCAAACGGAAACTGATAAATTGACTGATTTAACATACAATTAAATTGTTGCTATAGTTTGTCGGATAAACTTGAAGATATGTAATTTTTTAATAAACTTTATGAAGTTGGATAAAGCAACTCTCTTATATAAAGCAGAGTAAGACAGGGCATAAAGTGGCTTATGTTATATGACATTTGCAAATATTAATGAAACAGCACGGCCATATATTGTACATAATTTATAACCATAATATAAAAGCAAGACTATTTTCCAAACAATTTGTTTGAGTTACGGTAACTAATTACAAAAGAATCAAAAGTAAAAGAATCCGTCTACACTCTACAGGATTATAATTACAAATTAATGCTGTAACCCCGCAGCAATTACGCATGAAAAACGAGTTAACGAGAGTAACTTCTTGCTGTTTAAACGTAATTGATCAAATGTTTTGCAATTATTAACCCCAACGCGTACGTTCCATACAAGGCCATAAAAGTGGATGTTGTAACACCTCAACGAGTAATTGCATTCACTGTTGCACATACATAAATAATTACGATTTTACCATCATCTTACTAATAATAACAGTGCCTTATTTAAATATTCATCAACGACCCGTTTCTATGAATAGACGTTATTATAATTAAAGTTTGGTTGATCAAACAAGTGAATAATTATATGATAACTGAAATGGAATGCGGCTTGAGGAATCGTAATTAAAAATTACTAACGCTTAAGTGATTCGTTCCGTACGGGTTATGAGCCAGGTTTAAAATAAGACATTAAGTGGATGGTGGGCTTGCGGCGCAGGGTGCAGTGTGCACATTGCTTAACCGGTCGGCGACATCACATTGGCTCTATAAATAGTATTTCTAGCTGCGGGATCCTCTCGCCTCGACAAGCTTCAGCCAGGCCATCCACTCCTTGAAATGCTGATCATACCACTTCCAGTATACGTGTATCCCGCTAGGCTGCTTATTTATTTATTAATTCTTTATTGCAAAATCTTAAAGTAAGGTTCACAAAAAGCGGAATTAATGGTGACATAAATTGGCATTTTTACCGGTCAAATTGTATTGATTACATGTTCAGATATACAAGTAGCCCTTCCATCTAATGCACGTGTAGAACGCACATTGAGTCTCTGCTACACATTCCTTGTCACAAGACTTCATCATATTCCCACTTCTTATTTGTTCATGCTGTTAGGCTGTGGAACTCACTTCCGCAAAAAATACATAATTCTCAATCGCTTCACTCTTTTAAAAGACAAGTCAAAGAGCACTACCTTTCCTTATCGTAATTGCAGTTTGTCACTATTACTGTTTTGTTAATATCTATGTTTAATATTTTATATATGTATTGTATTTATATAAATATTTATATACTTTATCTTGTCGTTCAGAATCTTATTTAAGTATTGTTCCGTTCAAATTAATTGTTTTAGATAAACGTTGGTAATTTTGAAAATCCTATTTTATCATTTTGTTTAATAAATTCCAACATACTTATAACCAAAACTGCATCACATTCAAAGTAAAATCTGAAGCTTTGGAAATGAACGCATTGTTATTTTTAACAGCTGTAGAATAGGTAAGTACCCGATATTGAAACATCCACTAAACTATTGTTGGGTATCTACTTAAATAACATGCGTAAAAAACAAATGTTTGGATAAAATAGCCAACGACAACCTAATCCTTATAGGGTGGTCCTGCCTTTACGACCTTCCCGAAAAATCCACGGTTGATAGTTAAAAATCTAATAAAGGATCAGATTACGACTTTCAACTAAGTAACCAGACACTACACCTATCTGTCCTGATATTGAGTTCAGGTAAACGGAACGTCAATGGCCGGTTAAATATTCCGAAGATAAGTTAGAATTCCCGCGTATGTTAATTGCAAACTAATATCCCTATAACTAGTATTCCTTGTTATAGTTGTGTGAGTGGCAGTACTCGCGTGTTGGCGCCGGCGTGGAGGCTGTATGTCGCGCCTGCGCCCGCGCAGCGCCGATTTGTGGCGGCGCATTTAGGGTTGTCAAATGATTAGGATTCGTCTGGTTTGTCCCGAGTTTCCAACCAATGATGTCCAAACTACTAATAAAAAACAAAAGCTCCCGGCAAGTTGATGTTAAAAATAACTCAGTAATTTAAATTAGCGCGCCCTTTCACTTTAATATTGGAAACTTCACTGTTGTATGAACTACCTACCTAATGCTTTGGATTCGGTGCAATTAATTTTATTATTAATTTTATTCATCAAAATCAAGAAAATAAAAAAATCTTCGTTTCTTACGTTTCTGTTGGCAACCCTAGACGCGTTACATAATGCAAACCAGTCGCGCGCACTGGTATCGGTCGCGGCGACCGCCCTCGCCCGCGTATGAACATTACGTTAACTCCGGCAACGAGCCACAAGGACAAGGTGTCCACGATTTCATGGTCACACTATATTCCGCGATCTACGAGTATATAACATGATCTAATCGATTTAATTGCATAATGCTGTAACCAAATTATATCTTCCCTGACTTCATAATGTTTTCTGTTTAGTGCGCTGTAATCCAATTATTTATTAAACATTTAGAGGTTCTGTAAACAGATATTACAACATACTGATTAGGTACAGCTATGGCAAAAAATAAGGAAAAATGATGGAACTTCCCAGGCTATCTCACATCACCGAAAGCACGTGTAATCGTAATACGTAGGGTAAACCTACGTGACCAGACTGAAACATCCGGCAAATTCAAGTAATCTTCGAGCATAATAATCGATGATCAAAAGAAGCAACAAATTATGATCCAATTATTCCAATTCGGTGTAGCGTAAAAACGCGTAATTCGAAGTTCTATCGAAACTTGTTGATTGCCGCCGTCCGTGGGAACACCGATCGGATTGTTCGCGGTCGGATAACGATCGAAACGCAAAAAAGGGATCGAGATAATGGCGAAAGAACGAAGCGAGGAGACGTCGAGGTAAGGACGGCACGCCTCACCTTGCCGCTTGCAACCCGCTCCTGCCGCCTCGCGCACCCCACTCATCCCGCCAAGGAATGCACCAGCCGGACTATTTTTAGTAATCAAACCCGATGCGGCCCGATCTCCCCAACGAGCCAAACAAACGTTCGCGAGTGCTAATAATCCTGTTAAATTTATAGTTAGATTCCTGTGGCTCCGAAGGTCGCATTACATTTAAATACGAACATAAATCGTATGATTTATTCACGTTTTGTTACCCCGGTTGTAATTCTAACTTGGCTCAATGTTTAGTGCTCAGTGTTTACAAAAGGAACAACGTAGCGGAAAGTAGCCTCGCATGTTGTTTGGCATCCCGGGAAAAACTGGCAAATCTGCATTGACGGACGTTTGAGTGGCTAAGAAAGGGAAACCAGAATTGTACCTACACAAGTCTTTTACGAAATAGTAAATACGAGTAGATTTAATCCCTTATCCAAATGCCTCGGCCATATCTTCTATTTAACATTTTTTTCAAGCTTTTGTGTGATTTTATTTTGACAAAAGTACCTATTTAGGTTTGTAAACCTAACCTTAATGGAGGAGGAAATGGCCTAAATCCTAGCCGAACGTAAAACGCGAGTTCTGAGAAAACACGCGCTGCTGAAGACAAGTGTCTTTAGAAGTTTCGCTTGTTACACAGTTAGTATATTAGCCAAACAAATGGATTGACTCCAGTAAAGACAAGTTCAGATTATTCTAGTAGTTTTCCTAGTGTGAAAAAAGGGTGCGTGTACTTTTGTACGCGCGTGAGAAGTTATACTTCTTTAACATAAATTCAATAAATATTTAATTTAATAACGTGTATCAGTTTTAATTATCTTTCAAAAACTATTTTTGTTCTAAATAAAAATAAATAAGTACAAACTAGATGGCGTTGTTCATGAACCTGAAAACACGCTGTTGAGACTGTGAGATTTGTATAAGTAATAGCATTAAGCAAGTAATAACATTAAATTTTAAAAGAGGTAAAGATAATAAGAAGCTAGGGCTATCTATCCAGTGCTTTCATACCCCCTCCATGGTAGCGCAAACGTTTAACGCAACCTTTTTGCAAGTCGCATAAGAAGTATAACTTAAAAAAAATTCAATAATCCATTTAAATATCCATTTTGGTTTAATTAACACCTTGATTAATATTTGAAATGAATACTATTAAGGTGCTCCCTCACTTGGAACATTCGCCTTGTTTCAGATTCGATTTTGAGCATTACATTACAGTATTGCCTCCCTGACTGACGAGCATTCGAGTGTAATGTTTCTATTTTGAGAATTTAGTAGATTTCACAATGTCAGACAAAGCGGTCGTTGTGCTGAGCGCGGCAATATTAATTCGACATTGTTATTTACGAAAGAAAAACAGAAGAAACGATATTGGTGCCATGAATTATTGCATTGATGTTACAAGTTGTGTCATTATATTACACATTGTATCATCAAGTTGCGCACTGCAATGCTCGGTTCTCCTCCCTCACTGATGTAATACTCGACTCTGTAACGTTACATTACAGGCGAATGCTCCAAGTGAGGGAGCACCTTTACTATTAATACAAATAAATTTATTCCAAAGGTCTTCCGATTGCCATAGATTACTTATGACAAAAAAGGATTTAAAATCAGAGGTAACAAACAATAAATAAAACTTAGATCCTTTCGGCGGCGACCGACCCGAACATTAAATCAACTTTAATATTTCGGTTTCGGCTGTAATCACGCTGTTTAAGGATTTATTAAAATTTATGTATATTATCTTATTATATTTTTGCTTTTAACGATTAAGTATATTTTTATTTATTTGTTAGTACTCAATATTTCTTGCTCGTGAAATAGAAATTCCAATGTATCAATAATCTTTTTAGAATCTTCAATAATTTTGGATTAATGTTTAAAAAAACGTGATAAAAGAGCGACTTATAGATTACGTCGGCAATTAAAAAAATTATGCACGCGAGAGCAAAAACTTATTTTTTTAAGTTTACGTCATATATTATGGTGTGTCTGTAGCCGTGCTCGGACTAATCAATGCTGTATAGATAAGCGATAAAGTTATTCCATGGAAGCGGCAGGCCAGTCCTTCCGCGGCGACTTGCCGACGGCCGTTGAACCCCGCACCTGTCGCTCCCTCCTCACCCCTCGCTATTTTTTTCTCAAGTCACTTCCGTTCCACGGTTTTTACGGAGCAGTCGATAACCTGTCCGATAATCGCGGATACGGCTCATTAGCGGAATCGCTCCCGGCTATGTTGATTGCTGTGACTCGTTTGGACCTCGCGAACTCGCACTGACTCTGCTCTAGTCCTCGTAGTGATTCGTTGCACACCAATAAAGTCGCTCACGACCCTGGTGTCATTGACTTTTGACAATTTAGCCGAGACGAACACCGACCGTCATTATCTATGCATTTACGGTGTCAAATCATAAATAGAGACGGGAAGACGAGTTGCTTTATAAGTTGAGATTTTTTGTTGCAGCCGAATCAAAGCAATCGAAATCAAAGCATATCTAAAGATAATGGATGTTTGTAACTTTAAAAAAATGCGGTACCTAAGCAAAAACGTTTTTAATGTGAATCATTTCTTCGTAACCATAATTTTCCGTGTATGTAGTTGCCTGCTATTTTTAAAATATCATGTCAATCAAAATATTGATAGCGTTAAACTGGCATCGGCAACTTATATTGATTAAGAAACATGGATGCCTTATGCGTCTATGCTATTTATTAAAACTAACATTTCCACTAAAGCGTATCTAAGTAGGTACATGTTTGTTCTCTATAACAGATCCAATAAAAGAGTCCGTAACTACTGCTTCAAACATTATCGAGGGAAATAGTTGGAACTGCTTACCTAATATCTGAAGACAACTCCTGATTAATGTACTGTTGACTTTTTTCCTACATCTCGGTAGATTAGAAAGGAAATGTTTCGAGCAGTTAATTACGTGCGTTAAACAGAATCTCATCAAAAGTGTACGGCGTGTTACCACGATAATTGTGTATGCAGTTACCGCTTTAAAACGTTGGAAAAAATTAACGGAATTATATTTTTTTTTATTAATTGATAACAATAATGCTAGGATTGCTTCGCAAAGTTGCTGGCTAAATCCAAATATTTGGTTTGAAATTGATTTTGAGAAAAAAACAAAAGTAAATTTAATAATGTTAAATTGTAATACGTACTAATCAAAAAGTTCAAATGACATAAATTGTCTTCAACATTTGTTATGACATAATTACGAATAATTTATCAATATTAAATACTTATCTAATCTAAACTTATTTATTGGAATAAATTGAATTTACTTTTCCAAGAGCCGCCTACCGAACAATCTGAGAGGCTGGACTGAGCTGTCGCATTGTATGTGTTTCCTATTCAAGTCCTTAATAGTCGACCCCATGGGCATTTATAAGTCTCTATTATAATATTTATAAGTGTTTCTGTTTTAAATGGATTGCAAAGTTCCGTGGGTTGCAGTGGCTACTAATCTCCAGGACGATGTCCTGCTACTTTTTTAGTTTCCGTAATAGTCGTACCTACTATATCACCCAAATTATTTTATGTTTGGATACTTTGATTAAAGACCTAAGATTTTCGTTCAGGTTTTTGAGTAAATTATGAGTCCTTTAGTCTTTCATGTTATTGTCTTAGATATCGGAGATAAATAGAAAGAAAATTTTGGAACGAAGTTCCTTATCGCGCGTTGCGAAAGGGGGCTAGGCGGAAAATTTTGTAACGAAAAGTTGTAACGACACTTTTTGCCGTCGTTAGTCGTTACAACTCGTGCGTCGTCGTTACATGTCGTGCGGCGTACGCATGTTTCTCTGTCTGTCTCTCTCTCACTCTTATAGAAAGCAAACCAGATATTTTCGTTTCTTGCAGTAAGTACTAGGATAGCAAAAACATGCAAGCGAGTGTGCCAAAACAAATCTGGGGTATTAAATTTCTCATCGGTTAGTAGCAAGCTACTAGGTGAACAAAGCCGATGAGAAATTTAATACCCCAGATTTGTTTTGACACACTTGCTGCATGTTTTTGCTACTTACTTACTGCTTACTTACTGCAAGGAACTTCGTTCCATCCGGGTGTCCCTTGACACCTCTCAAGTCTTTTTTTATCTTATTGTTATTTCACGTCACATGATCTATTTGAAGGGTTTATTATGAATTACTTTCTTAATGTGTACTGTGTGTCCAAAAATTTTACCCAGAAAATATACGTTAGAACAGTGATTGGTTCAAGCCCGGATACTGGGAAAACACATTGTACATTTACAAAAGACACACTAATTCAACTTTTTTGTCGTAAAACTGCAAAATAGTCGTTTATAGACAGACACTCAATTTAACTGACATATCCATATTCTATAAGGTTACGAGTATATTGTTTCTTGAGGTGTGAAGAACCTAAACCGCACCATAAGCTCATGTAAGCATCGGCCTAGTGCTTGAATTACGGCCATAATATTATTGTTGTGCACTTACGACCTCACATTCCTTCGCCGCAAGTGCACTTGAGTCAATAGTGGGGTGTGACTTTTATCATGTTTTGTATGAAGCTTAGATACAGGTTTCCTATCGCAGTGAACGAATAGTCATTACAGACTAATTATGTAATATCCGTTGGTGTTTTAAATTACTTTTACACCACCACCGTATATTTTCACCACTGCGTTTACTAGAAACTCTTATCTGATATCTACATAATTGAAAGTAATTGTTTTATGTAATTCACTGTTTATGTCAGTGCTATCGAAAATAATGAATACTGAACTAAATTAGTAGTATTTAGTAGCTTCAAGTAATCCTCGCCTTTACCTTTACGGTTTAATCAAGCGAAAAGTAAAATTAATAATGCAAAATTAAATATGAATGGCCTGATCAAAAATACCATGGAAATAAAAATACCAACAACTGTAATATTTAGCTAAGGAATAGGTACATACACCTAGGCACATAATTTAATAATAATAATTATATCGTTTATTTGCTCTCACAAGACCTTAATCTAAGGCTTATTTACTAGGACAGTTAATGTTCTACAACCCTTCTTAGCAAAAGCCTGGTGCCATTTGTAGGCTTTTTCAAGCCTGTGATACAAGTCACCAGTGCTCTCCCAAGGACAGATTATATAATTAAGTACTTAGAACTATTGCTATAATTAAAATTATGCTTATGAATTTGAGCTCGGGAATTTATTGCGCCTTTAAAACCATCTTTCTGAAACGGTTATAGTAACAAAACAATTATCTTCCCAAGTGCCTATTATAAAATAGAGGCACCTATATGAAGTAGGTCATGAAATATCGAAGTTACTAAAACTATGTATAGTACTCTACGTAAGTATAATACGTGTTAGTCCACAGAACAAATCAAAACAAAATTAAATCATAAACTTATAAGCTTACAGCACAATATAACGAGTTTACAACACTCAAGTTGCGCTTGCTCTAAACTTAATCTTCCGGAAATAGAATATTCCATCGCTCGGGTGGCGTAATTAAAAATAATGTAAGTTGTCGGCACAGCAGTCATTGCACTGTAATAGAGGCTGAACAATGAAGGTCGAGGACCCTTAGGTCACAACAACCTTAAACTATTAACGCGTTAGGCGCTACGCGTCACAACAATTTTTATCGCATTCCGATGAAATCAATAGCGCTATGAGTACGTACAATTACACTTTTGATGCGGGGTTTGATTCATGCTATTTTTTAACGATCGTCGGTTGTAAATTATCGTTGTGTTTATTATCATTGGTGTGACTTTAAACCCAGCGTAGATAGGCTGTTAGCGATTGCGTAATTTGGGAATGCGGTCAATTTAAGTCATGTTCATTTTTATTAAGTTGAGTTTGGTACAATTTATATTCAAATTGTTATATTCCGACAAACCGAAGCAATTATTTAACGAAATTATTTGTCATGCGCAAATTATTGGAAATTACAAATTATTGGAAAATACAAATTGAAGGATATAGTAAAAATATATGGCTAATTATATATTCAGTCTGATGCAACGTAACGTTATTGCTTTTTACACGCTTTATATTAGCTTCACCTGTATGTTTGTTTGTTGGTTTTTTTGTAACTTGTAACCGACTCCTTTGGACTTGATTTTGACCCACTTCAAACGGTCAGATTTCTTTCAAAATTCGTGGACTTATCAAGGACCGATGACAATTCAAGATTTAAAGAAAAATGAAAGAAATAAAAAAACCTAAATACACGCTTTCTATTAGCTTTAAACGGTCACATTTCTTTCAAACTTTTATCGAGGACCAAAGACAATTCAATATTTAAAGAAAAAAGAAACAAAGAAAGAAAGAAAAACCTAAATTTTATTTCAAAAAAATAAACTAAAAAATGAAAAAATAAATAATAGTTCAAACAAAAAAAACACGCTTTTACAGAAAATCCAACTAAAAAACATAGAAAATAAATTTAAATTAAGAATCGTGTAATTGTAATAAAAGCGTGGGGTGCATGATGTTAATGAGTAGAAGGGATAATATCTTAAAAACCACCCCATGCTTTTTTTACAATTAAGTACACGATTCTTAATTCAAATAATTTTTTTTTATTGGATTTTCTATAAAAGCATGTTTTTTAGTTTTTTTTTTAAGTATTATTTATTGATACTCAATTCGATTCATGCTATTTTTATCGATCGTCGGTTGTTAAATAACTTTTTGTGTACGGTTATTTGTTGCCACTGTTAGTGATTGCGTAATTTCTGAATGATTGGGTCAATTGAGACCTTATTAAACAAATTAGTTGAGTTTTGACCGAATTTAGGATAATCAGGATGAAATGAATTCCATACATTTTATAAACCGAAATTACCGATCAACCAATAGCCTCTCACTAAGTCACTATCATTCCATGTGTCTTGGGTGCCATGGAGAATAATACACACGACGACAAGTTTCTCAAAATACATCTTCGTTGCAAACATGCCAAAGTTTTCTCACTATTTTTTACCACATTATTTTCTGATAGCTGAATGTAGGTGAAATGACGTGAATTTAGTAAGAAGTATGTAGGTACATGTTTGATACATTAGCTCTATAATTTAGCTGAACAATGATTCTCCTATAATATTACATCTTAACACAAACCATGGTGATTGTATAATAATAATCACGTCAGATGTATGTATAAAGGAGTATGTTTTCATAAACACGCCCTTTCCTTTATCTACCAATGTAGTGTATTTATAAACCACCATTTTCCTATGCCACTAGCTAACTTCAATAGGAAACTTCATATAGGTACAATTATCTACTTTATTACTTCACTAGAATTTCAACATTTATCATGTTTGATTAAATCCAATCCAAGAACATCTATTACAATTAGGTACTCCAAATTAAACTTAAAATTTAATGCATTCACATAAATTGTTATTTTGTGTTTTCCACAAAAACAATATCGGATTGTCATCAGAAGCAAAAGCGAAATGATGCTGACAAAGTCGATGATATTGTTTCTGTATCTTGTGTGCATACAAGAAATATAGAAAGAGAAAATGAGAATGAGAAATGCATGGTAAGGATATAATGGATTCGTCTTGAGATAAACCTGGTGGATAAAGATGGTTCTCACTTCGTGAACAAACCATGTTCTCAATTCCTAATACCTTCCACTAGGTTTTATAGATTTTTTCTTTGTACGATTCACGATACATAGATCACTGAATTGAGTGGATCAAACTGTTTGTGATCAAAAGACTAAGTACCTATCATCTTTGAGTTTTTGACCATTTTAAATCAGTCGACTCATGTAAGTTCTGAAGAATTTGAAATAAGACTGTTGGATGACTGATCTTTTAGTAAGCGATCTACCTCATTAATTTTTTTGAGAAATATAATTTTGATGGCTTTGGCAGAAAGAAAAAATGCATCTGGTGATAATTACAGCTTAGCAGCAGTATAGCTGGAACCTCAAGACTAGAAATCCTGTAAAGATTTAATTCGTGAAGATACAGATAAAGGTATACCTAGTCTTACTCTTGACACTTCTACCAGACTGTATGATTAATTATAAAGTTCATATTAGAGAAGGCATTGAGTTTCTTAATTTTGAATATACAACAATTAGTATTTTGCAAACTACTTGGAGGTTCTATTGCATCCGTGAAATTCATTAAAGTTACAGTTATTTGTAGTATTCAATGTGGTGATACTGTAGTGTAGGTACTCGTAGATGTAATCCAGATTTAATGGAGCGACCACAAATGATTAGATTAAAGCATGCCGGTGTGGCCAATTGGGGACACGTTGTTGTAATGCTCGCGCGAATAGGACCGGCTCAAACAACCAAAATTGTAGTTTATAGTATGACATTGTCGTTATTTTCCATGTGATATGAAATTACGCCGTGACCTTTAAAATGTAAAATGTTATGATATTTCATAATCTCGTATTAGAGTAGTTACGCTGTTATAATGTATTTTTGGTTTTCTAGATAATAAAATACTTAAATGATAAAAATACCTATATAAGTTCCTTGTAATGATATTTTTTATGTACTGATACTATTAGGTATATCAGAACAAAAGCAATTTTGTATAACAAAAATATTTCAAGTATAAAAAGACTGTTACTCAATACTAATGTAATCATCGATCTCATAAGAATCTGTGATCTTGAACTGATTATTACATAAGATGAACATACCTGCGACGGGCCCAAGGGTGGCTGCGAACAGCAAGAAACAGGTGGCGACGACGAGCTGCATGTTGTGATAGTGCGTGCGGGATCGGCCGAGACGTGGGACGTACACTCGCAGGATTGCGCTTACGCAACACGGGACACTCGGGCACACTGAGCGCGCGCTGCCCGGGACCCCCCCTTATAACGGAGACGCGTCCCTCGCTCACCACCACTGAAGTATCGGTTCGACCGCGTCTACGGGTGACGCCTGTACCCTTGCGTACATCGCTCTTTTACAGCGAAGAGTTCGATGGCAGCACTGAACGTTGCCGGCAATGGTTGCAACGGATCTCGCGGGTTCAGCGAGCCGCGGATGGCGCGCGCCGGCCGCGGACGTCCGGCGCGGGCGCACGGACGCACGGCGCCCGCGCTCCTCGACACGGGAGTTATCTCAGCAAATCGTACCGCACAATAGTTTGCGTTCGCGCTCAATTTGTTCTTGTTGCGGTCGACGCGAATTCTTCGCTTGTCCAAAGGGTTGTCGTAGTTTTTTCTCGGATCACGACGCGGTACGGCACGCTTCAAGGGTGTGCCTTTATTATATCTCCCAATGAGGATCATGGAGAGCCCGTCAGCAATTATTGCGCGCACCCTAATTTATGCTTACAACATAAACTCAGACGAGAAAAGTTATGCTCGTTTTGTTCCTTGAAATGGCTGTTACCTTCCTAAATTCGTTTAAAATTCTAATTAAGTATTAATAACTTCACGTCCTTTAAATGAAAAGGGAGGCTAATAATTATTATAAACGTAGAGACTAGCTCTCTAAACTCCCATTAACGGTGTAATAAACCGTGGCCTTTTGATAGTGTGAATCTTTTAGACTGGATTAGAAATGATAATAAATAATAATAATTGATAACGGAAATCAATTCTAGAAATAATATGATGGGGAGAAAGATTAAACCATCATAAATGTTTACATTTAAGAAGTTGAAATTTTATTTTACATGCTTTATGAAAGTGTGATTTGTATATGTAAGACTTACATTGTAAGTAGAATATGTAAGTACGTATAGTTGTGTGTGTGATGTGATTTTGTTACAATAGGGATAACAAAAACATAGAAACAGTAGTGCAGAGTTCTGGAAATTTTTGAAATTTTGAATGATGATTGATGTTTATATGGAACCTTTGTGACTTTTTTAAGCTAGAAATTAATGGGTTTAGCGAGAAATACGCTTTATGCCATACTTAGATTAAATTTTCAATCTTCAATAGCTTTTGGATTAGATCGTTTATTAATTTCTGGCGTTAAAGACATACATACGTCTCGGATATGAGATTATAAGTACGAGTATTATTAAAAGTTTATATTAAGCGATCTCTATAACTGAGTAGAAGATATTCTCAGGAGTTTCTTGCCACTTCATCATGTTTATGGTGCAAATTTGTGTGCAACATTTTAAAAAGTCACCTATTTTGATGACATAAATTCTAAGCCCCAAGTATTAACAATAACAGTATTTTCATTTCATTGCACGCCATTGCTTCAAGATTCATCTTATGTGAGATTCAAGCAAAATAATTTGCAAGCAATTGTGACTAAGAGTCTTTACACACGGCGCGTTTTTGAAGCGCATCCGACGAAAACGCGCAGAATTTACGCGTTTTCCGCGCTGCAAATAATTATGACGAGGCGGACGAGGCGTTTCCTCCATAAAAATACGCCGTGTGCAGAGGCTCTAAGTCAGAGTTCCCCAAACTTTTTTGTGTCGTAGACCCCTTGCCATGTTTTTCCGTGTTGGGTAGACCCCCTACTTACCTGATATTGATTTCCTGTAAATTTCTAACTGTAGTGAAGTTTAGTGTTAAAAACTTAAAGTAAAAACACATGTTAATTTATACATTTATTAATTGAATTTAAATTAAAACTACTCAAAATAAAATTTTGTATCTGTTATGTAAAATATACGTAGCATTAAATAAACATTTTTACAAGTTCAAAATGTATTGCGACCACAAAGCGAATACCAACATCCTACAACTTACACAATTTTATAAACATTTATATAATATTTTTTTTACTTCATAGGTACTTTTATAAATAATGTATATGTTTTGATATTATAAGATAGTATGATGTAAGTAAATAGGTACTATCAGTGTATGTGTTGAGATCCACTATCGTGGACCCCCATTTTCATTTCATGGACCCCCAAATTTTTTTTCGCTAACGTAGACCCCTTGCAGGTTGTCATAGACCCCTAGGGGTCGATATAGACCACTTTGGGAATCACTGCTCTAAGTAAAACTAAGCGCTCATAGCCCGGCGGTTTGTGTCAATCCTAAGTGACATTATTCGACAAAGTCAAGCAACAGCGAACTCGATCGGTAGTTAGATGGGTGACCGCTAGTGGCAAAAAAGTTTCCTTGCTACAGAGGGCACATAAAGCCGACGGGCCTAGTTGTCATCGTAAGATAACAGTCGTTAAGCCATGTCGGAGGCCTTCGGGCGGCTTGAAAACTTCCGACATTTGGGTTGGCCACTAATCCCTCTACAAATCCGCACTGGAGCAGCGTGATGGATTACGCTCTAGACCTCCTCAAGAGGAGAGACCCGTGCTCGATAGTGGGCCATTAATGGGATGAAGCCAAAACTAGGTTAGCCAAAGTAAGTAATCAGATGAATGCATAACATTATTTTCCCATAAATCTCAATACATATAATTTAATCCGTCGTTCGTAATATAAATAAATGGTCCTTGCGCCGCGGCCGTGTATGTTGCGATCTTAATTATTTAACGCACCTGAATATATTTATAAAAAAGAAAGACACCCAGTGACACGAGGAGCGTGAGGTATTTGTTTGGAATGTAATAAATACAAGATTGTAGGTCTTATTTAAAAATAGTGGAACGAAAACACTACTATCGGGCTTCAGGAATATACATACAGTTAGTTTTGTTTTGTTTTGATTCGCGAGGAAGCAATCTATACCTGACATCGGAACAAGCTAGCTATAGCTGCGTGTAAAAACAGGTCAAGTACGAATCCGACTCGTGCGGGACAGTTCTGCACTGTAAATATTCTTGTGTGCTTCTCGTATTAAAAAAAACTCTATTATAGAGTTTGGAATGGCATGGCGGCGGCGAACGACTAAGAAATATTTTGGAATATTTTCTTTAAATTTAATAAGACTTTACCTACTTCTGGATGCTGAGATCGAGCCACTTTGTTTAATGCTATAACATACCAAACTAATTACTGGCATTTTTTTATTTATTTACTTATACGAGTATTTTGATTTTTGTAATTTTTATTTATTTTACTCTAGTATAATAATTAAACATCTTCTATGATTCTTTTATGTTAAATTCTATGATGTACAAGCAATAAAAATTTTATCTATCTATCTATGATTCTATGTAACATAATTATGTTTAAAAAATACACCATCATTTATAAATTAACTAGCTGACCGGGCAAACGTTGTTCTGCCAAAAAATTTTTAGGGGTAGGGGGATGAAAAATAGATGTTGTCCGATTCTCCACCCTAGCCGATATGCACGCAAAGATTCACGAAGATCGGTTGAGCCGTTTCGGAGGAGTTCAACTTCAAAAAAGCGTGACACGAGAATTTTATATTATTAGATGTACCGGTATGTAATCTATGATTGTTTAATTACTTAACCTTTCAGTACCCAGTTATTGTTAATTTTCAAAATAAAGTGTAACAGTACACACTCAGATTATAATATAATCCTACAAGGGTTACATTTTTTATAATTTATAAGGAACCCTGAAAAGGATAATAACAGATCAGAGAGATGTAGATCTTGTATTGTCAGAGCTCAGTATCTGATTTCACTGGTCACTGCTATTTCTTAAGGCTTATCTCTACATTCTTAACAAACAAACAAATAAAATAAACTACATATGCAATATTTTTCAAAAATTCTTATCACATTAATTGTAAAAATTCATGCACGATAGGATCGTAAATTTTATTACCCAGTTGTATAACTGATTAACTGATGACTAATTGCGAAATCATTAAATGTTGCGACATACATACGTCATAGACTAAATAAGATTTTATTTTTTATCAGTATAGTAATGGACCAAAAAATTATATTTACGTACAATAGGAAAACATCGAGAGGAAATCTGAAAATTCTCTATAATATTCTCTCAAGTGTGAAGTCTGCACTTGACCAGCGTGGTAGAATATGGCCTCTTATTGTTATAGGAGACACGAACCCAGCACTTGAACAGTTATGGGATGTGATGATGATAAAGAAGAGAGAGAAAGAAGAAACAACTGTAGTTATGGGATGTGATGATGATAAAGATGAGAAAGAAAGAAGAAACAACTCTCCCAAGCCCCCAGTGCAGCCGGAACACGACGATTTGCTGTTTCGATCGTTTGGCGGGTGCTCTAGCAAGGGGGTGGTTGCTCTAGCCAGGCAAACTTCACGAAAAGATAATATACAGGGTGGAAATTAAAGACGGTAGTTGGAGGAAAAGTACCCTGAATACGATGATGGCAAATTATTTTACATGATGGAAGGGAAACATTCCTTTATTTTCAAAAATAATTAAAACTGCATTCAAAGATTTTTGAAAAATCATTTGCTTGAGCCGGGAATCGAAATTATGAAATGTGAAAAATAAAACATCCTGTATTTTATGATACCAACCCAAAGGGTCATTCATATGGATCAATTTCGTTCGGCAACATAGTATCTTAAATTAAAGGAAGACCAAGAATAATATGAGTTAGTTGAAATTTTTTGTATTGTTTTCCTATTTACTATCTAACAAAATGACTCGTATGCAATGCTTAAAATGAGAACCATTTTCACGTAGGCACTTATTTATTCTTTGGCTGATTTCGCTTCGTGCTACCTTTTTATTTCCCTTATGTGAAATCCTACTACAAAACACGGCCTGCTTCTGTCGCCTCTTACAACACTCTTGTATGCCGTCATGGGATTGGGGTCAGTATTCTAAGCCACCCCAATACGGCGCCTATGGTTTATGAAAATCAAAGGCATCATCCATGATATAAGAATGTTTTAATCTTCTGCTACGTATACGGTAATACGTATCGACGAATAATCTTGCACATTGCAGACAAAATACGACTACGTAACATATTTAAATACAACTCTCTACATAAAACTGTGATATGTTGTTATGAGGCGCGGTGCAAAAAACATTAATTTATTAAGAGAATTCCAGCAAATCGCAAGACCTTTCTGCAATTTTTTACCTGTTTTTATCTTGTACGTCACATGTAAGTTAGCATGACGAGGTAACTCACGAATGCCATCTATGCAGAGTTATGAAAATGAGCGAAAGAATAACAATTGAGCCGACAAATAGTTGGGGCGACGCGACGCATGCGCGTGTACACAAACGCCAAGATGGATATTAGATCTATGCTAAAATAAAAGCATCAAGAACGTTTATGAAGGGTCACCATGATTTCACATTTCCCCAGACACTGTGTTTTTGAAAATATGAACCACTAGCTGCCCGGACAGACATCGTTCTCTCAAAATCGTTTTTTTTTATTAAAACCTTCCGTCTATCCTATCTTTCAAGTTGGATCAAACTGCACACGGTATGCAAATTTAATTAAAATCGGTTAAGTAGGTAGTTTAGGAGTCCATCGCGGACAAACAACGTTACACGTAATTTATATATATGTATGTTAAGATTATACAAGATGCTTATATTAGCAGGAATAATAATTTTGAAAGGTAAAATGTGTGGATTGAAATTTAAAAGAAACTTTACATGTGACTCTAAAAACAGCGAGAACAAACGCACACAATATAGATAAATCAACAAAAAGACAAATGGACAAAAAATTAAATAAAATCGTTGTATTGCGATCTATTGCCGTGATAAATTTCCCTACTTATAATTAGTACAAGGTAGGTTTTCTCAAATATCTATCACATACAGACATCAATAACTTTTAATTTTATTTTATGTAGGATATTTAGGTATGTAATAGGTATAAATATAAGTAATTTAAACGATTGCTACAAACTATTTTTTATTAGCCCAGGCGCGCGTTCTACGGGATTTCCACTATGTAAAATTTACTCTATGGGGTTTTCGCCGCAGAGTGGTGCGAAATACGTAGGTGTGTTGTCTCTACATACGCGAGCATAAACTATTATCTCGACATGATCAGAGCGAGGCAAGAAAATCTTCTTATGTAAATTGGCCCGTATGTTTCTTTCATTGAAATAAAAAGCTCCACCGGCATTAGTTATCGCCGCAAGAGGTAACAGGAATGTAATGTCCGGAATTTTTGGCGTAGCGTCTAATTTTGTTTTTATAATGGTAACCCTATGCCGGTGAAGTTGAAAGCGGCCGGCGTGGCATCACCACTTTGAGCATGTACGAGTAGCTTTGAAAGCTACGTTAATTGGTGGTGTTTGCCGACGAGCCACCATCCCGCCATCCCGCCTGCGACATACACGACCTTTGCACGTAATTTACATTTACATACATACATACAGTTCTTATACCTTGATGTTGATAGGGATTCAGTGAAGTGAAATGTGTAAACAGACGTTAGGATTTTTCTATGGAATTCGGGAACAAGAAGTAAGTATTTATTATAATTTAAGGCATTAAACACAAAAATATTATTTTATATAGTCCGTAGAGAGTGTAAATTTTCTTTAGTTGATCTAAACGAATTACAAAAGAAGATCACACTACTGCTAGTGGCCAATTCTAGTCCCTAATCGGGGTTCGGCGAGCTAAATTGTTTTTCAGTGCCATTTGGTCGACGCTTTCACTTCACATAAAACATCAGTAGAAAAAGTTTTATTTCGTACGAGATCTCAAAACCGGCGTCTCTCAAAAAGCTCCCTTTGCTCTACTCTAGGACTGAAATAAAATATCTATACAATTTTATTTTCATATGGAAATAACCGGTAAACGAACAACTGACGATCCACTTATTCTTGTGCGATGTACTATGTGTTGAAATAACATAGAGCTTCTAGATCAGTGGTAATCAACCTTTTTTCATACGGGCCACAAATACATGTTAGTCATGCTGTTGCGGGCCACAAAATAAAGAAATAAAAAAAATTGGAATTCATTTCTTAGGTTTTGTCTATTATTATAAAATAAATTAGCCCCAGATGGGCCAACTACAAAAGCCTGTAGGACATAAACATAATTGATATAAAAAAATGGTAATTTTATTTTAACCATGCAAAAAACCAATTTCGTAGAGTACATGAGGTATTTATTCTTAAAGACAAGTAAAGTAAAAAATGTTAAAGTAAAATGGGTCTCACCATATTCTTCTATTACATAATATTCTTCTATTACATAATTATAAAAAAACGGAACAAATCTATTTGAATAAATGCTACTCCATGGCTTCTGAAAAAAGGTTTTTCTATAGCTTGTAATTTTATTATAGCCCCTTTAATGAGTATAAACAGAATGTGTTAAATCCTTTCTAAGAAGGCATTTGCGGAGGTCACTAAATACCAATATTTTATTTACTATTGAAATTTTCGCTACAAGATATTGCACTTAAGATGAACCGTGCAAAAGTTGAATTGCATTAATGCCTTTGGGAACATTTTTAAATCTCTTTTTAATCGCATTCAGCCGATGCCTATCGTATTGTTTTACATTGGATGAGTTACGTTCGGCGGAGCGAGTCGATAAAATAAAATTCACAGTTTTATTTTCACAAAAAAAGCAGATATTACTTTAATAGCTGCAAAAGAAGCAAAAGTGTGTAGATTCGAACGATACAAAAGGGATTTTTTTTTTCGAGCGAAGATGTTACGAGGCTTCGGAGTTTAATTGAACGGGTGCATGACTTCGATGTTTGAATGATACCAATAATAGGACCGCACATGCTGATGCCGCTTGGACAAACCATTGATGCGACAATAGCCGCTACTTCATTGGACGACACGACAACGACATCTTATGTATGTATTGTGTACAGTCGGCCGCAGAAGTAGCTTAACATTTTAGTACCTTGTCACATTACATTTCTTGAATTTGTCATAGATGTTGCTAGGAAATCGTCGAAACAGTTACTATTACAAAGTACTAAAATGTTAAGCTACTTCTACGGCCGACTGTACACACGCACTTGTGTAGGTATACCCGCACACATGTAGCTTCGTATGTATACATTATTATTACACATACATAATATAACTGTTGTCACGACACCAGTAGGAGCCTTGGTGCCGACGATAACGATATTATCGTGTCGTTGCCGCGTTGTTGTCCAATGAGACAGGGTGCGTGCAGTACAATTTCATAGAACTATGCCTCCACTTCGTCGTTGCCGGTATGTAATGTAATAAATTATAAAACTGTGTCGTTATCGTGTCGTCCCATGTAGAAGGGGTAAACGCGGCCCTCCGGCCCTACCCGCTCCCAACACGCTATAAACCGCTTCTTTGTTAGTTCAATGCAAAGCGAAATTCAATAGACGAAGTGAGAGTTATTCTTAAAAAAAGGAACTTATATGACTTGATATTGTACTGACTTGCAACAAATTACCCATAAAGTCAGGAAACTACCATTTTGGCTTTGCCCGCGTTTTCTGTTACGGTTACTTAAATTGCTCCTTAGTAGAGAATTACAATACAAATTCTGTACTAAGGAGCGATTTAAGTAACCGTTAGTGACTCTGAGTCTGGGCGTAAGTGTCCTGTCTTATTCCACATCATGGTCTACCTGTGTTAAATTTTCCATGAAAATCCATCGAGTAGTTTTTGCATCACATCCTCAAAAACTTTCACATTTATTACTAATACGAGTAACCGCCCTCGCTTAACGCTTTGCTTCGGTTTTCTTATTTTTTTACACCTTGGGTTACATTATTGGAGTTTTATTAAGGATCCCTAATTTTTTTGAAAATATAATATAACCTATGTCACCCGAGGATATTGTAGCTTCCCAACAGTGAAAGAATTTTTCAAATCGGTTTAGCAGTTCGGAGCCTATTCAATGCAAACAAACAATCAAGTCTTTCCTCTTTATAATCTTCTAATATATAAAATTCTCGTGTCACGGTGTTAGAAGTTGAACTCCTCCGTAACGGCTCGACCGATTTTCGTGAATCTTAGCGTGCATATCGGCTAGGGTGGAGAATCGGACAACATCTATTTTTCATCCCCCTAAATGTTAACCCCTAAATTTTTGGCAAAACAACGTTTGCCGAGTCAGCTAGTATTAGTATAAATTAGTAGGACAATAATACAAACATTTTCATACATTACCTTGTAACCGTTTGTCGTTTTTCAATCAATGTCGCCGTTGGTGGTGTGGAATTCTAATGTTTTAATGCGACGGAGGTTGCGTTCTCGGTGGTCGTTGTAGTGTTCGACTATCAAGATTACGATACAAATTCTTTTAGCTATCAACTTAGTAACAATTTAAACAAACATAAGTACAATTTAAATAAACATAATGAGTAAACTGCGTATGAAAAAATATACGATGAAACTCTAATGAATGTCTAGAGTTAGGTCTAAAAGCAAAGCAAAGCAGCAACCCATAATTGTCCCACTGCTGGGCTCGGGGTTCCTCTCACAATGTGAGGGGTACAGGCCATAGTCTACCATGCTGGCCAAGTGCGGATTGGTAGACTTCACACACCTTTGAGAACATTATGGAGAACTCTCCGGTGTGCAGGTTTCCTCACGATGTTTTCCTTCACCGAAGCAAGTGATATTTAACTTCTAATACGCACATTATATTTGAAAATCAGAGGTGCGTGCCAGGATTTGAACTCGGGCCCCTCCGTTCGAGAGACCAACGTTCTAGGCGGGTTAGTTCTACAAGAATAATATTATACATTTATACTATGGTGTAATTTGTAACAATTATATAATGTGTCACACACAAAGTTAAGAAATTAAAACACACGCAAAGAAAGGGACACACAATTACATACATGGACACATTTTATTTGCACTGATTTAGTTGCGACGAACTAAATTATTATACAGGGTGTCCCAGCGCCAAGTGACCGCCCGGCGTCTATTGATTGATTATTTGGACAAAACTATTAACAAAAAACCAATAAAGTACAGGTCTAATCGGTTTGGTTTTTTTTATTAGCTTTTCAATTTTTTTTGGAAAAAAACCTGTCTTGCTGCACTATTTTCGACATTTTTTTTTTTGATTTTACATTTATTTTCATTCTGTTTTTTTTTTATTTACCAGTTGTTATCATAGTTTATCTATTCGAGGTATAAAATCTACCCGAAATTAAATAGAACATATTTTTTAAAGACATTAACTGAATTTTTTTTGAAAAAAAAATACCCCTTTTTATTTAATTTCGCTAAAAAGTTGAAAAAATGCCCTATGAATATTATTATTTTATCAATTATTATTAAATTACATGATATTACCTACAAAATCTCATGAACATAACGTCCTATTACTGCAAATACCGCCAATGTGACTTTCTGTCAAAATCGTTTTTTTTAGGCCTTAAGAATAAGCTTTTCAATACCTAAAAACTGGTAAAACCAATATTTCGTTACGATCCTCCATTACAAAGAAAGCTTTTACGTAACGTAACATATCACTAATTTAATAACATTTACGTACAAGCAAAAACTGAAATGTGTGTTATAATGCAACGATTCATATTTTTATGTCCATGTAAAAACTATAACTAGCCTATTATGGTTTTTTGCATATTTCTTTTAACGACATAACAGAAATTTTATGTTCTGAAAGAAAGTTGTACGAGTACATATGTGGTATTTGCATACAAGTTTACCTGCATTTTTTTTATTTTACGTCAGGCTAAATATACAAAGCACCTTTACCATGTTTTTCCTGAATAGGTTTGCATTAATTTACCTACAATATAGTACAGCCATAAAATTGTACAGCGCCTTTACTAGTTTAGGTACCTGTAACATCTATGCAATAATTTCGCGAATTCCTACAGGAAGAACCAGCTATCTGCGCGTACAAGCTTCACCCAGTAGCTAACTTCACTCAGTTGACACTATGCGCCGAAGTCGTTGATATTGTTGTTACTGTGTAAATTATTGTTGATACCATTGAGTTATTGAAACTATCTAATTAAGATGAGTGCAAAAAGTAAAAGACTTGTTAGAATGGCTACAGGGAAATATAATGCAGACCGTAAGTAACAATTTTTGTTTGTAATGCCTAATTCTAGTCTAGTTTGGGGTTGGCTATAGATCTAAGGTACTTGAATTTGATATTGGTGTGAGTTGAGAGATGTAGCTAGGGTTTAGTGTGAACGTTTAAAACTATTTTTAGGTCCCGGAGATGCGTTTTGAATTAATTACGACAAAAATAAGTTTAACAAAAATTGCGTATTATGAAAGACAATTATTGTCAATTTGGTCTACAGTTAGAGGGTACTTCGTCAAAAACGAGTGAAATGGAAGGTAGCATAAAACTTATTGCACTGTCAATGTTGTGTTCAGTTATTCCGTTAATCTTCGTATTACGTGAATGTGCTTTCTTGTTTCTTTTGGATTTTCGACGATCTCTGCTGTGTTATTGGACTGATTTGATTTCTTCTCATACGTTACTTAGCTTACCCCTACTCCACGCAGTCTTGTTTGCCCTACCCCTAGAGTGTCAACCCCGACCCCACGTGGTACTAGTCTGCCCTACCCCTAGAGTGAATGTAAACCCCGGAGGCGCGGAGGGAGAGCCTTCGGCGACCAAAAAGCCGAAGCTGCGTAGGCGAGCATGGAGTGCCTGCAGTTTGTTACGCAAGGGTGGAGGGGTTGCACTTCCCGCAGCGCCGGAGACGTTTGAAAGCCTGTTTGTGTATCAAAAACCCCTAAATTCTCCCTAAAAGTGCATATAATGTAATTTTGTAATTATAGTGATTTGTGTCATTATTTTTCCAAAATAATAGTAGAAGTGGTGTAGTGTCTCCCCATACGGGGTCGAAATTAGAGTCGAGTGGGTTACCTAGTGACCACAGTTTCTTAAAGTATCTTGTAGTTACTAAGCTAGATACTCGGGCAAGGTCAAATCGCGCTGCGCGCCCAATGTTTGCCGGCCGAATCCGTTAATGCAGTTACTTACCTGTTGCTGCTTTTACACTTCTGGGATGTATTGTGGGAAAGTAGTATTACTGTAATAATTATATAAATACGTACCTAAATATTGTAATAGCTATGATTATAATAACTCGTAATCTAAACCAAGTTTTGATCTTTATTTATTTATACAAAACATTACATTAAATTAACTAATCGTCCTCCTCGCTACTGGTTTCAAGTGGGCTTCCCGATGTCGCGGCGTCTGAAACCAGTAGCGAGGAGGACGATTAGTTAATTTAATGTAATGTTTTGTATAAATAAATAAATATAATACAGTAAAAAACGTCCACGTTCATTTCAATCAACCACTCTGACTATTATTGCCCTTTTAGCCACAGCGGTGCAGTAAATAACTAACGGTTACTTTAACATCATGCAACAAGTTATATTTTTATTTGTATTAATTTCCACTTAAAGCATATGTCCGTGGATAAGAGTATTGATGCAAAGTATGTATACAAACTATTAAATTTAAAAATACCCCTGAAATCATTCATATTCAGCGGGGTTAAAGCACCATATGTAAGGAATCCCGAAATGTTGTGCAGGTAAAACCGTATATCTTTTCAATAAAATAAAAATAACTCGAAAACTTGTAATTTTTTTTAATTGTCCTGTTGCTTGTAGGTAAATTATATATCTAATAAATTCGTTTTAAGTTAATTTTTAGATATTGATGCATTTGGAAAAGAAATAAACAAGATTATATTTGTACAGGAAAAAACAGTTATATGGCAGACTATATTTTTTTAACGTTATTTTAATGTATTTTAAACACAGTCTACATGCATTGTGCAATAAAATAGCAAACAAGATAACATAGGTTTTAGCTTTTTTTAAAATACAATGCATCTTTTTAACATCATAAAATATAAACAAGTATTCAAACTTTCAATTGTCGATTTCTCAAAACGCGTTTTTTGCAGATTGTCGGTATTTGCAGTAATAGGACGATAATTATAGTTATCTAAATCATTTACCGAACTACAAACTCTTGAAATATGCACCCTGTTTTCGATAATAAGAAGAGTAGACTTATAAAACCAGGCTAGTGGAACATTTAAGTGTCTTACTATCAAAAATACCTTTTGCCCTTTGATAGAATAATTTTAAATGTAAGGAAACAATAAAAACAAGTGCAAATTTAAATGCCTGCAGTTTGTTACAGCGGGCGGGGGCTGCTCTCCCTCCGCGCCTCCAGGGTTTACATTCACTCTAGGGGTAGGGCAGACTAGTACCACGTGGGGTCGGGGTTGACTAAATCGGTTCTGTCACCAATTTTGGAAAATCCGAAGCTGCGTAGGCGAGCAGTGTAGTGTAGGAGCCATTAGACTGCATCTCTCCTTACCATCAAGTGTGATTTCGGTCAAGCATTCATTTAAAATGTATAAAATAAATATTTATTCATGCAGGTTACAATTTGTTTTGAGTGTGTTTTTAAGTAAATTCTTAATTCCAACCTCCATCCAAGTTGACTACACATACCCAAATCTAACTTTATTCATTGCCGGTGGACCTGCAGGTATTCTGTACAGTAGTTGGGAAACGTATACATTACCTAGGCAAACTATGTCATGGTGAATAATATTCATATAATTTAATACATTGCCAAAACGACCCAGGTATTATACACATTTCCTAGGAATTGTGTTGAATACCTGCATTATACAGATATCCGGTAACATCTATATATATAAAATTGAAAAGCGACACACCGCTGATTAAACAAAAAATCTCAGAAACTGCCGAACCGATTAAGATGAAATTTGGTAGGTAGATAGTTCCTGCTAAGGAGACGTCCACTAAGAACGGATTTTTGGAAATTCATCCCCTAAGGGGTATAAATAAGGGTTAGAAGTCACTTTCATACAAACCAACTTCGTCAGTTTTAGAGTTATAAATATGAAATTTTTTATGTAAGTTTATAGTAATGAACAAAAGTTAACTTTAACACATTTTTTTGGAAAATCATCCCTTAAAGGGTTAATTTCTTCAATTTAACTTAGTACGCAACTTCGTCATTTTTGAAGTTAAAAACATGAAAATTTATATATTAGTTCAAAATTAGAAACAAAATTTAAGGGTCATGTGTTTTTTTGGAAAATCAACCCCTAAAGGGTCGAATAAGGTTGTTCAAGTTTGTATGGGAACTTCGTCAGTTTTGAAGTTAGAAGGGTGAAAATTTATATATAAGCTTATAGTTAGACACAAAAAATAACTGTATCACTGTTTTCTCGAAATTCATCCCCTAAAAATAAGGGTTGGAAGTCTTTTACATATAAATCAGCTTCGTCAGTTTTAGAGTTATAAGTATGAATTTTTTTATGTATGTTTATAGTAATAAACAAAAGTTAACTTCAACACGTTTTTTTGGAAAATCATCCCTTAAAGGGTTAATTTCTTCAATTTAACTTAGTACGCAACTTCGTCATTTTTGAAGTTAAAAACATGAAAATTTATATATTAGTTCAAAATTAGAAACAAAATTTAAGGGTTATGTGTTTTTTTGGAAAATCAACCCCTAAAGGGTTGAATAAGGTTGTGCAAGTAGTATGGCAACTTCGTCAGTTTTAAAGTAAGAAGGGTGAAAATTTGTATATAAGTTTATAGTTGGGCATAAAAAATAACTGTATCACGGCTTTCTCGAAATTCATCCCCTAAAAATAGGGGTTGGAAGTGATACATATAAATCAGCTTCGTCAGTTTTAGAGTTATAAGTATGAATTTTTTTATGTAAGTATGTTTATTAAACAAAAGTTAACTTCAACATATTTTTTTGGAAAATCATCCCTTAAAGGGTTAATTTCTAGGATGGAACTTAGTACGCAACTTCGTCATTTTTGAAGTTAAAAACATGAAAATTTATATATTAGTTCAAAATTAGAAGCAAAATTTAAAGGTTATGTGTTCTTTGGGAAAATCAACCCCTAAAGGGTTGAATAAGGTTGTGGAAGTTAGTATGGCAACTTCGTCAGTTTTGCAGTAAAAAGGATGAAAATTTTGTTTATAAGCTTATAGTTAGACACAAAAACTAACTGTATCACGGTTTTCTCGAAATTCATCCCCATAAAGAGTAATACTAAGGGGTTGTAAATATCTATTTAAGGAACTATGTCATTTTAAACTCAGTAATGTGAAAATGTATATGTTAACTTATAATTAGAAACAAAAATTAATTGTAACAGTTTTTTTTGGAAATTCATCCACTAAGGGGTAAAAGGGGATGTAAATTTGTACGAAACTTCGTCAATATCGAACTCAGAAATATGAAAATAAATCAAAAATTAACTGTAACAGGTTTTTTACAATTTCATCCCCTAAGAGGTAAATAAAGAGGTTGCAAGTTTTTACAGAACTTTGTCATTTTCGAACTCAGAAATATGAAAATGAATATATAAGCTTATAGTGAGAAACAAAAAAATTGTGTAGAGGACTTTACGGACGGTAGGGGGAGGTGAGAGGGACAGGAAGCGAGAGAGGGACCGGGAACGGGAGAGGAACAGGGAGCGGGAGAGGGCCGGGGAGCGGGAGAGGGAGAGGGACAGGAAACGGGAGAGGACCCGGGAGCGGGAGAAGGAGAGGGGAGGGACAGAGAGCGGGAGAGGAATGAGAGGGACAGGGGCAGGAAGCGGGAGAGGGAACGGGACAGAAAGCGGGAGAGGGACCGAGTGCGAGAGAGGAACTGGAAGTGGGAGAGGGACAGGAAGCGAGAGAGGGACCGTGAACGGGCGAAGGAAAGGGACAGGGAGCGGGATAGGGAGTGGGAGAGAGAGAGAGAGAGTTTGAGTGGGAGAGGGAGCGGGAGAGGGAGTGGGAGCGGGAGAGGGAGAAGGAGTGTCCAGATGGAAAAAACAGAACCGTTTTTAAAAATTTTTGTACTGTTCATGTTGACATCGTAAAACCAGTTCATCATTGATCCATTTAGGATCTGGTGGTGTTACTTCGAGACAAGATATGTAACTCCTGGATGGATGGAAATAACGGGACCTTTTTTTTTCTAATGAAACTCAAGAGCCAGTTTTTCTGTACATATAATATTTTTCAAAATTTCGGTTAGGGGCACATCAATAACGTGTTAGAACACCAAAAATTTTGTTTTTAAAATTATTCTCTGTTTGTCTGTTTGTATGTTCGGGCATTACATGAAAACCCTTGAACTGATTTCGACGGAAATTAGTTATGTTGTTCCTCATACTTTGGATCACGTTTTAAAAAACTTTTCGTCCCGATAATATTAAAAGTTTTCACCGGAAACAAGATGAAACTTAGTGTGGAATATTTTGAAATATCAACGATTTGCTTTAAATTTGCAATAAAAATTCCTCATTTAATTGACGAAATACATGTTTTCGAGTTTTTCAAATTTTTTCATGAAAAAAAAAAACTAATGTTAACTAATGTTGTTTATTTTTTAAAATTCGTTCCCGGAGGAATGATTTGTGATTATATCGTACATTTCAGTATATAAATTCCTAAATATAAGTACTTCCATATAAATTAACCTGTTTTTAATTTTTTTTCTGCAAGAGGTACAAATATGATAAGCATAATTTCCGCATGCGAAGCTGCGGGCAACAACTAGTCTATATATATAAAATTAAAAAGCGACACACCGCTGATTAAACAAAAAATCTCAGAAACTACCGAACCGATTAAGATGAAATTTGGCAGGGAGATAGTTTCTGCTAAGGAGACGTCCACTAAGAACGGATTTTTGGAAATTCATCCCCTAAGGGATAAAAATACGGGTTAGAAGTCACTTTCATACAAACCAACTTTATCAGTTTTAGATTTATAAATTTGAATTTTTTTATGTAAGTTTATAGTAATAAACAAAAGTTAACTTTAACACATTTTTTTGGAAAATCATCCCTTACAGGGTTAATTTCTTCATTTTAACTTAGTACGCAACTTCGTCATTTTTGAAGTTAAAAACATGAAAATTTATATATTAGTTCAAGATTAGAAACGAAATTTAAAAGTTATGTGTTTTTTTGGAAAATCAACCCCTAAAGGGTTGAATAAGGTTGTGCAATTTAGTATGGAAACTTCGTCAGTTTTGAAGTAAGAAGGGTGAAAATTTGTATATAAGCTTATAGTTAGACAAAAAAAAATACTGCATCACTGTTTTTTCGAAATTCATCCCCTAAAAATAGGGGTTGGAAGGCTTTTACATATAAATCAGCTTCGTCAGTTTTAGAGTTATAAATACGAAATTTTTTATGTATGTTTATAGTAATAAACAAAAGTTAACTTTAACACATTTTTTTTGGAAAATCATCCCTTAAAGGGCTAATTTCTTGGATGGAACTTAGTACGCAACTTCGTCATTTTTAAAGTTAAAAACATAAAAATATATATATTAATTCAAGATTAGAAACAAAATTTAAAAGTTATGGGGTTTTTTGGAAAATCAACCCCTAAAGGGTTGTATAAGATTGTGGAAGTTAGTATAGGAACTTCGTCAGTTTTGAAGTAAGAAGGGTGAAAATTTGTATATAAGCTTATAGTTGGCCACAAAAAATAACTGTATTACTGTTTTCTCGAAATTCATCCCCTAAAAATAGGGGTTGGAAGTCTTTTATATATAAATCAGCTTCGTCAATTTTAGAGTTATAAATATGAATTTTTTTATGTATGTTTATAGTAGTAAACAAAAGTTAACTTCAACACATTTTTTTGGAAAATCATCCCTTAAGGGGTTAATTTCTTACGTGGAACTTAGTACGCAACTTCGTCATTTTTGAAGTTAAAAACATGAAAATGTATGTATTAGTTCAAGATTAGAAACAAAATTTAAAGTTATGTGTTTTTTGGGAAAATCAACCCCTAATGGGTTGTATAAGATTGTGGAAGTTAGTATAGGAACTTCGTCAGTTTTGAAGTAAGAAGGGTGAAAATTTGTATATAAGCTTATAGTTAGACACAAAAAATAACTGTATTACTGTTTTCTCGAAATTCATCCCCTAAAAATAGGGGTTAGAAGTCATTTACATACAAATCAACTTCGTCATTTTTAGACCTATAAATATGAAAATTTTAATGTATGTTTGTTGTTATGAACAAAAGTTAAAATTTAGCTGAAAATCATCCCTTAAAGAGTTACTTTAGGGGATGGAACTTACTACGCAACTTCGTCATTTTTGAAGTTAAAAACATAAAAAGTATATTAGCTCAAGATTAGAAACAATCAATCAGTAATATGTTTTTCTGGAAAATTCTCCCTTGAAGGGTTAATTAATTAAGGGAGTGCAAGTTAGTATGGCAACTTCGTCAGTTTTGAAAAGGATGAAAATTTGTATATAAGCATTGTATTAGACACAAAAACTAACTGTATCACGGTTTTCTCGAAATTCATCCCCATAAACTAAAATGTTATCTTATAATTAGAAACAAAAATAAATTGTAACAGGTTTTTTTGGAAATTCATCCACTAAGGGGTAAAACCAGGGATGTAAGTTTGTACGAAACTTCGTCAATATCGAACTCAGAAATGTGAAAATAAATCAAAAAATAATTGTAACAGGTTTTTTGGAATTTCATCCCCTAAGAGGTAAATAAAGAGGTTGCAAGTTTTTCTAGAACTTTGTCATTTTCAAACTCAGAAATATGAAAATTAATACATATGTAAGCTTATAGTGAGAAACAAAAAAAAAATTGTAGAGGACTTTACGGACGGTAGGGGGAGGGGAGAGGGACAGGAAGCGAGAAAGGGACTGGGAACGGGAGAGGAACAGGTAGAGGGAGAGGGAGAGAGAGGGAGAGGGACAGGAACTGGGAGAGGGACAGGAAGTGGGAGAGGGTCGAGGAGCGGGAGATGGAGAGGGACAGAAAACGGGAGAGGGCCCGGGAGCGGGAGAAGGAGAGGGAGAGGGACAGGGAGCGGGAGAGGGATAGGAAGCGGGAGTGGGACCGTAAACGGGCGAAGGAAAGGGACAGGGAGTGGGAGAGGGAGAGGGAGAGAGAGAGAGAGAGAGAGATAGTTTGAATGGGAGAGGGAGTGGGAGCGGGAGAGGGAGAGGGAGTATAAGTGTCCGGATGGAAACAACAGAACCGTTTTTAAAGATATTTGTGCTGCATCGTATAACCTGTTCATTATTGATCCATTTAGGATCTGGTGGTGTTACTTGGAGACACGATATGTAACTCCTGGATGGATGGAAATAACGGAACCTTTTTGTTTTTTTTTCTAATGACACTCAAGAGCCAGTTTTTCTGTACATTAAATATTTTTCAAAATTTCGGTTACGGGCACGTCAATAACGTGTTAGAACACCAAAAAATTTGT
The DNA here is from genome assembly GCA_951805285.1 of Thymelicus acteon. Lineage (NCBI taxonomy): Eukaryota > Metazoa > Arthropoda > Insecta > Lepidoptera > Hesperiidae > Thymelicus > Thymelicus acteon. The sequence continues at coordinate 7,497,528 of OX638213.1, read as the reverse complement.
TTTTAAAATTAGTGTCTGTTTGTCTGTTCGGGCATTACATGAAAACCCTTGAACTGATTTCGACGCAAATTAGTTATGTTGTTCCTCATACTTTGGATCACGTTTTAAAAAACTTTTCGTCCCGATAAAATTAAAAGTTTTCACCGGAAACAAGATGAAACTTAGTGTGGAATATTTTGAAATATCAACGATTTGCTTTAAATTTGCAACAAACATTCCTCATTTAATTGATGAAATACATGTTTTCGAGTTTTTCTAAATTTTTCATGAAAAAGAAATAACTAATATTATCTTTTAATGTTTATTTTTCAAAATTCGTTCCCGGAGGAATGATTTGTGGTTATATCGTACGTTTCAATATATAAATTCCTAAATAAAAGTACTTTAATATAAATTAACCTGTTTTTAAATTTTCTTCTGCAAGGGGTACAAAATATATGATAAGCATAATTTCCGCATGCGAAGCTGCGGGCAACAGCTAGTATAGTAATAAAAGTATGCTCTGTTACTTACAAAACCAAAATAGCAATCATTTTAAATTAAAAAAATAACCAAAAACATTTTCTCTAATACAAATTACAAGCTTAACAGTTTAGCTATAACATTAATATAGATATTTCAACTTTTGCGTAATAAAAATGTCTCGGTCGTCGCTCGCAATATAAACTAGCGTCTAGCTTCAATATGCAACAAAAACATGGTTATAAGAAGATTGTAAAACGATGTAGCCGCCCATTTAGACATCTACTTACCTTAAATATAGAGCTGAGCCTTCCGGTAAATTAATTACTACGCAAACGAGAATGCGCTTACACAGTTACTGCAAATTTCCGCTCAACTATGTAAGTAGTAAGTAATCCTGTGTAAGTAGATATAATAATTAGGGGCCATCCATAAATTACGTCACACGTTAGGGGGGGAGGGGGGGGGGTCGATGAAGTGTGACAAGGGGTGGGAGGGGATCCTAAATTTTGTGCCATCACATTTCAAAATCGAATAATTGGTATGTATAGGTAAATATTAAAAACAATTAATGGAAATAAAACTTATTTCGGAACTGTTGTTTTAATTTAATAATTTCTAGGTGTAAAATTTCATAAAATGTGACGTCACACTAGGGGGGAGAGGTCTCATAAATGTGACCAGCTGTGACAAGGGGGGGAGGGGTCAAAAAGTCATGAAATTAGTGTGACGTAATTTATGGATGGCCCCTTATGTAACGTTTGTGTGATAATGTTATTGAGACGGCGTGAAACTGCACTACGCTGCTCCATTACTGATAGTTGTGTCAATAGCCAACCCAAATTCTGAAAACTTTTGAGCTGACCGAAGGCTTCTTTACCTCTAGTATCTCCTCCGAAGCACGAAAAAGAGTTTTGAATTTACTGTCACTCAATTTACTAACAATAGATTTAATGTACTCAATCGATCACTTAGACTGACATTATCCGTCGGGTTTTGATTCATTTTACATACTTTATATTGCATACTTCTTGAATAATTTATGGCTCGCACTGACGATAAAATTAGGCTGATGAGCGAGGTGACCTTGAGGAACTGGTTCTGCAGTATCCCATCGCACCGAAAAGCTAACGAAAGCTCCGTCGCCATGTTGCGAGGTTGCGATCTATTTTATCTTGAGTAATTTGCGTGTAGGTGTAAGTTTAACTAAGGAATTTGATTAATTACATCCTGATGCGTGAAGGCTAAATAATTAGCTTACACTGGTGTAACATTTACTTAAATAAAATAAAATAAAAAAATTGTGTTTTCATATTATGTCTATTTAAGATTCCGTGAAAACTTGATTGGGATTATACATATTCGTATTTTGACATCATTTCCACAGCTTTATTTTACTTTGTAGAGCTCAGTGAACAAATATACGTATTATACATATATTAGTTCATTGGTAAAGATAACATTCCCACTAGAGCCTTGTTTCAAATGCTTTGATTTTTAAAATAAATTGACGTAAGAAATAGTTCTATCTATCTCCATTGAAGAAATACACTCGGAGGTATGAAGTCCCTTATGTGTAAGTAGATTCGTGATTTTGGGTTGTGATGTGTAAGAGCTTTACTTTTAATTTGTTTATTTGACCTACATTTTTCCTTTCCATCTAGAGATAGATACTTCCAGTACTTTACTGTACAGTATTGCTCTTGTAACAAAATTTCTAACGACAGCAAACTATCGAACCGGTCCAAAGATGCGAAGGGTTTTTGTACAAAATTCATTGCGCGCGCTCACGCCCGCGTCGGTATTCGTCCGGCTGAGGCCGGGTCCAATTAAATTATTTACTTACACAGAAAAGCATTGCGATTTATAAATTTCCTTTAGTAAGACCGATGTAAAAAATTACAAGTTGAAGATATTTTAATTGATCGAAAATGTCTGTTCATTTAAACACTGCTGCGGGCACATAGAGATCGATTGCGGTTTTCGTAGATAACATCTCGAGTCTCGACATCTTAAACATAAATTTACATGTGCCAAACCGTTGGATAACTGTTAAAACGTAATCATACGAAGATGCATTCGCTACGTTTACTACATACAAATTATGTACAAAAATATTTGTCTCATTTCGCTGCATTTTTGCTCAATCCAACCGGCAAAATCGTGAGCACAACTTTAATAACGTTAGCGGAACATCCATTTGCATGCTCGCTGGTTTTGTGTTCCGCGTCTCCTGACCGTATCTTATGACAGTACCTAAATGTAACTGTAAACTTTTTAGCGATCAAATCGTGAAGACTCCTTGTACGGCGTAATATTCATGGGATCAAGTCAAAAGGAACAAAAAATCACCTAATCTTATGAAAGGATACGAAATTATAAGAAATATTATCTATACTAATAATATAAAGAGGAAAGATTTGATTTTTTGTTTGCATTGAATAGGCTCCGAAACTACTGAACCGATTTCAAAAATTCTTTCACTGTTGGGAAGCTACACTATCCCCGAGTAACATAGGCTATATTATATTTTCAAAAAAATTAGGGATCCTTAATAAAACTCCAATAAGGTGTAAAAAAAAAGGAAACCGAAGCAAAGCGAGGGTGGTTACTCGTAATTTTATAAAGATCTATTGTGCGTTAAAATGTTTTCTTGCCAACATAACGTTATACACTAAAATAGACACTTAGGATACTATTAAAACTGTCAGGGCCATTCTGCCTCTCTCCTGTACAAAAAAATTTAAACCAAGATATTCGACATCTTAATCTTCATAGTATTTTTTGTTTTTCGATCCGCCCTTTATCGATACGAAAGATACGCTTTATGTATGTAATGCATTAAATAAGGCAACGTCATTCGAGCCGTTGAAGATTATCGCTTCATGAGTCGAGATATTGATAACCCTCGCACGGTCGTGACATCGGCGATTATGCGTTTATCCAATTACTCCTTACAGGCCGGGATAGCTCTATACTGTAGGCTTAGCATGTACGAATGGTTACCGTTATAATTGGTGCTTCGGTAGGTCTGGCTGCGCGGGGTCCGCCGGATAGGTGTCAGAATACTCAGGACGCTGGTGTAGGTTGTGAAGGTTCCGCCTCACTATCCCCCTATAATTTCCCCCGAGCACACCAGGTAACTGCTTATCACGATAGTGATTGGCGAAATCGATATTTTCAACACGATACTTACAAACCAACAGTGTGTTATTTTTCAATAAATTGCCCATTTAAATTAATAGAATTCAGCGAAATTACACCAAGGTGAGGACGCGATCCGCCTTTCTGTGTAGTGCATATTTTTCTTCCGTTATGGGCGTTCCGTAATCTCAAAGTAACACCTTGATATCAATATTTGTGGCATATCGTCATTATGTAGGTACCTAGCGAGCCCTGTGACAAATTTATGTTAAAATCAACAATTTTACTGTCGGCGATAGAAATCAAAACGGTGATTCTTTCTTTTCAAGGATCAAAATCTCTTCTGATTCGCGACGAGATTATAGTACTTATAACATTACCATATTTTTACCATAATCTTAACACCCCCGTTTTATCTAAGCTTGGAATCTACAATGATTTTAACATTAAGCATTTGAGAATTACTGCGCAGAATATGCAGATACACAAAGGAAAAAGATTAAGTAAACTGATTCGCTTGTTAATTGTTTTAACAAGGTGTGACTTCACTTCCCACAGGTTCAAGGGTACGAACGTGATTTAGAAATATCATAAATTCAATCTCGATGTCCCATCTGCACCGGGGATCGAAGCTCTCTCACGACTAGACATAGATATCACGTGCTACTTTATTATAATCCTTGAACGACACACGCGGACTCAACTAGCGAGGAATCGGTGGAGGGAGGGCGAGAGTCATAGGAGTCATGACCCAGGAACTCGTCTAGGTTGCGAAATGATACCAAATTCTAATAATCCCTTTGATAAATTAAATCAAATAAATACAGAGTATCTACTCGTGCTATGATTTTTATAATAATTGGAACTGATGTGACTCATAAACGGAATAGATTGTTTATCTATTCTGAAAGACACCCCTCGCGACTGGACGGTTGCATGATCCCTGATGATGAAGGATGTCTTATAGTGAATCCGTGGCGTAGTGTCATACGCGTTAATAGATCATTCTCAAGTAGTGGATGTGTAGAGAACATTTAATTATTATTACTAGCATACAGAACCGACACCGCGAAAACAATGTATGTCCCAATGATTTGGCGCCGGTCGGCTTCAATTTTCAATGGATTCGTTCGATTTTGAAAGGAGAACGGGGGCTCAATTTTGAAAAGAGAACCTCCCGGCAGGACACATTTTGTTCGAGATGTCTGTTTATGACTTAATACTTCAATGGTAGAGAACGCGGGATCAAATCTCTGTAGACTCTTCACTTCTTCGCTGCATCCACCATTGGACCCCTACCCTTATTGAGTTGAAAAAAGTTCCTTTATGCATTTTGTGTTAGTGTTTTGTTTGAGCGCCTTGTTTAGCAACTAGCTCTGTGGTTCTTTGTTATCTGTATTGACTGAGTTAATATTGACATGAACTCGACGAATGTTTGTTGAACGCTGTGATTGAGAGTTCGCCTGTTCCTCCATTTATTGGTTAATCGCAGGATGTCATATTTCTAACTCGCAGCTTAGGTCTTATTAAATAATTTATTAGAAGTTACAATAACACTAAAATATCTATCGATCAATAGCGATAGCTATGTAAATAAACTTTGTAACATTTTATTTTAATACTAAATGAGCAATTTGGTAATAATTTATTTACTACCAATAAATGGAAAAAGACGTGCAATACCTATATTTTTTTATTCCATTTGTAAACAACCCTATAATTTTTCATAAAACGGCGTTAATAACATGTTTACTTTTACTCATCAAACTTCAATTGCCTAGAATGCTGCACGCAGAATGGATTCACTGCCCTCCAACTATTAAAAGCGCAATAACCCATCGCGCTAACCTATTTGCAATGGTAAGAAAACGAATTATAATAGAATGCGCAAAGGGGAAAATAATGGCGTAAAAAATATGCCAAGTGCGAATAGCTGTAGAGCTATTTGGGTTTTTAATAAAAAGTTTTAAATATACAAGTTCTTTATTATAGGTGTACCAGCATCTGATGGCAAAATGGGGTAATTAAAATTGGCGACGCAACACTCCCCAGCGTTGGAGAAATTTGAATAAAACTTCTTGATCATTGATATTTTTATCATAGTGTTAGTTTCATAATAGGTTACATTAAAAGTCTGGTTTATTACCTTCAGAGAAAATATATAAAAGACAATGTTAAATTAAGCACATTAATTTTTAATATTATAATTGATTATAAGAGTAACTAGGTAATTTATGCTACAACAGTTTAAAATTTTCCATCTGTATAGTATTATATATTGGTATTTTTGATGAAGAAAATAAATAGATAATACCTAATAATGAATTGCTCCTCCAACATTTCAGTGATGTGAACTTGCATGATATACATTTTCATGTCATATATGTACATATACAACATTTTTGCAAGCTCTAATTTGTAAGAATGTTTGTATTCTTCATTTCATTTATTTTAATATCATTTGCAAATCTATTTATATATAAAGAAATCATAATTATTATTACTAAGAAAATATAATCAAGAAAATAAAGTATCAAAACGAGTCAATCCTACGAGATGGATAATATTAATATTGTAGATTGTCGTTTAAATACACCTTTTTTCTTACATGTTTTTCGATAAACATTGAAAATAATATTTCTGGTTTGTGATCGTAAAGGTTTTTTTCGGTTAAAGTCGAAAATAATCATCATTTTCAAAAAGAAAAAAAATCCATACAACTCTTTTTTTGACTTGACAATTTGATATAGTTTTAATAATTTTCATTGCCATATTAAAAATCCTTTTTTCTGCTTGTCAAAATTGCCATGAGATTCTGGTACACCTATAGTTAATTTTATTGTTTTTATGTTTGAATATAAATTATGTAAATGATTTAATTTGTATAGAGATAAAAATATGAAAATGTTTAATAAAATTAGCCAAAGTTGATACAAACTTTTTGTGTTGGGATAGTTTTAGTGTAGATAGCACTGGAATTTATATTGGTACGATACCTGGTTAAAGTCCCTAGAAACAGTCATGTCTGTTGTAAACATCATAAACCTATTCTCAGTCTCCTAGATTAGATTGTCATTTTATGTTATTATATTGCCTAACGTTTCATTTATCGTTAAAAAAATTCAATGTCTTTCACCATGAGACCTTTACACTTACCATCATAAGTTTGTAAGCGTAGATTCAACTGTGAGACTGATTTTTGAATGAAACTAAAAATGAGCTTTAAGGAGTCTGCAAACTATAGCGTACCATACCATGATAATGCTATGAACGTATCAGACACGGAAAGTAACATGATATGCTTTGCTGAGCCCAATGAAACGTATAGACAGCATTAGCGTATTTACGTTAATTACGTACGTATTATAAAGTACATTTTCGTCGACAATTTTTGACACTTCGTGTTTGACTTCTTTTTAATAACTATTTTCTCCTATTTAAAAGTTCAAAGAAAAACAATTGATTTGAAATGGGTTGCTAATTAACTTAATGTGCTAGTAGCACATATGGTCAAGTGATAGAGCACAGTTTAGGTTAGTTAGATAAGGTTAGGTTAGGAAAGGTTAGGTTAGGAAAATTTAGGTTAGGTTAGTTTTTCGTGCGCGGACCCCTAAAAGTGCGCGCTGGGAAAACCTTACCCGTTGGTGTTCGCAAGCGGCTCACCGCGCAGAAAGCTCAATTGCACAAATTATCGCCGCTCCGTTTCCGGATTCTCTCGGGATTATCTTCGCACCGACCACTCTCTTCGCCTGACGCTTCTTATTGTTATCGTATGATTCACTTGTAATGCAAAAAATTTTTTGTCGTGTAATATGTCAGTGCAATGAAAAGGTTGCTCTGGTCGATGGTTTAACAGCAACTACCTATCGATGGGTGTTTTCATAGATATCGGTAACTCGTGCATCGTACGTAACAATACTATTCCATATAATGCTACATACTGATAGGAATTTATTTTTATGTTCATGGTTATTATAACCTATAACATGTCCACTGCTGCGCGGGGTTTTCTCAAATAATGAGGGGATAATGGGGGTAATAGCTTACCACGCTAGGCACTGAATCGGCAAACGAACTGACGATCCACCTGATGGTAAGTGGCTATCGTCGCCCATGAACATCGGCAACACCAAAAGCATCACTAATGCGTTGCCGACCAAGAGAGAATAAAAAGAAAGAAAGAAAGAAAGAACTGGCTCTCAAGCCCCCAGTCGGAACACGACGATTGTCACAAATTGGACAGTGAGACAAGACCAAAAGACGAGATAGATATTATTATGTAATATTATTTGTTACCCACCGAATTATAAACATTCGTTAAATCATAAGTAATGTAGAACTTAGGTTTAGCTCTGCCACAGACATTAACAATATACAACGTTCAGTACCTAAATCCTAAACTTTCCAATACTCAGTGCTTAATATTTTTATTGAAATCGTAGTACTTACATAGATGATAGTTATTACATAAAATTTTAGAGACACATGAACCCTATTAGGGTATTGCAACATAGTGAGAGCAGACCGATCTATTTTATATGCATTGTTGTCGTTTTTGTAAGTATTCATTTAGGTTATAATAACACTTATTAATTAGATATTATTTTAATTGGGTTGAAAATTTTATGTAATTTTTTATTAGTCTTATTTCGTCTGGCAAATTGTTAAAAAAATATGCGCATAGCATATGGCCCGGAGCTATAAAACTTCCTGAAAACTATCTCGATATTAAACACGACAAATTATGAAATCTATAAATTCAACTGAATAATTAAACGTACGTTAGTACCTAACTTAAAGCAAAAACACAGCACCTGTGTAATAGAAAATGTCAGACGTGTTGTACATATGAATGTTCAGGATGCACTTACCATGCTATTAAAGCGTTGGTTCACCGGCTACAAGCTCAGAGCAGGGACTTGGCCACGGTCCGCAATTAAAAACTTACGCTGGCCCTTCCGGGAATCCGGGATGCGGCTCTCAATGTTGATTGGATCCTTGCCTTCATTTCCACCGGATAGTTTTATGTTTTACGCTAAAGATCACAAGAAATAAGATATTAGATGTTATTGCACAATGATATTGAATATTACTGCTGGTTGCACTGTACTGCAATGTCAATATGTATCAGGTATTTTTTATCAGACAGGGTCCGAGGTTTGTTCACTTAGATCCGATTATATAATTATTAAAATATTTAAACAATTGTGCTGGAAAGTTATCCAATGGTTCATACCTAATCATTTTCAACTTTTAAATGAGCAACTCGTACGGTACACTAATGTGTTGGAATGTTGGCTTAATTTTCATTGAATTGAACCCTAATTTAATTTCCAGAAATCCTCATACTGCTGCCGACACCAATTCTGATACCCATATAAAATTTTAACATCCTCCTGAAATGTTATTTAAAGTGATTCTTAATAACCTACTTAAGAGAACTTACAAAAGAATTGAGACTCTAATTTAATGACGAAAAAAGTGTATGTATAAAATTTTAGGCCCGTTTAATCACTTGACTACAAAATGTATTCACCATATCTTTAGTTATGCACCACATTCATAATGTCTAAAGCCTTTTCATATTCGAAATAACAATAAAGAAGAAGACCATTAACGACAGACAGCTTTTTTAATGCGTAGCGAATTTCAACAGCCTCAAACAAATCCGCGAAGAAGCGACGACCTAAAAATAGCAACTGACATGCTCTATCCTGAGGCTCACAATTATCATTTAAAATTATTACCTTTCTTAGAAACATTATAATTTATGCACACTTTTAGACGTATTTTTAAACAAACAAACCAATCTTGATTGGATTTTAACGAACGATGAATCATCAACATCATACATCAGTGAGGAAGACACCAATTTTTATTAAAAAGTATCCAAAGCCGTAGGTACTTTGAAACAACTTAATAATTCAAAATATCTCCTCTCAAAGGGACCAGCAAGTCAGACATTAAAATAAGGCGCATAATAGGTATAAAAGGCAAGGCGTAGCTTTAATAACCTTGACCTCTGGAGTTCTATTCAGATGTCCTTATTATTCCGCACTCGTATATCCATTAAGACCATGCTGCAACTTTGAGAATATTCTTGGACGAAACCAAAGCGACCATAAATAATACGAGGTGTACAGACTCAGCTAATGAATTACGATGGCAGTGAGTGCGGGCCTTTCATAATAGCGGGTCGCGCGGGGGGATAATACCGCGCACGGGCTCTGGCGACTGGCGACCGTAGCGAGCTTGGCAGCTTGGCTCATTGTGTGCACGGCTGCACGCACAGCTCCGTTCTACGTCCACTCCTAGCTCCACCAAGCTACACTGGAACTCCCCTCTGAGACGCGCCCCAACCACTTCGCCATGTAAATATTTCACGCTTGCTCCTTGCTTCTTGCAACGTTGTTACAAACTAATGACGCAGAGTCAACGACATGCATTCGCAAGTCATCACCGTCATCGAACGCCTCTGACTCGCTGGCTCAAAACTTTTTTACAACGCAATGGATGCCTGAAATGTACATAATAAGCATTAAAGATAAAAGATGAGAAGAAATGCCATGAGATGCGCCAAGGCCGCCCGGTCCCCGCGATTATGTAAATAATGCACTGTACGCCCTGCCCTCTTGCGCTCGCTAACCGCCGACTATTACCTGCTCATCCTCTCGACCTCTACGCACATGACTCACTGAATCTCGCCGGTGCCTGCAGTTTTATAATTGTATGAGCGCTCCTTGTTTTACCGAGCGCAATTACCGTGGTGCGATTCGAGGCCCTGGCTTTCTTGTGCCTATTAAAAGAATTTGATCGTAGAGGTGCGCTGTGCTGAAACACCGTCGATTTACGCCGTCTTTCTTAACGCCATGAGAGTAGACGAGCACGTACATGATTAAAAGCGAATGTGTGCGGCTGCGGAAGTGACATGCAAAGCTCTGCCGTGGTTTATCACAAGTTCATCGTCGTCGCGTAAGCTGCACGACCAATGAGCCCTGCGAAATTGCCCGCGCGCTTGACTAATGTCGCTGTCTCCCTTTTGTGTTGTCCGTAAAATGCCACGGTACAGTCGTTATACACAGGAATTTATGTGTTTGCTTGAGTTCAACAAAACATGTAAAACATACATCAAACAATTAACAAGATTTATATTTATGTAATTCTACCATGAAGTATAGAGGTCGTTTTGCATGAGCAATGGTAGCCAATTATACAATTTACTACGTCATTATTCAGTATTAAAGTTTCCTAGAAAATTAATGTTCTCAGGATTTCTTTTTACCTGCAGTTCTAAACGTCTATTCGTGTTTATGCAACCAAGACCATTATCTTCTGCTAAGAACTTCAAAGAAATTAAAAAAATACTAATATCGTTACTTTGTTCGTAGTTACTTTCCTGCTTTAAAGATTTTTTTCTATTCTCACCTTCAACTCGTATTAGTTAAGGGGACTAAAAACACTGCAATTGTAACAAGAAGGTAGGCCAAATGAAGGTAGATGATCATCTCCATCGTTATACATCCGTATCAGAGGCGTTTCCAATTTGTTACTGGCCACAATAGAAATTTCAAAATAACTTATCCCAAATTTGTACTAAAAAGCTTTTAAATCATTTCTCAATTAGTAATTTACGAAGTAACCAATTCTGAAACTGCTAACTATGATACTATGTAGTTAAAATATTTGAAAATAAATCATCAAGACATCTTTATTCTGGTATTTGGTTTAACAAACATTGTTTAACTTCCAAGACATATTCCTCTTGTCCCATTTCCATAGACCCGCAGAGACAATTCAATTATTTACGAATAATGCACTTCATCTAGTTGCCGGAATAGCGAAGCTTGAACTGTTTATTTATACGTTGAATTTGCATACTCAGCAAGAGCAGGCAGAGGACAGCGCCACTAATCACAGAAGTCGGGAAAATGATAACGGATTCACAAACGCGTTCAGAACAAGCCGAAGAAATCTGTTTTGTTGAATTTGATGATTCGCGCTTATATGATGATATTAAGCGCGAGGATAAACGAAAACCCTACGCAAGGCCAACAGTTCTCGGTATAATTGTTTACTCAACACTTTAATAATTCAACACGCAGAGGAATTTTAAGGCAGGATAGATACTTTAGAAATAGATATGACCTTACTTGTATGAAATATTATTTGTATTCCATGTTAGATATAAATTTATTATTACGAAGCGCTTTTACCTCCAAAAATTATTTTCAATAGTTAGCAATTAAATTTTAGTTCAAAGGTACAATTCCTGAAAAAAAAAAATTACAAATGGCAAGGACAGCAATAATTACTGTAAACATTTGGTCTGGACCTACTCTAATCTGAATACAAAAGTAACAGCAGCTACCTCTCGCTTCGGTGAAACTCAAAATACTTAGATCTCTTTGAAACTCTGATAAAAATGGATATTTATGTGTCCTGGATGAATAATATTGATCGTGAAGAATAAAACCAGCTATCCAAATGGAATTCAATTCCTATAATATGCACAGAAGTAAAAAGATAAAGACAGGCTTAAAAGCTTCGGAATCGGCGAGAAAGTTTCACAATATCTGCAGAATTGTTAACAGTCGGAACACACGAGTGACGCTGGTTGACGGTACCTGTATCATACTTCGATGTAAACTAATACGTGAATTGGTTGAACTTGTATCATTGATCATATTCATATTGTTATAAGAATTATATTATCGGCACCGATGATTCGATACTATTTTCCTAGCAAAAACTCGGAAAACCATAACTTAAGATCAACTATAATTAATGTCATCATTAAAATAAGTGTCTTCAAAAAATATTACTAACATAATGCTTCCCGTGGCTTTATACGTCTTGGCTTTGTAAGTCACTGATCAACAATTTTCTATGCTATTACTACATGACAGAGTTGTCATGTTCAGATTTTACACTTTTGACGACATAAATATGTTTAATGCAGGAGGGCAAGTCAACTTGAGTATCTAATGAGGCACTTATAAACAGGAAACCTGTGGGAGCTGCTCGACAGAATTATTCTTTAATAATACCTTAATGTTATGCTCACTTCCTTCTCACAGGGACGCGATATCCCATTAGGAACTTGGTAACACAGAATTATCAATAAAAGCAACTTATTATAACATATGATGTACGCAGAGGCCATGATTTATCAAATATTTCGCATTAGCAGTAATAACTTTGACTCGTACTTTTATCATAGAATAAATGACATGAAAACAAAATTTAAATAAGTACTACCTACATCTTATTACGTACGGTACGTAGTAGGATCATTACTTGCATACAACTCTAAAAGAAATAGTCGTAAGACATACATTTCGGATATACTTATTACAATAACTAAATACATACTTTGATTTTGAAGAAATACATATAATATAATTTTAGAAGACAACTGATTACGGGTAAAGGGTTATATTTTGTGCACGATTACTTTCTATTTACTCATAACAGAATTCATGTTTTCTGTAGAGTTCGTAGTGTCATGAATAGACTGAATGAATTTTTGATTTTTCAATTTAATCATACTGTCTGTAAAATGCATGCTTATAGTTTTAGTTAAGTTTGCAGGGGTTCCGTATCGTATAGAGAAAACCAAATGTAATCACGCAAAAAAGAATCGGTGACATAAAATTTATTATTATTATAATGACCAACAGTTTTTGGAATCCGTGTCAATTATCATGATTTTAGCGAAATAACTGATGAAGGAAAAATACAAAGTACTCTCTAAACACAGCTCTCCTTTTTTGCATATTTTATATGATTACACTGATGAAAATCCGCTAATGTCGTGCAATTTGCGCACAAATTGCGATGCTTTCGCTTGAAAATGCGTTCACAACGTACGGATGGCGATCGCCCGAGCAGAAGGAGAACACATTACCGCGTACATCTGTCGATGGCATTAATTTACTTCATAACACCGTATTACGTGTCACACAGTGCATTCCAGGCGTCACACCGGTGACGGTGACTGTGACATTCTGTGCGGTGTGACGACGGCGTGTCGTTGAACTGTCCTGTGGCGAATCGCCCCGTTTCCGCCACCACCCGGTAAATAAAATCAATTAGTGCAGCCGACACCATTACTGAGACACGACTGAGCATTATGGAAACGAACGACACATTTCAAGTAAATATTGATAGTCAACGGCTTTGGAAAATGAAACACGACTTTGACATGTGCACGTAGTCGTAGCATGAATAATTCTCATTAAAATTAAGTATAGAACTTACGTATTTATATCATAAATAAATTTAATATTCTATCAAAGAAAGGAAGTCTGGCTCATTTTTCTTGGCTCACTATCTTCAACAAGAATTCTGCAAGTATGTATACCATAAACCATTTTTATCATAATTTATAACCGTTTTGTACTTAAAACATTATACCATTATGATTTTCCAGTGGTGAGGCGACCATCCATTATTCACACAAGAGTTATTGTTATAGCCATGCCGACCCTATGATTCAGCAGACTTTCTATAAATAAAGGTAAGGAACGTGTGTTAATTCTAAAGGACGATACTTAATAGAGTCGGCCACGTCATGTTATTGGCACCACGTCGGTGGCACCGGATAAGCAGTGCGACCGGCCGATTGTCTCGCGACTATCGTAAATAACTCGCCCGTGTCCGGTATCCGCTACGAATACAGAGTTGCCACCGCCGACCGCCGACGGCTGGCGAATACACCGGCGCTGTGCCCGCCACTCTCGATCTCTTGCCTCATTTACAGGCGTTTACACCGTCCAACGAAGATAGATAACACGCAGACGTCTCTAAACCGTCTAAACTTTGAGTTAAATGTGTGCTCTTGCAGGAAGCAGGCTCCGCGCGCGGCATACGGATGAGCGTGACGTGTGCCGGACTGCCGGAGCCCTCGGACATATTATCCAACCGTCGCCGCTCGATATCTATCGCAACGACCGCGACGCGACGCGACGCTCGAATACGATTATCTCTGTTTCGGTATTTATTTGCATGCAAAAAGCGTTGGCATTTATCTGCGTGCAATTTGATCAATTTAACGAGTTCTCGATTGCAGGAGTGTCGGCCGGCGGCTATTAATTCCGTCCAAGGTGGAAACAATGGACACGTGATATAAATAGCTGGAATAAATATAATATGGCAGTTTTTGTTTGGTCTATTTTATTGGGCGAACGTTATGCGAGGGGTGCATAGAGGGCGGGAAGGAATCGTGCGAGGCCGCGCTACGGCTGAGGTCCGATAGCATCGGGCGCGGGCTATAAATAGATGGAGGCAGACCCTTGAACCAGCCTCGGTCCTCGGTCCTCGTTCCGCGGTCGTCACCACGAGCCTCAAAGGGCTACAACTGTATATTTTTCTTAATGTTTATCTTATCCGCGACTTGGAATCTGCCACTGATTTACATAATAGTAAGCTGCTTGTAAATGTCGATACAGGTGCTTACGAAAACAAGATACTGATTCTGCGTACATTATCACTGCCTTCCTCTCTAAATCTAACTAAGAACAGGATGTATTACTATTCTATTGCTATAAGTTATGCTGATATTAGAACTGCGGGTAGTGGACCCTACTACTAGCCTTAACGAATGTTATGTTACATGCATGTTCACATGTCTTGTCACAATTAGATTTTTTGTATTTAAAATAATAATAAATAAATGATTAGTGTAACACAGCACATAAGCCTACAGATTTATCTGTGATCATAATTATTCAATTGAGTATTTTTTTATTAATTCATGGATTGTTCTCTGAAGCAAGTTACCTAAGCGTACTGCAATACATCTGTTAAAACCGTATCCAAATTGATTAAGCCATTTCTCCTTCTAGCAAAACAACCGCGCAAACAAACAGTCGAATAATTTTTAAATCACTATTATGGAATATGTAAATTGTAGCCTTAACAACAGTTTTTCTTTCAAATATAATTCATTGACAGAAATCGATCGATTAGAGTCTAGAAATAAAAATTAAAAGTGTTTAGATGGCGCTCACGGCTCAACTAAACAGCGAGCGTTTAATTAGCGGCGGTGGCAGCCCTGGCCGGTGCTCCGGTACCGCAACAATCCTCCATAAAACACGGCGGCGGCGGCGGCGGCGGGGTGCAGCTTCTCGGTTGTTCGCTTTCGTTCGCGCATGCGGCCGACGCTTATTTTTTTCCCTGATTAGAGTAAAAGATGCGCAACCGGTCGGCGGTGAGCGAAGGCCGCGCCAGGGACGCGCGACTCCTTGTGTCGAGGACCTGCCGGCCTGCCGGCCTGCCCGCCTGCCGGCCCGCCGCCCGCCGGCCTGCCGCGCCGCCCTGCCCGCTAATGATGTCCCTTCGGTGAACCGCTCCTAATTGGATGGACGTAAGACCACTTCGTCACCGTGAAAAAACATCCACAATCACCACTCGTCTTACTGTTAATAGCCTCCGCTGAACTCTGGTCCCGTAAATAACACAATTTATCAATTTCCTTTATAATTCCACCGCATTAAAATTCGCCGTGCGCGCCGGACTTTTATCTCGAGTATAATTTGTCGATACTCACTTCCTTACTTTCCTCTTATCGAGATCGCTGAGGTGTGAATGTAAAACGAAACGATTCCAAGTAAAGCGTTTCTGCAATTGCCCCTTTTCACATCCTACTTCTTATATCTGGGAAGCTGTGCTTGGAGAGTTTTTAAGCAAGAAATTTTCCTGTTAATGACAAATTATTTCAATCCGTTACTCTACGCTCGCAACACCGTAGCATAATAAAGTTAAGTGTTTTATGTGTTGAATCACTTAGCAAGCTAATTCTTGGAAAATTCAACGTTATTCTAATGAATTGTGATTGCAAAGCACTTACCATTGTGTATAAATAGCTTGGGAACTAAACGACCGATAGTAAATATAAATAAAGGCATAAATCGTGCAAAACATTAGCCCGACTATTTTCTAGTACATATCGATGTTAGCCAGTGTAATTACAAGGCGATAACAGTTATCCCTGATGAGTGCTTACTTTGTCCGTTACGTATCTTACGATATCTACCTATACGAGAGGCTGGCGTCGGGCACTGGACCTACCGAATGCGATTATGTCAGGAACACGTACACAACAAGAATTACCCCTCTAATAACTGTAGTGAATTGTCGTAGATTGCAGACGCACTGAAGTAACATAGCTGTAAATAATGACACAATTGAGATATTATTCTTTCATAATCGAACCAGTGGGCAGTGTGGGCACTGCCGACTAAACTGTACTGTACTGAGTTAGTGACTACTTACTGTGATGTAGCAAATTGCTTTAAAACTTATAGGTATGTCCAGTAAACACGAGTCATTGAGCTTGATTGTGGGGACTATAATGGGAACTTTGCTTTAGGAGTTAATGCGCTGTCTAATTATTTTTAAATTACTAATAAAACTTTTTACTAGTAACCAAAAAATGATTTATTACTAATGATAAAATATAGAAACTATATAATATTTTTTTATATGTTGACGACCCGTGTGGCGCAATGGTTACCATGCCGGATCGCCGCACCAAAGGTCCTGGGTTTGATTCCCAGCGAGGCGAAAATTTGAATGATGAGTTTGAATTTCACTTCTCTGTCTGGGTGTGAATGTCCTTGTCTAGTGTGTTGTCCATGGCATCCACGACACAGGGAATCCTAGTGTGGGGCTATGAGTGTGAAGCGTTATTTATTTATTATTGTTATTATTAATAGTTAACGATGTATCATTGTCCTATTTAATTATATTATGTAGCTACAGTTTTGTAAACCTTTTAATGATATGACATGACATATTCAATAATTTTCTTAAAGCAATTTTCTAGGATTGCTTTGGAATTTTCATACTGATAACAGTACGTACGATCTAACATATTTTAATAGTGACCATTTTCAAATTCATTTAGAATATTTCGTTAAAATAAAGTTATCTATCTTCCTTCAATATCAGAGCGCGTAGGATCAAGTTGCAATTCTGATTTTATTCGGCCTGTTCGATGTCATGTCAGTATTTCAACTTGACTTTGGAATTGAAACGCATTTATAAAATCACAAGGAATTCTAATTGTCCATTCATTCCTAGTAATAGCTCGTCATATTAAAATTGTCGTTGCAAGTTTTAATGCTGATTGGTGGGCCTTATACGAACATGAGTGCATTGATTATAATTTAATATCGCCATACCAGTTACGGCCGTGTCAAGCATCTTATAAAACAGCGACGGTCAATTCGTATTTACTAAGGTAATATAAGAGTACCTAACTATATAAAATATAATAATTTGCTCAATATTTGATACAATAATGTTGCAAAAACAAATAGGTACCTGAATTAAATTATACTCATGAAGTTTCTTAAATTTCTAATTCTATTTAATGTTAATTTATGTCAAAAATACCAATGAAGTAAGAAAGATTTTAACTTAAATTATTCAGTTCAAAACATAACAAAGTGCTGTGCACAGTTAATAATGTTAGGCTTATCTCATGACCTAATTGTACCTAAGTCAAAGTAGCGGCCAGTTAAAAACAACACTAAATTCAGCGAGCCTAAATTAAAATTGATAAAAAAGATCTACATATCCGACACTTGCGCAACTCATGAATACTTTACATATTCGGTTCGCGTTTTCATAATAAACTACTGAGCTTACACTGTATGAATTTTAAGCAACTTAGATACCATGTTGATAATCCAAATTGAAAGTGTAAATTGCAACACTTTCTTAGAAGTAAGTAAGTAAGGAATTCTTTAGATTAGATTAAGATTACGCCAGAAAATCTAATTATTTTTATATGAGAATAATTAATATTGTTTGCACAAGTACCTATTGATCTTTGCAGTCTTTACCTGATTGTGTAATTTGGAAATAAGTAACTTTACCAGAAAATTTTTAATAAAATCCGCAAAACATATAACACAACACAGTCATATTTGTATACATAGAAGCTGAATCAAAGATACATTGAAATAGTAAGGTTTAATTTATATCATAATTCATTGACATTTTACTCATAAAACTGCAACTCACACAAATCAGGCATACTCTACCTAACTCTACATACGGCTGTTCCCAATACTGTGAGTACTACTAAAGTTGTGTAGGTACTTAGAAAAACATCCTCCAAAATGTATTAGGCACCAAATACCTAGTTAGAAGTATTTCAATTGTTGTGCATTTTCATAATATAATCCACTTCGAATAACAGTGACGTTAAACACACGCCATTTATTAGACCGCATATTATATCAACGTAATAATAAATTGGCGAATAAATTAACACTTCAATCTGATAACTTCATTTTAAAATAATGGATAACCAACCCTCGATCATCGAACGTCAGTGAACACGTCGCTGCGGCTTACTGGCGATTAGCGGTCGTTCAGGAAGCCGGCGATCTCCCATCTCGGATCTCGGGTAACGTGAGATAACGCCAGTGTGTTCATGTGTTGTTCCAGCCATCGGTGCGGGTTGACTAATGAAGATTTAAACCGACGCTGGTGCAAGCCGAACCCCGTGCTTCATCCGTCTATTTACCACACAAAGGTAATTGAATCCATTTTGTATTTTGACTTTGTAACATGAATTTTCGCACTTTACTTTTTATTAGGCACTAGCTGACCCGTCAAACTTTGTACCGCCTAACAACTCCCCCACCCCCCCTCCCTCTCCGTCTCCCTATAAATATTTGACAACCAAGTGACAATTCCAAAAAGACAAAAGACGTCAAATGTTTCACAGCTAGTAACATTTTGTACTAGAAAATTAAATTTTCTTTTTTAGTATTTTCCGTTACTTATTATTTATGTTTCTCACCGTTTAAACCTTCCCTGAAGTTCCACAAATATTTCAGGACCAAAATTAGCCAAATCGGTCCAGCCACTCTCGAGTTTTAGCGAGACAAACGAACAGCAATTGATTTTTATATATACATAGAATAAATAAATGTAAACTTAAAAGGAGCACAGGTCGGCTGTTCCCCAACCAGGTGAACTGATGACCTTAAAGCAGACATCGTTTCGGCTGAATTCAGAGAGCTCAAAACCGGAATAACGCCAATTAGGAAAGGCCTAACAATTAACTTTAAATCGCTGATTTATACATAGACATTTAACTTGTAGGTATGTTACGTTATCTTTACAAAAAAAGATGAATGGCACCAGCTGACCAGCTCCAATATGGGACGTATTAGTCGTTCTGGTTGCGTTGCAATAATGGTTTATATTCTTATAGTTAATAAAACGATCCCAAAAATCAATCGTTATCCATTTCAGGGTTTGATAGAGTATTTGGTGCGTGTGTGGAAGAAACCGCCGCTAGTGTACTGCGACTTCCACGGACACTCGCGGCAGAAGAATGTATTTTTTTATGGGTGCGCCGGCGCTGAGAGCTGGTGCAGTAACGACAGGCTCGTGCAGGATGAACCGGTCAAATATCTTGTAAGTATGAAGTTCGATCTTCAAGATGATCACAACTTCACGATAAATTACAGGGTTTGTTTCTGGGAACTTAGGGTCTCCGAGCAAGGCCAGATATTCTGCTAAATTGTCCCCGTTCGTCTTATTCTGTGATAGCAAAGAAACAGTACAAGAGCAAATAAACCTTTGTGCTGTTAATACATCTTGTGGCTACTAATGAATCGCTGAAGTGCATTGTGATTCTCGAATATCACAGATCACTGCTGTTACCGCAGAACAAGCTTTATCGTTGTATTGGGTTAATTAAAACGTTCGTTACGGTTTAACTTAGCAGACTAGCAATTATTTCTGTTTGAAGTTTAACAATCTATTGTGGTTTTGCTTACCGTTATAATGGACTTACAGCGATTTAAGCAGCGATTTTGATCTGCAAGATTTGAGATTTTTCACACGAGATGGGTACGAAGCTTCTCTCGGGTGACTTAATTACCAACGCTGCTCCGCGAAATAATTTAGTTACATCTGCAATAATTCACACTTACCTATTTGCATTGGTAGGTCTCCTCTAATTTTGTTTGAAGTAGGTATACATAAAAACCTATACATAAAAAAGATACTAATTCAAGCATCTCTTAAATACCGGAATAGACCAAACCTGAGTTCATTTAACTTCATTTACGTAGTACACTGATATAGATATTATTTATAAGTACACACCTATAATAAAATGTGAATATTCCTGTCAGATGCTACCAGCTCTGATGCATCGCATATCTCCCGCGTTTGCCCTGGGCTCGTGCTCCTTCCGAGTGGAGCGAGAGAGAGAGAGCACGGCCCGGGTCACCGTGTGGCGGCACCTGGGCGTCACCCGCTCCTACACCATGGAGGCTTCCTTCTGCGGCTTCGATAGAGGACCTTTTAAGGTACACTCTAATCTAATTCAATAATAATACAGTATTTGGGCAAGGATAACATCACATTAGTATAAATGACAACAACAACCCAATATTAAGATATTTTGAAATGGAACTTGAAACTTGTTTAATTTCAAAATTCTCAGGATTTTATCCAGTGTCAAGAACCTGTTTAGGAACACAGTCCAGTACGAGAACCTACCTATTTAGATTTTTTTTTATAGATAAATAAAATGTTTGTCAATTTTTTTATAGCCTGAAGGGCAGACGAAAAAGCATATCGGGCACCTGATGGTAAGTGGTTACCGTCGCCTATGGATATGAGCAATACCAGAGGCATTGCCAATGCACCGCCGGCCCTGAAGGAGAACTCTTTTTACACCTTTTTTGAAGAACCCCATGTCATACCGCTCCGGGAATACCTCCGAAGGAAGTATTCACATTTAAGAAGAAGGAAGAATTCAAAATTATAAAATTTTGTTAAGTGAGTTAGCAATAAAGTCCACTATTGGGCACAATTCTCATGTAGTAATAAAAGAGACCTCGAGCTTCATCAACCGAAATATTTTGCCACAATCTAGTGGTCTCTGGACGGATGACCACCGAACGGCCGAATCCAAAATAAAGCTTTCAATCGATCGTTGAAGACCAAACTGTCCGTTATGAGCACATCATCCAGTTATAATACAAATTGCGAAGTTAGTAATCGGATACAATAAATAATACAAATAAAAGATTATCTATAATTATCTGCTGTAGAAACACATCCTGTTTTACTTATATTCCAATTACGAATGATGGCATATCTTGAGATAAATGATAACGATACTTAGGACTTGACACGTAAGCTAATACATCTAGCGGCGTCCGAGGCTTTCCTTTAAGATCTCCAGATAAGTTTAGCAATAAATTTTCAATCTGCAAGACGTAATAGTATTCATTCGTGTTTGTTGTGTTCTGGCAATCTGGAGTAAGGAATCATTTTCTATGGACTAAAAAAATGTTTGAACCTTGAACAATATGCACCTTTAATGTGCAATCGTTATGTTCCGAGCGTTATTCAGTTTTTAGGAAACATTCGAATATAATTGAAGGATAATTGTTTTATTTTATTGGAAAGTGTAAAAGTCAAATTTCGTCCTGGTTTCCATTGCTAATCGAATCTCATATTAGCTATTAGATATGAAGGTGAAATTATGAGTATGAAGTGTGTAATCTTCTAATATATAAAATTCTCGTGTCACGGTGTTAGAAGTTGAACTCCTCTGAAACGGCTCGACCGATGCGTGCATATCGGCTAGGGTGGAGAATTGGACAACATCTATTTTTCATCCCCCTACCCCTAAAAATTTTTTGGCAGAACAACGTTTGCCCGGTCAGCTAGTAACAATATAATATCGAGTACTTATTTAGCATTACGTTGAAAGACGAAATGACCTACACGACTTCTATTAGGTATATGCACATGTCTGCGACGTTTAGTGCATAACATTTCTGTCGTGACTTATTCCTACGATTACACTCGTTCAGTGTTCGGTGTTAGTTAGTACTGCACCGCCTTAGCGTCAACACTTTATATGATTTATGTGTACAGGGATTCCATCTGAACACCCAGCACCTACAGAACGTCGGCAGCGACTTCTGCGAGGCTCTCAACGGACTCAACGAGAACGCGGCCAACGTTGACATTCAGCTTACGAAAGATCTCAACGGGTGAGCTTACGTATTATATACCTACCTAGTGAATTTCGAGTAAGAATTCCCCACTCTACCATGCTATTAGTATGATAGCAACCATACTATTAGTCATGGTATGTCGATTAAATGTGAATGCAATACATATCAAATTTTAATATGTTTTTGAAAATCAGGTAGGTTAAATTATGACTTGTCTGATACTGTTCCACGTTACCCTACTATGTATCCAATTACATAAAATTTATTAAAATTAGACTTAAAATCTTCACATTTATCCGACGCACTGTAATATGTAGGTACTACTTATTCTTTTTTATGTTCATACTGATTCACTATTGACACAGATATGTAGTTATTGCTGATTAGTATAAAATAAACCCGCAGCGACACCGTTATAATTGTATGGGTAATTTACCGATTTAACCAAAATAAACGGTTTACTTCCTAAAATAATTAACTTATGTACCTATTTAAGCTAGATAATGTTGTGGTTAAATTAACTGTAATTGTGGTTTGCCTCTACATATTCACCGCGGACACAGCAGTGATTATAATCTGTGAGATTAGAGACGCCGACTACCGTGCCGTAAATAGTATCTATACTAATATATAAAGAGGAAAGATTTGATTTTTTGTTTGCATTGAATAGGCTCCGAAACTACTGAACCGATTTCAAAAATTCTTTCACTGTTGGGAAGCTACACTGTCCCCGAGTAACATAGGCTATATTTTCAAAAAAATTAGGGATCCTTAACAAAACTCCAATAATGTAACCCAAGGTGTAAAAAAATAAGAAAACCGAAGCAAAGCGAGGGCGGTTACTCGTATTTAATATTTTTATGTATAAATTGGGAGAACTAATTTGATAACTGTTTCGCATACAAACAATATTATTATTGAAACTTTACTTATGTATCCAACTAAATCTACAAATAATCTGTTAGGTTTTAATATGACGTAGTTAGGAATTTTATATACAAAGGAAAGAACTTTATTAAACATCAAGAATTAATCTCTACGTATATTGTCGTAAAGTTAATTATCTGGTATTCATTCAGAAACACGAGAATTAACGCTGCGTTTAAAGGGTAATAAAATGGCTCGCCTCAAGTCGTATCTTACTTTGTATGTAACGTAAGATAACGTGAGCAGTAAATCAGAAAGTAACTAATGATAATTCTCACAAGCAAGACAAGTGAGCGCATTCAATAGCCACAATAGTTTATTATTGGCACTTATTTCAATATTTTAAACTTGCTCGAGATCTTTTCATCTATGTTATACGAATGTTGTTCTATCGACAGAAATATCGTTGAAATCTATTTGAAGGTTGCAGAGGACACCAGGTGAGTTATTGGTGTTATTGTTCTTTATATTGTTTCGCATTAACCAGGCATGTGCGGCATGTACCCAGGTATATATGTAGGTACTAAGCACGTAGACATTTACGATGTGGGACTGAATCTTTCTAATCTTAGAATATTGAAACTAATGGCACGATTTTTTTTGTCTTTAAAAAGCTGGTAATTGTATTGGTATTGGTATTTGAGTGTCTTACATTTTTTTAATAACTCTCATTGATCTTTTCTAGTGTTATCCTAACTCTATGTGAAGCTAAATTGTCATTTTTAGGGTTCCGAAGTAAAATCGGAACCCTTATCGTCATGTCCTTCCGTCCGTCCGTCTGACCGAGGCATAGCGCCGAGACCCTTAGTGCTATAAAGCTGTAATTTGACATGGATATAATAAACATATTTATTAAAATTCCAAAATCGTAGAATAAAATATTGAAAAATATATTTTCAGGGTAACTCCCGTACAGGTAACGTGAGGATGACATTTTTTCATTGCGTACCTCATAGTGTGGGGTATCGTTGAAAAGGTCTTATAAAGGAAATATTATGGGTCTCCTAAGACCATTTTTGGATTTAGGGTGTTCGTTTGCGAAGTATTTGGCTATAAAGTGCAAATTTTGTTTAGAGTCGAGTGTCCCCTTGGAGTTGAACTAGTGAAAAAATTCTTAAAAATAGGCTTCATGAGCAATTTACAAGGAAAAATATCACGGCTATGTCAGCATAGCTTAAGTAGTTAATGAGTAATAGTCAATAAACTTACTAGTTGGGAACCTTAATTTGCGCGTGGCCTGACAAGCACTTGCCCGGTTTATTTTAATCTACCCTCATTCCAAACTTTTCCAATTGACTGGTAATAAATCATAATTTCGGGTCCTCGGTGTTTTGCGGTTCAAATTAATTTATGCTTTTAAAGTCTGAAACGTTGTTTTGTTTTCCTAATATATAGATAAACTAGCTGCCCGGACAGACTTCGTTCTGTTAAAGTTTTTTTTTTATTATTTTGAGATGTAAGCTATCCTATCTTTCAAGTTGGATCAAACTGCACGCTGTGTGCAAATTTGATTAAAATCTGATAAGTAGTTTAGGGAGTCCATCGCGGACAAACAACGTGAGACGTAATTTATATATATCAAGATTAATCTATATATCTATATATAAAACACAAAAAATGTTTGTAGGGATGTCCTGTAGACTGAAACCATCCAACCGATATGCCTTAAAATGGTTTCATTTTAAAAGCAACATCCGAAGGTGGTTTAAGACCACTAAAACAATGCATTAGGCACATTCGGTCCATTGATAAAGTTGATTTTCTACGTTTCCCATACAACAATATGAAGATAATACAAACAAAAACACTGATCTGTCATTCTCATCAGAATCTTTTTTTTACCGTAGTGGAACACGCCGAATATCCACTAGTTGAAAATAAATAGATAGGTAGTCATAAACCTATTTATTTTGTGTATGATCCAAATTCATATAATTCTTTTTTTCTGCCATTTAACCTTTAAATGCAAAGTGTTCTGGGTAGACAGAAATTACTATCGACCACAAAACACAAAGGTTTAAACCAACCTATATGGCTTCTTCAGCTGTGATCAATAAAATTTCACCCAGGCTCTTCGGTTACGAGACTTATAGAGTAACAAATCCTTGTTAGGTCGTTCTTTATGAGGTCGGCAAATGGTTCTTACCTATAGTGTCGCCTAATATCGACTGTAGTAATAATAACAATTATCTTTTTAAACGTATCATTCCTGACACATCATTGCGATGTTAGCCGACTGTTCCCACGCCCATAGATAGGTATGTCATGTTCTGATCACAGTGAAGTGCTAAACATAGGTATGATACATCGGCGCAGTCCCGACGCCTCTATCGCCGTCAATTAAGACACAAATTGCCAATCAAGAGCAGGTTTGTCGATAACCGACGTCGTATTAATCGCCGATTGCTGTTACTGACATCAAATTAAACTTTTTTTCGCTCTCTAACCTAAGTAGACCTAGATAACAAAGTTATTGATCCTTTAAACGGTATAGTTTTTGTGTTAAATGTATCTAGCTCTTCAATAGTTTTGTTAGTTTTATTCCATCATGACGACCATGTCTGCATGAGCTACCATGCCTGCATAACCTGTATGTTTTTCTTGTTTAATATAATGAATAAGTAAAATCTGTAGAGTAAAAAGTATAGAATTTGAATTTGATTGTGTCATCGATTTATTCGAACAAGATCCGCAACACTAAGTTAACCTTAACTCTGTTAAAAGAGATTGAGCACTTTAAACATTCAAAATTGTTGTTAACAGCGAGGTAGCAGTGGACAGCGAGGCTGGCTCCGGCTCCGACAGCGTACTCAAGACGGACTCCGACGAGGATTTTGATTAAACATTAAAATTAATTAACGTTAACGTAGAATAAGCACTCTCTAACTCGATTTTACTGTGATTAAATGTGCTTACGATAAAATTCTAGGGCGAAATTACATGAATTGATAAAGTTGTAGCAGGCGAACTGAACATAAGTTTTGCTAGACTTCATTGTTGAGATTTAAAAATAAAACTGTCCGAGCAATTCTTTAATAACATGCAAATTGCATACTTGGTCTTAAATCTAGGTCTTAAGATGTGATTTGAGCTGGAACGTTGAGCGTGAAGTCGTTTGGTACATAAACTTATTTATTTATTCAAGTATGATTCATTCAGCAAGTATATTTTTACTCTGGTAAGTAAAAGCATGGACGGATCCACCAAACACATTGCTTTATTTAGAATAGAATTACCCATTAATTTGATAATATGTAATTTGTCTCTAGAACTACTTATCTAAAATTTTCGTTTTTGTTTCCAATAAATACCTAATTCATTTATTAAGATATTGTATTATGTAATTATCAACCATCTTTAACGAAGTTTAATGTGAGCACATTTAATAAACATAATAAATTGTACCTACGTTACTTTTTAGACTACGTATTGAGTGGTAAAATCTTAGTAGAGTTTGGTAAAATCAGTGGATGGTAGAAAACGACATTAATATAAGGCAATAAGGAACCATGAATATTATTATTAGAGTAGTTGGCTAGAAATTAATTGCAAGCAGTAATACAATGTAGTTGTACAGGAATTGATCAAGATTTATTTATGAACACTGTTGGCAATTTGTTGCCATTAATAAACTTATTTTATTTACTGTGAATAATTATAACTTTATTTTTTATTGCATAAAAGCAAATCAAAGACTAATATTTTAAAAAGCAGTATAATTACGTTGGGATAATGATGTTGTATTCTTTCGCAAAGAATTCGTGCGTACAAAATTTTGTGTTTTTTAACGTCTGTGATTTATTTTTAATTGTGTTGTTTTGTTTGAAGACATAAATTATTTTTATGTGGCTTGTGATCTCATTGTCAGTAACTATAAATAAATTATGAAATCACATTATCTGTTTTATTTTGCAAATAATTCTTAGAACGCAACCCACCAACGACAATAGTCAAAGCATTTAAAATGTATAAAGTAATTAGCTTTGTACTAAGTACCAACTACCAACCGAGTATATAATAGAGCTTTGTATTATGTACTTAGTATTACTACTAAATATTGAAATATTTTATGTGAACAGTTGACAGGCCAACAGGTGAGCAGGTGAGCTCCCTGATTGTCTTTCCATTTTTATTTTTTATTTTTTTATCTATACTAATATTATAAAGAGGAAAGATTTGATTGTTTGCATTGAATAGGCTCCGAAACTACTGAACCGATTTGAAACTTTCTTTCACTGTCGGAAAGCTACAATATCCCCGGGTGACATAGGCTATATTATATTTTCAAAAAAAATAGGGATCCTTTATAAAACTGCAATAATGTAACCCAAGGTGAAAAAATATAAGAAAACCGAAGCAAAGCGAGGGCGGTTACTCGTACCGGTTAAGTTAATGCTTCACTACAATCCCACCTGATTGTAAGTAGCGATGTAGTCATGGGTGGTAAAAGGCACTAACTTAGTAAAAACCTATTCACTCTTGCCTTGAAGACACTTACATTGTAATCGAGCGGAAACACCGACGCGGGCAATTTATTCCAATCCTTCGCTGTACGCATAATAAATGATGAAGCGAAGCGCGTCGTCCGTAGAGGGAGGATGTTAACGACGAAGGGATGGATACCCGCCGTGCGTCGGGTCGTTCGATGGAGGAAAGGGGATGGGGGAATCAAATCATGTAGATCCTGCGCACACTCTCCAAAATGTATCCTGTAGAATACCGAGAAGCTAGCCTCCCTGCGCCTGTACTCGAGGCTCTGAAATTGGTCTCAACCAATTTAAGGTCACCAATAAGCCTCTTAGCACGCCTCTCCATTGAATCCAATGCCGACAGGTGGATTTGGCAGCACCAGCCCAAATGTGACAGCAGTAGTCCATCTCCTGGTTGTCACTGTTATCAGTAAAAAAGCATCACTGAAGCATTGCCGACCTAGCAGCAGCCTAATTCACGTAACTTTAAGACGCATCGATTGAGTTGCAGTGACGCTGCAATCAAGTTGCAGTGACGCGGCAATCAAGTTGACGTTGGTTGACGTTTAGTGTCTAAACCGTATTCTCGTACTTTTTGAACTGCGCGTCGACTGCACGCAAACTGCGCGTGAACTTCACTTCTCCTGCACGCATCCTGCACCCTAATTCACGTAATTTAAGAAGTTCGATTGCAGTGCAGTTGCAGTGACGTTCCGATCAAAATAACACTTTCGGTATTCTCTTAGCTTTCGCGAGCGCTGTCAAACATGCTCGCGTCACGCGAGCGCTAGTCAAACCACAGAACACAATATACTCCTGGCGGAGTCAAACACGCTCACGTCACAAATAGGTATTCTGTTGATGCTCGTCAAGATAGCGTGTTTCCGATCGCAGTTTGAGGGTATTCTCATAAACTTTTAACGTTGAAATAACATCTCGGTACGAGTTTTTAAGCAGTTTTGTTGACGCTTTCTTTAAGTTAGAAGTGACTCATTGCTTACTTTTGTCAATTAGACGTAGAAGTCAGTGAAAGTAAAATTATATTTCGTAAGTAAATTATAATTTAATTATTTAATAGACGTTTATCATTTTTAATTATTAATTACCGTGTTTTTGAATACAATACCTCTAACCTAATTAATTTAATTTTTTCTAGTGAAAATTAGTTTGCGCTTTGGATGGAGGATGTTAGCCTTAGCTAACGAAATAGATGAACGAGATCGCCAAGCTAAAGCGCGAACACGTTTAAATGATAAGTTCTCCAAATCTTTCCACATCAAAAATTTTTAAACAAAAAGAAATTAAGCAGTCGCAGTCGGCTCGAACTTTGGCGCACATTTTGTTTTGACACTTTTTTATTACTTTTTAATTGCATTACGAGGTAAAGTAAAGACCTTCATTCTGCCATATTGAGGTAACATAATTACATATGACGTTTTTTTGTGAATTGAAGCACAAATCATTACTTTTTTTACAAAAAGTTTCACAAAAATCATTATTGGGATAATAAATAAATATTCTTCAACGTTTTTAATGGAAACATAATAAATTGTATTTGATTAATTAAAATAAGTTTATTTGTTCTCTCATATGACAACACTAACAGAGAGTACTAAATAGCCGAAGAAAAGTTTGGCAGGCGCGCACGGCGCAGGATGCGTGCAGGAGAAGTGAAGTTCACGCGCAGTTTGCGTGCAGTCGACGCGCAGTTCAAAAATTACGAGAATACGGTTTAGACACTAAACGTCAACCAACGTCAACTTGATTGCCGCGTCACTGCAACTTGATTGCAGCGTCACTGCAACTCAATCGATGCGTCTTAAAGTTACGGGAATTAGGCTCCTGCGCCGTGTGCGCCTGCCAAACTTTTCTTCGGCTATTTAGTACTCTCTGTTAGTGTTGTCATATGAGAGAACAAATAAACTTTAATTAATAAAATACAATTTATTATGTTTCCATTAAAAAACGTTGAAGAATATTTATTTGTTATCCCAATAATGATTTTTGTGAAACTTTTTGTAAAAAAAGTAATGATTTGTGCTTCAATTCAATCTACGTCTAATTGACAAAAGTAAGCAATGAGTCACTTCTAACTTAAAGAAAGCGTCAACAAAACTGCTTAAAAACTCGTACCGAGATGTTATTTCAACGTTAAAAATTTATGAGAATACCCTCAAACTGCGATCGGAAACACGATATCTTGACGAGCATTACCAGAATACCTATTTGTGACGTGAGCGTGTTTGACTAGCGCTCGCGTGACGCGAGCATGTTTGACAGCGCTCGCGAAAGCTAAGAGAATAACGAAAGTGTTATTTTGATCGGAACGTCACTGCAACTGCACTGCAATCGAACTTCTTAAATTACGTGAATTAGGGTGCAGGTATCGAAAGCCCCGATCATTAGGAGAGATGAAGTACCTCTTAGCTTCCGGTTACTGGCTTGTAGTCACACCAGATATTCATACCATTGTACTTACTTTATTATTTATGTCAAACCTCATGTCAAAATATACCTTTATTATGGTGTTCATTCAAATAATATGACCACAGAGTACTTAATCACTACGTATGACCACCGATACAAACTATTCTTAATGGTCATATCAGTATGACATGATAGTATGACCACCGAGAAACGGCCCAGTGTGACTAAGGGCTTGTTTCACAATCTTCAAGTAGAGTCCTGAATAAGCTATTCGCCGGTTAAAGTGACGTTAAGGTGTCATTTTACATACACGAAATCTCAACTTAACCAACAAATAGCTTACTTCGAACTTACTTGAAGATTGTGAAACAAGCCCTAAGGTTCTTCCATTATTTAGGAAGTTGCACCACAAAAACTGACTGAAATTGATTTTTTGGTGTTATACATATAATTATGGTGTTTTGTAATTAAACGACACGTTAAAAACACTGTAAGAACGTTTATTTTAACTATTAATAAATAATATATTATTGTTACATTTAACATTTATCACGCTTTGCTTAAATAAAAGGAAACAAAAACTCGAGGGAATTGTGGTCATCAATACATAAGTAATTAATATTAAATATAATAAGATGAATGAGACGTATATTTACTATTATTTAGACCCGCCTTCCACTGCGAGCGGAGCGGACTCCGTACGAACTCTGTTATCATAATATAATTATTTATCAATGAATTATTATTACAAAAAATACTTCTAATACAATTCATAATCTGGTTTTATAATTCACAATACAGGTTTTAATAACATAGTTTTTCAATCAGTGATTTTATATCGGCTAACAATATTACAATTGATTACTTAAAATAAATGAATAACATCAATTTATGATAGTATAAAACTTTGATCATTGCTCCTAAAATAAATTCTTACATAGGTCTGAATTCTTCCTACATACACATTCGCGTATATCAGCGGCCGACGGCGGTATAGGAACAATACAGGCCATAACAATTAAAGATTTTAAAAATTACAAAAACAAGGAAAGCAAACGTTACCAAGTCATACTGGTAAAAATAAAGAACAAAAAAACAAAAAGCACAGCTTAATACTTATGAACAATGAGATGGGTTTAATCCAACGTCCTAATAGCACTGTTTAAAATTATAAAATACTTAAACAATCGTGAATATCTCACCATGACTGAAAGATGAACTAAGAAAAATATACTGTTGAAATGACAGGATAGAACAGAAAAATGAGACTGGCTGCGACGATCATAAAATGATTTAATTATAATTTAAGAGGAGTGAATAAGCTCAAGTTAGTATGTAAATCTTGTCTCCTGGGCTAAATTACCACTATACATCAGGAAAAAAAGAATATACAAGAAATAAATTATTAATGAAGTGACTGAATAACTTCAAAATGAGGAATATAAATGTTAAAACAAAAAGAAAAAGGAGCAATGCAAGATTGGGTACCCGAATTAAATGTAATAGTCAAAGACCCGTGTTTCTCATATTTTAAAAATTCATTTCGGCTATACTAAACAGCAGAAAAGAAAGCACCGCGAAAATTTAACGTACAATTGTGAAAAAAAAGGACTAAGCTCACTACATTGCCCGAGTTCATAGTAACAAAATATGGTTCGATCTATGAAGTACAGAGGAAACTCGACGCCATACACGCAATACGTATATCCAACACTTAATTCTATAAAAAAATTGATCTATACGCGTCACACCAGTTCCTTACATATCCTATTAAAACCATCAAAGATGTAATTATAGTATATGATTCACATTAATTTCAATTATACACGCACGCAGATTATTCAGTAATTCAAGTGACGACGTCTGTATCATTATAGCGGTCGTAACTGATGTTCTGCGACAGCCATCAAACGACATTCAATATTATTGTAATAATTACCTGTACTTAATTTTAATGTCATAATTTATTATTATTTGTAATATACATAATGACAAGGACACGGGTAAATATCGATGTAAAATTGAAGAGTGAAATGTAGATAGGCTATATACGGCCATCTCTTTCTAACAAGCTGAATATTTAAGGTGAAAAATCTACGTATAAATTCTGCTGCTACATAAAAGATGATGCTAGATTGAATAAGGTTTGTATTTCAGACTTTCTCGTTCCAGACTTAAGGTTGATTTTGGATTAACAATATTGGATTAACACATTAAATAGTGTCCAATAATTGCTAAAATACAGCGTTTCACATAGTTTTTCATGTCTGACAGGTCCAGACATGAAAAACGACGCCTTATTTGAATCATACACTCTGATCTCTTCGATAACACAAGACACGTGTCCGTATCATATTGTTACATTGTTTGTAGTATGAAACGTAATGGGTAAGCAAATGGGTGAGCTAATCAAGGTTAGTAACTTTTCCTAATTTGTATTATATATCTATGTAATTTCGTTATTTGTTCGTAAGTGTTCGTGTATAATTTTTTCATCCGTTCCATTAATTTTATTAGTCGATTTGAACAGTTTTGGTCAAGGAAGAATTTTTCAATGTATCATACATAATTTTTAAATTATATCGAAAAATATGAAAAACTATATAGGATGTAGCTATTTTGTGACAAATAATATGTTACTGTTGTAGTAAAATATTTTGAGACAAGTCTTACTTTACGTACTGTTTATATCTCGTGAATGCAGTAATAGGAGTAATATTCAAACTAAGACTTTAATCTTGATAATTACACAATATGTTAGTTTACCTCCGATATACAATAATTTTCTTTGATATTTTGTAAACGGTAGACTTCTTACAAGATATAAGAAAACAAAGATGAGAAGTATATTTTTCAGTATAAAGAAAACAATCTATTTGTAATGTTGTTATAATATGCAAATGCGAAATCGTCCTTAACTAATAAAATATTGGATCACAATTGGTTCATTTAAAAATGCTCTCAAATTGACTAACCATTGATACATATAGTCAACACGAACTAAGATGCCCAATTTGTCGTTTGCCATCACAGTGACACTAGAGATGTACAAAAAAATCGGTTCACGAAAGAAACCAATTTTTGCAACAAATCGATTCAAAATTGTGAGACCTTCTAATCGATTCGAAAATTAAATTGTAAACTATAAACCAAAACATTTAGGTACCTACCTACTACCTCGATTGAGCTGTCTCGTACCGCGTTTTCTCAATATGTATTTACGACTCCAATAAAATATTCTTTTTTTGTTTCTTCCTAACAACACATGCTGCTAGTTATGCATGGAAATAGCCGAGCCGGCAAACAAGCTGACAATCCGCCTGATGGTAAGTGGCTGTCGTCGCCCATGAACATCAGCAACACCAAAAGCATCACTGGTGCGTTGCCGGCCAAGAAAGAGAAAAAAGAAAGAAAGAAAGATGATAGAATGAACTCATCCGCTCAGTTTCATAATAATATTTTGACATACTCGTATTATGAGCGTCAGGGAAAAACTATAGTGAATAAACTCTTGTTTACTTCGTAAAACTCATGTATAGATAATCATTATTTTGTTGGAAAAAAAAATGTTTACCGCAATAAGGTTTAACCTTAGCTATATAATTACATATAATATATTATCTGTAGTTACTTTCCACGGATGACAAAGTGCCCATACATAATGGAAAATGTCCTTTGTTAGTACCTAAATCATTTTATCATTCAATTATATATTCATCACAATGTAATTAAATAATTCAATTTTCATTTTAAAATTTCGATTATAGTAATGTATCGATTATGTTTGGTTGTATAAACGATTTCAAGCCGTCAATCACTTTACGTCAGTTTAGATTTAGCCCTCTTCACATAACATTGTTTCGACGATATATATATATATTTTCAATTTTGCATAAATTATGATCTGACGCGATTTTTATTAGATTATAACGTTTAATATGATTTATAATTAACGCCAATGAAAATGAGTAGGGATTTTTAACAAATTTTGGCAAAATCCTTTGTCCATAAGTATCCAACTATTCATGTCAAGTAAATGATTATTCCATTTCGCTCAAAGACGCCCATACAAATTTAGTTCGTATTAATAAATGGCAGGTGTCATTATGGGCATCTTAGATAATTTTGACTATAGTATGTAATATATCAAATAACTAATGTTTATTCTTTAACTACATTCTATATATATAATGTATAATGCAGTGGTAAGATAATCTTGAATTATAGAACAAAATACATAGAGCAGTGTCAATAAAATCATGTATTTTTAATTAACGAAAGTAATAAATAAATAATTAATGTATTATATTGATATTCACGATCTAATTCATTATATTATTTATCGACGTTTTAAATGATTCATAATATAGAAGTTGGCCTATGTATGTTGGTATCAGTACGCTGTACAGAAAGAAATATATAGTTTTATATACAAAAAGTATGACATTTAGGACGGATGCGACAATAATTGGTATCTTATGAGTAAAATGTCATATCTGATTTTCATATTATATTGTTATATTATGATGTTAATATATATGTACATTATATGTAGTCGAATCCGCCCTTTGTCACATGAAGTGGTAAGATAAAAGTTACTATGAGACATTTAATACATTTTCTAAGAAATACATAAATAATTCTGTTGGTAATGATAATACGATTTAATTACGTAATGGTAATAAGTGAACACATACTAAATATCCTAATGTAAATAAAGTACTTTTATAAGTACTTTAACAGGTGGCATTGAACAACATTTTTAACTTATTATATTACCGTACATGAAATTAAATTATAATATACTAGTTTACTGGTATATCTTGTATAAAAACTAGTTTACTAGTATAACTAGTATTAAAGAAACTAACGCAAAGTTAACTAACTCACTGCAGTAAGCCGAGTCTTAAATTTCTCAACTAACGGCCGGTTCGTACCAATCCCTTATCTCCCCTTATATCCCCAAGGTTCCGGTTCTTTGATGAATTATTATTTAATGAATTATTTAAGTAACAGATAGTATCTGTTATATAGCAACAGACCATCGGAACTACAGAAAAATCTCACGGTAGAAAACAGATAATTCTTTGTTTAGTAAAAAACAGTTACAGTTACTAAGAGATAATGAATAAATGGAGCATAGAAACCTGTCGTAAGTCAATCGCTAACGAAACAAATCATTGTATTGGTTAAACATGAGGTTTAAATTTTTGAAAAATGATAAAAGTTGCTTGAACAAATAGTAGTAGTGGCGAATAAGTGTCAACTTCTGTTAGGGCTAACTAAAATATCTCCTATTCATTTAACATGGTTCTTTTTGACGTATTAATAATATAATCCTAACACGATTTGGACGCCCGATTTCGCTAGTTCAAATTCAGATTTCACAGCACAATTAGAATGCACATTGTTTATATTTTTATTTAATCGTATTAACCTTATTGTAATGTTAATCTATATTACATTATATTTTTTAAGTGTAAAATGTTACATTCGAACACAACATTTTTAACACCAAAATATGTTCGCTTGTGGAAAATTTATAGCAAGTATATATTATAATTTGTGGCGTATATATTAGAATTATGTGACATAAATTGATGTAAGGTTGAGGCTACAACAGTTTTCTGAGGATGCACCGTAAAAAACGGCGACGTCGCATCATGATTTAGCGATGCCGTTTGCGATGAAATTTTTGCATTACGACAACGCATCGCATAGCATTGCGACATCGTTCTAGGCGTCGTCGAGTAGTGATACCGCAGTCTTGTACCCTCGCCGTAACGAATGATTTGAACCAAACAGACTACTCATTTTATTGTTATACCTTACCTACGCAACAATTAACAACACAAACCGTTTCGCACAAACGAGTCTGCAATGCACCAATAGAACTAACGTAGTGACAACGTTACGTTAAAGTTACTCATAACTTACATTGTCAACTCCCTCAATTTTGTTAATGATTAAGGGAATCTCAATTTCTACACCATTCTTATTTCTTACCATTATCGACACTGGTAATATTAACATTTTCTTCCTCATAAATCCAAAATAAAAACGATTTCAATCACTCACTTGCACAAAATGTATATATAATGTACAAATATCATCGTATCAGCTCCAATATCTGACATAGTTATGGGAAACTAGAATACCTGGGCCCTGTTTAATAAAAGATACAAACGTATAATGTACGAACGGAATATCATTGTACAAATTATATAAATAACAGTTACATATTTGTTGGAAAAACTGTTTACTGTACCTTTATTAGTACCTTGCCGACCGCGCTGTGTTAATGTGAAATAAAACAGAAAAAATTTTTTTTCACAAAAATAGACAAATAGTTTATCGATTTTTTGCCCCTGTTTACCTCACCTTATACATAAGTAATAGTAAGTTACAATTTTTCCTACATATTTAAAGCTACATAAGTAAAGTAGTAACCCACTCTCGCTTTGCTTTGGGGACCTAAGTTTTAATAACCCGTATAGCTGTAGCAACTTCTTTTTTTCAGTAATTATAATAACAAAACAAGCCCGCAGTTCCAAAGATTAGCGCGTTTAAACAAACAAAGCCTCAGCTTTATAAAGAGGAAAGTTTTGATTTTTTCTTTCTTTGTTTGTTTGTAACGGATAAACTGAAAACTCCTGGACCGGGTTCCAAAATCCGAAACCCTAAGCAAAGCGAGGACGGTGACTAGTTATATTAGTATAGCTATAGATAGTAAATGACCCTAACATAAATATGTTATTATAATATAAATATATTGTAAACATACACATACACTGCTCAGAAGTGGCCCATTAATGGGACGCCATTTGCAAATTTAATTAAACAGAGCCCCTCACGTGATTACCACAACATCTCGTCCGTCCGTACGCTGTCAGGGTGCGGGCGCGGGCGTGGACGCTGCGTGCGGACGCGCGCGCGGCGGCTGGCGGCGCTGGCGCGCGAGGAACGAGTGTCCGGCGGACAGCAGCGCGAAGCGCGCGTCGACCGCCTCGCGGTGGCAGCGCGCGCCCAGCTGGTACCACGCTGAGGACACCAGCCGTTGCTCGGCCGTCAGCGCGCGGGCGGCGTCGTCGCTGCCGTGAGCGCTGCTCCATCTGATTACATTAATAACAACCGCTCACACCCATAACCCCGCAGTAGGTTTCCCGTGTCGCGGGAGGCATGAACACAAATTAAATATCGTATCACCCCCAGCCGGAAATCAAACCCGGGACCCTTAGCTTTGCAGGGAGGGTCGCTATAAAGAAGGCCTCATGAGGTTAATTTTGATTGTTTTTTTTATATGGAAATAGCCGATAAACGAGCTGACGATCCATCTGATGGTAAGTGGCTATGTGTCATGAACATGAAAAGATGTAACTCACTCATGTCGGTTGTTGTTATTGGGCGTGGATTCGCTACGCGGGGCCGGCGTCGCGTGCGCGCCCCTCGAGTACCCCAGCGTGATGTCTGACAAGGACTGCTGACCTGCGACACAAATACCAATATTATGTCACAAATAGTGCATGTTATACTAAAATATTGTGCTTTATTGTGTTCGTCTAAGGCGCAGATTTGTTAGAAAGTATTTTTTTACGTTTACTAGATTTGGTAGCGGAAGTCGGTGGTCAATTTGCGCGGCCCCTTAGACCACAGTTAATATAATCATTAAGAAGCTAGCTCTGAATATTTGAGTATATATTATTGTTCTGAATACGCAACCATTATTATAAACTATTGTTCCACTTAACTTTAAGGGTACAATAAAGTGTAAATAAATAAAAATAAATAAATAAACTGAAGAGGGCTCTCGCCATTTTTCTTTTGGATCTATTGACTTCCTATCGTAACTAAGTTCCGATAAAGACACGCCATTGTAGTGAAGCATTAACTTATTGATTATAAAGCGGTGACTGACCAGTAGTCCTCGGATCCAGGGTCTTGATGACCTCCTTGGCCTTCTCGACGCACTTCCTGTACTTGTCCTCGGTGGCAAGGAGCTCGGCCTCGCGCGCCGCCAGCGCCTCCTGTAACTTGGTAGCTCGTTGCCGCTCGTCTGCTAATGTCGCTTGTAGCTCCTCCAACTGTAGTGCTATGACCAAAGTCTAAATTAAAGTCACAACCCATATGTCACAGCTGGGTTCGGGTCTCCTCTCATCATTTGTCATTTTAAAATTAACTATTCGTGAACTAAATACATATTATTATCATACCGGTACTCACGTTGAGCCGCTATTTCGTTCTGTAAGCAGTTATTTCATTCTACCCAGTTGCATGGATCGTGGTCGCCGGTCACGGATAAAGTATCGGATTTAAAACAACCTGTCGAATCAACCGCCAAACGACTTGGGACTCCTCATTTATAACGAGACCCGTGCCCTGTAGGGGGCCGATAATTGGTTGAAGTCATTGAACTGTTCTACTAGCGTACAGAGCCGACACCGCGACCTCGATGGTCGCGCAATGAGTTGTAGCTCATGACCTACAATCTCTTATGATTTATTATCCCCTCCCGGCGCGAACCGCACCGCCGTACCTGAAGCGGCTGCGGCACAGATTTTTCTCGCGATGTTCTGTTCTAGTACATTAGTACATTATACTTCAATGGTTGAAGGTACTTACATTTCCTCTGGTTATCCTCGATGGCGGAGGCGAGGCGCGGGTGAGGCGCCTCGAGCATGGCTTCCAGCTGCATGATCCGCTGGTGTGCCTCGCGGTTGCTTGCCCGCTGCTTCTCCAAACGAGCCGCGTAATCTTCTAGCAGCGCCTGCAAGGACAGCAATCACAGGTGGCTATTACATGAACTTATCTCGGTACCCAATTGACGGAGTTCTGAGGTAACGAACTATAATATAGATATGACTATACTATAATATATAACATAATAAAAAGATACTATCGAATTAAGAACCATTAGCACCACCCATACCTGCACCGAGGCTTGGTCCGCTTGTGCCCCTTGACTCTGACGTAACAATTTATTCTCATGCTCCAATCGTATTAAACGCTCCTTCATATCATTTGGTATCAGTTCCTGTGACACATTGTCTTCTCTCGCACCTGATGGATAATAATCATAAAATTAAACAATATTAAAAAAAATATCTGTATACAGTGTGTACACACAAACATCATGTGCGTGCGAGTTGCGTGGCGTTATAACTGCAGTGTGTGTACGCACCACTTGAATTATAAAAATTTGTCGTTGTGTCGTCTAATGAAGAAACAAATGTGTAGTAGTGTGTGTAATAGCGTATATATCACTTGTATGTGTGTGGTAGCGTGTGGTAGGGTGCGGTGTTACCAGCGGCAGTAGTACAGCGCAGCTCGTCGACGCTGTCCCGCAGCGCGTCCCGCTCGGCGGCGGCGGCGTCCCGCTCGCGCTGCAGCGCCGCCAGCCGGCTGCCCAGCCGCTTGCTCTCCACCTCCAGCCGGTCCGCCTTCGTCATCTCCGCGTCCAGACGCTCGTTCAGCTCTGTCACCTGGGGATGACGTAAGGACGCACTCAATACATACGCGAGATACACGAGAAAGGTTATTTCGAGCAACTCACACATAAACACTTAGCTCACTACTATCCAAATCGAATCCATGCGTGTGCGTGTGCGTGCGCGTGTGCGTGCGTGTGTGTTTGTGCATGTTTGTGTGTGTGTGAGAGCTCAGTGCTTAGCAGCGCGGTAAAAAGTAGATTTTGTAATGAATGAAGAAGCCCAATGCAACGTATGCTTCAATAGTAAAATTTAGCTTTTTCCAATTTTCGGTCGCGCAAACCATTACCTATACCTAATCTAAAGAACTTCGTTTCAATAATCTTACCTGTTTCTTGTAAATGTCGAGTTGCGCCCGCACCGCGTTGGCGCGCAAAGCAGCTTGTTCATGCTCGATAGCTCGCTCCATGTGCTCGGTGTTGGCACGTTCTAGTAGTTTCACCTGCCAATAGATAACCTTTAGAATACGAATAGGGCGAAGATATTTATCAGGTACCTCTAGGAAGCGTGGCCACCAGATATAGATATAAGCTT
The DNA here is from genome assembly GCA_951805285.1 of Thymelicus acteon. Taxonomy (NCBI): domain Eukaryota; kingdom Metazoa; phylum Arthropoda; class Insecta; order Lepidoptera; family Hesperiidae; genus Thymelicus; species Thymelicus acteon. The sequence goes on along the minus strand of OX638213.1, from coordinate 7,457,067 downwards.
CTTGAGTTGTAGCAATGTTACATACACTTCATTTATTTAAAAAAGTCTTATTTAGTAAACAAACTTACACTTTTTTATCGTTATTTGTAATTTAAATTTAAATATAAGGTAGACACAAAATGACGAGAATTTAATGATAGATATTCATTGAATGCAATCACAAAATTTCTGTTTACCACTATTTAAAAAAAGTATAGATTAAAATTCAAATAAAAAGTATGAAGATTGCTCACCAAATAAGACTCGTCTCAAAAACTGGACTATACGTCATTTTCCTTCAGACATGTTCTAGGTTCATAGACCTATAGACAAACAGTACCTGTCTCCTAAGATCGACGTGTTCCTCCATCCTCTTCTTGTAGGAGGCGACGGTGGCCTCCAGCGCCGCCGCCTTGGCCGCCGTCTCACGCAGCGCGTCCACCTCGTCCTTCAACGTCACGTTCTCTGATGCTGCTATCTGCGAAACACACAAACACGAGTATGTCACATTTTTACTTGACACTTATCTGTCATAAGAGTCCGTGGAATGTCCAACCGAATGGGAATGGCAAAATACAGTGCAACACGACAACCAAAACATGAACAAAATCTCAAAACACCGAAACTCATTAACTGTCTAAATTCACCAACCTGTAACTCCTCGTTCCTAAGTTTGAGCACGGCAAGCTCCCTCTCCAACGAGTCCGCCCTCGCCCTCTGATCGTCCCGCTGCAACTCCACTTTATCCAGTTCATCCTTAAGGGCATCAAGCTGCGCCCTCATGTTACTGTCAAAAGTCAAATGATTTATTTGGTCATAGAAACAAGCAGCTCACTTAACGAAAGTCATTTACAAAACAGTAATATTAATAATTATTATAAACATACATTATGATCATTAAAATAATTAATACACTTAAAGTAATTACATTAATACAATTTAATTCTCTTATTACAATACATTATATTTGTCGGTGAGATCACGAATCTCCAGTGAAGGTCCAGGGATGGACCTCTTTATTTTACAATGCTTGTTCGATGCAGAGGTTGGCATATAAGAAGTGTCATGTCATATTTAGAGGAAGGAATTGTCAATAAGGTAGAACAGATGATGATGGATGCCGTAGTGTTGAAGTACTTTGGAATTGATGTGAACGTTAGGAGAAGTGGAAATATCTCGTGGTGCAAAGTAAAAGGAATATCATTTCATAACCAATACCGTAGAATACCCCTTCTGCGTTATATTTATATTACCTTAAAATCAGTAGGTAATCCTATGGCAGTACGTACCTGTAGCGCAGCGTGCCGGCGTGCGCGGGCCCGAGCGACGCGCCCGCCTCGTCCAGCTCCCGCGCCTCGCTCTCGTAGTCCACCGCGCGCGCCGCCGTCAGCCTGCTCACTTCGCTTAGTAGTGTCATCTTCTCTTCTTGGAGTATTTTCACCTACAAATTTACAAATAGTGTTTATAATTGCATAAGTTACAAAGAATGAATAGAAAGAGGCCTAGTGTCAGACCACGCGCAGTATAGGGTTCCGTAGTCGTAAGTTGATCTGAACTCGTTTTCTTGTTAATCTTACCTAGCCGTCCGTGTTTTTTTTTTAATTGCGATCTTATATTCCTAAATTATTATTTTTTTCTGAAATACCTTACCAACGATACCCTACACTATGGGGTAAACAGAAGGGGTAAGAAGCGCTCATAGCCCGGCACTTGGGTCGATCCTAAGCGATCGACAAAGTTAACAGCGGGCGAGGTCGGTAGTTGGATGGGTGACTACTAGTGGCAAGAATTTCTTGAGCGCTTCTGTGCTTCGGAGGGCACGTAAAGCCGTCGGTCCCGGTTATTACCGTAAGATAACAGTCGTTACGCCATGTCGGAGGCCCTCGGGCGGCATGAAAACTACCGACAATTAGACCGAACAATTATTATTACCGAAATAGAGTATGCTCCAGGCCTCCTCAAGAGGAGAGACCCCTGCTCAGTAGTGAGCCATTAATGGGTTGAAGCCATGGGATAAAAACAAGAAAAAATTATCCCTACTTAACGTGTAGGGTACCCCAAATCATTTTTTTCCCATTTTGATCTACGGTGTGATAAATATATATCCATGCCAAATTACAGCTTTATATTACTACGGGTTTTTGAGCTATGCTGCGGACTAACATGACGAAATTATAAGGGTTACGTTTTTACTAAGAAACCCTAGAATTTGTTGTAAAATTATTTGTTTTATATTATTGTATCAACTGTTCATTCACAGATTTAAAAGTTGTTTGGAGTTAAGTGATACATCATACAGGTATACATCTATACTCTATACAAATAAATAAAATTATTATAGAGTGTCTGTTTGTAATATTTGTATTTTGTTTGTTGTATTTGTAGTTTGTATTTGTATATTGTATACACGGTACATATATCAAAACAACATTTTCACAATTTTAGTGTCTGTATGTCTGTCTGTTTGTTCCGGCTAATCACTAAAATTGCTGGTCCGATTTTAACGGGACTTTCACTGGCCGATAGCTGATGTAACAAGGAGTAACTTAGGCTACTTTTATTTTAGAAAAAAAATAGTTTGTTAGGCGATACGAAGTTCGCCGGGTCAACTAGTAATAAAATAAAATAGATCAGCTCACCTGTGTGTCGAGATCGTGGCATCTCTGCGCCAGCGCCTCTCTCATGTCAGCATCGGTCTGCTCCACGGGCACTGGCTCCGAGTGCAGGCTGCCCCGGTTCACGCCTAACGTTAACGTTTCCAGTTCCTGAAGGACAATATCGTCATCATCAAACTTAACAATACGCTAACTGGTTTTTTTTTGGAAATACCTGGCAAACGAGCTGACGATGTACCTGATGGTAAGTGGCTTTTATTATCCATGGACATCAGCGACACTAAAGGCATCACTAATGCGTTGCCGACCAAGAAAGAGAGAAGAGAGAAAGACCGAAGAGGCTAACTGACAGTCAATGCTCAGCTTAGCCTAAATCATTGGACCTAGGCTTTTAGAACCATGAAACTTTGGACAGAACCTCTTACATAGTGTAGGGGCTAGGGGAGCACTAAGAAGGGATTTTCGGAAAATTCATCCCCTAGGGGGTTGCAATAGGATATGATATTTTGTTTGAGTTTAAAAATAATATTTCATGGGACACTCGTAAAATTATTATTATTGATTACAGTCCGCGCTCTAACCAACATTGAACTATTATGAAACTACGACTCGGCAAACCAATAAAATTACGCGGATTGAGTAATAGTGATGTTTCACCCAGAGATGCGCTGTTTGAACATTGGAAGGTGAGCCGTTCCGCTGTTAGGCTAATTTACACTTTGCAAGCAAGCAACCAAGTATTGGGAACAGCTGATTCAACCTTTAGAATGACTTCTATTACGATACAGGTACTCACGATACATATTTTGTAAACCAAGATACATACTCGTATTAAGTGACAAATACACTGATTAATATTATGATTAATGTTATATTTGCATGTATCTACTCAAAAGAAAGTTCTGTCTTATTATTATCATAATGGTTGGTATTCTTCTCGCAGTTAAGTTTAATATTTTCTGTATTTTTCTATGTAGCGCTTAAACTTTATATGTATACAGAGCTTAAACCGCTTTGACAATATTAGTACTTTTGTTCTTACATTTTATATTTGCAAAAAGCACTTAGCAGTATGTAAAAGTATGCTAACACTATAAAACAACACTTTAAAGGTGATAGGTTTATTTATCACTTATCACTTAACATCTACTTCACAAAGTGTAAGTAACCGTTACACACGAAAAAACACAAGATTCGAATTTCATTTAATTTTCAGATTTAAAAAAAATCAATTAAAATTTAATCCAATTAAATAATGAAAATAACAGAAACCTAATTTTAAACGAGTCTACATAGCTCTGTGTACTGACGTCGCGAAACTACTTTAATAGAATAATCCAACAACCTCGACACTCAAGAGTTAACTAACGACATTACATGCAACACGGTGCGAATTCTCGTGATCCAAGGACGTTAATGTGCGTATCTAAAGCGGTACATGTTCAGACCGAGGCGCCGGGGCGCCGGGCCCGCAATAACAATTCACTATGCACCACCGCAAGAGTTATTGAGCAACACTGTTAATTGAATTTTTGCAACGGACTCAATGTAATGCCCTCTTTACAAACGTTACATAAGATTTTGATGCATATTTTTTTTATTTTGATCCAATTACTGAAATTTCGTTCATTGTCTTACATAACAAAAATGAACGCACGAATGTATAGTAAACGCACAATGACGGAGACGGCTTCTTCATACTCTTTCAGTTTACACAAATGCACATCTCAGCAGAGCGCTGTTTATACAATGTTTATAAATAGCCACGTAAAACATTCTTTACGTTGTGGAGCTATATAATTTGATTACCTGTATCGCTTGCATTATGGACCGTTGACATGATAACTCCAGCTCCATAATGCGTGTTATGTATTCTTCTTTCTTGATGCAGTTGACTGCACAACCTATTTGAATTACAAAGACAGTATGATCATATATGTATATGTGTTTTGTCTCAGTCAATCAACATACAAATTGGAATTCTTTACATACAGCGATCTACATAGAAATCTTTTTCTTACCCCATAATGTTGGTTGTAAATAAATAAACGTAAACTATTTATAATTTTATAATAACATTCTTAAAGTACAAGTCAGGACAGACAAGTTTTAAAAATAATATTCTCTGAGTTGTGTACACTGTAGTCTGTACATTTTTAGTCAATCCTTTGTTAAAAACCTGAATAAATATTATTCAAGCCATAGTGGAACCGCGGCGTAATGTTTAGAGTTGGTCCAAGCTGTAAATTGAAATGCTAATTGTGCTAGTTGGCCGCTATCTGTAGATCTATATCACCATCCTACTGCGGGGGTGTGTCAGTTTGTATATTACATAATGAATGATCCACTTTCTTTCAGTGGGTTATTTATTTATGGTTACAAAAAAACTCTACTACTTACTGAGAACCAACTGCAGTAATCTGCCCAAGTCTGCGGGGTCAGCATTTTCGGCAATGTTGACCACATCTGGTCGAGTGAACTCTTGCAGACTTAAATTAAGGATGTCCTGATGATAATCTAGAAGAATAATTTTGTAAGTTACTAATTAATGTTAGTGATCGTGGAATTTATGTAACTACGGGCGGGAGATGTTCTGAAGAGATTCCGTACTTTCAAATCATTTAATCGTTTGTTTCTTTCTTTCTTATTTTCTTTATGCCGAGGAACCCTAAGGACGCCTAAGGTGTTACTCGTGACCATGGGCAGCGACAACCACTTGCCATCATCTTTTTGCATAAAAATATCCGTTTTTTATTGACCATAGTCTATGGTCGGTATAAGAACTTTCGTTCCGACACAAAGGTTGGCCACTAAAACCGACGCCAATTTAAATTGAAAATATTGGAACAGTATATTTTATTAAACTCTTTTTACTTTAATTACAATGAAATCCGTGTCCTGCAGTAGCTCCCTAACAGATTGAAACCACTATTGGGTTTTTTGTTTTTTGGATTTTTTTATTTTACACTTTTTAGTACTACTTGCTATAAGTACGAAAAATACCGAGAATGGCTGTTAAAACAACTTTAAATCGTTTTAAATCCTAAACTGTTACTTGAAATAAAAAATTGTGAAGGGAACCTAAAAATTATTATAATACCTATTCAATTATAACTACTAACACTCGCAGGGTTAAGACAATTAAATTGACGTAAGAATCTTCAAAATCGGTCAACGCGTTTGGTTTCTACAACGCCACATAGGAACAAACACACATAACTGATAAACACATTACCCTTCTTTGCGTCGCGTAGTCGGGTAGAAATGGACACTATCACCTTCACTGAGGTTTACTTAAATGTAATAAATTACAAAGTCTTTGTAGCGATACGAATAATAGTTCCCCATAAATATAATAAGTTTCTACATGCCAACGTCTACGTCTTCTTCCGTAAAAGATCTATTTACAAATCACCAATTTACTTATGTCATCGCTGCATGGCCCATAGATATCAATAACACCACAAGCGTCACCACATCCTCAACGCGTTACCGGTCAAAATATCTAGATGCAGAGGTACAGATATTACCTACTGTTTCTCTATTTACCTGTGTCGCGGGTGGCATGGACTATACATTATTATAACACACATGACCCGAGTACAAATATTTATCTGTCACATAAATATCTGCCCGGCCGGGAATCGAACCCGGGACCTCTCGCTTTGCAGGCAGGGTCGCTACCAACTAGGCTACAGGATCGTCATCATCGTATTAAATGTATTTGACATAAAAAAATTTGAACCGTAATACGCTTTCCGCCCACGTCAGTCTTTTTGTAGGACCGATAATCGGGCCAATTTTTTCTTCCATATTATTTCTGACCGACTTTTTGACAGACTACTGCTATCAGTACGTTCAATTTTTCTCCTACAAAAAAGCGGTCACCGATTATCGGACGTGGGCGGGAAGCGATAGGCAGACATATTTTTGAAGTTATACTTCTTAAGCCGGCGCCAGACATAGCTTCAAACATGTGATCATTGCTTTGAGGGACTTTGCAAAGTCCTTTGAACACATATTTGCGCTACCTGCCAGACATGTTTTGCAATCGTTACAGTGTTGCCAATGCTACGGCAATTACCGTGTTCTACGGCTTTCAGGCCAAAAAATCACAAAATCTACGGCCTACGGCTGGAACCCTATTGCCGTAGCAAATTCTACGGCTTTTCGCAAATTCCAAGGTCTTTTGTTTATTTACTGTTTTGCAAACATTTAACGAATGTTGAAACCCTTAACATCAAATTCACTGCCGATGACCTTTTTTTTTAGTCCGAGCGCTGAACCGATGGTATATATTGGCATAATTGGATAGCTTATTATATTGGCAGCTCTGGACACGGCCCACATTTGATCTTTTCCCATATAAACACGGCTTTTTAGGGTTCCGTAGCCGAATGGTAAAAAACAGAACCCTTATAGATTCGTCATGTCTGTCTGTCTGTCTGTCCGTCCGTATGTCACAGCCACTTTTTTCCGAAACTATAAGAGCTATACTGTTGAAACTTGGTGAATAGATGTATTCTGTGAACCGCATTAAGATTTTCACACAAAAATAGAAAAAAAAAAAACACTAAATTTTGGGGGTTCCCCATACTTAGAACTGAAACTCAAAAATGTTTTTTTCATCAAACCCATACGTGTGGGGTATCTATGGATAGGTCTTCAAAAATTATATTGAGGTTTCTAATATCATTTTTTTCTAAACTGAATAGTTTGCGCGAGAGACACTTCCAAAGTGGTAAAATGTGTGTCCCCCCCCCTGTAACTTCTAAAATAAGAGAATGATAAAACTAAAAAAAATATATGATGTACATTACCATGAAAACTTCCAACGAAAATTGGTTTGAATGATATTTAGTAAGTAGTTTTTTTTTAATACGTCATAAATCGTAAACCGCAAAAAAACATTGATCAAAGTTACAACGAACTACAAGAACTTTTATATTATGTTACTTGCTGCTACGGAACCCTTCATGAGCGAGTCCGACTCGCACTTGGCCGCTTTTTATGTAATGTACACGGCCTTCCAAAAATTTTCATTGGCAACACTGCAATCGTTTTTCTTCACAGTATGCCGGTAGACGTCAAACAAGATGGACGTAGATTTTGTGGATGCCTTCATTATTTAAGTGCTTGTAATTATTTATTACATGCGAAAAACAATTACATAACCGTTTTACATTAAAAAAAAAGAAATTGCTGTAAAAATAAAAATAAATGGTGTACTTGGTGTGCATTATAATAATTATGTACTTTAAAGAACGAACATGATTCATAAAAGTTATAAGTTATAACAAATAACAAACATTCTAACATCAGAATTTTATTATTTAACTTAATACGACTTTTAAGTAAATACATAATTAAGGTTTTAGTAAACATTTTGAGTGATCACATTTATATTCCAAGACAGAAAATTGAATAACATGCATAAATGGCAGTTTTGAAAATTCCCTTTTTCCCAAGTTTCCCAAGTTTTGAAAAAACCCTTGAACACATTCAACTTTGAACGCTTTGATGTGCCGACACCGCTTGGCAAAGTGCAGATCTTTGAACAAATACTCAAAGTCCCGTGCTGCACATAACAATCAAGCAATGTTCACATGTTTGAACTTATGTCTGGCGCCGGTCTTATGCGACTTCCAACAAGGTTGCGTTAAACGTTTGCGCTGTACTGTTGCGTTAACTGCAGGTTAGATGGCGCTAGCTGCTCAATGTACTCTTCATATTATGTTAAGAGATGGCGTTAGTTACCACTGTTTTATTTTTATTTCCACTACCATCACAACAAATATCAAAAGTTAAATAGAATTGATGCTTTTTTCGGCGTAAATTTTGTATAATGGCTTGGTTTGGAAAATCATCCCCTAAATGGTAAAGGGGGTGCAAGTTATAATGGAAACTTCGTCACTGAAGTTAAAAATGTGAAAAATTGTATATTAATAACATAATACAAAGATAAAACGTTATCTGTATCATGGGTTTTAGAAAATTCATCCCTTAAGGAATTATACTAGGGGATGCAAATTCAGTTAAAACTTCTTCATTTTTCATGTTAGAAACATAAAAATTCGGATTTTAGCTGATGGTTGGACACAAAAGTTAACTGCAATATATTTTTTTGTAATATCATCTCCCAAAGGGTAAAATTAGGGGTTGAAATTTGTATGGAACTTCGTCAATTTTGAAGTTAGAAATGTGTATATTTGAACCGGATCAGATCTGCGTTACACACCTCTAGTCTTTTGGTATCTCTACGAGCTTGCGGCCATAAATCCGTACACAGCACACATTATTAATATAATGGTGCTCCCTCACCGGGAGCATTCACGTGTAATATAACATTATAGATTCGTCTTTGAGCATTACATTACAATACTACCTCCCTGACTGACAAGCATTCGCGTGTAATGTAACATTATAGATTCGACTTTGAGCATTACATTACAATACTACCTCCCTGACTGACGAGCATTCGCGTGTAATGTAACATTATACGGGAAGTGGAGCGCAGTGATGTTACAAGTTGTATCAAGATATTACACATTGTATCATTACAAGGTGCGCATTGTAATGCTCGGTTCTCCTCCTTCACTGATGTAAGCCCGTTTTGTATCATTACAAGGTGCGCATTGTAATGCTCGGTTCTCCTCCTTCACTGATGTAATGCTCAAATCTGTAACGTTACATTACACGCGAATGCTCCCGGTGAGGGAGCACCATAACATAATTCATTATGTCTCTAAACCTAATAGTTTTTAAATCAAATACTCGGTCACTGGAACCGAGTTATTCGGCCGAGTACGAGTAGTAAATAAAAGACCGAATACGCCGAGTACTGAGTAACAAACGAGTACTCGGCCTATCTCTATTATTAACATACAATCATTGTCATAATAAAAATGAAAAGGTGAATGAAACATGTGCCTATTTTAAATCACATCATGGAAACATGAAATAATTTAATACAGCCTTGTAGATCTTTATTTTAATATAATAATTCACCAAAAATGTCTCTCAAAACTTTTCAAAATTCGTTAGCCTACTGCAGGGCACAGATTCTCCTAGTAATTAAAGATATCTATAGCATATTCCACCAGCCATCAATACAAATTGGTAAAGCTTAATAAATAATAAATTATCATGTTATAATAGATAAGGTAACATAAGTCAATATTATTATTTATATCAGAACTACATACCAACAACTCCTTCCAATATTTTTTTCAAATTGCTCACTTTTAGTCTCCAGTTATGTGCCACATCGGTTTTGATTTTGGAATTCCATGCCGGTGTAAAATATTCAGGAGCTATTTGAGTTAGGGCTTCTGCTATGGCAACACCATCAGACAGTTCTGTAAAATAAATATTGTCCATTTTAAATAGCTTAATAATATTCTTTAAAATTTATGATTAACACGAACAGCTCCTACTGGCTGCCCCCAAATGGGATGAAATTTTATTGTTATTTGTTTCCAATTTTGTCTTTTTATTTGACTTTATAGGGGCCAGTCTAAGTAATCCTCATGTTAACAATAAAAGCAAGCTTATGTAATTTATAAGCTTTTAATTTGTAGCAACAATAGCCACATAAATAGCCCACAGAAGAGCTGACGATCCACCTGATTGTAAGTGGCTATCATCCACCACCAATAAGTAACCAAAATTGTTATTACTTTATATCTACGATAATACAATGTATCAACAGATTTTAGCATTAGGTAACAGTTGCTAAAGTTTGTTTTATCTACATCTGTTCTGACTAATAGACAATAGTTAAAAATAAACCCTTGCCTTGCACTATAATAATATAGCTTGATAAATATTATGGATATAGTCAGTAGTTTCAGGTGTTACTTTGGAGAAATCCATTGTTTTTAAGTTAGTATTAGTCTACTATGCAACAATCCGCAGTTAACCTGTATGATGGTATATAGTTTAAGACATGTGTGGTATGGTTTCCGTTGTGAGGTGCCACACATGTCGTAAAGTATATTCCATCATACATGTTAATCGCAGATAAACATGATAAGACTAACTTAAATATTATGGAATAATTATTTCTTCCTAAATAATTATAATAAATAAATAACGCTTCACACTAGGATTCCCTGTGTCGTGGGTGCCATGGACAATACACTAGACAAAGACATTCACACCCAGACCGAGAACAGAAATTCAAACTCATCATTCAAATTTCCGCCTCGCTGGAAATAGAACCCAGGACCCTCGGTGCGGCGGTCCGGTATGGTAACCATTGCGCCACACGGGTCGTCACTTATGGAACAAGCTTAGTAACCACCGCCCACAGACATGCATAACACCTACACATTGCCGCCCAAAAAGTGGTGGATGTTCTTATTAAATGGAATGTCAATATCAAACAACCTAGGAATTTATAAACACTAAACCATATGCATCTAATATGAAATGGATATAACTAACAATTTATTAACTATGATAAATTGTTATATTCACAGAAGAATAATGTACAAACTTAGACCAGGAACTGGACGAATCAAATTAAGATTACATTCGCTTTATGAACTTGAAAGTGAGGTCAAAATACAAAAGTGCAATTTGTGTTTATATTATTATTTTTAAGAATATGAATTTGCTTCTGTTTAGTGTGAGATTTGTGAGTCATAGATTGCCAGAACATTAGAATGTCGTACCTATATACAGTCAGAATTAGGTCCTAAAAACTAATAGTAAAACTGTCTTACCATTTGGATTTCCATGTTTGGCAGTAAGATTTAGGGTTTGCAACCACATAATTAGATTGTCACACAACACTGCACCATTACCTTCCATTTTAGGCTAATCCTACTTATCAATACTGTAATGTAACAGAAAGATTAAAGTAAACAATATACGAAATTCATTATAATATTTATGAAACTAAAAGAAACGAAGCCATCCGTAACTTGTGACGTTTCCTTATTTATTTATTTTTACTTATTACTATCTTCCAGTCGACGGTCAGTTTTTAGTTTTCATTCAATAAAAAACATTACTTTTTTTCTCTAATCTCTATCTTTTTCTCTTCTTTATGGCCAAATTCAGATAGATAACAAAATATTTATACTCTCTTCTTTACTCCATGGGTCGGAGTTATGGATATATTACTCTATCTGGATCATAGACTTTATAGACGATTGCGATGGTTTAAAACAGCTAAGATGAAATCATAATATAGATGTACCGTGATTGTGTACCTTTATTTTCAATTTACTCTTAATACCTGAGAATCGCGGCGGCGGCGGTACTTTTGAGTTCGAACGTGAATTCACGTTCCCGGTAATCGTCGAGTTAAGGGGATTGCCTTGCCCGATGACCTTGGAGATTTGGTCCCTCTACTAGTATTTTTTAACTAAGCGCCATCTACCGACCAACGACTATACTACAATAAAACGAACTGAAGATAAAGCAAGAAAACATGTGGCACAGAGTTTTCATCGTTTTTGCCTATTTATATTCGCTCTCTGAGAGATCTTCGAATACATTTTGTTCCTATAGTTTTTGTAGTCTTGTACGAGTACCTGCCTACATGATAATAATTTATTTATTTTGAACTACACTATGCATTATGCCTGCTGATATATTATGTAGCTTTCATTCTACTAAATGATACATTCTGAAGTCTGATGATGACCAGGTAAGTACTGATCAGTTTTCAGTAACGGGAATAGTTAGGATGACCTAGCTTTCAACATTTATCTAATTGAGCATGGGTGCTACTACATGAAACATTCTGAAGGTCTGATGATGACCAGGTAAGTGCTTATAGGTTCTCAGTAACGGAAGTACTTAGGATGACCTAGCTTTCAACATTTAACTAATTGAGCACGGGTGCTACTACATAAAACATTCTAAAGGTCTGATGATGACCAGGTAAGTGCTTATAGGTTCTCAGTAACGGAAGTACTTAGGATGACCTAGCTTTCAACATTTATCTAATTGAGCACGGGTGCTACTACATGAAACATTCTGAAGGTCTGATGATGACCAGGTACGTGCTTATAGGTTCTCAGTAACGGAAGTACTTAGGATGACCTAGCTTTCAACATTTATCTAATTGAGCACGGGTGCTACTACATGAAACATTCTGAAGGTCTGATGATGACCAGGTACGTGCTTATAGGTTCTCAGTAACGGAAGTACTTAGGATGACCTAGCTTTCAACATTTATCTAATTGAGCACGGGTGCTACTACATGAAACATGCTGAAGGTCTGATGATGACCAGGTAAGTGCTTATAGGTTCTCAGTAACGGAAGTACTTAGGATGACCTAGCTTTCAACATTTATCTAATTGAGCACGGGTGCTACTACATGAAACATTCTGAAGGTCTGATGATGACCAGGTAAGTGCTTATAGGTTCTCAGTAACGGAAGTACTTAGGATGACCTAGCTTTCAACATTCATCTAATTGAACACGGGTGCTACTACATGAAACATTCTGAAGGTCTGATGATGACCAGGTAAGTGCTTATAGGTTCTCAGTAACGGAAGTACTTAGGATGACCTAGTTGATGACCTTGTTTTAATGTTGCCATTGAGGGCCATCCATAAATTACGTCACACTAATTTCATGACTTTCTGACCCCTCCCCCTCTCTTTGTCACAGCTGGTCACATTTGTGAGACCTCCGCCCCTAGTGTGACGTCACATATTATGAATTAAGTTCCAAAATACATATACATATGTATATATACCAAATATTCGATTTTGGAATGTGACGTCACAAAATTTAGGATCCCCTCCCACCCTTGTCACACAATGTCACGCTACATCGAAACCCCCTCCCCCCTAACGTGTGACGTAATTTATGGATGGCCCTTTGTGATTGTTTCTAAATTACAATAATTAATTAATTCTATAGGAAATAAGGAGTAATCAAGGTCTTTGGTCCTGCCGAAGGAGATCAGTGTATTTTAATAAAAAAAAAATATATATAAAAAAATATAAAAAATAAATAGGAATTAAGGTTATGGGGGCATCAAGAAATCTGTAGAGTTTAAATTTTCAAATATCACCATTATATCTAGCAGGTACGCGCGGTAGCGTGTCCAGCCAAGTTCAAGCTAACAGAACTGGCGATCAGTACCGCGTGTAAAATTACACGAACGATTTGGAGCCACTTTTGACCCCCTCATAACTCAAAAAGTATTCGACATAAGTCTGTAAAATTGCTCATTGCTTGAGACTTGCGAAATACATATTTGCTCCAGATTTCATAAACACACCTCAAACGGCTATTAAGATAACGTCCAAAAATCGACATTTTTATCACTGAATGACCTATAGATCAAAACTCTAAACTAGTTCCAGATGACCTAGAAAGTTAAAATTTGGCTTCCAGATAGGTAGTTGAGTATACAAATACAAATACCAAGGAATAAATCAGAAACTAGCAAATTTTTATAATTTTATTATAATGTGTAATATTATACGAATCATTTCGAGTTACTTTTGACCCGTTCATAATTCGAGACCTATTTCACCTAAATATATGAAATTTGGCACATTTATTAAAACCCCTTAGCTTATTTAAAATTTAAAATTTTATAGATGTGGCTAAAACTGTTTTTGATACATTAACGTTTAAAAATCCGCATTTTGGTGACTGAGTCACTGACATAGGATTAAAAACATAACCTACTTCCAGATGGCCTAGAAACTAGATATTTTGCATCAAGGTAGACTATCAGGCGTATCTAAAGGAAAAAATCTAAAAACTGAAAGTTATTGATAATTAGTGAAACAAGTGAATTAGCGGTTCCACTGTGTAGAGTAATTTTACAAATAATAATGGGTATATTCATTATCTATAAACACTAATAATTTCTAGACAAAAAGTAATGATATCTTATCAAAAACATAAATGTAAAATGAAAGCCAAGTTAAAAAAACGATTGAGATCTAAATGGGTTCCAAGTTCTATGTAAAAAAGACTAAAATTTTAGTCACAGGGACATGCAATTCAGACTTTCAAAGCACCATGGCCGCCTATTTCTTGTACTTTGGAAAAAAGTAAGTTAGATCTATAACTCGTCTTCCAGATATATTTTTTGTTTCTGCTTGTGATTCTTCTTCAATAATCAAATCTTGTAAATCTTCTTCATCTTGTTCAACCTAAAACAAACAAACAATGCAGTGTCAAATTAAATTAGCTAGGGAAACTATCTAGTATCTAACAAATACCATAGTGTAAGCAAACAGAATAAGTTACCAGCAAAATTTGCTCTGCTCCCTCATCAACTTCCATCCCAGACAGATCGTATGTTTCTGTTAACGGCTGAAGTTCCTGATTTTGTAATTCTGAGTTTTGCTGGTTCCTGAACTGCCTGAAACATAATAACTTAAGTGAGCGAATGTAATGTTTTTGCTGCTACAGTCAGTAATAAGCCATACACAAAAATTCAAATGAGTCCAAACACGATGGTTCTACGCAGTGCCATCATTGAGATCCTTTACCCACCTTCGGAGTCCACCATCAGGTAGGTGACATCATCAGTCACCAAGGTCTCAATGAGACCTTTCAAATGAGTCCAAGCACGATAGTTCTACGTAGTGCCGTCACTGAGATCCTTTACCCACCTTCGGAGTCCACCATCAGGTAGGTGAAATCATCAGTCACCAAGGTCTTAATGAGACCTTTCAAATGAGTCCAAACACGATGGTTCTACGTAGTGGCGTCACTGAGATCCTTTACCCATTTTCGGAGTCCACCATCAGGTAGGTGAAATCATCAGTCACCAAGGTCTTAATGAGACCTTTCAAATGAGTCCAAACACGATGGTTCTATCTAGTGCCGTCACTGAAATCCTTTACCCACCTTCGGAGTCCACCATCAGGTAAGTGACATCTTCAGTTACCAAGGTCTTAATGAAACCTTTAAAATGAGTCCAAACACGATGGTTCTATCTAGTGCCGTCACTGAAATCCTTTACCCACCTTCGGAGTCCACCATCAGGTAGATGACATCATTAGTCACCAAGGTCTCCACGAGACCTTTCAAATGAATCCAAACACGATGGTTCTACGTAGTGCCGTCACTGAGATCCTTTACCCACCTTCGGAGTCCACCATCAGGTAGGTGAAATCATCAGTCACCAAGGTCTTAATGAGAGCTTTCAAATGAGTCCAAACACGATGGTTCTACGTAGTGCCGTCACTGAGATCCTTTACCCACCTTCGGATTCCACCATCAGGTAGGTGACATCATTAGTCACCAAGGTCTCCATGAGACCTTTCAAAAATTCAAATGAATCCAAACACGATGGTTATACGTAGTGCCGTCAATGAGATGCTAATACCCACCTTCGGAGTCCATCATCATATTAGGTCTCCATCTGCCGCGGCGCCGTCAAACGAAATTCTCAAGATAGCTAAAACGTTAAAAAAATAAACACACTAGAAATAATGTACTCAATAGGGTAGGTACTTACCAATAGTTTTGGAGAGCTCGGTCACATTTCACTTACATTTATTCATTATATTAGCCACAGTCAGTCTTACTCTATGATAGGGTCAATAAACTAAACGAAATTATAATCTACTTTACATATATTTACAAACTTAATTTTTATTGTTCTTTTACGAAATATTTATATTTGTACTATTTACAATATGACTTCATTCAAAAATTTTTCAAAACGTGGGGTTTTAGTTTTTATTTGGAAAAAATAGCGCGCGTACAATCCACCCGTCACAAGAGTCATCGAGACACTGATGTATCGCGTTCCGAGACTCCCGAGCACGCGACGCAGGGCTTAGCGGGGGCGCTCCAGCGGGGTACTGGTGAAGTTTTGGGTTTTTATTCATTTTTTCAAAATATTAAAATAATTAAGAAAAAAAAAACCATACAAATTGTGAAACACGTCATTACATATTTTTTAGTACAATATTCATGCCGAACTATTTAACCGTTACAGAGAACATTTACAATTTAGGTTGAAGAAGGACCTATTTAACAAATTTTTTTCCCAATATTTGGGAGAGGTTATTAAAATTTTAAATAATAGAATATCATTATGATGACCTTCAGTATACCATATATTTTTTATATGGAAATCGCACAAAAGGATTCATCTGCAATCTTCTTCAAACTTACAGTATTTTTGAGATTTGAGCGAGCCAATCCCCTTAATGCAATAATTTAAATTCGGTAATTTTGAAGAAATTTTTATAAAATGTAATATTTCAATATTACAACTTTAACACCAGAAAAATTACCTGTAGAAAACATTTTGAAGAACCATATCAAAAGAGGACATAATTTTTCTAATTAACTATGGACACCCAACTATTATGAATTAAAATAAAATTTAATAAAATAAATTAAAATTGCAGCAGTGATAGCCTAGCGGTTAGAGGGTGAATTTTCATTTTTGCCATTTTTGTGACGTTTTTTAGGTAACTTTTTATTTTGTCCAAGAAATTAAGGAATAACAACTGAATTAGATTTGTTTTTTATAGAGAAAGCTCGTTATATATTGCAACTATGATATAAACAGCAAATTCAGGAGAAAAACCAGAAAAAAGGAAAAGCCCTGTTGAAGTAAATGATGTTTTGTAGAGGAAAATGATGTAGCCCATTGACGTAAATGATGAGGTGTAGAGGGTAATGACGAAAATTTAAATCCCAACGTGTAATCAACTTTTTTATCAAGAAAAATAACAATATTCGTTTGATTTGATAAAATCAACATAACGTATTGTAGTATTTTAATGACTGATTACGTATTTTAATAGATTTTATCAATCATAAAAACAACATGGCTTTTATAACTTAATGCATGACTACAATCAATGGTAAGTGGTAATGAAGACTTGCTTGATTGATAAGCCACACTTACTTTATTAAGCCTATTTACTCTTAACTTGAAGACACCCAAGGTAAAATCGCAGGAATTTTATTCCTGACCTTCGTGGTTCGCATAATAAATGATCAAGCAAAGGATCATTTGCACATAGAGGACATAGGGATGCTTATGATGGCAGATAATGATGTTTTATCTTTATCTGCCATCATAAGCATCCCTTGTCATAATATTGTCCCATGCAGACTCTCCAAAATGGTAAAAAAAAAAGAAAACTAGAAACTGGCTACTCTACACACGTGCTTGAGGCTTTCTAAGTTGGTCTCAATGGTCATCAATACACCTTTAAAGCATGCCCCTACATGGAATCACACGCTGATAGATGGCATTTGGTTCTTCTTCTTCCGTTCGTCTCTAGGACACCCAGAATTCTACAAGCTGCCATAGTTTGGATTCAATAAACCGGCCAGAATATATTTTCGAGTGTATCTCCACTTCTAACAACCGAAGGCTGACGATGTATTCGAAAGATACCTTCTGAAGAACGAAGAAGAAGAAGATGAACGGGCTCCTTTTTGGCAGTGAATATAGACGCTTATGTTTTTGTGGCGTTGAATCTCAAAGAGTTGGTATCGCTCCATTGAGTGCCAGAAGTGTGAGATTCACACGCTCGACCAAGACCACTTCTTCATAACTGTATTTATTGGACCGTCCGAGCGGTAGACAATTACCTCTCCACAATTGTACTGTCATCTGCGGACCTATACACATTGAGCATGAGCTGATTTCGATGTGTAGTAAGAATAGAGTTGAGGAGGAACAGACCTCTGGAATTCCAGCAAAGGTTGTCATTGCTAATGTCGAGCAACTCAGCTGAAAGGCTAGCTTGCCAAACCCTATGATGAAGATGATGCCTTTCAAGATGTCAAGAGAAACGAGGACTTCGCCTCAGGTGTGAGTGTCATATGGTAGAAGGTCTGTCGAACGGTTTCAGCGGAACCCGTACTGCCAGTCACTGAGAAAGTCATTCTGTTCTAAGTATGCCATAACGTTAGTTATTCTTAGCTTTGATGAGGAATCCAAAAGCTCTATTGGCAGATTGGTTGGCCAGAGGCTTTGTGCCATTGTTTAATACGGTCGATTCGATAGTAAGTTTTCTTTTGAATGTCTTTTTGTAGGACTAAGCAGATAGGTTTTTTTTATGGGAATAGCCGGCAAATAAGCTGGCGATCCACCTGATGGTAAGTGGCTATCGTCGCCTATGGATATCAGCAACACCTAAGGCATCACCGATGCATTGCCGGCCAAGAAAGAGATAAGAAAAAGAAAGAACTGGCTCTCAAGTCCCCAGCTGGAAGACGACGAGTCGTTTGGTGGCTGACTCATGCTCAAGGGTAGGTGGTAGTAGGTGGTTTCTATCCAGGCGAACCCCATGAAGAAACAAAAGTTAAAAGCTTTCTTCTTACATCTAATATCCGGAGCTTTCTAGCTTCGAGCATAGACCCAGGCAAGATATGAGAAATGTTTGCGCTTCTCAGCTTAAATGCTTTCGACAATAACCCATAGACAAGTTTCACCAACATTAGGACCGTAAGAAAAAGGGATGAAATAGTCCTTGACGAACCACTTCGTTTACAGCATCCTTTCAAATCGACGGATCTTTAAAAGCGAATCAGATCTATTTACAAGTATAAAATGCAAAGAAAATCAGAAAATTGCATATTTATCAAGTATATACGCACTTTTGGGTTGATTTTATGGATTAACGGCATCTTTTGAGTTATTTTCTTGGTGGCTACACTCAATCAGGTTCTTAATATTATTTAGATTCGTCATTTTCCTCTACAGGAATCATTCACGTCATTAGAATTTTGCGGTAAATGATGTAGCGATTTATGACGAAACGGTACAAAACATACCAAAACTTGCTCAATTTTATATCACTTATAATTAAATTATGTTATTTTTTATTAAATACCATTAGGCGATATTCATGGGAACTTATTGTTGAATTATATATTTTTTTATCAAAAATATATTCAGGAGTTTGATGACGAGATTTTCTGACAAACTATACTTATCATTAACTTTCGCGTATTTTATCATATTCACAATGCATTTTTCATCCAAATCTTGATTTCAACTGAGAAAAGCGGGTGTAAGGAACACTTTGAATTGCTTTTAAAATTTTAAATAATAATTTCGTTGAACAAATTTCACGAAACAAAAACCGCGGATGTTAATGACGATAATCTCGTGACAAAATTTTAAACGGTCAAATAATGGTATTACAGATAATTTACGCTTGAAAAACATTTATGAATATTCAGCTTAGACATTAATTCTTACGTATAGAGAGTAAAAAAGCATTTTTTAGGGCGGTATTTTGAGTTCCTTGTGACATTAATGAAACATACCGTTAAATAACAGGGAGGTTAATGACTTTCCAGCATTATTTTAAATTTTTTAACACTTTAACATCAGAATTTTATTATTTAACTTAATACGACTTTTAAGTAAATACATAATTAAGGTTTTAGTAAACATTTTGAGTGATCACATTTATATTCCAAGACAGAAAATTGAATAACATGCATAAATGGCAGTTTTGAAAATTCACCCTAGAACGTTGGTCTCTCGAACCGACGGGCCCGAGTTCAAAATCCTGGCACGCACCTCTGATTTTCAAATATTATGTGCGTATTACAAGTTAATTATCACTTGCATCGGTGAAGGAAAACATCGTGAGGAAACCTGCACACCGGAGAGTTCTCCATAAAGTTCTCAAAGGTGTGTGAAGTCTACCAATCCGCACTTGGCCAGCGTGGTAGACTATGGCCTAATACCCCTCACATTGTGAGAGGAGACCCCGAGCCCAGCAGTGGGACGATTATGGGTTGTTGCTTGCTTGCTTGCAAATTAAAATTTCTTCAAAATTACCGAATTTAAATAAATTACATTGAAAATTGAGGTACACAATTACGGTACATCTATATTATTATAATAATATGTATATTAATCATCTTAGATATTTTTATACCATTATGAAAAATCACAATTGATTGATATATCCTGGGACTATAGATAACATGGACACAATACAAAAATGGTCAGTCCGTTATGACGTCATCGATCCTCAGTTACCACTACGAAGTTACGTATCCAGTTAGAGTAATATATCCATGGATCTGTCACCTATGTGACCCTGTGTCATTGTGTCTGTCATACTATCTGTCATCTGTCAATTCTGTCACTCATTTCTAGGGTTACGCAAAATTTCAAAAGTATCGATACTTTACTCGATACCAGTATCGTATCAAAAGTATCGATACCAAAAAAGTATCGAAACAAAAGTATCGATACCTTCAGGTATCGAGTACTTTTTAATAAATTTATAAAAAAAACTGAATGGAATGTTGAGTGTTGTAAAATTCCGCAAAAAAATCAAACAGGAACGTGTCTCACAAAATAGTCACTAATATCCAATCTGTATACACATATTATATACTATATAACACAAAAATGTTTGTACGGATGTCCTTTATAGACACTTAATCCATTCAACCGATATCCCTCAAAATGGTTTCATTTGAAAGGCAATAATTCGAAGATGGTTCAAGATCACTAAAGCAATGCATTAAGCACATTCAGTCCATTGATTAAGTAGATTTTCTACTTTTACAATACAACAATTTGAAGATAATTTGTAACAATGGTGCATCAACGTTATCACAAAAACACTGATCTGTCATATTTATCAGAAAATAGTGTATCGTATTGGAACATGCCGAGTATCCACTAGTAGATATACCGGGTGTTTTTGAGGTTGTGCACAAACTTTACCAAATGATTCTATAGCATTTACTAAACATATCTTATACAGGTACTAGTGCATTATAAAGCTTAGTTTTTAAGTTATTGGTAATTCCATTTAATATGGGTGTACATTGTAAAAGGGTCTTTATTTGTGCTATGTTGCCGCTCAGTACGGTCATAATCATTCAAACTATACTTGTTTCATTTTAAATGTCATGTCATTATTGGCTTGACTTGTCAATAAAGGCCCATTTAGACGGAGAGCTTCTCGTCTCGAAGAAGCCACGATTGAATTAATAAAAAAATCTTTCTTACATTTACACCTCTCGCTATTTGAGGACAATTTCCTCGCAATGGAATATTGATTGTAAACTTAACTCCAATGACAAATTTCGCACTCAAAACGTTTTCAACCGTCTTGTATGATACACGTATGAATTTGAAAAATGTGAGTCGAATACAAGTCGAGATTGTCGTAAGTAATCTTACGTACAATTTGTACCTAAATAGACGTAGGAAATTATCGCCTTGATCGATAAGTTACGAATGTCATATGAGATAATCGTAGATGAGAATTTAGTTCTTTCCTGTATGTAAACATTTGATACGATAACGTTATGGCGATTATTACCAGTGATAGTAGTGTACGATAGATACTAGAAACTCTCCGTCTAAATGGGCCTTAAAGTAAACAAACATCGTAAAACTTTTCGAACTAGTATTATTAGGTACCTGTTTGTTTTGTCAATGTCACTGGTCGCACAGACAGCAAAATCGATGAGAAATAATTGTTAACGTCAATAAAAGTTTACTAATGTCAAAGTTTCATATCAATCATAATGCGACGTTGCCAGCTAGCGTAAAGAGATTACACATTAGGCAATTTACGTTCAAGTATTTAGTTTGTATGAAAATGAAAAATAAAAAAAAATAAAAATTTCATTATTGAATCCATAACGAAAGATGACCAATTTAATGGTCTGAATAACAGGCCGAAGTTCGTGCACAAAGTCAGGAACACGGTGTATATTAAGAAACTTTCAGACAGTTAGTCCATGGAGTACAGAGGGCAAGGGGAGCCATCTCATATGGGTGGAAAGTTGAAATAGTGCCCAGTTGTATACTGATAATAGAGATTCCAATACCTACCACCATCCTGCGACAATAGCGCTGGCGTCGGAATAACTACGATATGAACATAGCTGTTGTATACAGAGCTGGGGAGTGAAGTTTGCTGAGTTCAATAAAATTTATCCTAGGCTACCGCAGCGCCATCCGTTATTGGACGCGTTTTTACGGACAATTTTCATGCACAGAGATGGCTCTCCTTACATCTATACTACATGAGTTAGTCATAAGCGTACCGTTGTCAGAAAAGTACTTTCCTATAACTAAGGAACTAAAAGATGCTGTGCAAATAATGCAATAATACTTTTAAGGGCTGTAATTATCAGAAAACTGAATAAGTGAAATAGTTTAAAAGACAAAAAAAACACTATACAGATTATTCAACCTCATAGAAAAACTCCTAAAATAGTTCAAGGAAATAAAATGGTAACATACATAAGTGCTCGGTAATGACTGGGAATTCATCGAATCATGTTTTAGGCTAAAACTTTTAGCTATCATCGATTAATAATTGCTATTTTTCATAAGCTAATAATTTATTGGAAATGGACGAAGGAAAGTATCGATACTTCTAGAAAGTATCGATACCTCGAAAGTATCGGAACAAAAGTATCGATACCAAAAGTACTTGGTATCGAAACAAAAGTAGAAGAAGAACAACAACACAACAAAACTAGAAGTATCGATACTTTTTGCGTATCCCTACTCATTTCATTTTTGTTCGATGGCGATATTGCCGATAAAAAGGCATTTTAAAAATTAATGTGTTTTTAAAGGGAAACTTTTGAAGGTTTTTAAAGATCTGATGGTTTCAAGAAAAATGTGCTGAACGTTACGTGATTGAAGTGATGTAAATTCATACCGTACAAACGAACCGTAATGTCTAGTTCAAGCAATGTTTCTCAATCTGCCTATTCGCCATCTGAACCTGAAACTCCTCAAGTATGTTTAGTTTTTGTTCCATTTGGGTTTTTGATAATTCTCAGTGAATCTTAGTGTGAGATCTTAATTCATCTACATTAATTCAACTATAATGTGTAATTTTTTTTCTTCAATTAATACACTTGTAATATAGGTAATAATAATATTTATTTGCTGAATTTAAGTACAAATATGATACAATTCATTTAATTTAAATTAGGCTGTTGCTATTCGCCCGCTTAGCGGACGATTAATATAATTATGTTATTCATCCGCTTAGCGGACGAATAGACACTTCGAAAGGCTGTTGCTAATCGTCCGCTGAGCGGACGAATAAAATAACATTATTCGTCCGTAAATTACATTCTTAATTTTAAAAAAATGAATACGTGTACGAATTAGCGGACGACTAATTTATGTTATTCATCCGTTTAGCGGACGAATAGACACTTCGTATGGCTGTTGCTAATCGTCCGCTAAGCGGACGAATAAAATAACTTAAGTCGTCCGTAAATTATTATCGTTACGTGATTTTTATAGGGCGAGGGGATTCACCCATACAATTAACGTCATGATAATAGGGCTTTGTCACAGATGTCGCGGAACCCCGCTTCGCGGGGTCCCTTTTTCCCGTAAATAAAAACAGGAACCTAACTAACCTAACTATTTATTGATTTCGGTCACATTACTTTTTCAAGGAGACTAAAAAAAGTTAATCATCCGAGTCATTCTTAATTTAAAAAAAAATTGAATACATGTATGAATAAATATAATGTACGGACGAATAATATATGTATAGCCAATCAAAAATATATTGAGGTACATTAAGTTAAATTAAACTGATTAAAATTCTTTAAATTATTAAATCATATGTCAATTTATACATAGTAAATGTCAATTAATTAATTAATTCATTCAATTCTGTAATAGGTTCACCTGGTCATTTTATTAAGATCATTAATGGTCATGTAAATTTATCATTTAAAAGTCATTGGGCGCACGCACGAAAAAATGTATCGTTCCGCGAGCGAGAGAGCGGCAAAAGCGAGAGAGAGGCACGATCGGCTACGATCGGCGTATCGTAGCCGATACCGTAGGCGATCGTAGTTGAGTGGAGCGGAGTGGGGCGGGGCTTTGTCATGACGTTGTTACGTTAAACTACCGTCCGTAAACCGACTTTACAGACAACCATTTTTGTTTTTTACTGTAATCACTTACTCCGTCTATTGGCACATGTTTCATTACTGGCCGCCGAAACGAGGATTTTTCAAAATGGCGAAATTGTACGTATGCCAGGTTCCATACAAAAAGTGTCAACCCCTTTAATAGCCTAAAGATGTATGAAATCTTATATGTCTGTTTTATTAGATAAGGGTTATATTTTGGTAAATAATCTTGCACTTGTTATTATTGGAATATTTGTTTTAATTTAAAAAGTAATTAATAGTAAATATGAATTAATTTTAACATAAAAGGAAATTAGCATAAAAGTTAAATTCTTTTCATTTTATGCTTGTCTTATTTTTAAATTACAACAAGAAGACCATGTAGGTTTATTTACTAACAATAAATATGACTCGTAAAATATTTTCAGATAACACCTCAGACCAGAATTCAAAACTTTGAGACATCTTTGAGTCATGGAGATCTTGGACACAGTATTGAACAATCATTAAAAAATGCACAGAAAGAGATACATCAAAAAAGAATTCAGTCATTGAGAAAAGAACTTGACTACTTAAAATCTACAGAGTGGAAGTTTGAATTTGACAAGGGATTTATGCAATGAAAATATTATTGCTATAATTTTTGTTTAAGATTTAACGAATAAGATTTTACAAATTTAAAAATGTTTTCATATATATCAAGTTTCTTGAGTAATTTATTTACTACAAAAGAGGAAGATGACTATGAGAAAGAAAAATATCTTGCAGAACAACTTTTGGAATTGGAATATGATGAAGAAAGAATTGAAAGCACTGCAAATACAAATGCTGAAATAGAAATTCCTGTAAATACAGCATGTTTCGAAAGGACAGGTAAATAACATATTGCTTTAAGCCATTTTCTTGCACTGCATAGTACATCTCTAATCATATCCTACCATGCTTTCCCAATTGAGTTTTTTGGTGTGGCTAGTGTAGTCTTTTTAGGGTTTCGAAGTAAAATCGGAACCTTTATAGTTTCGTCATGTCCGTCCGTCTGTTCGTCCGTCCGTCTGTCTGTACGAAGCAAAGTGCCGAGACCCTTAGTGCTAGAAAGCTGTATTTTGGCATGAATATACATATTTCTTAAAACTCGAGAATTGTAGATTAAAATGTTGAAAAACATTTTTTTCAGGGTACCTCCCTACAGGTAACATGAGAATGATTTTTTTATTCGTTGTGAACCCCATAGTGTGGGGTATGGGGTATCGTTGAAAAGGTCTTCCAAAAATATAGATCTTCTTTATTAAAATAGTTTATTAAAATCTATTTTTGGAATTAGGGGTCTGTTTGCAAAATATTTGGCTTTAAAGTTTTAATTTTGGTAGTGTGTCCCCCCCCCCACATCACCTGCTGGCTAAACGGTTGGAGTTGGACTAGTAAAAAAAATTCTCAAAAATAGGTTATATTATGATGAATTTACTAGGAAAACTATTACGGCTATGTTAGCATAAGTAGTTAATTAATAATAGTTTGATAACCTTACTTACTACTTCGGAACTCGGCATTGTGCGTGGTCTGACATGCATTTGCCTGGTCCAACCAATAAAGTCAGTGGCCTTGAAAAAAATTTATTCTAAGTATACATTTGTGTCAGTCTTTCAAAATTATGTTTTACTTTTAACCTGTTTTGTTGAATACATGTTTATACAATTAATGCTGAGATGAAATACTTGTAGGTTAATTGTAAGTTCATTGTTTTCAGGAGTTATCAGCTATTGTGGTGAAAATTATGTTCTTATAGATGGAATGCTATACTTCGATATTTCTGCTTGTTCTCTGAATTTAAGAGAGAAAGATAAAATTTTATACCTCAGCTACAAAGATGCAAATGAGGGCATCATAGTTGTAAGAATCTTGCAAAATTTAGGAATGAGCTGGGGAGACGACGAAGAGCTAGAGGAAGACAAATTTGAAGTTTTTGAACATGTTCTTGTTGGAGAAGTTAAGGAAAGAAATAATCGTTATGTTTATATTAAAGATAGTGATGTGAAATTCAATTTAGACGACGTCGAGGGTACATTTATTCCAATAACAGGAGACTGGCTAGAAATGAAATGCAAAGTAAAACAAGATGAAAACAAATTATCTGACATTTCAATGAAGCAGGTAACAAGCTTGTTAGATATGCTGGAATAGCAATGATGGAATAAATAATTATAACTACCTATATAATTATATATCTTTTTATTACATACAAAAAAAACTCATTTCAGGTTGTAGAAGTTACTGCTTTTCATCCTCTTAGAACTAAACTAAAACACTCTGCAGTTACTCAGTGGAATGGTGATTCTGGTACATGTGATAAAATTATATATTTTAAGAAGGACAGTTTACAAAACACAAGTCAAATAAAAATTGGAACAAAGGTAATTTTCAAAATCTATTCAATTAATTAATATAAATTAATATTAAATTACTATAATTTTAGCTGATTATAATTAAGAACACATATACATTAGTGATAGCCTAGCAGTTAGAACGTTGGTCTCTCGAACAGAGGGGCCCGAGTTCAAACCCTGGCAGGCACCTCTAATTTTCAAATATTATGTGCGTATTAGAAGTTAATTATCACTTGCTTCGGTGAAGGAAAACATCGTGAGGAAACCTGTACACCGGAGAGTTCTCCATAAAGTTCTCAAAGGTGTGTGAAGTCTACCAATCCGCAATTGGCCAGCGTGGTAGACTATGGCCTGTACCCCTCACGTTGTGAGAGGAGACCTCGAGCCCAGCAGTGGGACAATTATGGGTTGCTGCTTTGCTTGTTGCTTTATACATTACTCTAATTACCTTTAATTATTATCTGTGGCAGGTAATAGTAGAAGCTATTGAAAGCAGTCAAGGTGTGTGTACATGGCGTGCTATAAGAATGCTAATCAACGAAAGTGATTCTAAACCAGACACTACTAATGAGACAAATGATCATGAAATAAGCCTTGAACTGGAAAAGGAAAAAAATATTAACATAACATTCCCAATTTCATTTGAAAGTGTCAATATTAACCAGAGTGAAACGAAACATCTTGACATTACAAACAATAGCACTGAAATATATACAATCAATAAATGGATAATGTTGAGCAAAAGAAAAGACTCTCAAATTGTTGTAAAACCATTTTTTACAAATCCAAGAAAATTGTACCCAGATAAAACAATTACACTCACTATAATCTGTCAACCAAAATTTCTAGGCAGTGCTAAAGAATGCTTAGTTATTCTATTTAAGGGATTCCAAATTAAAAGATTTATTGAAATCAATATTGTTGATGATCATATCCCACAAATTATTACGTACAATCAATTAGACAATAAATCTATGTCTACAAAGATCGCAAATTTAAGGAAGATAAGAAATAATAGAGATGGCGCACTAATTCCTGGTGTTAGACCAGTAAAACCACCAGCATTTGTATCTGAGCGACTTGGTTCTTATCCCATCCCAGACAAGATTTGGTCAACTATCTTAGGCGATTCTACTCAAACAATGTACAGTGACGACTTTGATAAAATTATAACAAGGATCGAAACAAATCTGCCTTATTTGAATCAAGAGTTGAATATAACTAATTACCTTGACAGATGGCATACTCTTTTATTCATGGAAGAAATCCAAGAAAATATTAATATAAGAGTACATGATATAACAAAGACATTTTTAATTCATTGTCAGGAATATTTTGGAATTGAAATTAAAGGACTATCTGAAAAAAGGCCATCATTGATTCAAGGTGATAGGGCTCTAGTAAGATATATTTGGGACCAAAATTCATCTCAATATGAAGGATTTATTCATGCTATCAAAGGTGATTTAGTACTCCTAAAATTCAATCAACAATTTCATGAGTCATATGATGGAGGTGATGTGTCTGTTGAATTTCACTTTTCAAGGACAGGCTACAGAAGATCACATCAAGCAATTAATACGGCACTTACTAATTTAGGTCCAGATGTATTATTTCCGCGCCGTGTTCTACTACGACAGCCTCAAATTTTAGCAGAAAAACTTAAGGCTGTGAAATGGTTTAATAAAAATTTGAATGATGGTCAGAAACTTGCTGTCACAAACATTCTGTCTGGGGAATGTCGACCGATGCCTTATGTGATATTTGGGCCCCCGGGGACCGGAAAAACTATTACCGTCATAGAAACTATTTTACAAATTCTCACAATGATTCCCGAAAGCAGAATTCTTGTTGCCACTCCATCTAATAGCGCGGCCAACTTGGTTACAGAACGATTAATAAAATATAAAGATCAATTTAACGGTTCTATAATGCGCCTTATTGCTAATTACTTAGTAGATTCAGTAAATTTACCAGATGAAATAAAACCATTTTGCGCAACTCTGGATATAGCAAGGGAAGACACGCATAAATCCAGACATACAATAAAGAATAATATAAACCTAAACTGCTCCAAGTCTTTTATAGGAAGACATCGAGTTACAATAGGGACTTGCTATTGCCTTGGTGGTGTATCGCAGTTGGGACTGCCTCGAGGGCATTTTACACATGTTATAGTTGATGAAGCCGGTCAGGCTACTGAACCTGAAATAATGATTCCACTTTCATTCATTGATAAAGAAAATGGCCAAATTATTCTTGCCGGCGACCCCATGCAATTGGGCCCAGTGATCATGTCCAAATATTGTACTGAATTTGGGATGGCAGAATCATTTTTATGTAGGCTGCTCGAAACTTTCCCTTATCAGAGGGACTTCGAAGTATTTCAGAATGGATTTGATAACAGGCTTATAACAAGATTGAGTGACAATTATAGATCTGTAAAGGAAGTACTAAAAATACCGAGCGAGACATTCTATGATGCATCACTTGTAGCCAAAGTCGACTATAGCATGCCGTGGGTGACGAAGTATATGAATGCGACATGTGATATTTTCGATATAAATGAAAGAAGAACGGGTGGGATATTCGTGTACGGAATCAAAGGTTGTAATACGAGAGCTGAAGACAGCCCTTCTTGGTTGAATCCACAAGAGGCGTCTATGGTTGCATTAGTAACGTGCAAGTTATTTAAGAATAACATAAACGCAGATGAAATTGGCATAATAACACCTTACATTGCACAGGTAAGTAATAATGGATATAATAATAATGAATATACACTTAGTGACTGTCACGTGCTGCTTCACGTTTGCGGCTATAAAATGTATGAAAGATCATATAAACAGTTTGTCACGTGCCACCAATCGTAGTAGTTAGTGGCCCATTTGTGGAAAATCTAAGCGTATTGCGTTGTTCAGAAGTAACGTAAACCTCAGCACTTGCTATAATTTATAAGCTTTTCATATAAGTAACATTTGGTGGTGCCTACGTTTTTGAAGACCTTTAAGTTTGGTTGGTTTTGGTTCCATCTTTTTTACTGAAGTTCGACGGCGAAAGACCTTACCTTCATTAGAACTATCAAGCCGTAAAAATTTATAGAATACCCGCACTATAATTTTATTTTGGGCTTATACTGTATTGTATGATTGTAGGATATGTGATGGCATAATATTATGGTTTTATGTGCAATAGAAAAACCCAGTTTTTGTAAATACCTTTAAATTGTTTCAGATCAAATACCTAAAGCTCCTATTTGATTCTATGGGACTAGAACTGCCAAAAATAGGCACGGTTGAAGAATTTCAAGGCCAAGAAAAACCAATAATATTGATATCAACTGTCAGATCTGGAGATGCACATCTACAGGAGGATATAAGGCATTCATTGGGATTTGTTAGGAACCCTAAACGGTTGAACGTTATCATTACCAGAGCCCAGGTGTCGGCAATACTCTTCTGCAATCCTCACTTATTATCGCAAGATCATTTGTGGAACTCGGTGATATCATATGCAGTTAAAGAAGATAAATACATAGGCTGTGATTTGCCTACTTCTCTACTGAATTCCAAAGAAAGTAATGCAGAATAGATTAGTTTGCTATTAATTAAATATAGTTTGATTATAATTTTATTATGTTTTACTTATGACATCTTTAGTTACTTTTAGATAAACACTAAATAACTGTGATATGCAAATACACCTAGGTATATGAAACACCATACAAACAAAAAGCGGCCAAGTGCGAGTCGGACTCGCCCATGAAGAGCCCACGCTACGCCACTGGTTTGTAGTAGGTACTTCTTTCCAGTACTAGCGCGCCGTCCTACGCAAGGAATATATACTCTCTCCGCAGCGTCACCTGTTATTGGACGCGGGACGCGTTTTTACGGACACTTCCTAGGTACTTGTCTGTAGACATAGATTATATTTCTGTAGACACTTCATACACAGAAATGGCTCTCCTTTCATCTAGATTCCATGATAGCAACACTCTCTTTGTCAGTGGTCCGTCGAATTATGGATTCTACTATAATCTATGGTTCTCTACCGAGTATGACGTCTGTGGGTATTTATGTCACGATTGTGATTAAAATGTTAAGTGTCAAAGTGACGAATAAAATTATTTTTATGTAAATAACTTTATAACTTGTGAAGAAATTTTTGTACTAAAGTAAAAAGTTATTTGTTGTACTAGAGATTCAACATCCTCGTTGGTTTTACCTGTGTGTGATGTGGACTGTGTTATGATCGGAAATAATCCAAGTGTTCAATAGAGATGACTTTTTAATCATGGTTCCAACTGAAACTAAACTTTGTGGCAGTCTCTTGCCACCACTTTCCTAAGTTCTCTAACGGATCTATTAAAAAGAAGATTATTACAATTGAGAACTAATTCTACTCTGCTCTGAACAGTGCTGAGAACACTTGCTCGCTAACATAAGATTTATTGGGATTTAACATAACTTCTTTGTAATTAAAGAAAATGGCATCAAATAAGTTTGTCCTTTATAAGGCCAGTCTAGATGATAATGTTGAAAGCGAAGGATCAATGTCCCCTTGTTTTCCCATAAATCCTAATGTAGAAGTAAAAGACATACCTACAAATGGTGAGGAATATCTACTGAAGGTTATACAAGAACGTAAAAGCTATTCTCAAGTGACCAAAAGTACAAATGATTATTCACAATTTGCCCAAAATCAATCTCGTTTTGTAGAAGAGGTAATTTTTAACCTTAACCTTTTTAATAATTATGTGGCTTCAAAATAAACTACTTAATACTTTTTATTTAATTCAGATTGAATATGCGACTGCTCCTGATTTTTTATTACCAACAAAAGAGTGGCAAAACCTCCAAGTTGCAGACTTCTCAGATGTCCGAATGTATATATCACGATTGCAAGCTAAAAGAAAATTATGGCCAAAAGATTTCACAGACATAAAGATTGATGAAAACAATAATAATCATTGGAAACATTTTTTCGAAAACAATGAGCCTACATTGACTTGTGTATTTGGTTTAAAACATTCTATCTTGGATAAAGGCTTGGAATGTCTAATAGAAAGATTAAATGATATTGAACCTGGTCAGACCATTGATTACAAAACAGGTAATATTGCTAGACTAATTAGATTATTATCTATTGAAACTTATTTATTGTATATAGCGACCCTTGAAAGGCAAAAATTACCAAGCGACATTTTGACAACTTTACACTAGAGCATTTCAAAGTTTTTAATTTTAGAAAAAAAATCGTAAAAAATCGCCTATTAGTAATAGCTACTTAATTCCAATGAATTTTCCATGCAGTTTAAATGCTTATTATAGCGATTTTTATGATTTTTTTTTTCTAAAATGAAAAACTTTAAAATGCTCTAATTTAAAGTTGTCAACATGTCGTTTGATAATTTTTGCCTTTCAAGCGTCAATATGAGAAGTCGTCATTGATTATTCACTACAACATAAAATAAAATAATGGTAGTTCGAGGTTCTTATAAACCATGAATTCATATAATTACTTTTAATAATACATAATATATGCCCAACAAATATTAAGTTAATGCCATTTGAGTAGTGTACATAAATTTTATACTCCATACGCAGACAATAGTTGTGTTAAACTAATTATAAATGTAAAATATATTTTGCATTTCAGGCCAATGGATATATGCATTTTTGGCATGCACTAGACAACCACTCTTGTCTGATACTATTAGTATTTTAAGAACTTTGGCCAGAAAATGTGCAGAAATAAGGTATGTATTTTACAAGTGATTAATGAGAGATTTGTTATTGTGAAATCTTAGATATTATTTTGGATTTAATAATTTGTAATAATTTGAATAATCCCTTAGAATTCCACATCTATTTTACATGCACATCATAACTTTTGCTACGGCAGCATTTCAATGTCTCTTATAATCTAGTATCTCGACAACAGCAACACTTATCAGGTCCAAAAATACTATCCTTAATGTTGTCCAAATTACACACCATGCAAAATTTCATAAAAATCGGTTGAGAAGTTTCGAAGTTCATGGCAGGCCAACATCGCAATATGGGATTTTTCTGTATTATGTTACATTCATTTCTTTAACATCTTTTAATACCATACAAATAATAATATGACCAAAGTAACAAAAAAAAGAGAACAAATAAAAATCAGGACATATTCCAAACAATAATAAACGAATTCATGTGAGCTAAATGTTTTTAACATGTGCACCAGTCCCTTTCCCATGCAAGTTAAATGTTAAATTGCACTTATTATGTGGGCATGTTTTCAATTTTTATCTTGTTTTGTTACCTTTGCTGTGGTTAATTGCTTGGGTTTAAACATAATTGTAGATGGCAGAAATAACATTTTTACTAACTCATTTTACTAAGTAGCTATACAGTAAATGATATTTTTTATTTTTAGATCACACTTTGACGAAGAAGATGAAAACACTAGAATCAATGTGATGCCCTTAAACTTATTCATATGTTTAGTATCAAGATATTTTAGACAATATGATTTGGCTGATCCATTTCCACCTAAAGCTTTTATACTGGAATAAATTTTGTCATTTGAATATAAATAATATTGACCGTTGTATAAATAATATTGACCTTTGAAAGTATTTTTTTTTATTGATTGTCTCAAACAATAAACCGGCAAGTGCGTGTCGCGCCACGCGCAATGTAGGCTACCGTGTACTTGTAAGTTGATCGACTACTCATTAACTTATTGGGCCAGGCTATCTATCAATGATTATTTGTGATCAACTGTGGCCGTATGGGATGGATGACCGGGGTGACCCCTACTAGTAAAATTTCGAGTCTTAACTTTTAATGCCGATCATTGTCGTTAGATTAGCGTTTAATCCTTATCGAAGTCTTTCGGACATCATTTTCACTTGAGGGGGGGCCTTCGGTAAGGCCCAAAGGAGTAGGCCTGCATCTCTTGTTTGTTATTAAGCCTTCTATCTGCATTTTCATTAAGAGGGGGAGTGCCGATACTTTTCAATTACTTACGAGATCCGCCTTCCCGTTAATAGATTTAAGCCACTGCTTTTATGAAACCATCTAAGTAGGTAGATCTTTTACTTTTCTTACAATTAGATCCCGGAGCCCACGGAGATATCCATCGAAGGAAAAGTAATGAAAGTTATTAAAATGAATTTGGGATTAAAATCAAACACTATAAAAATATGTTCATAAATTTAAAATAATATTATTAAAATATCTTAAAACTAGGAATTACTTATTATTAAAAGCAAAAAATACATACATAGGTACATGCATATTAATAAGGGAAAAGTAATGAAAGTTATGAAAATGAATTTGGGATTAAAATCAAACACTATAAAAATATGTTCATAAATTTAAAATAATATTATTAAAATATCTTAAAACTAGGAATTACTTATTATTAAAAGCAAAAAATACATACATAGGTACATGCATATTAATAAGGAATACATAATTTTTAAATATTATCAAAATATGCTTATAATCTTATCGTCGTCACCATATACATAGTCTTGCCAGATATACTGTTACAGCCTTGTTTAATTTAAGTACCAAATACTAGCGAGAAATGTTTCGATTGATTACGAATGAGGAAATTTTGCACTATCTTAAAATAAAGAAATAATTGATATTGTGTCATTTAATAAAAAATGAGTGGACGTTAAAATAAGACACACACGGGTTATTAAGTTGCACCGCTACAGCTATGCAGCTTGAGGTTTTTAAATTGCTGAAAATTTGAAAAATAACTCATGGATTTTTTTTATCATACTATCAAATGATTCCCTGAAGTTTCGAGCTTCGAAAACCGTAGAAGAAGCGCCCAACCTTGCACGGTTAGAACGCCAGTGATCACCAAAGAGGTACAGGCGCGAATTAAACGAATTCCCGTCCGGAAGCAAAAAATTTTAGCTCTTCAGGTAGGGTTAAGAAAAACTACCATCAAATGAATGTTAAATGAAGACCTTGTACCCAGAGCTTATCGACGACACACAGGGAATTTCCGTAATGAACCTCCAAAAAAATTAAGGCTCGAGAGATGACCAGCTTTGTTAAGAAGGTACGCGAGAAAAAAAACCGCCAAATTCTTATTTCAAACGAAAAAATTTTTGGCATTGAAGATAGTTACAAAAAACAAAGTGATAAAATATTATGCCCACGTGAACAAAGAAGCAACCAGGCGTATGCCAATAATCCAGCGTGGGCATTATCCTGCGTCAATCATGGTTTGACTTGGAGTCTCATATTCGGGCTCATCTGTGATATTTCTCTGTGAAAAAGAAGTGAAGCCCAGTATTTTTGAGTATCAAAATACTATCCTTGCAAAGATTGTGGAACATCTTCTTCAAAAAAATATCGAAAATCCACAATAAGTATTCCAATAACATTCAGTGCCAGATCATCAGAAAGCAGGATACAAAACTGGCTGATTGGTCATAAAATTTACTTTATAGGGCACAACGAGAGGCCCTCTTAAAGCACAGACTTACATCCGTTGGAAACAAAATATGGCTACAATGGAAACAGAAAGCATGCGCTAAATCTCACCAAAATTTTAAGTTTCTGAAAGCATCCATGATTAAAGCAGTGGCTGATATAGATACGAACCTTGTACATGCTACGATTGACGACTGGCCTAAGAGGTTGAGGCCCTACATTCAAAACCAGGGAGGGTATTTTGAATAACCGAAACAAAACTTTAATTAACATTTAACTACCTTTGTTTTTATATAATTAATTTACAGATATCTTAATTCCAAAAAAATATATTTAGTGAAGTGTTTGTAACAGTATTTATGGCTAGACTAGGTACATGTCTGTGGTTGTCACCGATCCTGTAGTCATCTCAGTCATCCACGTCGAAATGCGCCCCCACTTGTTTGCGCACTTCATCTTCAAGCTTAGCTAGAAGAAGGCTCTCTTGATGGCTCATTCGAGGCGATTCTATAAACCCTGGAATAAAGGTATCAATAAGATAGTATAAAATAGAACTTCTACCAACATTTACAATAGCGCCAGCTTGCTTGTCAGGCGTTCTGCAATAAATAATATTTTAGACGCGTATCGGATTCTATCTGTAGATTGAGCGCCTCCTTTAAACCGTCGTCTCACCACGGACCTGAAAAAAAGACGGATGTAACCTCGTCTAATCGAGAATGAAGCACAGCAATGGCCGCCCGCTTACCATGTATGCGTAATTTTTGATGCGCGATTGAAGTAGTGAAGTGTCAATGTATGGGTGTGTCCTTGTACGAATAGAGAGTTGGTAATTACTAAGGGTGCTTCACTGAATTTGTTCTTGGGATTACGTCAGTCTTTTTTTTAGGTCCGTGCGGCTCACTAAAATAGTTGTGGGTCACTCGTTCAGGAGTATGTTTCGCTATCTGTTCCAAACGCAGATAGAAAGATTGTAGGTAATGTGCAGTAATTCATATAGCAAAGTCAGTATTAGTACTAATGACTCCTCTAGTAAATTGTAGTGACTCATGTGGTAAAGACAGACTTTCTTACCTTCTTTGATGCATCTCGCTACTTCCATTGCTTGGTATACCAATCCAGCACTGTTGTCGAAATTATATGGTAGACTGGATGTATGAAGAGAGAATTCTTCCGTTTGTCCATCAACTTTAATTAATGTATTTGGGAAGTGAAAAGGTTCTTCCAACTGAAAAAAAAAATCCATATTATTCACAATAAGTTTCCATACTTTCCATTTTTTACATGCCGAAATGACTTTGATACATGTTCATAAAAGTTTGTGACTTTCCGAAAATACATAGGTATCTAAATTTATAATTCGTAAAAGTAGACAAACCTATTGAATTCATGAAATTTATAAACTAAAACGCTTGCACACTCATAAACCCACAGTAGGGTTTACCTGAGTCACCGGTGGCATGGACGACACAAATAAATAACACCCATGACCCGAGTATAAATATTTATCTGTCACAAATATCTGCTCCGGCCGGGAATCGAACCCAAGACCTCTTGCTTCGCACGCAGGATCACGACCAACTAGGCTACAATGTCGTCATTTATAACCGTCATGGTAAGAATTTAGTCCAGTGCCAATAATTTTTGAAACGAAAAAAAATTATAGTAGAATGAAACCTATTGCAAAAGGAAGAGAATATAACGAAGATTATAGGAAAAATAAATTACGGGCAATCTGAGGTCGGGAAGGGGGGGAGAGGGGGGGTTTAATGGAAAAAAATGGTTTATCTCGATTTCCGGAAAAACTACAAGTCCTATTGAAAAAAGTTGAATGGCAAAGTTGTAAGTAATAAAAAGATCTACAACTTTTGTATTTACACTTTTTTACATAACCTCAAAATTTTTGTGAAAAATTCAAAAAACCACGTTTTTGGTTTTTTATTTTTATCTTTTACAAAAAAAAAAAATTGTTTCACAAAATTTGGTGAAAACTTACCTTTGTATGTCCTTGACATACTGTAATTTTTTTGATTCAAAAATATATTTTTTTTCACCTTATTTTGACCTTCTATCGAAAAAGCACCCTTATTTTCAGTCGAAAAATCTCACGTCAAAAAATCTGATTTTTTTTTTTAATTTGGTAGTCTTTTTGTTCGTTGGAATCTCTACTTTCTAATGGTATATAAAAAACTATACACTACCATGGTAAATGTTCTCAGAAAATGCAATGAAACGACAACTATTTTCGCATATTTTTTGCAATCTCATATGCAATCAATGGAATCCGAATTTTTTTTGCGAAAATAGTTGACGTTTCATTGCATTTTCTGAGAACATTTACCATAGTAGTGTATAGTTTTTATATACCATTAGAAAGTAGAGATTCCAACGAACAAAGAGACCACCGAATTTTTAAAAAAATCAGATTTTTTGACGTGAGATTTTTCGACTGAAAATAAGGGTGCTTTTTCGATAGAAGGTCAAAATAAGGTGAAAAAAAATATATTTTTGAATCAAAAAAATTACAGTATGTCAAGGACATACAAAGGTAAGTTTTCACCAAATTTTGTGAAACAAAATTTTTTTTTGTAAAAGATAAAAATAAAAAACCAAAAACGTGTTTTTTTGAATTTTTCACTTGAGGTTATGTAAAAAAGTGTAAATACAAAAGTTGTAGATCTTTTTATTACCTACAACTTTGCCATTCAACTTTTTTCAATAGGACTTGTAGTTTTTCCGGAAATCGAGATAAACCATTTTTTTCCATTAAACCCCCCCTCTCCCCCCCTTCCCGACCTCAGATCGCCCGTAATTTATTTTTCCTATAATCTTCGTTATATTCTCTTCCTTTTGCAATAGGTTTCATTCTACTATAATTTTCTTCCACTTTTTACCGTTTTTAGAGCTATCGGCACTGGACTAATTAGGTAACATCAATTTACACCTACCGTCATTCTTCCAGCCGTCCCAACTACTGTAGCTTTATTCCACAATTTCACCCTACTATGTGCATTGAGCACAGCCCTTCTGCCGCCTTTATACTCAAGTATGACTGTGTCCACAATGTCCACTCCGTTTTCATTCAACTCTCCTACTGCGGTTACATTTATCGGCTCGTCCTTAAAGATGTATTGGGCAAATTGTAGACAGTACACGCCGATGTCTAGTATAACACTGCCGCCCATTTCCTTTTTACTGCAACATTTCCTTTTAGTCAGTTTTTATTTTTCGACAATCTATATGTACCTACGTATCGATAGATGGTTGTACATGAAAGATCTTTGGAAAAACTAATTGAGGATATTTATTAAGACTAATTAGAATTTTTGTCTGTTTGTCTGCGCATTTGATCTCGCTAATCTTATAAACTCGCAAACCAACCATGCAGTGTATTGTAGAAAGCTGAGGTTACATTTGGTGTATATTCAATCGGTTCGCAAATAAAAATAAAATAAATACTTATATGTGCGTAAAAATTCCGTGTAAATATTTTTTATTAAGGTATGGGCACATTTTTTACTAAGGCAAATCCTACTTGCTTGACTGCTCCTGCTTAGCTTGGGTTTCTCGAAGCGAACAGTTGCTTATCTTTTTTTTTCTAATTACCTTGATTTAGGTATAACCAACTCAAACCTTCAATCAGCGCTGAGGACCCTGTGGTTGGCGCCCAATTCTATGGTGGACCTTATGGATGCATTAATTATTACCCTATTCAGGCGATTATTGAGGCTGTTGGCAAATTATAGATAGGTTTATCATAAAATTGGACTCCAATAAAATTTGAACGAACATCCTCGACTTTTAACATTTTAACTTTTACACCGATATTCAATATCTTACCTAAGTCTATCAACTGTATGCATGGGAACACCAAAGTTTACTTCCACAAACTGAACGTCTCCAAGTTTCCCAGCATTCATTTCTTTCTCCAAAGCAATATAGGCAGGAGAGAATCTTGACCAAACTGCTTCCATTAGGAACAGTTTCTTCGCTCTAGCTACGTCGATTATACCTCGAGCTTGCTTATAGTTAAGACAAAGCGGTTTTTCGCACAATACATGCTTCCCAGATTCGAGGAACAGCTTGGACAACTCATAATGGTTCGGATTCAAGGCACCGATGTACGCAACATCTGAAAATGTCAAATGTATTGTTGGTCATACAAATTATAGTATGATAATTATAGCACTCATAGCATTATGCTACAGACACTTAGATTTTGTGCTAGAGATATGAATACGAGCACAATTCATATTTAGGTACCTACGTACGCACGTATACTTCGGCCGCTGTATCTTGGCGCGTCTGAACTTCGCGCAGAAGGCTGCGCAGTAACATAATTCGCCAATACTCGATACGCGGTGTATTGTGTCTCAGTCACACGTTAGCATGTTCGTGTTGCCATCTCTGTCTTACATGCGCTAAAGTTCGCAAAGCCTATGTTCAGACGCGCCAAGATACAGCGGCCGTACTGTATAATTTATTATCTCCGTGTTTTATATCTGTTAATAATTTTCAACATAAGTACAACAGTTTTACTTAATAGATACGTCTTTGTAACTCTGTTGGTGATGAAGCTGTCTCCATGATGAACGTCGCATTTTTACCCCGTCGATTCACTTAAAAATGTAACGAAAGTAAGTTACAAAACAACACAAATAGACTTGAAGAGGATTGTTGAGAAACTGTACCGATATCACTGCTATTAGCCAGATCTCGATAATTGTCGAAGACCTTCGCAATATTGTGTGTCTTAGCGAATTGTTCTGCTCTAGTTTTGTCACGCGCAGCCACAGCGACTATCACTTGGTCACCCTTGTTCGGATAAGAGTTAAAAGCATTCACGAAGTCATGGCTGATTTTACCAGCAGCAACAATACCCCAGCGAAGTGGCATCTGGAAATAGAAATTTATCAAATAAAATTGTGTTAGTAGATGGTAAGACATGTACCTAGGTATATATTGTATTTAAACATTCAAGTAGGTAAACGTAACTGATAAAATGAGGATCCGTAACGTTTTTAGTTGAGAATGCAGATTTATAGAGCTAAGAAATCCTTAACACACAGTGTAAAAATTTTTGTTCTACGACAAAAATTGACGAAGTTATGACCAAATTACTAGCGAAGTTCACTGCGTGGCTGTGACGTCACGATATCGGTCGCCGCCAGTTAGCCGCTGGCAGCAATACGGCGCGCAATGTTTTGTTTGGATAATTTGTGACTTTGAAATAAATTAAGTGTCCGATTTTTGTCAAATCCACCTTTTAACTATGTATCAGTATTGTATAGTGTTTTAACGTTCAAACACTTTTATGAAAACGCCAAAAAAACTATTTTTTAACGTGCCGAAAAACCCAAAACTTCGTAGAAAATAGTATTCCGTTGTAAAAAGAGATAATATATGCTTTATCTTCAATAGTAACTGAGCTGGGAACCATATCTTTAGCTTATATAAATTTCGTAGTTGTATCTATATGGCCAGCTGTGGTTTGGCTCAGTAACATTTTTTTTCAGTGGGAGATGGCTCCTCGCTACGTCTATGGAGCGACATCAAAAATGCTACGCTATGTTTGCAGCCTCCCTTTTGAGCAGCACAGTTATGGAAATCCACCTTCTCAACCGTTCAGCAGCAATATGCTTTACTTTTTAGGGTTCCGAAGTAAAATCGGAAGTATCGGAACCCTTGTAGTTTCGTCATGTCCGTCCGTCCGTCTGTAATTTTGCATGGATATAATGTATGTACACATTTACTAAGACTCCAGAATCGTGGAATAAAATACTGAAAAACTTTTTTTTCAGGGTACCTCCCCTACAGGTGTGAGGATGCATTTTTTATTCGTCGCGTACCCCGTAGTGTGGGATGTCGTTGAAAAGGTCTTCGAAAAATATTATGGGTCTTCTAGGACCATGTTTGGATTTAGGGGTGCGTTTGCGAAATATTTGCCTTTATAGTGCTAATTTTGGTCGAGCCCCTACTACTACTCAAAGGATGATTTGTAACGATGAGTGAGAGGGAAATAAAAGCAGCCAAGTGCGAGTCGGACTCGCCCATGAAGGGTTCCGTAGCAGCAAGTAACATAATGAAAGGTAATTTGCGGTTTACGATTTATGACGTATTAAAAAAACTACTTACTACATCTCGTT
The DNA here is from genome assembly GCA_951805285.1 of Thymelicus acteon. Classification (NCBI taxonomy): domain Eukaryota; kingdom Metazoa; phylum Arthropoda; class Insecta; order Lepidoptera; family Hesperiidae; genus Thymelicus; species Thymelicus acteon. The sequence goes on along the minus strand of OX638213.1, from coordinate 7,415,631 downwards.
CAAACCAATTTTAGAAGTTAAAGGTTACAAATTTTAGAAGTTACAGGGGGGACACACATTTTACCACTTTGGAAGTGTCTCTCACGCAAACTATTCAGTTTAGAAAAAAATGATATTAGAAACCTCAATATCATTTTTGAAGACCTATCCATAGATACCGCACACATATGGGTTTGATGAAAAAAAAAATTTGAGTTTCAGTTCTGAGTAGGTATGGGAAACCCCCAAAATTTATTGTTTTTTTTTTCTATTTTTGTGTGAAAATCTTAATGCGGTACAGAGAATACATCTACTTACCAAGTTTCAACAGTATAGTTCTTATATATGTAGTTTCGGAAAAAAGTGGCTGTGACATACGGACGGACAGACATGACGAATCCATAAGGGTTCAGTTTTTTGCCATTTGGCTACAATGATATTATAAAAATAGAGGTAGATATGTTACTAGCGCGCCGAAGATGAAGAGCGTAACTTGGGCTAATTAGCCCAACTGCTCGCAGTCTCTCTGTCAATACTCTGTCGATACGCACGCTTTTATTGTTGCCAGAAATCCTTGAGATTTGACATACAGCGTTAAAATGCCCTCGTGTATTATGCGTAAATGCACTAATTACACAAGTAAAAGAATTAAAATTCATGGAGTAACATACCACACGTCAGTTATCAAGATTTATTGCATTTTATATAATTTCAATATTTCTCTAACAAAATAAATATGGCGGCTTGACAACGCCGGCCGAACATAGCATAAGTCCAGTTTTTGTGCAAATTGACTTTAGACCATATCCGTAACTAAATAAGGTCTTAAATCAATTTGCCCAAAAACTGGACCTATTGCACTCTTCGTTAGGACGGCAGATAGGGCGGACATAGATTAACATATACAGAAGTGACTATATATCGATGCTGTCCCCATTTGTATGTTTATTGTTAAGTACAGAGATAATTTTCTCACGAGTACACGTATTGTAATAAAACCGTACCGTATTAGTATCGAGTATTGTAATAGAGCCTAACATAAAGAAATTCATGAATAATCTATACTAATATATATAGAGAAAAGATTTTTTGTTTGCATTGAATAGGCTCCGAAACTACTGAACCGATTTGAAAAATTCTTTCATTGTTGGGAAGCCACACTATTCCCGAGTAACATAGGCTATATTATATTTTCAAAAAATTTGGGATTCTTAATAAAACTCCAATAATGTAACCCAAGGTATAAAAAAATAAGAAAACCGAAGCAAAGCGAGGGCGGTTACTCGTATAATATAAATTAAAAAGTATATAATACTTAAAACTTTTTTGTATCCGTCGATAAGCAAATAGAAAAATTTAACCCTTATTGTAAAAATATTCGTATAATATATATATATATATAATATAGTAACCCTTAGTGTAAATATATATTAGATGTGAAGTATGTATTGATGAGTTGTTTACATGCAATAAATTGTGGTTTCATAAATTAATCGTATTCGTATTAAGTACGTCTTTCACCATACGCGATTACGGTTCAACCACAATAAAGGAATCTAATATATTTAAAGTTTGGTTCAACTGCGTTGCCAACATAATAAATTAATGTTTTAAAGAAATGCGTTTTATTATCTACCTACAGAATAAATAAGATGCTATGTAATAAGTTATTTAATGAATAACACGCCATACCTACTGCTTAGGCTGACATATAGGTACATGAAAAAGGTCGTGGTCCCTTTAAGTAAGCGTATTTATTTTATTCGTAAATGTGTCACCATATTTAATATTTCATCACCGAAATCCCAAAATATTGCTTAAAATAGTTTTGAAATTACAACTTCCTTCCTTAAGTTTATTTTTAGGTACTTTCAATCTACTGACTGTACTGATAACTGAATTTGTTAGTCTTTGCCGAAGCCAACCAATCAAATCATCTGCACGATAATCTCTACAATATTGTGGAAATGGGCAGAGTTGCCAACTCTAAATTTTTTTCGATATCTTCACAGTTTTTAGTTTAGACCACCAAAATTAAATCTAGTTTAAACTGAAAATCAAGAGGATGTGCAGATTGAAAACGAGTCAGTTTTAGTAGAAATTGTTAAGATTTAAAGTTGATTTACGAATATAAGTATAATTTTCTTAACGTAATATTAAGTTGTTTTGCACAATTTTATTTGTTGGCAACACTGGTCAATGTTTGATGACGCGAACGACAAACACTAGCTGTCTTTTTCACTATTATGGTTTTAGTAAAGCTATCCCTTTTACATAATTTACCAATGTAGTAATTGCCTGATTGGTGTAGGGAAACAAAAGATAAACGTGTGTGTGTTTCGGAACAAATTTTTCGGCTGATTTGTAAGGGCATAACGTATCTATACTAAAACATCATTGTTTGGCTACGGAACCTTAAAAAATAGCCATTGACAACCAATATTAAGGTTTCTGTCATAGATCATCAGTGTAGGGAACTATGCACTATAAAGCGCAAGTAGGTTAAAAAGCCATCCGCGAAATGATCTACATATAGGTACCGAAAACAACATTCGTTTATCAATAAACTTTAAACACTTCATTCATAAGTTCTGAATACATCCCTGTACGTATACTTTACATTCATTCTTTCTTACTCTTACCTACTACTAACAGCTTAGAAGCTAGACCTAAAGATTCCTAATAATTACCTACCTACCAACAGTCAGCCTCAGAAACAGCTTAACATTATAGTATTTTGTAATAGTAACTGTTTCGACGGTTTCCGAACAACATTACTTATGACAAATTCAAGAAATATGTAACAAGGTACTAAAATGTTAAGCTACTTCTGATGATAACCGTACATGTAGATAAATAAACAGCACCCTTACCTTTGTGGTTTCCAACCACGGATTTAGCGCTGGTGAACTTATAATGATTACCTAGGTAATCAAAAACCATGAAAGAATCCACTTTTGGAAGTTTATCTGATTGAGCTTGTACAAAACCAGCTTCTACTTTATTAGTACTTAGGTATATTATGTACGTTTTATACTTAATATACAAAATAACAACCCTTCACGCAATGATGTTTTAGTATAGATACGTTATGCCCTTACAAATCAGCCGAAAAATTTGTTCCGAAACACACACACGTTTATCTTTTGTTTCCCTACACCAATCAGGCAATTACTACATTGGTAAATTATGTAAAAGGGATAGCTTTACTAAAACCATAATAGTGAAAAAGACAGCTAGTGTTTGTCGTTCGCGTCATCAAACATTGACCAGTGTTGCCAACAAATAAAATTGTGCAAAACAACTTAATATTACGTTAAGAAAATTATACTTATATTCGTAAATCAACTTTAAATCTTAACAATTTCTACTAAAACTGACTCGTTTTCAATCTGCACATCCTCTTGATTTTCAGTTTAAACTAGATTTAATTTTGGTGGTCTAAACTAAAAACTGTGAAGATATCGAAAAAAATTTAGAGTTGGCAACTCTGCCCATTTCCACAATATTGTAGAGATTATCGTGCAGATGATTTGATTGGTTGGCTTCGGCAAAGACTAACAAATTCAGTTATCAGTACAGTCAGTAGATTGAAAGTACCTAAAAATAAACTTAAGGAAGGAAGTTGTAATTTCAAAACTATTTTAAGCAATATTTTGGGATTTCGGTGATGAAATATTAAATATGGTGACACATTTACGAATAAAATAAATACGCTTACTTAAAGGGACCACGACCTTTTTCATGTACCTATATGTCAGCCTAAGCAGTAGGTATGGCGTGTTATTCATTAAATAACTTATTACATAGCATCTTATTTATTCTGTAGGTAGATAATAAAACGCATTTCTTTAAAACATTAATTTATTATGTTGGCAACGCAGTTGAACCAAACTTTAAATATATTAGATTCCTTTATTGTGGTTGAACCGTAATCGCGTATGGTGAAAGACGTACTTAATACGAATACGATTAATTTATGAAACCACAATTTATTGCATGTAAACAACTCATCAATACATACTTCACATCTAATATATATTTACACTAAGGGTTACTATATTATATATATATATATATTATACGAATATTTTTACAATAAGGGTTAAATTTTTCTATTTGCTTATCGACGGATACAAAAAAGTTTTAAGTATTATATACTTTTTAATTTATATTATACGAGTAACCGCCCTCGCTTTGCTTCGGTTTTCTTATTTTTTTATACCTTGGGTTACATTATTGGAGTTTTATTAAGAATCCCAAATTTTTTGAAAATATAATATAGCCTATGTTACTCGGGAATAGTGTGGCTTCCCAACAATGAAAGAATTTTTCAAATCGGTTCAGTAGTTTCGGAGCCTATTCAATGCAAACAAAAAATCTTTTCTCTATATATATTAGTATAGATTATTCATGAATTTCTTTATGTTAGGCTCTATTACAATACTCGATACTAATACGGTACGGTTTTATTACAATACGTGTACTCGTGAGAAAATTATCTCTGTACTTAACAATAAACATACAAATGGGGACAGCATCGATATATAGTCACTTCTGTATATGTTAATCTATGTCCGCCCTATCTGCCGTCCTAACGAAGAGTGCAATAGGTCCAGTTTTTGGGCAAATTGATTTAAGACCTTATTTAGTTACGGATATGGTCTAAAGTCAATTTGCACAAAAACTGGACTTATGCTATGTTCGGCCGGCGTTGTCAAGCCGCCATATTTATTTTGTTAGAGAAATATTGAAATTATATAAAATGCAATAAATCTTGATAACTGACGTGTGGTATGTTACTCCATGAATTTTAATTCTTTTACTTGTGTAATTAGTGCATTTACGCATAATACACGAGGGCATTTTAACGCTGTATGTCAAATCTCAAGGATTTCTGGCAACAATAAAAGCGTGCGTATCGACAGAGTATTGACAGAGAGACTGCGAGCAGTTGGGCTAATTAGCCCAAGTTACGCTCTTCATCTTCGGCGCGCTAGTAACATATCTACCTCTATTTTTATAATATCATTGCCTTCACGTAAATAAAGTGCCGACTATAGTGACCAACTGGCAACTGCGTCAGGGTCAGATCGGCTCCGTCAAATCATGAAGAAGGAGTGCATTAGCCGGCTGCGCTCGGGCATTGTGCGTAGTTTGAATTTTAGCGGCCGGAACGGCAATGTTTATTACTTAATATCTTCGTAAGTAATGGTCCGATTTGGATGATTCAAAAAGATATATCATTCATATGCCATAAAGAATCGCGTGGATACTAGTTCTATAGAATTTGCTATAACTTTACTGATCCTCATTCAGTTAGGTAAGTAGGTTGGTACTTATCACACCGTACTGAATGTAATCTGTTAGCTACTGGAATATTCTTACGCGTAGATATTTAAATAACCGTAAAAAATTGGCAAACAAAACAGTTAGGGTACCTTTTCTCCACTGTTTCTCAACCGCTTTTTGTTGTAGGATTCGACGAGCTTCAGTGTTATCAATAAAAAAAAAATATACGGAAGTTTTTTTTTTTTTTTTACTTACAATAAGCTAATGCTTGACCATAATCCCACCTGATGGTAAGTGGAGATGTGGTCTAGGATGGTGAGCGCACTAACTTAATAAAAGCCTATTCACTCTTTTCTTGAATACATCCACGTCATAGGTGGGCGGGAACGCGGACGCAGGCAAGTTATTCCAATCCTTCGCGGTGCGAATAATGAATGACGACGCAAACCGCGTTGTCCGTACCGGTGGGATGTTCACCACGAAAGGGTGGATACTCGCCGTGCGTCGTGTCGTTCGATGGAGAAATGGGGAAGGGGGAATTAATTCAAATAATTCCTGCGCACACTCTCCAAAATGTGCCCTATAGAAAACCGAGAGGCTGGCTACTCTGCGCCTGTGCTCAAGGCTTTGCAGATTGGTCTTAACCAGATCTGGGTCACCAATGAGCCTCTTTGCACGCCTCTCCATCGAATCCAAAGCAGAAAGGTGACATTTGGCTGCACCTGCCCAAATGTGAGAACAGTACTCCACACACGGCCGAACCTGAGCTTTGTATAACGTTAACAGTTGCTTCGATGTGAAGTACCGCCGGACCTTCGCAAGGACGCCAAGTTTCCTTGCACCAACTTTAACTTTGGATTCGATGAACCGCCCAAAGTTGAGCTTGGAGGATATCTCAACTCCTAATAACTGAAGGCAGTCGGTATAATCCAAGGGCACATCCTGAAAAGTAGGAGCCAAGGTGAGCGGGCTCCTTTTGGCGGTGAAGAGACACGTCTGTTTTAGTGGCGTTGAATCTCACAAGATTGGCTTCGCACCACTCGGACACAGCCCGAAGTGTGAGATTCACACGTTCCACCATCGCCTCTCTTTCTGACTGAATTTCGAGCCTACTGGCCTTGGAACTCGGTAGGTATCTCTCTACCACTGTGCTATCATCTGCGTACCCATAAATACCGGGCATGAGCAGGTCATTAATGTGTAGCAAGAATAGAGTGGCGGAGAGAACGGACCCCTGAGGAACTCCGGCATTTGTAGTCATCGTTTCTGATGAACTACCTTCGACTACAACCCGGAAAGACCGGTCGCTCAGGAAGTCCTCTACCCAGTTGATAAGGGCAGGGCATATGCCGTAAGCTGGAAGCTTGTTTAAGAGGCTAGCGTGCCAGACCTTATCGAAGGCCTTCGAGACGTCAAGGGAGACAGCAAGCGCCTCCCCATTTTTCTCGAGGGCCTCGCCCCATATGTGTGTGGCATACGCTAGAAGATCCCCTGTTGACCGGTTTCGGCGAAACCCGTACTGCCGGTCACTAAGGAGATCATTTTGCTCTAGGCATGCCATGAGGCGCCTATTCAATGTACGTTCCATAATCTTGCAGAGTATGGAAGTAATTGAGATAGGCCGATAGTTGGTGGGGTCAGCACGGCTGCCTTTCTTGGGCACGGGCTGCACATTGGCAAGCTTCCAGGATTTAGGCACTGATCCAGTCTCAATTGAGAGTCGAAACAGACGCGTCAGCACAGGAGACATCTCGGGTGCACAAGCCTTTAGCACAACCGCTGGAATTCCATCAGGTCCACTGGCTTTATTCACGTCCAGACACCGCAGAGTTTTGAGAACCTCTTTGTTAGTAATGCGGACTTCTGACATAAAAGTACCGCAGTGAGGTATTATAGGTGGTACGTTGTTGCCAGCATCTAGACGCGAATTTTCGGCAAACAGAGATGCAAACAGGTTTGCTTTCTCTTTAGCCGTGTGAGCCAAGGAGCCATCCGGTTTTACCAGTGGAGGCAGTGTAGGCCGACAGAAGTTGGTCTCAACCGCTTTGGCGAGTGAAGAGTTCCGAGGGAATGAGGAATTTCCAGGCAGAGTTTGAAATTATCAAGATAAATATGCCTCTTGATAATTATCAAACATGTAATAAACTTTTCAATCCTTACGACACTGGTATTTGGCTATCTTACCTATCATCATTTATGATATAACAATAAAATAAACACATTTAATATTCAAGGTAATTTTTATTAAGCTTTCGTTTAAAAATAAAACACCGGGCAAGTGCGTATTTGGCCACGCGCAATGTAGGGTTCCGAAGTAGTAAGTTTATCACTTCACCGTCAGTTTTTGCGTTTAAAGCGTCTGACAATCCCTCTGGTCCATGAGAAGTGTCTGATACTTTAGTATACTAGTTTAGAATAATATTCTACAAAATATATATAAAAATCAGCCATACTAATTTAAGTAAAATAACTCTTAATTTTAGTTACCTTTCTCACCTGGTACCTGGCCAGGTGTCACAGGGCAAGCTTCACGAGCACGCAAGGTATTCAAAGTACACTAGACGCTACTGAGTAGTTAAGGTTTCATCCATGTAAAAATAAGTCATGCCTGATCGCTCTGGGATCTTACCCTATTAGGCTTCTAAATGATTCACTCAGTCAGAAACCATCCTTGCTTCTAATTAGGATGCCAGATTGCTAATTGCGATTATACTTGACTAAATTCAGTAACGACTGAATTAAGACGACAAAATTCAGCCAAGTGTAAATGCGCTTTTTAAAATGCAATCAACCTTGACGTAAAAGATTTACCAACTTATTAGATTTACCACGTATCTATGTAGGTCCTAGACTACTACGAGTATATGGAAATAAGTACTTACGTTTTCAAATATTTAGTTGATAGCAAAGTAAATACTTACCTATAATAGAATTAATCCAATACAAAGACGAGAACTATTTATAAAAATATACTTATAGCAAGAAAGGTTATCTGTACATATATTAATGAGCGAAAACAAAACCAAAACCGGTTGATCAACAGCGGTCGCGCACTGTATGATTCAATGTAAAATAGTTTATGCAATTGCATTGGTATTTCTGTTCTATTTTTATATAAAAAGTTATGACAAACTTTAAAAGATCCAGGTATAGGTTATATTCTCATTTCTCCAGTTATTTTATAAGTGAATGTGTGGATACGTATTTCTGCTTACCTTGGATACAGAAATGATGGAGCTCCTATCACTATTTATATTTTACGAAGCCGACAATGGTGCAAGACGCAAGTGTTAATGGTAATATACGACAAGTATTGCCAGTAGCAAAATAAGCCGTGGACTAATGTAACTCCCTTCGACGACTACTCCTCATACTAATACTCACAACAAACAGGGTTGGACAAACATTTGTTGAAATGAAACAATACTTTTACTTTCAAGTTAAGTAGTAGGAAGTTTTGTTACTATAATACTCGTACTCGCATCTCGACTAATTTTTTTAATTTAACTTAATAGTAAACGCAAAATTTTAAAAAAACATGACGTAAATCTAAGCATTCCGGAGCAAACTTTAAATTATAGCATTTTAGCGTACTATCCTTAGATATGGATAGTATATAGTACAAAGAGCAAAAATCGAAATTATAGTATAAATACTATAATTATAGTACAAAATCCAACCCTGGCAACAAATGACACATTGCAGTAAAGTGCAATCAATGTCGCCTTCGATTGGCCACTCCAATGCGCGGGTAATCTAATCATGAACCTCTTTACAAAACACACTTAATAATGTGTTACGTGGCGGTTGATAATGACAAAACCGGTTTGTAAAGTAGATATCGTAGTAAAAAGGTTTTTTTTTTTCAGGGATAAATACTTTCACGATGTTTTCTAAAATTACTTTCGCGGGAAACTATCTGTGCAACGTTATACGACATAGGTCCTATACTAGGTCCAAATTGCAGCGTATAGCGTAATCGGTCTTTCTCACAAAGTTACATCACACTTACATTGTCTTTTTATAACAGCGACGTCAGATCCATAAAAGTTGTGAAACGGATTAGCAGTCAGTGTTTATTGTTATAATACAATATACCCACATTTTGAAAGCAAAACCATGGTTACCTTTTTATTTAGGGAGGTAGACTTCATCGCGTCATGATTATCTGATAACTGGCAAGTGCCAGCAACCACTTACCATCTAGGCCTGTTCACTAGTTTCCCTAGTATAAACATTGCCTATAAGAAAAACATGAAAAAAAAAACAAAAGAAAAGAACAAAACCATGCGAACATATGTATTTTCAGACTGATTTTACCGTATCGTATACGAAGGTGCAATAAAATAAACATAACTGTAAAATAGTAACACAGGTTTTGTAACATTAACAATAAATACTATATACAAGACATTTATAACAAACTCAGTTCAAAATAGATAAAACAACTTATAAGTCAAGTGTGTAGGGTAACATATTATTATAACAAGTTAGTATAAACCACAACGAGGTAGGATTGAGTTAGAATAATACTGAATCAGTGGAATATGTGGCTCCAAGGTTCTCAATAGCATGTAAAATATCTAAATCATGTCTGTCTGTACATAACGCCAGGATACATAGAATGAAAGTCTCCCGTTCTTCAGTAATGAATTACCTACACAAAAAGATCATCGAAAGGAAATGATTACATTGGAGCCGTTTTAAAATGCGCTCATTTAACCCGGCGCGCATGTTGTTTAACCTCACTTAACCTTATGCTAAACACTGTCTTTAGTATTTCTACACAATATACCGACATCGGTACTGACAATCCTCTCATGGATACTATGTTATGAACACAATATGTTCCGGTCCCTTCCAGTGCATATTAACTTTTAACGACATGTATTTTTGATTATTTCCTTCAACAATAAATTCTATGTTACTCTTCTATCGTCTTTATACCTTTATTAATTGAAGTAATTCTTTTTTTAAGTAAGTACCTACAATTATTTAATTATTATATTTAGGAACATAATATGAAATGCAATATCAAAATGATTAGGTAAATTATATGATAAATAAATTAAAATTATCTGTTTTCTTTTGTGTTAATTTTAATGTCTAACTTATGTGTACGGCCGACTCTTTAACAAATTATAAACAATTTATAATTAAACTAAAAATTCTGTTTCATAAAATGTAAAAATTTAGTTAGATAAAAATTGTGATAAATAAAATACCTAATAGCTAATCTGCCTAAAATGTATAACAGATCATACTTTAGATTCAGGATACGTTTTGATTAATATGCTTAAAACGAAAAGTGCAAACATTACAATAAATGGTTATAATTATTGTGATTCTATTAATTAATAATATTGTATAATCCAAATATATATAGTCAGTCAATTAGCTAATTACATAATATAATTATAATATAAAAGTGTAAACAGTTAAAACATAACACAATTTTTTAACCTTTAGGTCGTAGTAACTATAAAAATTAATTTATGCATAAATATTATATCTATATATATATGTATATATATATACTTCGCATATTCTGTTTTTATCCATTAAAGTAGTATAGGAAATAGCTTTGCATTTATTCAACATCATAAAAACCCCCAATAGGTACGTAAGAGATCTGTTTCAATCCAACTTCTCAAACAGTGGTTATAAAATATTTAATTTTATTATGCTTCGAAGAATAATACCGTGACGGAATATCAGACATGATTTCTGAGAATATTTTACAAAAAAAAATGTATTCAATTGTATTGAATACTGAATATTACTCAGACACGTATATTATTTCCCTTTAGCACCACCGAATGCATTATAGAACTATTCAAAGTTAATTTTAGTCGAATATAAAATGTCAAGAAAAATGCAAATCTTTCCCCATACTAATAGGTATGACGTGTTAAGACGTAAACGCGACATTAAGTGCTTGGTCAAGGTCTTGCAGGAGGTCCTCTGTATCCTCCAAGCCCACCGACAGTCTGATCAGGGAGTCCGTTATACCAAGCTCAACTCTCTGCTCCGCAGGGATAGACGCGTGAGTCATTAAAGATCTGTAATGTAGTACGTAAAATTTTTATAATATTCCGCTAGCATGCTATTACTATGACAACGAAAGGAACTCTTACGTGAAACACACTATACTTGAAAATATGATGATTATACACATTATTATCATAACGACCCCATAGTCTAGTCTTAATGGTGTTTAATTTGTGTTCTCCATGCCACATCAGACTAACCAAGCGCCCTTTTATTGACGTACTTCGCTACACTTCAACACGTGGCGCCCCCCAAAAATTGATACAGAGCCTGCTTAGGGCAAGCTACGCCACTGCTTCAATAGTCACAAAAACAAAACAATTACATTGGTGTATTTAACAAAAAGAAACTCACGGTAACTCTGCTAAGCTTTCGTATCCTCCAAGACTTTCCGCTAGTAAGAATACTTTCACAGCAGTCAAAAATTTCTTAGATTCTTCTAACCCACCAGAATGCTTAAAGCTGAATACGCCAGAATGCCCACACGTTTGCCTTTTGGCTATTTCATGCTGCGGATGGGATGTAAGGCCTGGAATAACATAACATAAAAATTTTGAATTGATAGCGTTCAAATATTGATACGTAAATTATTTTAACGTGAATAAGTTTTTCTAAACAGAAATAAAATTCTCTGCTTGAATATGTCATGACGACAAAAATGATGTGCTATTTTAAGACAATTGGTACCATGCCATTGAATGTAGAAACCGCAAATACCTAATTATCTAGTGCTGTATTCATTGATCCTTTCAAAACATATTTCGCAACAAGTTTAAAATGATACATGTTTAGACATTCATTGCTTATGAAATTATTCAGTTTAAACATTAAGAACTTTAGAAAACTTAATAAATAAGTAGTGAGGAGCTGTTTTACTATAAGATTCTAAAATGTTTAAAGTATGACAATATGAATTCATACATTAAAGCGAGTTTACGTACTTGTATAGCTATACTTTATTATAATATCCACGTTACATAACATATTACATCAATTCAATTGTACTTGAAATGAAGATATTGCAAAAATGTTGTTATTGTGACCTGTTGTACTGAACCCTAACAAATTTATCGTTGCCGAGTCACGTTTTCATCAAAATATAGTTATCTCTCATGTCATTACTGTTCATTTACATAAATAATAAAATTATTGTAAGTGAATATCAAAAGTTCTCTTGAGGATCAGCGTCTTGTTATTTCAGCATCCAGATGAAACTAGTTTTGCAAGGTTACATAAAACAATTAAGATAATGTATGGGACGGAACGCAAAAACTACCAGCAGAGATTAATCGAAGCATTCCATGAAATTAACAGACTGGTCATTTAAATTCCGCGCTGCTGACATCAATTTGCTTTTGTACGGAGTAATAGCTACATACATACGTCTTAATTATGCGAAAACCGTGCGTGCACGTAACGGGCTCTTTTTAGGGTTCCGTAGCCAAATGGCAAAAAACGGAACCCTTATAAATTCGTCATGTCTGTCTGTCTGTCTGTCTGTCTGTCTGTCTGTCTGTCTGTCTGTCTGTCTGTCTGTCCGTCCGTATGTCACAGCCACTTTTCTCCGAAACTATAAGAACTATACTGTTGAAACTTGGTCAGTAGATGTATACCGTAAACCGCGTTAAAATTTTCACACAAAAATTTAAGAAAAACAATAATTTTTGGGGGTTCCCCATACATAGAACTGAAACTCAAATTTTTTTTTCCATCAAACCCATACGTGTGGGGTATCTATGGATAGGTCTTCAAAAATGATATTGAGGTTTCTAATATCATTTTTTTCTAAATTGAATAGTTTGCGCGAGAGACACTTCCAAAGTGGTAAAATGTGTGTCCCCCCCCCTGTAACTTCTAAAATAAGCGAATGATAAAACTAAAAAAAATATATGATGTACATTACCGTGCAAACTTCCAACGAAAATTGATTTGAACCAGATCTAGTAAGTAGTTTTTTTTTAATACGTCATAAATCGTAAACCGCAAAAAACATCGATCAAAGTTACAATGAAGTACAAGAACTTTTACATTATGTTACTTGCTGCTACGGAACCCTTCATGGGTGAGTCCGACTCGCACTTGGCCGCTTTTTTGACTTGCTCACACACTTGTCAAAGTTGTTGATCTTAGTTTAGTAGGAGAACAACGAAAAATGAGCAATACAAACATCCTTTAATACGATAATCAACACACAATACTATGGAGAATAAACGTTACAATTAAAAATAACGGGTGCGTGTACTTATGTACGCGCGTGAGAAGTTATACTTCTTTGACATCATTAAATAAATATTTAACAATAATAATTTAATAATATTAAGTATTAATTATATTAAATAATAATATTTTAATTTATATCAATAAATAATATTGTACATAAGGATAGTTAACCTCAATTATATTGGAGCACTTGAGAAAGTATAAGCACAATTTTTTTCACAAATATTTACGAATAGTAAATATTTCTGTTAATCAAAATATTCAATTTAAATCACTACTGAATATAATTTACTAGCTGCCCGGACAGACTTCGTTAAAGTTTTTTTTATTAAAACCTTCCGTGTGCCTTATGGGAGATGTAAGCTATCCTATCTTTCAAGTTGGATCAAACTGCAGACGGTGTGCAAACTTGATTAAAAATCGGTTAATTAGTTTAGGGAGTCCATCGCAGACAAACAACGTGTTACGTGACACGTAATTTATATATATTAAGATTAGATTAGTATGAAACTAAAACACATATTGTGAATGTAGAAACTAGAAAATGTGGATAAATATTATAAATAGGAAAACAGTGACTTTTTGCGTGCAAATTCATCCCGTTACTTTTGTGTAAGAAATCTTAAAATTTCATTCTCATAATTTTTTCATAACGCGCCTAAAGAAGTGTAACTTCAAAAACTAATAGCCTATTAACCGGTTAACCGTAAGTAACCTTACTCATTCCCACCTTACTTTTAATTTCCGCTCTCACAAGGATTTTGTCTTTCTTTTAATAAAATTTACTAAAACAATAAATGCACTTGCTAATTAAACAAAATACCATTGGACTATCTATCCTTATCCTATAATTCCCGTAAAGCTAAAGTTTTCTTAAACATTCTCATGGTTATGTAGCACAGTTTCTGTAAGCTCATCTCAAAATACTTAGCATATTACTACTAGCAACCTAGCTGTACCTCATTTATTACGCGCGCGAAACCTACGCAATGTACATGGTGCTATATTTAGCTGCTTTAAGAGATAATTTGCATACATACATATTTTTTAGACATTTCTACACATGAGGAAAACGAATTTCATCGACGTCAAATGTCTATATCCAGAGATATTCATTTTAACAGGTGTATTGTAAATAAAGTACTTAAATATTTTATTTAGCTCTTGCTGGGCCAACTGCGAATCTTAAATGTCATATTTGATTAACTAACTTTCGTATAAGTACTATAATTTCTTATGTGGTTTCGGGAAGGTTTTATCATGTATAACAAGAAACGACGAATGAAATCACCAATAACATTTTTTAAAAATAATGTAATACACGTATTTATTTATTTGATTGATTGATTTTACTTCGGTATCCTAAAAACCGAACGTACATTGTGCGTTGTCCGATACGCGAGGACATCAATGTTAATTATCTCAATTAAATAATAAATAATAAATAACGCTTCACACTCATAGCCCCACACTAGAATTCCCTGTGTCGTGGGTGCCATGGACAACACACTAGACAAGGACATTCACACCCAGACCGAGAACAGAGATTCAAACTCATCATTCAAATTTCCGCCTCGCTGGGAATCGAACCCAGGACCCTCGGTGCGGCGATCCGGCATGGTAACCATTGCGCCACACAGGTCGTCAATTTATTTGTGATTACAGACAATTAAGCGCAATCAAGAAATTAATCATCATTAATCAGTCCAACTGAATTGTCTCATGTGTGTAGACTCATATTACAAGAAAGTTGATTAATCGAAGCCGAAGTTTATAGTACTCTTAAGTAATCCGTGATGTTTAAGCTTTCGTTGGCTAAAATTGAAAACTGTTGATTTCATTATGGATTTATTGTTAATTGTTATTTATAAATCCGTCCACAAATCTTAGAGATTAATTTGACATTTCATGGGTGATCAGTTTCAGTTTCAGTTCAGAGTCCCTAAAATTAGTATTAAAACAAGTTGTAGCAACCATAGCCATACATAATATCCATAATATATTTACCCTTACTAACTGAATTTAATAGTTATTCTGCTTACAAGGACGAATATTTGGCTATGGCTATACATTCGGTATATAGCTCATTTTATACTATTTTAATTTAGCCGAAACTAAATATCTAGGTAGATAATATGAGTGTCGCTTCTAGTATGTCAGTATGTCACTATTCTTATGATATATTTTACGATTCAAAAAACCGGAAAAGTAGATCGCACAAATTTAGCTGGTATCATTATTTCGAACTTTGACATTAGTGGTTGTCATTTTAGTCTCAAGATTTGTCAACAGGGTCATTGATTAAAGAAAAAGTAGAGGATATGCCCTAAATTGCATATACATTTTTTCATTATACATATATTATGCAAATATGACCCGAAATACCAAAAATACATCTGTCCTGTTCTTACACGCGACAATGTAAACTTAAAGAAAGAGTACAATACATGTAGCATATTTCAATTTTCTGGCAACATTTTAAAGAAATCTATCTAAGCTCCGCCTTGAAGCCAGTTTTCGGACGCCATTTTATGAAAACAGTTGCTTCTAGGGATGTTCGATCCAGGTGCCTTGTATCGATCTTGTATCGATCTATACAGCCGAAACAAATGTCAACAAACCATTAAACTCGTTTTATACATTAAGTTATATACATAGAGAAGACATCTCAAACAAAATGTGTGTCCCCGCCGGGAGGTTCTATTTTCAAAATTGAGCGCCTGTTCTCCTTTCAAAATCGATCGAATCCATTGGACATTGAAGCCGCGCGGCGTCAATTCATTGGAACATACATTGTGTTCGTGGTGTCTGTTCTATACGCTAGTAATTTACTTCAATGGTTTTATAGGGTTTTTCACCAACTGACATGAATTTGTACACCAAATGCGTTTTATTTAGACAAACTCCCATTAAGGTATTTGTTAATAATTCAATAAATACTTCAATAAATACATATTGATATTATTGATCGATAACAATTATAAACTCCAAGTAAATGTAGAAATAAACAAAATTAAATAACACCGTCATCATTCAAACACTTTGCAATGACAATCTTATTTCCAAGAAGAGATTTGAAACGTTTAACATAATGTACTATTTTGCCCTAATGAGTGGTTTGTCTAAATAAACGCATTTGGTGTACAAATTCATGTCAGTTGGTGAAAACCCTAGAAATCTATTTTAATATAGATAATATTTATTATGGATGTATTTCCGAAATAAAATTATTATTATTATTATTATTATTATTAATAATAATAATCTTTAGTTTACATTTGTATCGGCTGCAAAACGACTAGAGTATAGATCGATATGGATCGTATCGCAGTGTATCGATCCAGGTATCGATCCTAGTGATTTGATACTGATCGATCCAGTATCGAATGATTTTTTTAATGGAAATAGGCGGCAAACGAGCTGACGATCCACCTGATGGTGAGTGGCTATCATCGCCCATGGATATCAGCAACATCAAAGGCATCACTGATGCGTTGCCGGCTAAGAAAGAGAGAAAAAGGAGAAAATAAAATTTTAAATAGGAATGTTTAATCCGGGTGTTTTATGTATCGATAGTCCGGTTCGTCATGAATATCTCAATAAATAGTCCAAATATCGATTCATATAATTAAATATACCTGTAAGGTGGGTATCGCGTCCAATGAATATCAGCGACCAAAGCGTTGTCAGCCAAGAAAGAGAAAAAAAGAAAGAAATATGTTAATAAATGAAACATGATACATATTTTATATTTTATTTATATTTAATACTTATAATTTAATACGATGTTTTGTATCGATTCATAATCGAATAAAAATCTCGAATTCTAAATAAATATATATATCTTTAAGCCAGTATTAAGGTTAATCGTTTTAGATTAAATTTTATATTAGATTTAATTTTATTCAAAATATTGTATAATTAAATACTGAAAAAGTTACTTAAGGTTTTTTAAAACAATGTGGTATGTTGTAGGAACATCATATAAATAATAATATCTCACTCTATAACAGTATATTTGATTTAGAACTCTTGTGTTTTATAAACTAATTAATCAAATAAATTCATATCATCATATATTTTTTTCTTAAAATATTATATCGATATGTGTAAAATACAACACTAATTTGTGGGCGGAGTCGACGCCATATTTGAGAAACTTTTGGCTTCAGATCACGTGACCTTATTTCCTATCCTCTCTTTTTCTTTAATCAAAGAACAGGGTACGGACCTGAAAAAAAAGACGGACGTAATCCCAACAACAAATTCAGTGAAGCACCCATAGTAATACCAACTCTCTATTCGTACAAGTACACACACCCACACATCGACACCATACAAAAATTACGCACACATGGTAAGCGGGTAGTCATTGCTATGCTTCAGTCTCGATTAGACGAGGTTATGTCCCGACGTCCGTCTTTTTTTCAGGTCCGTGGGTTTAGTATTAAATAAGAAAATAGTTATGTACTAAAATAAACGCTCACTGCAGATAACTGATAAGCAGTGATAGCCTAGTGGTTAGAACGTTGGTCTCCCGAACGAAGGGGCCCGAGTTCAAATCCTGGCACGCACCTCTAATTTTCAAATATTATGTGCGTATTACAAGTTAATTATCACTTGCTTCGGTGAAGGAAAACATCGTGAGGAAACCTGCACACCGGAGAGTTCTCCATAAAGTTCTCAAAGGTGTGTGAAGTCTACCAATCCGCACTTGGCCAGCGTGGTAGACTACGGCCTAATACCCCTCACATTGTGAGAGGAGACCCCGAGCCCAGCAGTGGGACAATTATGGGTTGTTGCTTTGCTTTTTTTTTTGCAGATAACTGAAACTTATACATGAGAAAGTAGAGTAAAACGGTTAATTTATCGTTTAACTGAGCTCTAAAAAGTGAATTACATAAATTAAAAAATTGTCAAGATACAATGAAAAAAAAGGCACGGTACTTTGTCGGTACATATTATTCTACAGATCCTTTTCTAGGTATTGTGTTTGTAAGTTACTTTATGATATGACTTTGAATATATCGCGAATATTGCGTACAACCAAGGACTTACCAGGATGCATAACTTCGGTCACCTTGGGGTGCTTCGCAAGCCACTTCGCGATCACCAACGAAGACTTCTTGTGCTGCTCCATCCTCAACGCCAGAGTTTTCAGACTTCTATTCACAAGGTAGCAGTCCATAGGCGACGGTACTATTCCCATTGCTGTCAAAAAATATATTTATTACGGTTATTGACTTATTGGCGACATTGCTTCTTGCAAAATTTCAAGATTCTGGCTAACGGGAAGTTCCCTATATAGGGTTTGATTCCCTTGCGAGTGTCAAAATATACGGCGTTAACTTGGAAGCTTGATTTTTCACAGCTCTTGACAGACGGAGGGACAACGAAGTGTACCCTACTTGTATAAACGTCCCGTTTTATTCTTTTGAGTTACGGATCCCTAGAAATGTATATGAAATAGAAAATGTAAAGATTAACGAAAAGACACTCTTTTCAATTGTAAAATATTTTTAATACTAGTTTACGTCACTTCAGCGTGAACCGGAAAAAATCTTTGTAAAATCACAATGACATTGCAAATTTTATACGGACTTGCATGACTCACTTCACCATAAATTTCAATTAGCATGAAGCATCATGAGTACGTAAATTTTACCTTATGCACCATATTACACCATATTACGTATTTATATTTTAGCTAATACCTATATATTATAATATGTAGACATAATTTTTTTACACAGAAAAAAAATACTTTATGATAGATTAGATTAATCATGATTGAACTATAATGTGAAAATTAGACAGTATCCAACAAAAAAAGTTCGTATAAAATTTTAGACGTAAACATGTTTTCAGGTAAAATTACAGATTTATGAAAAATCACAAACGAAATTAACTTTTCATGGTCAAATGGCATCATAATCATTTATATTGCAGTTTCCATCAATGCCTATATTTTATATAATCTGGTCCTTAATTACTGAGTTATTAACGATGACTCGATGATGATATGAAGCGCAAAAAAATATCAGACAGTCTATTCTGTTATTACATTGGAATTGCTTCGTTTCAATTCAATCTTTCGTCAATATTTTTATTTCATATGCAGTAAAATTCAAATGTTTTAATAATAATATTATCATGCATGCCATGTTATTATTACATTTTACAGAGAAACGATACGTAACTATTGCGATATTTCATTGGTTATAAATATTTACATTGGGAAATTAATAATGTGGAAATAAGTCGTGCATGATGCAAGATATTATATGTATGCATGTTTGATTTCTTTATAAACACTGATAGTGGAGTGATGCCTTGACTTCCAGGTAAAGCGGCCGAAGTGCATGCGTACGTCTCTTTTGAATCAAAATGTACCTATATATTTTTCACAGTATGTGTTCATTATAGATCAGCCAGTGTTTGAAACCAAATATTTTTAATTGAACCCAATTATACCAAAACTAACTTTTTACTAAAAACAGGTCATTGAATGTTTTAACAAGTGACAACATTTAAAATTATAATGAGTTAAAATGTGGTTAAAATGTAATCTACTTACACTTTTGTAAAAAGTAGATCCTCTCGGCCAAGCCGGCATCGTTGACAATAGCGGCTCCCATTATGACGTCAGAGTGTCCATTCATGTACTTTGTTATGGAGTACACCACAATATCTGCCCCGAAGTCGAGCGGTCTTTGTAAGTAAGGCGTCAGGAAGGTGTTGTCTACGACCACCAGTATATCACCTCGGCTCTTCACCAGTTTCGTCACCGCAGCGATGTCCACTACTTTTAGTAACGGATTCGTTGGAGTCTCGATCCAAACCATCTGAAAACGTATTTTTCATTATAGGTAATAATAATATGTACCCTACATACACGGACGTAAAAGAAAGACGGACGTGATCCCAACAACAAATTCAGTGAAGCACCCAAAGTAATACCAACTCTCTATTCGTACAAATACACACACTCACACATTGACACCATACTGCTTCGACATTGACACCATCGCGAATCAAAAATTACAAAATTACGCACACATGGTAAGCGAGCTGTCATTGCTATGCTTAACCTCTCGATTAGACAAGGTTACGTCCGTTCTTTTTTTTAGGTACATCCCTGCCTACATATTGACAAATATTTCATGAATTTTAATTCAATGAATAATTCAACTATTTAATTTTATTTTTATTTAACTTTTGCTTATTAGTTTCTATTCCGATCTCAAAATGTATGCATCTGTATCACCCATTTCATCCAACTTTATAATTATATTACTTGATTTACTTGATACACTACGCGTTCCTGAGAAAAAGGCTCTTGTCAGATAGACGGGCGGACGGACAGGACAGACAAACCATACATGCGTCATACGTCATATCCTCATACCTCAACTAAACCATTCACAACTATTGACATACTTGAAAAGAAAATTCGTCAAACCATGTGAGTAAACAGATAATACTTAGAAAAATATTAAGTTATGTAAATTCTCAGATTAAAGAAAAAGCGGCCAAGTGCGAGTCGGACTCGCTCATGAAGGGTTCCGTAGCAGCAAGTAACATAATATAAAAGTCCTTGTAGTTCGTTGTAACTTTGATCAATGTTTTTTGCGGTTTACGATTTATGACGTATTAAAAAAAAACTACTTACTAAATATCATTCAAACCAATTTTCGTTGGAAGTTTTCATGGTAATGTACATCATATATTTTTTTTAGTTTTATCATTCTCTTATTTTAGAAGTTACAGGGGGGGGGACACACATTTTACCACTTTGGAAGTGTCTCTCGCGCAAACTATTCAGTTTAGAAAAAAATGATATTAGAAACTTCAATATCATTTTTGAAGACCTATCCATAGATACCCCACACGTATGGGTTTGATGAAAAAAACATTTTTTAGTTTCAGTTCTAAGTATGGGGAACCCCCAAAATTTAGTGTTTTTTTTCTATTTTTGTGTGAAAATCTTAATGCGGTTCACAGAATACATCTACTCACCAAGTTTTAACAGTATAGCTCTTATAGTTTCGGAAAAAAGTGGCTGTGACATACGGACGGACAGACAGACAGACAGACAGACAGACAGACAGACAGACAGACAGACAGACAGACAGACATGACGAATCTATAAGGGTTCCGTTTTTTGCCATTCGGCTACGGAACCCTAACAAAGGCGTAAAGTACTTACAAGAAATTTATAAATGTTTATCAACATTACTAGAGTTATGAAATTCATGCAACATTAAGTATGATTATGCAATGATAAAAATGGTGACACAATACCTACATAATAAAATTGTAATAAAGATAAAGTAAGGTCTCTTATAGAACACCTTATCACCCTTATCAGCAGGTTAAAGAACTTAGATAGTTAAGTTTTTTGATAGGTGGCGAACACGGACCTAAAAAAAAGACGGACGTAACCTCGTCTAATCGAGAGTGAAGCATAGCAATGGCCGCCCGCTTACCATGTGTGCGTAATATTTGATTCGCGATTAACGCAGTATGGTGTCAATGTGTGGGTATGTGTACTTGTACGAATAGAGAGTTGGTATTACTATGGGTGCTTCACTGAATTTGTTCTTGGGATTACGTTCGTTTTTTTTAGGTTCGTGGTGGTGAATGATCATAGCAGTAATCTGATGGTAGGATGATCCTACCACCCTTAATCTAGTCCATGACTTAAATGCATTATCCACGCTCTACCATTCAATCAGGAAGTTGATAAGGTAGTTAAGCTGGCTAAAATAACGAATCTATACTAATACATAAAATAATAAAGAGGAAACTTTTGATTTTTTATTTGTTTGTAATAAATAAACTGTAAAACTACTGGATTGATTCAAAAATTATTTCACGAATAGGATGTTCTACTGTTTTTGAGTAACAAGGACTACATTTTATTTAAACAAAAATAGGAGGAAAAACTGGTCAGCTAGTTATTTAATAATTTAAAAGGGTGAAAAGGTCTCCCTTGAGTGAGCTGAGATTCGCAGATCCATTTGCAATTCGCAGACAAGGTGGTAGCGATAGGAACACGGTACCTGTGTTGTGGCTGAATCATCAACCATGGCATATCAACAACGAAAAAAAAGCGGCCAAGCGCGAGTTGGACTCGCCCATGAAGGGTTCCGTAGCAGCAAGTAACATAATATAAAAGTTCTTGTAGTTCGTTGTAACTTTGATCAATGTTTTTTGCGGTTTACGATTTATGACGTATTAAAAAAAAACTACTTACTAGATCTCATTCAAACCAATTTTCGTTGGAAGTTTGCATGGTAATGTACATCATACATTTTTTTTAGTTTTATCATTCTCTTTTTCTTTCTTTGAGTTTCAGTTCTAAGTATGGGGAACCCCCAAAATTTATTGTTTTTTTTTCTATTTTTGTGCGAAAATCTTAATGCGGTTCACAGAATACATCTACTTACCAAGTTTCAATGGTATAGCTCTTATAGTTTCGGAAAAAAGTGGCTGTGACATACGGACGGACAGACAGACAGACAGACAGACAGACAGACATGACGAATCCATAAGGGTTCCGTTTTTTGCCATTCGGCTACGGAACCCTAAAAATCAAGGCAGAAAAAACGCTATCACCATAAGGCCGGCGCCAGACATAGCTTCAAACATGTGAACATTGCTTTGATTGGTATGTGTAGCACGGGACTTTGAATATTGGTTCAAAGTTTGAACAAAGATTTGCACTTTGCCATGCGGTGTCGGCGTGTCGGTTTTTTAGCGCACATCAAAGCTAAAAGTCCAGTTGCGGGACAGCTGCGATGGCGAAAGGTCGTGTGCGGTAGGTAGGGCTTCCAAAAATACGGATTTGTTAATTACGTAACTAGATACGCATTTTGATGCTCTAAATACGTAAATACGTAATTACGTAACTGATTAATTTTTAAGGCTCAATTTTTTTTGCGTTTAAAATACCTTGTATTTTAGGAAGTAATAGAAATAAAAAATCAAACATCTTCAAATGTTCAAATTTATTATATTAAAAAGATGCTTCAGAAAATAATCATTTTACAATTAAACTCCAAATCTATAAACAAATACGTACGAATAGACTCAATCAACAAAGTTTTATTTATTTAATCTTTGTTCTTGATATTATGATCACATAAATGATAATGATATGAGATTAGAGAGGCTCTCAAACAGCTTAAAAACAACAAGGCACCGGGAGATGACGGAATCACAACCGAGCTACTAAGAGCTGGAGGTAAACGCCCTTTTGAAGAACTACAGGCCCATTGCACTTTTGAGCCACGTTTATAAGCTGTTTTCGAGGGTGTTCACAATTCGCATTGCATGCAGGCTTGACGACTTCCAGCCTCCCGAACAAGCAGGATTCCGAAAAGGCTACAGCACCATAGACCATATACACACACTGCGGCAGATTATACAAAAGACAGAGGAGTATAATCTGCCGTTGTGTTGTGTGTTGCCTATATGGACTATGAGAAAGCCTTTGATTCTATTGAGACCTGGGCGGTACTAAATTCTCTCCAGCGGTGCCGGATTGACTATCGGTATATCGAGGTGTTGAAGTGTTTGTACTCATCAGCCACCATGTCCGTCAGAGTACACGACACAGCAACGAACCCCATCCAACTGCAGAGAGGTGTCAGACAAGGGTATGTCATATCCCCAAAACTGTTCACCGCTGCGTTGGAAGACGTGTTCAAGCTGATGGAGTGGAAACGACGTGGCATCAACATCAATGGCGAATACATCACACACCTACGATATGCCGATGATATAGTCATCCTGGCGGGTTCCCTGGAAGAACTTGGTACAATGCTCAGAGACTTGAACAGCGCCTCACAACGGGTGGGTCTTAAGATGAACATGGACAAGACGAAAATCATGTCGAATGTCCATGTCACACCCGGTTGTTGTTGATGGCGCTGCTCTCGAATTTATAGACGAATACATTTACCTGGGACAAGTGATCCAGATGGGTAAGTCCAACTTCGAGAAAGAAGTCACTCGTAGAATCCAACTCGGATGGGCTGCGTTCGGGAAACTGCGTCATATCTTGTCGTCCACAACACTACCTCAGTGCCTGAAGTCGAAGGTGTTCGAGCAGTGTGTGTTGCCAGCGATGACATACGGATCCGAGACGTGGTGCTTCACTATTGTATTGACCTAATCCACAAGCTCAGAGTAGCGCAGCAGGCTATGGAGAGGGCTATGCTCGGTATTTCTCTACGTGATCGCATTCGAAATGAGGAGATCCGTAGGAGAACAAAGGTAACTGACATAGCTCAAAGAATTAGTAGGCTGAAGTGGCAATGGGCTGGCCACATAGTTCGAAGGACCGATAACAGTTGGGGAAGAAAGGTCCTCGAATGGCGCCCACGTCTCTAAAAAAGGAGCATAGAACGCCCCCTGACCAGGCGGACTGACGACCTGAAGAAGACAGCGGGCATCCGCTGGATTCAAAAGGCTCAGGACCGGTCAGAGTGGCGCAAGTTAGGGGAGGCCTATGTCCAGCAGTGGACCTACAAAGGCTGATGGATGGATGGATGGATGAGAATAATAATGAACTCAATGTTCTGTCACCAAGGGAACTTCTTAGTTTGGAACAAATATAGCCGGCGGAAGAAAAGGCTCGTTCTGCTTTAACACTTGTAGGCATTAGGTATTAATTTTTAAAGTGAAACTTTTATTCTATCGCCCAAAATTTTTCGTCCATCAATCGCATGTCGCATTCTAGCCGGATATCCAATATATGGGGGTAGGCCAATATAGCGTCGCCCATAGCTTGCATCATAATCATTTCAATTATTCGTGCAAGTGTTGCTGAAGACAGAATGCTGATAGAGTTCGTGCTTATAGGAAAGGAAAACGGCTCTCGGTTAGTTTATTTTTTATAGTGAATTTAATAATAATAATAAATATTATTAAACGCTTACACACTCATACCCCCGCAGTAAGGTATTACCTGTGTCGCGGGTGGTATGGACGACACTTAATTATAACACATCACAATATATTCACAATCACACCCATGACCCGAGTACAAATATGTATTTATCTATCAATTTTTTAGTTAAAATTTTTTAGTTAAATGCCTACAAACCGAAAAAAAGTTTCACTTGCATCGTAGTTTCATAAATCCACACTTTTTTAAAAATTAATAATATCCTATAGATACTTACGTTATTACGGATTTGAACCCTTCAGTTACATATTTGTAAAATCTGTCCGTAATTACGTATTTGCGTAATTACGTAAGTACGTAATGGAAGCCCTAGCGGTAGGTAATTGATAGAGTAATAAATCCGAACAAAACTACTTGGTATGCCGTGATTATGACTTTAGATCATCCAACTGGACATTGGAAGACATTTTTGTTATAACTTATAACTTTTATGAATCATGATCGTACTTTAAAGTATAATGCACACAAAGAAAACCAATTTTTTTTTATTTTTACTTTTTACAGCAATTTTTTTCTAATGTAAAACGGATATGTACTTGTTTTTCGCATTTAATAAATAATTACAAGCCCTTAAATAATAAAGGCATCCACAAAATCTACGTCCATCTTGTTTGTCGTCTACCAGCATACTGTGAAGAAAAACGATTGCAAAACATGTCTGGCAGGTTGCTACAATATGTGTTCAAATGTCTTTGCAAAGTCCTTGAAAGCAATGTTCACATGTTTGTGCTATATCTGGCGCCGGCCTAACAAATGCTAACATAGCGGTTATCACACAGTTCATCGCCTGCCTACAAGATAAACCTGGCATCGTCACAGCCACGTCACTGAACAAAGTTCATCACGAGCAGGGGAAATTGAGGCTTATTCGTATAATATTATCATAAGCTAATATATAAAAGGCATAAGCCCAGATTAAATTTTGATTGTTTAATGATATACTCGTAACAATACAACACGACATATAAGCACTGATAGGGAGTTTTGATTGCACTCATCGATGTTATCTTCGCTATCTTAATGCGCGTAAACGATCCCGCATTTTGCTATCATAATGATATGATATTTGATAATTTATTGGGTACTAACTGACCCGGCGAACTTCGTATCGCTTAACAAACTATTTTTTTCTAAAATAAAAGTAGCTTAAGTTACTCCTTGTTATATCAGCTATCTGCCAGTGAAAGTCCCGTTAAAATCGGTCCAACAATTTCAGAGATTAGCCGGAACAAACAGACAGACAGACAGACAAAAGTTGTGAAAAATGTTGTTTTGGTATTATGTTCCGTGTATAAGTACATCCAAATGCACTTGGTAAAAAGTGGTTATTTTAATATTACAAACAGACACTCCAATTTTATTTATTTGTATAGATGTATGATTAAATCATCTTGTGTAAATATAAAAATAATGTTTCAATTTAATAACATACCTATTCGTCTGTTACTTGGCTTGGTTTATAATACATGTGCCATTTCGTCAGACAGACCTAAGCCAACCTGTTCTTAAACGAAAAAAAGAAGAGATACAAAGAAGGAAGTGACTTTCATGCCACTTAGGTTGTATGTCCCCTGCGATAGGGTTGCTATCCATGCGGGTTTTCCCGTACTTGTCCAAGTTTATGGGGCTTCTGGGCAGGGTATTTGAAAAGGGGACACTTTTTTTGAAATGATTCAACGCCAATGGCGGCACGGGTAGCCAACAGTAGCGGGCGCGCCAGTGTAGCGCGTCGTAACAAGAGGCGACAGGCGAGCTTTTTTATGGGCGCCATTATTTTAAATGAGACGGAATAAAAATCTAGATTTCGTCCAAATGTTCAGCGTATTTGAATTTTTTTCTGACGACATCAATTTAGGCAATGGCAGCACACACTGGGATTTGCATGTTTAAAGAGAGCCAGTCAACAGAAAAAGGCCGTCTAGCTAATAAAGAGGGGGGTCATTAAAGAGGGAAAGAGGGAAATCATTAAAGTTCGCAGAAGCCTATTTAAGACGTTGTTGCTATGCCAATTAAAGTAATCGTTTTCGAATTACCACAGTCGATTAGTTTTTCAAGTGTATCGGAGATTAATTATTTTTCTGCGGCTGACAAACTTTCATGTGTATGAAATATAAAACTAAAGAAAGGTACCTAGTTCAGCGTACCGAGTTATGGTCTCCCCATACCTATCGACACGAAATCGAATTTAAACTTACAAATGAGTATGATAAATAAGAAATAATAACGAATGAAAAACCACCAAAATGTATTAGTAATATATCAGTGAAACAAAATACTCAACTTACTTTGGTATTTTCCTGGATTGCACTCTCAACACGCTCAAGATTTGTGAAGTCTGTAAATGTTGTCTTTATACCTAATCTTTCGATCACATGCCTGTAAACAATAGTCTCTTTATAGAATTACCTATTTATTTTTATTCTTTGATTTAATTTTTGTAATGGGTAAACTAACCATAGATAATTCCCAATATATCACTATGTATAGTGCTGGGAATAAGGGAGCCCTGGGATGCAGCATGAACAACATAAATAATACATTTAATTACATAATTTATTTATCACATAAAATATCAGGCCCCTTCAGGGCTCACAACTCGAGCATGCGACCATTGTTTCACAACTCAAATCGATAAAATTTTCTAGTTTGCTAGCTGTAATTCTCATTATGTATTATATTGGGAAATAAAGTATAGGAACACTACTCACCGAAACAGTCTGTTAGTGCCTCCGTAAACATCGTCACATGACACTATATGGTCTCCAGCACTGAGCAAGGAAGCAATCGTAGTGGTTGCTCCACATCCAGAGGCAAAGGCAAATCCATAAGAACCCCCATCCAGTGCCGCCAAGCATTCCTCTAGTACATTTCTTGTTGGATTACCAGCCCTACCATAGTCAAATCCCTAAAAAAAAATATTTTATGCACTACTACTTTTCACTTTACTGAAGTTCTTATGTTTGAAAATTAAATTAAAATAAGTAAAGTTGAACTATGAATTCATATTTGGAGGGCCTATTTTGAATGATGTGCTTGTTTAAGAATAGTAACCACATCAAAATTGGTTCAGCAGTTAATGCACCAACTTTGCAAATTCAAAACTGATTCCAGAAAATAATGATCTGATATCAGAAATGATGTCTTTGAAACAAACAACAGTGATTTATGTGAAATAATAAAACAAAAAACAGTATTTCTTACCAGGTGCTCGGCAGGTCCAGACTGTTTAAAAGTAGTAGCGGTGACAATAGGAGGGATTACTGGGCCATAAGAGTTTTTGTCTGGGTCTTGGCCTACGTGAATAGCCTGAGTGGCGAAACCTGGTTTGGGCTTAAGGAACCCATCATCAGCCATCTAAATAAATACAAAAAAAAAATATTAAATTCATCTCACTTTCTTTATATAACTTATTTTGATTATTTTAGCTTTTTTCACAAATAATATTGAATTTTTTTGATAATTATTTGATAAAGAAAAATATTATTTATTGATGTCATGGGATATAAGTCTCCAATATGTACCAAATAAATATGCTTCTAATAAACAATAATAAATTGTACTTCAGATAAAATCTGCTTTTTGTTTTTATTCATTATATAACCACTGATCCTATCTCACTTTTTACTTCTATAGCTACTTCACATTTTAAACACTCATTTCAGCTTTAAACCAGCAATTTGGTTGCAATTTGAAACCTGTTTGCTGGTTCTGGTTCTTAGTGTATATCTTTGCTAAATTATATTAGCGAGCACCATTTACATATATCAAATCCATGTAATTATATTTTAGTAAAAAGACAATTTACCTCAATGTAAAGAACACGTTTGATCGCTTTTACAAGCAAATGCGTGAGATGTACCTAACCTAATATTTTGAAATTAACTAGGAACAGTAAATGTTCATAAAGCATTACTTTACTATTAATTCAATTATTTTGATGCCGATCTCAAAACTGAAACATCGTTTTTACTTTATGCAGAAAAAATATTTTATTGCCGTTTGAAACATAGTATTTGAAATAACTTACCGTAGATAGTAATTTAAATGTTTTCTGGTTATATAATAAGTATTAACGGGAAAACCCCTTTACTTTATAATTAATTAAAATGATTTGCCGGTAACCTCAAACAGCGTAAGAAATATCGAGCAAACGGCCTATCAAATATCACACGTTACACGTCTATCACCTAAAGACAGCGAAGCCACAGAGTACTTTGTTATATATATGAGCGAAGCCGAACAAAACGAAACGAATCACTCGAACCACGACCGACGCCCGACGGCTCCAACGACCTTGCTGAACAAGATAAAACTAAAAATAGGGATCCGCAAAAAGTATCGATACTTCTAGGTATCGATACTTTTGTTGCGATACCAAGTACTTTTGGTATCGATACTTTTGTTCCGATACTTTTGAGGTATCGATACTTTCTAGAAGTATCGATACTTTCCCTCTCCCATTTCCAATAAATTATTACATTATGAAAAATAACAATTATTATTCGAACTTTTAAACAAAATATTTGTCACAACACTACTAAACCTAAGATATGATTTGGTGAATTCCCACTCATTGACGAGCACTTTATGTGTGTTACCATTTTATTCCATTGAACTATCTTAGAAGTTTTTTACGAGTAACCTTTACGGGTTGAATAATCTGTGTAGTGTTTTTTGTCTTTTAAACTGTTTCACTTATTCAGTTTTCTGATAACTGTAGCCCTTAAAAGTATTATTGCATTATGTGCACAGCATCTTTCAATTCCTTAGTTATAGGAAAGTACTTCTCTGACATACGTACGCTTATGACTAACTCATGTAGTATAGAGGTAAGGAGAGCCACCTCTGTGCACGAAAATTGTCCGTAAAAATGCATCCAATAACGGGTGGCGCTGTGGTAGCCTAGGATAAATTTTATTGAACTCAGCAAACTTCACTCCCCAGCTCCGTCTACAACATCTATATTCATATGGTAGTTATTCCGATGCCAGCGCTATTGTCGTAGGATGGTGGTAGGTATTGGAACCTCTATTATCAGCTGAACACTATTTCTACTTTCCCCCATGTGAGATAGCTCTCCTTACCCTCTACACTTTATGGACTAACTGTCTAACAGTTTCTTAATATATAATATCGTGGAGCATTGAAAGGTAGAAGGAGGGCCATCTCATATGAGGAGAAAGTTGAAAAAGTGTCCAGCTGTTCACTGAAAATAGAGGTTCCAATAATGGCCATTTTAAAATGGCGCTAGTGTGTGTGTGAAGTTTGCTGAGTTATGCCACCCGTAATTAACGGCGCTTGTGTCTGATAAGTAGATATTTGAACATAGCTGTTTTAGACCGCACCGTAGCGCCACCCATAATTTTCACAGAGATGTAAGGAGAGAGTAAATTCACAGAGATGGCCTCCTTCTACTCAATCCTCCATGATATATATCTACTATACTCCATGCGATTTGCAGCCGAAACAAATGTAAACAAACGATTAAAATCGTTTTCTAGTATTTTCATTAACTAACTTGAATTTGTACACCAAATGCATTTTATTTAGACAAACTACTCACTAAAACAAAATAGTACATTATGTTAAAAGTTTCAAATCGCTTCTTGGAAATAAGATTGTCATTGCAAAGTGTTTGAATGATGACAGTGTTATTTAATTTTGTTTGTATCCACATTTACTCGGAATTTATAATTGTTATCGATCAATATGTATTTATTTAAGTTTTCACAAATACCTTAATGAGTAGTTTGTCTAAATGAAACGCATTTAGTGTACAAATTCATGTCAGTTGGTATAAAATCCTATAAAACGATTTTAATGGTTTGTTTATATTTGTTTCGGCTGCAAATCGCATGGAGTATAGTGGATACTCAGCGTGTCCACTACACAAAACTTTCTGATAAATATGATAGATCAGTGTTTGTGTGTTGACGTTGTCGTTAATGTGCCATCGTTACATATTATCTTCAAATTGTGGTACATATTGGAAAAGTAGAAAATCGACTTTGTCAATGGACTGAATGTGCTTATTGCATTGGTTTATTGCCTTCGGATTATTGCCTTTCAAAAGAAACCATTTTAGAGGCATATCGATTGCATGGTTTCAGTTTCCATAAAGGATTGTTG
This sequence comes from Thymelicus acteon, assembly GCA_951805285.1. NCBI lineage: Eukaryota > Metazoa > Arthropoda > Insecta > Lepidoptera > Hesperiidae > Thymelicus > Thymelicus acteon. Next base: position 7,383,983 of record OX638213.1, on the reverse strand, counting down.
TAGGGATGCTACAATTTTTTTTGTGTTTTATATTATATAGATTGGATATTAGTGACTATTTTGTGAGAAACGTTAATGCTAGATTTTTTGCGAAACCTTGCAGCACAAACAACGTTCCATTCAGGTTTTTTATATTTTAAAAAGTACTCGATACCTTCAGGTATCGATACTTTTGTTCCGATACTTTTTTGGTATCGATACTTTTGATGCGATACTGGTATCGAGTAAAGTATCGATACTTTTGAAATTTTGCGTAACCCTAACTAAAAATAAAAAACAACGTCAAAACTCAAACGTCAAACTCGTCACCGCTTATTTACACGCGCGTGTCGCGGACCGTCTCGTGGCGCGTCCGTAAGCCACGCCCCCTACGCGCGTGTGAACACCACGCGAGCGCTCGCGCGAGCCCCTTTGGCGTGCGCCTATAAAACCGCTCCCGACGCGAGCCCTGCGAACGCGAGACGCGCCGCGGTCTGGTCCACGAGCGCCCTGTTTACACGCGCGCGTATGCGCGCGTCTCGCGGATTGTCTCGTGGCTCGCGCGCGCGTGTAAATGGGGTATCAAAGTCAAACTTCAAAAAATATCAAATTATTTCACATGTGAAAGGTAAGTCAAAGTAATAAATGATAAAAAAAAAAAAAAATATTTTACTTACATTTGTTTTTCTTTCTTGTTTTTATGTTAAAAAATAATAATCCTAAACAAAAATAATCCTAAAGCAATAATTTACAAGGCTTCGATCATCTAGTATTAAAAAAAACAGTAATTAAAAGCATTACTTTTGAATTAAACAATATTTTTCAAGCACGGGCGTAAAAAAAGACATCCGTGTTTTCAAGTAATTCTGAGGTAATTTGAAATTTCTTAAAAGTTTGAAATATCGGTAATTAATTATTATTTTAAATATTTATTCGAGCATTAATATATACGGAACGTATTAATACGCAAAAACCATTTAAAAAGTTCATAAAACAATAAAATAACTTTTGATTCAAATTCACCCCTCTGACACTGAAATGGTGTTTACTTGAAAATTTTCCCTAATAAAGTAGCCTGTATTGTACCTTTTTAAAATCTGCATTTAAGACATTGAAGTATAATGTCAGAGAATACATCTCGAACAAAATGTATGTCCCCGCCGGGAGGTTCTGTTTTCAAAATTGAGCCCCCGTTCTCCTTTCAAAATTGAACGAATCCAATGGAAATTGAAGGCGAAGCCGCGCGGCGCCAATCCATTGGAACATACATTGTGTTCGCGGTGTCTGTTCTATACGCTAATAATAATACTTCAATGATTTAAGAGACAAATTTTTAAAATACTGGGCCACACTTGTCTTGCCCAGTACATTTTTTTTTCAACCACCAGTGTGCCCTAATAGTTTCAATAAAATTACATACTGATAACACGGACCTAAAAAAAAGACGGACATAATCCCAAGAATAAATTCAGTGAAGCACCCATAGGAATACCAACTTTGTATTCGTACAAGTACACACACCCACACATTGACACCATACGGCTACGACATTGACACCATCGCCAATCAAAAATTACAAAATTACGCACACATGGTAAGCGAGCTGTCAGCTGTCAGCTTCACTCTCGATTAGACAAGGTTACGTCTGTTCTTTTTTTATGTCCGTGACTGATAAGTATAAAAAAAATATCAAATAATCTGCTCATGTGGACTCAGCAGGAAAAAGTAGGGTAAATGCATTGAAGTATTATTACTAGCGTATAGAATAGACACCGCGAACACAATGTATGTTCCAATGAATTGGCGCCGCGCGGCTTCAATGTCCAATGGATTCGTTCGATTTTGAAAGGAGAACAGGGGCTCAATTTTGAAAATAGAATCTCGCGGCGGGGACACACATTTTGTTTGAGATGTCTTCTCTATGTATACTTATAACTCAATGGGTAAATGTGCCAAATTTTCGAAATTTTTACCGCTCATTTACACGTGCGTGTCGCGGACCGTCTCGTGGCGCGTCCGTAAGCCACGCCCCCTACGCGCGTGTGAACACCGCGCGAGCGCTCGCGCGAGCCCCTTTGGCGCGCGCCTACAAAACCGCTCCCGACGCGAGCCCGCGAGCCACGAGACTTGCCGCGGTCTGGTCCGCGAGCGCCCTGTTCACACGCGCGCGTATGCGCGCGTCTCGCGGATTGTCTCCTGGCTCGCGCGCGCGTGTAAATGGGGTATAAAAAAGGTCAAAATCTCGAAAATGGACACTTTTATTAAAGTCATTTTTTGACATAATGGTTGACCCACTTTCAAGCTATCTGCTCTCTACGGTTGAACCAATATTTACGGGACACGCTGTATATAAACGATCTGTTTCTTGATTTTTAATAATATTTATATACGTTTTCTTTATTTATGCTAAATAAATTACGTCCAAGACTTTTAAAAAAAGTTTATTTTCCCGCCAACACCAACTGTCATTACTGTCATTAGTGTCATTTTAGACATTTTACATAAATGTGTGATTTTGGATAGTTTTGCGATTTATATAATTTTAAATAAAATGCATATTTTATTGTAATTGCTTATAAAAATATAACTTTTTTACATGCATCTCTTGCTTTCGAGCTTTCATTTTATTCTGATCGTTGAATTAGCTCATTTCAATTGTCACTTAAAAATTAGCCCTATCAAAATCATTGTTTTGTTACCCAAAAGTTTGTAACTTTTGCGGCTTTAAATTAAATGTAAGGGTGATCTACTCAAACACGTGATAGTGTGTATTTATTTTGCTTTATTTCTTAAAATGAAGATAGATAGTAAGCCACTTCGCTATGCTCATGCCGAGGGACACACAGACGTGTGTTATACAGAAGATGGAAAGTAAGTAATATTCGTTTCTTTATACGGTTAATTGTGTATCTATACGTGTTTTACGTTTCTATTTCATATTTCTAGACATATTATTACGTGTGGTCATGATGGAGATGTAAGGATATGGCTGGATATAGAAGATGATGACCCCAACTCACACTGTGTTGGAGAAAGTGCTCTAGCCGTCTGTTATAAAGACAAGAGATTGTATGTTGCCACTGATAATCATGCTGTCCAGGCATATACTTTCCCAGCCTTTGACAAGGATGGAATCATTACGAGGTTTACAGCACCAGTTACACAAATTATGTCATCATCTAAGATAGAGGTGAGTAATTAAAATTAAATAATACAAAATGAATAGAGAATCTTAATGGTGATAAATATGTAGACCTCATAGTTTTCTATAAGAAATCTCAAGTGAATAAATATAATTCATATGGTTATTATGAAGAGTAATACTTTTTAGGCGCTAGGATGTTCATCAGAAAACATGGAGGCAAAGATATGCAGTCTGGAGGGAGGTGCACCTCTGTTTGTGATGTCAGATCATAAAGGCCCAGTCCTGAGTATTGCTGTATGTCCCCACATGAAGTATGCAAGCACTGCTTGTGGAGATGGCTTGCTGAGAGTATGGGATATTGATACAGGAAAGATTGTTAAGGAACTCACATGTATTACTAAGATAAATACATTTTATGCTGCTAAAGTTTTAGGTAAGATTATTTTAATTGCAACCATATTTAAGTATTGAGCATATTATTCAATGTGGTTAAAAATTCGTTATTTCCTTGAAATAGTTTATGGTATCTTAATATGTATATTTTTCATATTTTCGTATCCATGCTGACTGTCACAGAACTGTTTTATTTATATTTCAGGTCGTATGAATTTTGAACCAACTGAAGGAAAGTATCTAGCATACCCAAATAACAGGGACATTGTATTACTGGACACAGAGAGTTGGGGCCAAAGAATGACCTTTACACATAACTCGGTTTGTATTTACACTTTCAGTTTATTTACACTACAGGTTTTACATTGCAAGTATTTTAATACATCTAAAATGTATGTATGCTTTTCACTATATACTAATACATGAAACATAATTCCGTAATAATAAGTTTTTGATCAGCCAATTGCCTTACATAAAAAAAAACATATAGGAAATTATAAAAAATGGATAAACTTTTTTTTTTCACCATAATTATGAAAGAAAAGGTTTTATATTAAAATACATACAGTAACTTGATTCCAAGGCTTAAACCTAATGGGACTCCACTATTATTTACACAAATAATTATTTATTTTTCTAATAGTTTCTTATGTATCTTACTATTGTAGATCAAATGTGCAATATCCCAGTGTCTGTTTTCACCATGCGGCCAGTACTTGGCAGGCAGTACAGTAGCGGGACAAATAGCAGTTTGGGAAGTGCTCTCGGGCGATTGCATCGGCCTTATTGAACACCCTACGTCTCACAATGTTACAGCACTAGCATGGAATCCTAAAGGTTGGTAGGAGTATCAGTGTTAAAAAAACATTGTTGGCTGTTCAGAGTTTAGACCACAATATAAACATTTTCATGGTTATAAGTAAAGCCAATACCACTGGCTTTTCTTCTACTCAGAATAATTAACATCTAACATATTGGTAGTGGCATTGTATTATAGCATTACACATGACCTGGTTCAGATTTTTCCAGTGACTAAAGACTAAAGAGTAGTGCAAACAAGCTAAATACAATTTAAATCTCACAAATTTAGTAAAAAAAATGGATTCAATGAAGTTAAAGCAAAATTCTTAACTGTATTATATTATTCAAAATTAAGTTCTGCAAAAGGAAATTCTGTCAGTCACAGTACTAAGTTTGCATGTGAAAATTGTGTCTGTCATTTCAGGTAATGGTGTGTTGGCATATTGTGATGTAGCCGGTCAGCTGGGCATGTTGGTAAACTGTTACGGCAAGGACAGCAGCACTTGTGACCAGGGGGCTGAGGATATCGAGATGATACAAAAAGATGATGGTTAGTATTGCAACATGCTAAAATACTAACATTTTAATGGTATAATTAAAATCAAGTTATCAATTACAGTGATAAATGGAGAGTTACATTGTGATTGTAAATAATATTTGTGATCGCAACATTATCTAATACATAATACATACATTAGTATGTATTATGTATTAGATAATAGATTTGCCTTTAATTTTATTTATCTTAGGTACATTATAATAACTTACTACATATATATTTCATATTTACAAATGTTCTCAAATGCCATTAACCTTATAATTTCATCATATTTCAACATCAACTTCTGTTTCAACCAGATAACGACTTGGACAATATAATAGAGAACTACGAGAGCGACGATGACAACGCCATATCCTTGGAGAAACTGAAGAATGAAACGCTAGGGCTGGTTCAGACTGACGCGGAGGATTCCCGGCCGGCGTCACGGGCGCCGCCGCCGCCATCTACAGTGCCGCCGCAGCCGCCTTTTCAGCCTTCCGCAACCCCAGTGCATTTAGAACACAGGTAATGTTTTATTTTATTAAAATATTAAGACAATTTACGCGTGACTCGCTTCGCTTTGGGTTCCTATTTCGGCTATATTTTTTAATACTCGTATGTGGCTCGTAAAGTGGTTAAATATGGTTGGCAGTTCTAGAGATTAGTGCTTTCAAACAAACAAAAAAACCTTTAGCTTCATTGTATTAGTATAAACAAATGTTTACAAATGAGCTTTGTTAAAATTCAGATACATGTGTTGGAATGACGTCGGAATTGCGCGGTGCCACACCGCAGAGAACGGAGAGTCCAGCATCGACGTGGAGTTCCACGACTCCAGCCTGCACCACGGCATACATCTTAACAACTACTTGAACCACACCATGGCCAGTCTCTCTAACAACACTCTGGCGCTGGCTTGTGAAACTCCGAGGTAAATAAGCTACGATCTGATATTTTTTTATTTTTTTTTACTTATTAAAGTTGTTTGACTAAAGGTCGATGCATACGTAGCGTGTTCTTAACCGGACGGGACGGGATATGAAGTTTTGGAAATATTGTTTCATAGAAAATGTAAACGATATAGCCTTACGTCACGGAGGCATTCCCGTGCGGCAGTGCTCTTATTGTTGTGCTCTTGTTTAAATATAGCCTTGACTTTTTAAAATACTTCTACTCCTTGACAAACACCTAAACAAAACAGTGGTAGAATCAAAAAAATTAAGTGCATAAGTGTACCATTGATACTTATAATTATAATAATTCAATCAAATGATTATATAGGTATCACCCCTTCCCCCTCGCCAAGATAAATGCATGTAGAGATTTTGAGGACTCCCCCTTTCGCCCAGTACCCTTACCTAATTAATGATAGGCGCCCTAACAAGAGTGTTATTCCAGCAAACTGGTATGCATATCGCTGGTGGGCAGCAGCAAGGAGTGGAGCGTGCCGATGCCGGACACGGAGGAGATAGTGTGCGTGGCCGCGACCGGCGGGCTCGTCGCGTGCGCCACCAACGCGCGGCTGCTGCGGCTGTTCACGCCCATGGGGACGCAGAGACAGGTAACAAACTAGCGTAGTGTTAACATCATCATTTTAGGGTTCTGTATCCATCCATCCATCCATCAGCCTTTAGAGATCCACTGCTGGACATAGGCCTCCCCTAATCTACGCCACTCAGACCGGTCCTGAGCCTTCTGAATCCAGCAGGTACCCGCTGTCTTCTTCAGGTCATCGGTCCACCTGGTTGGAGGGTGTCCTGTGCTCCTTTTACCGAGGCGTGGTCTCCATTCGAGGACCTTTCTTCCCCAGTGGTTATCAGTCCTTCGAACTATGTGGCCAGCCCAATGCCACTACAACCGGCTTATTCTCTGAGCTATGTCGGTCACCCTCGTTCGTCTACGAATTTCTAATAATTTCTGATTCGATCGCGTAGAGAAATACCGAGCATAGCTCATTCCATGGCCCGCTGTGCAACTTTAAGCTTATGCATTAGGTCAATAGTGAAGCACCACGTCTTGGATCTGTATGTAATCACTTGTTCATTGTAAAATTTTATGTTTCTGATAACTTTAAACAAAATGGTGCTCAATTCAAACGATTTTATGTGTATAAGTGTATTATTAAATGAAATAAATGGGACTATTGCAGTGATGTGTGAGTGCACAACTGAACATCTAAAATGAATGAAAACTTCCAGGTGATATCGTTGCCAGGCCCCATCGTAACGCTAGCTGGGTTCAACACAACGGTACTGGCCGTGTACCACCACACCGACCCTGGAGTATCGGACCAGCACCTCGCCATGGACATCATAGCCATGAACGGGCGGCAGGTGCGGAGTAAAACGGTCCTTGTTCCGTTGACGCCAGGGTCGAGGTTGGCCTGGCTGGGGACGACTGACGCGGGCTCCCCGTGCGCCTACGATAGCACAGGCATGCTGCGGCTGTACGACGTCGCGAGCGGCGTTTGGATACCCATCTGTGATACCACCACGCATACTAAGGGAGCGTCGGATGCCTGGTTTATTGTTTCGGTGAGTTCAATTAACGTCTTTTTGCTATTGTTCAGACTTGTGTTTCGGATAAGCAGAAGTTACACAAATTTCCTTGGGGCGTGTACATACATACAGTAGCGTTGTAGTTGTGTATGTTGTATGTTGTTTTGTACGTTTGTTTGTGTTTACGTGCGCACGTGTGACAACAGGTGTTTATTTATTAGTTAATATATTAGTGTTGTAAGAGTGTTTATTGGTTGCAGGTGAGCGAGCCGACACAGACCGTGCGCGCCATCCTGTGCCGCGGCGCCTCGTTCCCGCCCACTGTGCCCAAACCTATCATTGCCGAGTTGACCATACAGGTGAGGGAATATGATTCAAATTCACGCGACTCTCATTCGTACTTAGGTACCTAATTATATTGATTTGAATAAAAATGTTGGATAACCATTTATGATGAAAAAAAAAAACAATCTGGTTAAAAATATAATATTGTTGAGCATGTATTCATTTAACACAATTAGAAAAGAGTTTTTTTTTACAAAACATCTCCGCTCAACTCCTGTGTTTTGGTAGAAACAGGGCCTTATAACTTTTTTTTTTTAATTATTTGTTTGGCATTAAATATAAGTATTTTTTCATTTCTCATATTTCAGATACCCCTTTGTGAATTAGACTCGGAGAAAGCTCAATATGAGGAGCAGTTAGTACGTTGGGCACACACTACTGCCGATGTTGACGTGAAAACCGCCCGCGAGACGTCGCTGAAGCTATTTGCGGTATGCATTATCTTGTTAAACGTCATTAGATTACGTTAAGATTTCTATATACTGGTCTTATCAACATCATCTCTTAATGTGAGGGTTACAGACCAGCACCCTAGCTAAGTGTGGGGATTGGCAGACTTCATGCACCATTGAGGACAAAATAGAGAATTCTTAGGTTTGCAGGATTCCTAACGATGTTTTCCTTCACCAAAGCAAGTGATAATTAACAACCAGTACACTCATTTATTTTTGGAAATTAGAGGTGCATACTGGACCTTCAGATCTTCAGGCCCAGCGCCCGGTCCAATATTTAAATAAAGACTGAATTTAATAAAGACTTAAGTAAGGACTTATTTTCCATGTCACCAGCTCGCGTGCAGAAGTGAGATAGAACAGCGCGCACTCGAGCTAATGGAGTTACTGAAAGACGATCGGTTGCTACCATTAGCGGCGAAGTACGCGTCAAGACTCGGTCGGGTACACCTGGCGGACAAGCTGGGCAACCTCGCAGAGACGTGGGCCAGCGAGCCCAGCCACAATGCACACTTCCAGGAACTGGACACGCAGGAAACGTACGACGTGACGAGCTCCGAGCAAGACTTGAATGCCAGTCTCATCTTACCGCAGAGAACTGTGAAGAAGGTTGACAATGTTACGACGATTAAGCCTGTAGTGAGTATTGTTTGTAATTATGTTTATGCCCCTGGTACATAAGTATATTTTGATGTTAATTTTAACGGCTCCGCCGGAATACACTTTGATTAGTGCGTTAGGCCGCAGATATAGCCAATAGAATTAAAATCCTTTGATGTGTCGAAAAAACCACCCGACTTCGATTAACGTTTCATGGCATTAATATGGCCAAGCCCCTTTTAGCGCGCTAACTGTTAGCCACACTTGCATTATGTTAACTCATTATGCATTATGGCTTAACTCGTTAAGCCACAGATAGTATTAATGCATTACTTTGTAGTGGACACCTCCAAGTGACCAAATATATCGAAAAAAAATATATCGAAAACGATATATTTTTTTAAACTGATCTGAGCACAAGTGCTAAATTATTGAACGTGAGTTGATCATATGTATTTATATTTCAGCCAATAAAATCGTCACCCGGGGGAGCTCGGAATCCATTCAAGAAACAACAGGAAACGACCAAAAACGTGCAGAGTCCATTGACATTAACCGATAGGGCATTGGTGGAAGTACATTCAACGGAAAATGAATTAGAAAATAGTGATGTAAGTATTGCAGTTATGCAAATTACCCCATCCCTGTTTCTCCACCGAACTCACTGATATACGTAAGGTATCCATCCTTAATCGTGAACATCCATTTACTTCGACATTAATTATGCGTGCCCCAATTTAAGTATCTGGTTAGATGTTTACACAGCCGAAAATTATACATTGTAATCAACAACAAAAAAGCAATCGAATTTGGCTTCATCTTAACTTTATTTATAAGTTATAACGCAACAAATTATTTCACAGCCACTAAAACCTCTGGATGGTGAAACGTTCGTCGAGTGGTTCTCTCGCAACAAGGCGTCTTTGGAGCTACAGAACCCTGAACTGACTCCGGCAGAGCTCACGCGCCACTGTGTTAGAACGTTCAAGAGTATACAGAGCAAGACTGGTAGTAGTGAAAACGGCAAGAGGAAGTTAGACGACGAGCCGAGTGACTCGCCTGTAACGAGCGCCCCGAAACAGTCCAAGCTTAGTGCTTTTGCTTTTCAGAAGAAGGCTTAACTAATCATGATCACGAATACACAGCGGATCGAATAAGCATGAGAACTGTTGAATCATACGATATTTTTTACCACAATCGACCATCGATATTTCAGAACGCTCAAGCGCGCGGTACAACGTAGTGATTAAGTACTCTGTGCGCGGTACTGATCAAGTTTTAAGGTGAAACGTGACGTTAGTTCATAGGTGTTAAAATTAAAAATATAGCCGAACATTATATGTATGTTAGTTTTTTTATATAGTAATACTACTACTTATTATTTATTTATACGTATTATATTTATGCGATCCGTGTAAGGCCTTAAATGTCAGTTCAATTAAATTGTGTACCAAAAAAATCTGTACAAATGTAAATATACATTCTAGAATAAAGTGAAATAATTAAATATTTTTCGAAGCAATAATTTTGTTTTATCAATAGTTATTCCTTTAAAACTTTATTTTGCGAATAAAATATAGCAGTTGACGCCTGACTGAAGGATGGAGTTTTAAACTACCTACGGTTTAATGATAAAAGAAAATAATTTGCATGGTCTATTCGAGTTTTATTTAGTCTTGTTTTATTATGATTTTCATGCGTTGACTAGTTCAGCTTCATCCGGTTGTGGCATGATTCCTTCTTGGAACATGCGTTGCCACTCGCTTCCGTTGGGGTACGCGAACTTCTCTAGCGCTTCTGGTTTAAACTGCGTGCTGTAGCCTGGATACTAGAAAAGTTAAACAAACATAGGAGATATCATAATTTGTTCGCTTTCTAAAATCTTATTATTACGTACATTATGAAAAACCGTGCTCTGATCTTTCTAGTTTTTCTTTGCTATAAGCAACATTCTTCGGTAGCGTAATTCAAATTAGATCTTTTTGTGAAACATCGCACATCGATTTTCAAGCTGATCATTACAAGATTGCTCGTTATTGTAGAAGTAATATATTAAATCTAGTATTACCTTAGGCGCAAGGTATCTAGCGTTTTCAACGACGCAGGGGTCGTAGAAGTGCTCATGTTGTTGGTCGACGTACTCTATGAGGCGGTCCTCCATGGTGCCCGACAGACAAGCGTAGTCCCAGAACTGCAAATGTTGCACCATCTCGCACAGACCCACGCCACCCGCGTGTGGACATACCTTTACTAAAAAAAATATAGTGTTCGACGTTCAGAAGGTGCGCACTTCGGTACCGGTACTTAGATACTGCTATATCGGTACGGAAGTTAGTATTGGTATTGCAAATAGTGGTCAATGCGTCAACGTCGCCTAGTCAGTAGCCAGGGTGCGTTGGTCTATTTCAGTTTTTCTCAGTTGTCGGTTACGCCCTCTAGTGGATGCTATATGGACCTTCAGAAGGGCGATAGAAGACAAAAATTCTAACGTTTCAAAACAAGTTAAACACGTATTACTATTATTTAGTTACACCATTACATTTAAATTAAAAAATGCTTCTTTACTTTTAATGACTTCATGATGCATACTATTCATGTTGATTTTCATTGCACAGAAGTATAGTTGTATAATCCGCGCGCGACGAGATTGGTATGGAACCTTGTCGAAGTAAATCAAAAACAAAAGTTCTCAAGATGCGTTAGCAAAAAAAATGCGAATTTCTGCGATCTATCATAATGATTATATATAAAAAATGTTGATGGTTGTAATCAATTCAATAAAATGTTTAGATACATTATTTTACATTAATGCCTATTTGCTTCATGGAAATCATCATTAGAGTCATCTTCAGTGCTTTCACTTTCGTCAGAAGTATCGCCTTCTGAAAAATAGAATAAAAATGTAAACAGACTACCTAAGTACTGTAGATGATGGAGATCGCTATTGGGGACGTTCTACTTTAAATTATTATGCTTCGCCTATAATATTAGCATATATTTTATAGCATATTATTTTATAGCATATATTTTATTTAAAATACAACTAGCATAATATGCGAGCTTCGACGCGAGTTTGCCGATTAAAGATATTATAATATTTTACTATAGCTGTCAAATGTCATAGTAAAATCGCTACACCTGACTAAATTCGACTACCTTTTTTTACATTCAATATCACTTGCTGCCGACGCTACGGCTTGCCGATGACACGTAAGCGTCTCAGTTCCAAAAGGTCGCATCCCATTCTTATCGCGCGCGGATTATACCATAGTAGACACCACAGAGTACTTAAACACTGCGTTTTAGTAGGAACCTTTGAATTTGTCAGCCATCAAGTAGACGGCGAGGATCTCGTTGACGCCGCCGATGCGCGCGGAGTCGATCTGGCAGTACTGCACGCCGCCGCTCTGCAGGAACTGCTTGAACATCACGCGGTTGGCGCACATCTCGCCCGTCGCCACGCCGATACCGTACGACCTTTTACATTATTATAATTATAACATTATTTCTCTGGGCGAAGTCACGGGCAACAGTTCGTATTATACATATGTATATACAATTCTGATAGCAGTGTTTAGTAGTGGTTTTAACGGGCAGTGTTTAAATAGCCCGTTTCTTGTAGTTGAAACAACTTTTTGTTTTTAACCAACTTTAAAAAATTGGAGGCTATACATTCGGTTGTATTTCTGTTTGTTTACAACTCTGTTTTGATTTTTTAGAAAGTATATTTTTTATTTTATACATCCATTTTCTTATTCATCCAAATTCAGTTTAGACGATGAGATTCACCAGGAATTGAGTGTGAATATTGTTCGTTTGTCCAGATAGTCACTTCAAAGAAGATAACTTGTTAAATGAATAGATACATTATTAAACATACGGTAAATATCTTTTTAATTACACACTTACGCTAACGCTTTCGAAATAGCGGCATGACCCAGCACATCGTCTGGAGATGTGGGTTCCTCAATCCACTTGACGTTGAGCGGCGACAGCTTTTTCATCCACTCGATAGCCTCAGGGACGCTCCATGCTTGATTAGCGTCAACCATCTGCAGTGACGTAGTTTCTTATTGATAGATGTAAAACATTGTTAATTTTGAATTGCAATTTTATGAATGTTTGGGTCTATGGTTTAGCTATAAGACCGCGCATAATTCCACTTGTGTAGGTACTATATTAACGGGTCTATCCCACAAGCAAGGCCGTCTTTAACCTACTGAAGGCCCTGGGCATTTTAGGATAATGGGGCCCCAATGTCTTTGTCAGAACACTATTTTGTTAGAATAAACAACGAAAGTAGATAAGCAAGCCTCTAGATTTATGCAAAAGCTACTAAGCAAATTGGTATTGTAGTCAGTAATTTAGGTTCAATTTATTCAAATTAAAAAAGTTTTTCGATAATAAATATCGGTTATCGTTTAGTGATCTGGCAGGAACTAGGGGGCCCCTATCAATCACGGGGCCCTGGGCACGTGCCCAGTGTGCCCAGTGGGAAAGAGGGGTCTACCCACAATCCTGTTGAGTTGTTCCGTGACTGAACAATTGGCAGAGTTTAGCACATCTGAGTCTCACTAGTCCCATGGGACATATTTTCTATAATTTTTAGTGCCATTAGTCCCGTTGTCAAATTCGTAGACCTCGTTAACACCACGGAAATAATGGAATGGAACAAAACTTAAGATTGGGATACATGGGATAAGATTTAGGTACACATCTTAACTAGTAAAGCTCTATCTAGACTAGACAATTTACTAACCAGAGAGTTATTAGGCCCGATAGATTTACGGACGGCGCTACACCGTCGGAGGTCGTCTTCATAATTACTTCCGACTTTCACTTTAAAGCTGGTGAAACCTAGGCTCAGATACTTTCCGCACAGCTGCTCAACTAATTCATCGCTGTACCCCAACCAACCTGAAACATTTTATAAATAAATTAAGCAGATATTCGTGATTTCACATTATGTTCGTAATAATAAGCGTTTTTATACGAATCTTTTTTTGGTAAACACTCTTTGTCCTACATTCTATCTAAATATTAATTTATATCATATCGCGGCTTAGAATGCTAACCCCAATACAATGCCGAATTGGAGTCGTAAGAGGCGACTAAATCCGGCCCGCTAGTGGTAGGGCCCCTCGGAGGGATTGTATCGGTAATATTAATTTAATTGTTAATTAATACCACTATTACTATTATTATTTTTCCATGGGATTCGCATGGATAGCTACCACCCTTGAGCATGAGTCAGCCGCCAAACGACTCGTCGTATTCCGGCTGGAGGCTTGAGAGCAACGCATCAGTGATAATGATAAGTCTTCTAAAGAACAGACTATACACTACGTATAAAATGTTTTTGTATCTTACCAACTTGAGTTGTGTACGCTGGGTAGCCATTTTTAATTAGGAAGTCCACTCTCTCATCTTTCCCGGCCCTCCTTGCTTTCAGCAGGGCAATCGCCTCCTCTTTGGTTACTACGTCCGTTATGTAACGGAAATCTATTGTTGATACCAACTCCTGCAGACATATTAAAAACAAACCGTATTTAGTGACTTCTGAAATTCTCAACATTAAAATTTTGTAAACTCTTGTTAGTCGATAGGTACATACAAAATTACCAGGATAAGATAATAGGGGTAATTTATTTTTACGTGAGGAGCCCAATTTTTAGTACAAGTTATTCTTATTTTTATTAAATAGGTTATGGCCATTGATATAAAGTTATATGTATATCGCAAGACTTTGATATCATACACGATTTGCGGAAAAATCATCGAACACATTGTATTGTATTCGGTGTATTGTATTCGGCGAATTGTAATTCGATTAACCGACTCGATTAATTTTCCGCAAACGATCAAACAGAGCAGGTAAACATAATGAAAACCTCATTAAAACATGCTTAGCAGTTATAGACGTATAATTAAATTATAATATACATTAGGTACCTCAGGCTCCATATCAACTAGTAGTTTCCACACTGGTTTGTTTTCCAGTCGTGCCCAGAGATCCCATAACGAATTCAATATCGCTGCTACTGCTAAGTGGATAGCACCTTTCTCGGGCCCAATCTGTAAGATAAGAGTACGTAATATGCGTATAATAATAAAAAAAAAACGTTATAATACAGAAATCCCTTGTACGTAAGTAATATCTTAATGACAAGTAGTCGTTTAAATTCATTACCTGCAAACTAACTTCTTCAAGTGATAGAAGGAAAGCCATAAAATAACTTTATCTTGCATATGTATAAGCTAACATGATAATACGGAACTGTTTATAAACAGGGTTTGTGTTGTTGTCATGCAATTGAAAGTATTGAAACACCTGTGTGCTTAGTGCGAGTTTTCCGTAACATAACGGGCTCGCTACGTAAATGCAAATTTGTATGGGATCGAAGCAGAGCCATCTAGCGGGAAAGTGAAGAAAAAAAATGCGCGAGTGCGAGTTTCATGCGCTCACGTTCACGAAAGTAAAGTTCACAGTGAAGTTATCTGTCAGTGGTTATTGTATTGTTTCTCGAACATTGCGCGAGTGCGAGTGGCTTTATTTGACAGTTCCAATACGTAGCTTGCGAAAACTATGGGACCACGTGACCGAAAAGTTTTCACGCGAAATTTACTAGTGAAATCATAAAAAGATGGTTTATTATTTTAATTAAACTTTTTTTCTGTTTCTTGAAAATTATGGCTGGACATTTATAATTGCTCGGAGCATGTTTGCGGCCACTAAATCTTAAAGTGAATAAAATTATTGATAAGTAGTATTTGTATTGTTCATGCAAGAAAGAATTTCCGGTAATCCAATCACAGAGTACTTAAACACTACGCAACAGTGTTGCCAATGCTACGGCAATTACCGTGTTCTACGGCTTTCAGGCCAAAAAATCACAAAATCTACGGTCTACGGCCTGAACCCTAAAGCCGTAGCAAATTCTACGGCTTTTCGCAAATTCTACGATCTTTCTGTTATTTATTATTTTTGCAGACATTTAACGAATATTAAACCCTTAAAACAGTGTCACTCAATGATATTATAAAAATAGAGGTAGATATGTTACTAGCGCGCCGAAGATGAAGAGCGTAACTTGGGCTAATTAGCCCAACTGCTCGCAGTCGCTCTGTCAATACTCTGTCGATACGCACGCTTTTATTGTTGCCAGAAATCCTTGAGATTTGACATACAGCGTTAAAATGCCCTCGTGTATTATGCGTAAATGCACTAATTACACAAGTAAAAGAATTAAAATTCATGGAGTAACATACCGCACGTCAGTTATCATGATTTATTGCATTTTATAGAATTTCAATATTTCTCTAACAAAATAAATATGGCGGCATGACAACGCCGGCCGAACATAGCATAAGTCCAGTTTTTGTGCAAATTGACTTTAGACCATATCAGTAACTAAATAAGGTCTTAAATCAATTTGCCCAAAAACTGGACCTATTGCACTCTTCGTTAGGACGGCAGATAGGGCGGACATAGATTAACATATACAGAAGTGACGATATATCGATGCTGTCCCCATTTGTATGTTTATTGTTAAGTACAGAGATAATTTTCTCACGAGTACACGTATTGTCATAAAACCGTACCGTATTAGTATCGAGTATTGTAATAGAGCCTAACATAAAGAAATTCATGAATAATCTATACTAATATATATAGAGAAAAGATTTTTTGTTTGCATTGAATAGGCTCCGAAACTACTGAACCGATTTGAAAAATTCTTTCATTGTTGGGAAGCTACACTATTCCCGAGTAACATAGGCTATATTATATTTTCAAAAAAATTTGGGATTAATAAAACTCCAATAATGTAACCCAAGGTGTAAAAAAATAAGAAAACCGAAGCTACTCGTATAATTTAAATTAAAAAGTATATAATACTTAAAACTTTTTTGTATCCGTCGATAAGCACATAGAAAAATTTAACCCTTATTGTAAAAATATTCGTATTTTATATATATATATATATATATATAGTAACCCTTAGTGTAAATATATATTAGATGTGAAGTATGTATTGATGAGTTGTTTACATGCAATAAATTGTGGTTTCATAAATTAATCGTATTCGTATTAAGTACGTCTTTCACCATACGCGATTACGGTTCAACCACAATAAAGGAATCTAATATATTTAAAGTGTAGTTCAACTGCGTTGCCAACATAATAAATTAATGTTTTAAAGAAATGCGTTTTATTATCTACCTACAGAATAAATAAGATGCTATGTAATAAGTTATTTAATGAATAACACGCCATACCTACTGCTTAGGCTGACATATAGGTACATGAAAAAGGTCGTGGTCCCTATAAGTAAGCGTATTTACTTTATTCGTAAATGTGTCACCATATTTAATATTTCATCACCGAAATCCCAAAATGTTGCTTAAAATAGTTTTGAAATTACAACTTCCTTCCATAAGTTTATTTTTAGGTACTTTCAATCTACTGACTGTACTGATAACTGAATTTGTTAGTCTTTGCCGAAAGCCAACCAATCAAATCATCTGCACGATAATCTCTACAATATTGTGGAAATGGGCAGAGTTGCCACCACTAAATTTTTTTCGATATCTTCACAGTTTTTAGTTTAGACCACCAAAATTAAATCTAGTTTAAACTGAAAATCAAGAGGATGTGCAGATTGAAAACAAGTCAGTTTTAGTAGAAATTGTTAAGATTTAAAGTTGATTTACGAATATAAGTATAATTTTCTTAACGTAATATTAAGTTGTTTTGCACAATTTTATTTGTTGGCAACACTGGTCAATGTTTGATGACGCGAACAACAAACACTAGCTGTCTTTTTCACTATTATGGTTTTAGTAAAGCTATCCCTTTTACATAATTTACCAATGTAGTGATTGCCTGATTGGTGTAGGGAAACAAAAGATAAACGTGTGTGTGTTTCGGAACAAATTTTTCGGCTGATTTGTAAGGGCATAACGTATCTATATTAAAACATCATTGGTGTCACTAGGCTAATGAAGAGTGTTCCTTGTTTTGTGGACATGAAATTCACTGCTGATGACCTTTTTTTTTTTTTTAGTCCGAGCGCTGAACCGATGGTATATATTGGCATAATTGGATAGCATAATATATTAGCAGCTGTGGACACGGCCCACAGTTGATCTTTTTCCATACAAACACGGCTTTTTTATCTCATGTACACGGCCTTCCAAAAAATTTCATTGGCAACACTGCTACGCAATCACAGTCACAGAGTACTTAAACATAAACACTAATCCAATGGCGAATGTCACCAAGTTTTTGAAGATATTTTTAAAGAAGATAACTTTTAAACTACTTGCAAGGAACTTGATAAACCTAATATTATTGTGTCTTGACTTGGACTCTTGGAAATAAAAGGTACTTACATTACCTACACAATTAAGATTTAAATAAGTTTATTTAAAATTGTCTACAAGTATGAACTCAATGAATTATTTTATTATGCAACTTAATATTGCCAAAGGTGACAATATCGTTTGCATTGGAGCTCTCAAGGATCAAGGAAAATATTTATTTAATAATGACATATTTGATAAACCCATAAACTGAATACCCAGCTGCGAGGCAAGCGGTAACTAGATACTAGAAATGCAATTAACATTCAATATATTATCTACTTGGGACTATATTATCATTATGACGTATCAGCACCTACACTTTTGAGATCCTAAATTATATCTATGTTCTTAATGTTTTAGATTTATTGCCAAGCCAATATACCCAGCAAGAAGATTTATTGATAGTACTTCACTATAATTATGCCATGCCATTGTAATGTGCCAAAATGATATTAAGGGCCTGCTTTGTTTTAAAATAGATAGAGAATAATTTAATAAGGCATAATATATTAAAATGTTTAATTTAATATATTTATGTATTATATTTTACAATTATATATTTAGCCTTTGTTATAAAAGATTTTAATATACTGCTGAACACAATAAAATTGTCATATATTTTTATTAAAGGAAAGGTGTTGAAGAGCAATTATAAAGAATACAATAACAAAAGGGGAAGATTGAATTACAACTAAGACTATTGACATCCAGCTGAATACTGTTGTCCGGAGAAGAATTACAAAAATATTATATTAAAAATTATTTACCGTTCAACGTTTTATTTCCACTCTTTAAACCAAAATTACATAATAATAATTATGCTGTAATGCCTTAATAATTTCATATTCAACATAATATGCCTCCTAAAATAAAATTATCAAGAAAACCACAATCTGTCTTTTAAAGTTTTATTTCTCCCACATAATGTTATACCTTCAATTCCAATCTCAATAGAAAACCAATGAGTAAATTACAATGGTCACAGACTTCACATTTCATACACTGTAATATAAATTAATGATTATATTTGTAGCGGCCTTATTTTCACATATCTTCTCAATTCTCAAATCCATGTTGCTGTGTTTATACTTTTACTTTATATACGTATTTGTTTACTCGTTTACTCTTAAATAACAATGAGGAAAATGTTGCATTGCTGTTGTTTTGTTGGAAGTAGTAGTCTGCGCTAGTGCTGTTGAGACAAGTTTGATACTCTGCCATCTCTCTTGATTTGTACCTTAAATATAAAGATATAAATAAATACTAGGAACATAACATTTCTTACTTTGTACACTTCCTCATATTGTAATATGTTAGGTATCATAAAAACTTTCATTGTTCAAAATAGACATGATTTGTCCATTAATTGTTGTTTGTAGTGAATAAGTATTTACAGACAAAGATCACTGTGCTTATACATATAAATCCTATTAAATATATATTACACCAATCGTGAACTTGTTAATTATTGATCTGAGCTTGTTAAATAAATAATAAATTTCATTCACATAACCTCACCACACAAAAACTTTTCCATATCAAATGTATCACTGTAGCTATGTTCATTAATTAATATTGCCTGTTTTCTCGCTTAAAATGCCACAATATAATATGATTGAGAAGTAAGTACTGAAAAAAATAATATTTAATATGAAACAAACAACCAAAACACTAATCTATAGCACGTTATGCAAGTAAACTACAGTATAACACCACTATTTTAATTGTAGCTTGATACTATTGCTCCAACTAAATAAATGTATTATTTTCAATTTGGTTGGGTTCTTTCACGATGTTTTAACGAGATTTAACGACGGTTTTGCTGCCAACATAATAATAGATATTTTCAATGAACAAACGTGGATTGATACGAGTCACGTTTTGGAACTGGCACTCGCAACTTCTCGTTAGGCATGTACTGACGTTATCGAGGTAGGTGAACTTTTCGATGCAACTCGCACTAAGCACACTGTATTACTGCAACATATAATAGATAGCAGCAGAGTCTAGTACCTATTGATATATTGTCATCTATTTAATTTGCATAGGTACCTATCGGTACTGAAAAACCTTATTGATAAAATTACCAAAAAAATATTGTAGTTACAAACAAAGAAACATGGCCGCAGATCAAACCCGAATGACTAGAAAGAAAATACAAATATCTACATTAGTTTCTACCTATCAAAGGCCCAATAGGACAAAGTAGAGATGAGACGTATTTACGTTACCAGGTTTTAAAACCAGGTTTTTACTTCGATGTACGGCGCCCTGGTACGAGCAGAAAATACTTGCAGGCTTGCAAGTATTTCAAGGTATGAGGTATAAGTCGGATGCGCGAGGAAGTACTTGAAACATATAGTTGCATAGGAAAACGAACCATATCGTAATATAAATGAGAAACACAATCGTTTGGCGCTACGTAAAAATACGTTCAAAGTATTTTTATGATTTATTCGATTTTGCGCCTTATTTCTCATATTATACGGTTCAAATTTTGAATTCCTATACAAATTACTTTCAAAGTAAGGCGTGGCTGGAAGCGTCGGAACTCGAAATACTCAGAAGCAGCGCGGGGCTCGCGACTCGTTACGTCGCAGCAGATGGCAGCCCGTGTCCCGAGTATTTACGATGAAGGCCCATTGTTTGTCGAATACTGCACGTGTGCCATTCGATGGGGTCGGGAACTTGTCAAAAGAACTTGTTGAAAGTTAAGAAACATATTTGCGTAAATATGCTATCTCATCAAAAACATAAATTTGAAATGAGAGCCAGTTTCAAAAAAAAAAAAAAGAATTGAGATCTAAATGGGTGCCAAGTTCTGTATAGAAAAGCCTAAAATTTTAGACACAAGAACATGTAATTTAAACTCTACATTTGACTTGATTAGTTTTCAGGTACATACCTACCTAGGCTATATTATAATTGTTAAGTATGTAAGTTTGATGTAATACCTATGTTACTTTTCTATTTGGTTTGTTGGTTGCTAACTAATGAAAACTAGCCAAGACAAATATAAAGCTTGAATTACATGTTCTTCTGACGTAAATTTTATGCTTTTCTACGCAAACTTAGCACCCATTTAGATCTCAATTTTTTTTTTTTAATTAGCTCTCATTTCACATTTATGTTTTTGATAAGATATCATTACTTTTTGTCTAGAAATTATAAGTGTTTATAGATAATGAATATACCTATTTAAAATCACTCTATACAGTGAAACCGCTAATTCACTAGTTTCACTAATTATCAATAATTTTCAGTTTTTAGATTTTTCCTTTACATACGCCTAATAGTCTACCTTGATGCCAAATATCAAGTTTCTAGGTCATCTGGAACTGGGTTACAGTTTTGATCTATAGGCCAGTCAGTAATAAAAATGAAGATTTTTGGACGTTAATATCTAAATAACCGTTTGAAGTGTGTTTATGAAATTTGGAGCACATATTATGTATTTCGCAAGTCTCAATAAAAGAGCCAAATTTAACAGGTTTATGTGGAATAGTGTTTGAGTTATGAGGGGGTCAAAAGTTGCTCCAAATGGTTCGTGTAACACGTTCGTGTATACACGGTGCTACTCGCCAGTTCTGTTAGCTTGAAATTGGCTTGACACGCTACCGCGTGTCTAGATTCATTACATCCCTTAAAATTTCTTTTTACTATTTCGCACCACTCAACCTTATATCTATGACCAAAAGATACATTATTGCTTATTTCTTTTAAGTATTTTTTGTGACATTTCTTTGAGGAAATAAAAGTTTTGTTTCTATTTTCTGTATTTGAAGTTTTGTCAGTTCACATTTCACAGTTCAGTTGTGAATGAATTACGTCACCCACTGTTCGTTACCTACTTTTTAAAGAGTTATTTCGCGTGATTATCAAATTTAAAGACAATTTTTGAACTTTTATTATTTAGTGTTTTAGTACGTAAATTTATTATAAAACTAAACATTATTGTGCAGACTGTGTTTATAAGTTAAGGAAGACAATTTTAAACTGTAAATAATAGTGTGTATATTGGAAAAAGAACCACATCATAATATGAATAAGGAACACAATTGTAGGTATTTGCGAATAAAACGTAGGTACTTCATACTTGAACGTATTTTTAAGTACACGATTTTGCTCCATAACGATCACAAAATACGGTTCAAATTCCTATGGAAATATAAATACTTTCAAGTATTTTAAACCCTGGTTTTCGACCCTGGTATTTTGTCGTACTCGTACTTGGAAGCCCTGGTATTGAATATTCCAAGTATATCACATCCCTAGGACAAAGATCTCCTCATAACTGAGGAAGCCTAGAACCAGTGTTCCCGCCGCCGCGCCGCCCGGGGCCGACCGAAAATTTGCCGCCCCCCAATGATCTTTGCCGCCCTCATATTATTTAAAATATTTTTTTTATTAATTAAATATTCACTTTTCTTGTTTCTTTCATAGCACAATTTACATTAAAATTTAAATAAAAAATATAAGCAGGGCACGTGTGTTAGGGGATTATGAATCAGTAGACGACACTGAGTTCGGTACAAAATCAAGTTTATTGCTAATTTCCAATCCACACACAGCACAAAATGACAAATGGCTACAATTACAAACCCGCTTACAATCTCGTAAGTACAACAGTTGTAACACTTGTAACAATCCACTATAAATAATAATACAATTAAATTCAGGATGAGTGAGCGAGAGCCGGAAGGGCGCGGAACACCGTGTCAGCGTTACGGACATACAGATTGACGATGCGCACGCGACTGACTGGCTAGTAGTGATGGAAAATATCGTTACTTTTATTTCACTATCAAGTCCGTGACGTGATTTATTTTTGTCACCGTTATATCACTCGTGATAAATCACGACCGTTATATTTCATTAGTGACGATTATTGTCACAGTGGGTGCATTTTATTCCGTCCGTTACAAGAGAACTGTGAAGTGAAATCTCACGACAGTGACACCGAGTCACGGTATCACGTAGTCACGACGTGGTTTTAATATCAAGTACCCACATAGTTTAATTAAAACCTTACCCTGTTTAAAATAAGACTTATTTTCATTTGAAGTTTTTGTAACGTAACGATATTATTAACGAATCAAGTTGAAACAAATCAGACAAACTAAAGTCTAATGACGTTGAGAATAAGATGCAATTTCACTTAAACAAATTCTCTCTTCTAGCTGATGGCACTGTGTCGATCTCGCTCTCGCACGGCTCAAGTCACAAATGTTGCTTTCTCTCTTTCTTGCTTGGCCGGTGGCCGGCGTTAAGTCACAGTAAAAGGCATACTGTGGTGAAATCACGTTCGCGATAAATGTAACGGACGGTTTCAATGCATGTCACGGGCGTGACAAATGAAATATATTGTAACAAGTGATATATCCAGTGATACGTGAAATATGCCATTCCTACTGGCTAGCGAGCCCGAGCCGCGCCGGAGGCGCTGCGAGGGTTTCCGCGCATGCGCGGTGCCGGACGATGCCTACTTACTTTAACCGTGCGGCAGCGCACGTTACTGTTTAAACCCTAAACTGCGTGGGTTACATTCTCCCCCTCTAGCCCAACCATGCGACCTCGCGGTTGGGGCTAGCGTTGAAAAAAAACATGACTACGCGGCCCTACTAATCTAAAAATCTACGCGGCCTTACTAATCTAAAATCTACGCGGCCTTACTAATCTAAAATCTACGCGGCCTTCCTAATCTAAAAATCTACGCGGCCTTCCCCGCCGACGCTTCTCCCTTATCGGGGCTGCGACTTCGCCAGAAAAGGGCGCGAGGTGCGAAGTATGATACCGGCCCACATTAGCCCCAGTCTGTATACTTTCCAACTCGTATGTAGTTGGACTTACTACTTTGGCTACCTTATACGGACCGTCACGTCGCGGAATGAATTTGGCTGTCTGTCCGCGTCCCGCGTCATTAGACCCCTGGGTTTTCAATAAAACGAGGTCCCCTACCTTGTACTCGGGCGATGGCCTTCGCCTCCTATCGGCATTCTCCTTCTGGATGCTTTGCGCCCTCTCATGCGTATCTCTGGCTTCATCCAGAGTAGCAGCTAATCGTTTGAGATAAGGCGTGATACTGGGCACAAAGTTGTCCTCTTCAAGGATAGCCCGCATGTCGGTGGAGGAGTCTGAAGGAGCACGCAGCTCTCTTCCGAAAGTTAGATATGCCGGTGAAAACCCGGTGCTAGAAGTGACTGCAGAGTTCATAGCAAACCGGACAGCAGCAAGATGCAGGTCCCAAGTGGCATGGTCTTGTCCAACCAGAATAGCCAACTGTGGTTTCAGGTCCCTGTTCTTCCTTTCTATGGGGTTGGCCTCTGGGTGATAGAACGGAGTGAGACATTGGCTGATACCAAGCACATGACAGGCTTGCTGCATTACTTCACTCACGAACTGTACGCCGTTGTCACTAATCAAGCGACGTGGTACCCCATACCTAAGGAACACTTCGTTGGCCAGAGTCTGAGCACATTCTACGCCGGTGGCACTCTCTAATGGGAATAACTCCACCCAGCGCGAGCAGACATCTTCGACGATAAGCACCCACCTGTTTTTACGGTCTGTCTCTATGAGTGGGCCAAACAAGTCCACAGACACGACCTCAAATCGCCTGTTTACGGCAGGAGTCTGCAGCAACCCCGCAGGTTTGCGATTATCCGCCTTATACTTTTGACACGGCACGCATTCCTTAATATAATTGGTTATGAATGTTCGCATACCTGGCCAATAGTAACGGGTCCGAACGCGAGCTAACGTGCGCTCCACGCCGAAATGGCCTGCAGTCGGCGCGTCGTGGAGTTCAACCAACACCTGTTTGCGCTCGTGTTCGGGCACAACTAAACATGAGTCTTCTCCATCGTCGGACTCCAAGCTATACCTATATAAAATACCATCGGATATGGTGTATCCGCGGTCGGACCATGGCCTCCCCCTTGATGGCTCGTCGGATTCCATGTCATCAATGATCTTACGTACCTCAGGGTCCTTGAGCTGATTTTCTCGAATATCACCACTGTTTCTCCTGGGCATATCTACGGCTGCGAGGCCTAGATCACACCCTGAGTCCTGAGGACAGAAAGGTCGCGACAGGGTATCGGCTATAACGTTTGCCTTTCCTGGAGTATATTCAATTCTGAGGTTGTACTCTTGTAGGCTGAGGGCCCACCGTGCCAGTCGGCCACTCGGTGATTTCATACTCATCAACCACCTGAGCGGCTGATGGTCAGACCTAACCATTACCTCGGCTCCGTCAATATACCCCCGGAACTTCGAAATGGCCCACACGACGGCCAGGGCCTCCCTCTCCGTCGTGCTGTAGTTTTTCTCAGCCGTCGTTAAAAGGCGACTAGCGTATTCAATGGGACGTTCATCGTTCCCCTCCCCCTGGAGGAGAACCGCTCCCAACGCGTACCCACTGCTGTCAGTTCTAAGGACGAAGGGCAACGTCTCGTCAGCCTGACGCAGTATTGGCGCGGACACTAATAGACGTTTAATGTGTTCGAAAGCGTTTTGCTGCTCCGAACTCCACTGCCATACACTTACCTTCTTCAGCAGCATCGTCAATGGTTTGGCTACCTCAGCGTAGTTAGGGACAAACCGCCTGAACCAGCTGGAGGTCTGCAGGAAACTCTTAAGTTGTTTCACGTTCTGAGGAGTGGGCATATCCGCGATTGCTGACGTCTTATCTGGGTCTACGTGTATACCACCTGGTAAGATGATATGTCCTAGAAACTTCACCGACTCCCTCGCGAAGTGGCTCTTCTCGCGGTTCACTCGCAAGTTGAACATAGCGAGTCGATCAAACACGGAGTTCAGGTCAGCTAGGTGTTTTTCGAAAGACTCATCAGACAGAAGCAATATGTCATCGAGATAGGCTAGTAAAGAGATATCTGGTAAATTACTCTTAAAGCGATCGATTAACCTTTGGAACGTGGCCCCTGAATTGCGCAATCCCATGGGCATGCGCTTAAATCTATATGTGCCGAGCGGCGTGGTGAATGCCGTCTTATCCCTGTCCTCAGGTTCTACACTTACCTGGAAGTACCCTGCGCGGAGATCCAAAGTGGTCATATATTTCGAGGTTTTAGCGGCGTGCAGTATGTCTTCGATTCTCGGAAGAGGGTAGCGATCAGGCTCGGTGACTGCGTTAAGCTTACGATAATCGACGCACAGCCTGAAGCTACCGTCCTTCTTTTTGACAAGGACTACATTCGACGCCCACGGTGATTCGCATTCCTCTATGACGTCTGAACTGATCAGTTGACGTATCTCCTTTTCAAGTGCCTCTCTTTTCGGCGGTGACAACCTATACGGAGCAGACGCTAAAGGTTCTTGCTTGTCGCTCACCTTTATTTTATGTAGTGCAAATTCCGTCGCAGGTCCCTCCGTAGCAAACTGGTCGACTCGGTCTCGCAAGAATTTGTTGAGTGCGGCCCTGTGCTCTGGAGATAAGCTTGTACCTTCATCTGGGCGCAGTGATGCGTCGCAGGCGTCCGTTTGCATCACGGCTGCACTGTTTAATACGAACGACTGTAAAAATGGGAACCGGTCTCCTGGACTATCTGAAAAATACCAAGACTCTTGGGCTATATCTAAAACAATGCCCGCGTTAGCAATGAAATCGCGACCCAAGAGTGTCCTTGTGTCATCACCAGGAAATACCATAAAGTCGGTGTCGACTCTTCGACTACCTAAGGTGACAGGCACTGTAGCGATCTTCACCATTTTCCTATGACACGAGCCGTCAGCAAGTCCGATATAACGCTCCTTCTCTTGGAACTGTACATCGCTATTCACTAATATCGAATATAATAATGGGCTAGCAACGCTGTGCGTGGCGCCGGTATCCACTATTGCTACCCCTTCTTTACCTACTACGCCTACCGTGACTAACGGATGTGACGTCGTAACAAAATAGTCGCCTCTCACGACGTTAAAGTCCGACGGTTTTGTGGGCGCGGGTTTATTAGCGCAGGTGTTGCACTTCGACCTTACTACCCCTGGCTGGCCGCATCCGTAACAACGTATTGGGTGAGTACTCTTAATTCTTTCCCCATCTACTTTATTACTTTTCCTACATTCGCTAGCCGCGTGGCCGAATGCTTTACAATACGAACATTTTATGCGAATATTATGTCTCGAGTTCGAGTTCGAGTTAGAAGTGAGTTTCGAACCTATGGTTGCGCTCGGACTCGTGGTAACGCTGCAATCGGGCATCGTAGGTATTTGCGGGTTTTTCGCGGCAACAATTGGGTTTTTTAATTCCGCTATTGAATCTTCCGCGAATCTCGCTCTCTCTAACAAGTTATCGATATCCATGATATTATCTCGCGACAAACGTTTACGGATTCGACGGTGTAACAAACCGTATAAAATATCTATTTGCATCTGAACTGGCACAACATAGGGTAACTTTACTAATAAAGATCGTACCTTTGATATATACACTTCAGCACGTTCGCACTCACTGTGTTCCGTGGCGTATATCTCTCGTAGCAGTTTGTATGCTGGTTTTTGAACGCCGTATGTGGCGCGCAGGCGCCCCAATGCGTCCGGCCACGTGGCGACGCCGACTCGCGCGCCGCGCCACCACACCGCTGCTTCATCGATGAGCAGCATGGACAAGCCGCGCAGTGCATGCTCGTCGGTCACGTTGGCACACTCCTTAAATACCTACCTCAATCGCGTCGATGAAGGCCTCCAACACTTCCGCGTCGCGCGATCGGCCGTCGAACCGCGCGGTGCACTTGGCAAAGTTGCCGCCGGGAAATGCCGACGACGCGTTGGCGGTCGGTGCTGGGGTGGACGCCGTAGGTGGTGTAGCCTCAGGATGCCACTGGCTACCGTTATTGTTTTGTAGGGAACGTAGAGTCTCGACCAAGGTGCGGTTTGCCTCCGCCTGCGTCCTTACGAAGGACTCCATCATCGTAGTCAGCAGCCTCTCGGCATCGAGAGTAGCTGGAGCACCCGGGTGATACACACCGGGCGTGGGGCTGGGAGCGGCACCTCCACAGGCGCGCGTCTCCGTTTCGTTTGCGGCGAGTACTCGTATAGGGGCGGCGCCTCCTTGGGCGCGCGGTTCCACCGAAGCACCGTCGTGTGTCGAGGTGTGAGCGACGCCCCCAAAGGCGTGCATCTCCACCACGGAGTCACGGTCGTCGTCGCTGCTCACGCTGCTGTTGGCGCGATCCGTGACCGCTTTGGTAGCTCGCGTTGCTCTCGGCATCGTTGTAACTAGTCACTGTATACCTACTCATTCACTGGGTTCGTTCGTGCACACAATTAACACGGCCACGAGTTGGGCGTCACTATAAGCAGGGCACGTGTGTTAGGGGATTATGAATCAGTAGACGACACTGAGTTCGGTACAAAATCAAGTTTATTGCTAATTTCCAATCCACACACAGCACAAAATGACAAATGGCTACAATTACAAACCCGCTTACAATCTCGTAAGTACAACAGTTGTAACACTTGTAACAATCCACTATAAATAATAATACAATTAAATTCAGGATGAGTGAGCGAGAGCCGGAAGGGCGCGGAACACCGTGTCAGCGTTACGGACATGGGTGAATTTTCATTTTTGCCATTTTTATGACGTTTTTTAGGTAACTTTTTATTTTGTCCAAGAAATTAAGGAATAACAACTGAATTAGATTAGTTTTTTATAGAGAAAGCTCGTTATATATTGCAACTATGATTTAAATAGCAAATTCAGGAGAAAATCCAGAAAAAAGGAAAAGCCCTGTTGAAGTAAATGATGTTGGGTAGAGGAAAATGATATAGCCCATTGACGTAAATGATGAGGTGTAGAGGGTAATGACGAAAATTTAAATCCCAACGTGTAATCAACTTTTTTATCAAGAAAAATAACAATATTCGTCTGATTTGATAAAATCAACATAACGTATTGTAGTATTTTAATTACTGATTACGTATTTTAATAGATTTTATTAATTATAAAAACAACATGACTTTTATAACTTAATGCAAGACTACAATCAATGGTAAGTGGTAATGAAGACTTGCTTGATTGATAAGCCACACTTACTTTATTCAGCCTATTTACTCTTAACTTGAAGACACCCAAGATAAAATCGTAGGAATTTTATTCCTGACCTTCGTGGTTCGCATAATAAATGATCAAGCAAAGGATCGTTTGCACATAGAGGACATAGGGATGCTTATAGCGAAGGCAAGATAATGATGTTTTATCTGGACATTCGATTGTGGAGATTGACGGATTATGTCATAATATTGTCCCATGCAGACTCTCCAAAATGGTACAAAAAAAAAACAGAAAACTAGAAACTGGCTACTCTACACACGTGCTTGAGGCTTTCTAAGTTGGTCTCAATGGTCATCAATACACCTTTAAAGCATGCCCCTACATGGAATCACACGCTCATAGATGGCATTTGGTTCTTCTTCTTCCGTTCGTCTCTAGGACACCCAGAATTCTAGAAGCTGCCTAGTTTGGATTCAATAAACCGGCCAGAATATATTTTCGAGTGTATCTCCACTTCTAACAACCGAAGGCTGACGATGTATTCGAAAGATACCTTCTGAAGAACGAAGAAGAAGATGAACGGGCTCCTTTTTGGCAGTGAATATAGACGCTTATGTTTTTGTGGCGTTGAATCTCAAAGAGTTGGTATCGCTCCATTGAGTGCCAGAAGTGTGAGATTCACACGCTCGACCAAGACCACTTCTTCATAACTGTATTTATTGGACCGTCCGAGCGGTAGACAATTACCTCTCCACAATTGTACTGTCATCTGCGGACCTATACACATTGAGCATGAGCTGATTTCGATGTGCAGCAAGAATAGAGTTGAGAGGGAACAGACCTCTGGAATTCCAGCAAAGGTTGTCATTGCTAATGTCGAGCAACTCAGCTGAAAGGCTAGCTTGCCAAACCCTATGATGAAGATGATGCCTTTCAAGATGTCAAGAGAAACGAGGACTTCGCCTCAGGTGTGAGTGTCATATGGTAGAAGGTTTGTCGAACGGTTTCAGCGGAACCCGTACTGCCAGTCACTGAGAAAGTCATTCTGTTCTAAGTATGCCATAACGTTAGTTAGTCTTAGCTTTGATGAGGAATCCAAAAGCTCTATTGGCAGATTGGTTGGCCAGAGGCTTTGTGCCATTGTTTAATACGGTCGATTCGATAGTAAGTTCTCTTTTGAATGTCTTTTTGTAGGACTAAGCAGATAGTTTTTTTTATGGGAATAGCCGGCAAATAAGCTGGCGATCCACCTGATGGTAAGTGGCTATCGTCGCCTATGGATATCAGCAACACCCAAGGCATCACCGATGCATTGCCGGCCAAGAAAGAGATAAGAAAAAGAAAGAACTGGCTCTCAAGTCCCCAGCTGGAAGACGACGAGTCGTTTGGTGGCTGACTCATGCTCAAGGGTAGGTGGTAGTAGGTGGTAGCTATCCAGGCGAACCCCATGAAGAAATAAAAGTTAAAAGCTTTCTTCTTACATATAAAATCCGGAGCTTTCTAGCTTCGAGCATAGACCCAGGCAAGATATGAGAAATGTTTGCGCTTCTCAGCTTAAATGCTTTCAACAATAACCCATAGACATGTTTCACCAACATTAGGACCGTTAGAAAAAGGGATGAAATAGTCCTTGACGAACCACTTCGTTTACAGCATTCTTTCAAATCGACGGATCTTTAAAAGCGAATCAGATCTATTTACAAGTATAAAATGCAAAGAAAATCAGAAAATTGCATATTTATCAAGTATATACGCACTTTTGGGTTGATTTTATGGATTAACGGCATCTTTTGACTTAATTTCTTGGTGGTTACACTCAATCAGGTCGTTAATATTATTTAGATTCGTCATTTTCCTCTACAGGAATCATTCACGTCATTAGAATTTTGCGGTAAATGATGTAGCGATTTATGACGAAACGGTACAAAACATACCAAAACTTGCTCAATTTTATATCACTTATAATGGAATTAAGTTATTTTTTATTAAATACCATTTGGCGATATTCATGGGTACTTATTGTTGAATTATATATTTTTTTATCAAAAATAAATTCAGGAGTTTGATGACGAGATTTTCTGACAAACTATACTTATCATTAACTTTCGCGTACTTTATCATATTCACAATGCATTTTTCATCCAAATCTTAATTTCAACTGAGAGAAGCGGGTGTAAGGAACACTTTGAATTGCTTTTAAAATTTTAAATAATAATTTCGTTGAACAAATTTCACGAAACAAAAACCGCGGATGTTAATGACGATAATCTCGTGACAAAATTTTAAACGGTCAAATAATGGTATTACAGATAATTTACGCTTGAAAAACATTTATGAATATTCAGCTTAGACATTAATTCTTACGTATAGAGAGTAAAAAAGCATTTTTTAGGGCGGTATTTTGAGTTCCTTGTGACATTAATAAAACATACCGTTAAATAACAGGGAGGTTAATGACTTTCCGAGCATAATTTTAAATTTTTTAACACTCTAACATCAGAATTTTATTATTTAACTTAATACGACTTTTAAGTAAATACTTAATTAAGGTTTTAGTAAACATTTTGAGTGATCACATTTATATTCCAAGACAGAAAATTGAATAACAAGCATAAATGGCAGTTTTGAAAATTCACCCACATACAGATTGACGATGCGCACGCGACTGACTGGCTAGCGAGCCCGAGCCGCAGTGTTGC
The DNA here is from genome assembly GCA_951805285.1 of Thymelicus acteon. Taxonomy (NCBI): domain Eukaryota; kingdom Metazoa; phylum Arthropoda; class Insecta; order Lepidoptera; family Hesperiidae; genus Thymelicus; species Thymelicus acteon. The sequence continues at coordinate 7,352,147 of OX638213.1, read as the reverse complement.
CAACCCGAATTTTACAAAATTAGTAGATTATGTGCCAAATGTTGGTAGAAGTTGGTAGAATGTAAAATGCAAAATTGGTAGATCTACCACCTCAATTTAGAAGATTTTTTAAGATTAAAAATGCATGAACTGTTCTTAAAATCTTCCACCAGCACACTTAAGATAACACCTACATGATTTGCAATAAAAATAACCTTCACCCTTGGTACTTTCTTTAAGCCAACCTGCAAATTTTTTGTCTTTCTCCCAGTGGCGTAGCGTGGGCTTCCACCGCCCGGGGCCAATCGAAAATTTGCCGCCCCCCCAGTGAACTTTGTCGCCCCCATATTATTTAAAATATTTTTTTATTAATTAAAAATGCACTTTTCTTGTTTTTTTTCATAACACAATTTAAAAAAAAAATAAAATAATTAATTTTAATACCAATTTTTTTTTAATTTAAAAATCGAGTGGCTTGCCGCCCTCTCTTCATGTGCCACCCGGGGCCATGACCCCCCCCCCACGCTACGCTACTGCTTTCTCCTATAATTTCGATTATTTTTGGTCATAGTGCCTTTTTCTAGCTTTTCGTGACGGAGTTCCTATCCTAGAACTCTGTGCATCGCTTTCGCTGCTGTCAGAATCCATTAAATAAATAAATGCACGCAACACAGCACAAACAGAATTCATTGGGCTCATGTATGTTTAAAATTATTTGTGACATCTGTAAATGTATATACATGAAAGTAATAAATAAATACAAATACAAACAGTAATCAGCACCATTAATATGTAGTTATTTAGTTTTAACAACAAAACAACACAAAACAGGAGGAAAGATTGATTCACCATTGATTCCGTAACAAACCAACCGGGAATGGGCCACAGAACAGTATAATAATGTCTATGGGCGCGAACGGCGAACTGCTGCTGACGTTTTTTTTTGTGGTTTATAGCCTGGACTCTATGTATGCTTGACGCATCGTCGCAGGGCTCAGGCAACACATCACAACGTCGCTCGTCGATATAAAAATAATTCAGTGGTAATATGTGAAACTAATTTAAAAAATAGGTAGTTTTTAGGTCTAGGGTGGTAGATAGGTAGACTGAAGTGAAAATTGGTAGATCTACCACAAAGTTGGTAGATATGACATCACTGCCGAGCCGCGCCGGAGGCGCTGCGAGGGTTTCCGCGCATGCGCGGTGCCGGACGATGCCTACTTACTTTAACCGTGCGGCAGCGCACGTTACTGTTTAAACCCTAAACTGCGTGGGTTACAAAAATAATTAATTTTTATGTATATTTTTTTATTTAAAAATCAAGTGGCTTGCCGCCCCCTCTTCAAATGCCGCCCGGGGCCTGGACCCCTCCCCCCCCCCAAGCTACGCTACTGCCTAGAACACTACCATGCTGCTCCAGTGCGGATTGGTGGAAGGGGTTACTTAAGCAACTCAAATGTGTCAGTAGTTTTTATTCCGCCCAACGGCCTCTAACTTAACGACTTCTTCCGAATTAAACAAACCCCGGTTGTTTTTGGTGGTTGTAGCACCGACGACCCTACGTGCCCTCCGAAGAACAACAGCTCTCAAGCCGGCCACCCATCCTAAGAATTAGGTACGTTCGCTGTTGCTAAACTCCGTCGATCACTTAGGATCGATTTATTTAAATAATTAGTTAGATATATAATTTATATCTACCCATCTCATCTGCGAGTCATTCGTAATCGTGCGCCAGAATCCAGCGAAGTTGGTGAAGATGTCAGCTGCGTTCTTGCCCACGATGAACCTCCTGAGGGATCTGATGATGAGCACAATGACCTCGGTGCCGCGACCACATGTGAAGGTCAGGCCGAAACCCTGCTTACCACTCTCTGTTGTTGTTGTAACATAAGCACATGAATAGTTTGGGTCGGTATGCTGTAAACAGGTAAAAATAAAGTAAAATCAGAAGGTATTTCTGACAATATTTTGAGTACTAAATGAAGTCTGAATAATTATTTATTAAACTTATTTTGAATGATCTTTGCTTTGCTTATCTTATAATCAATAATGTTAAAATTTTACTTTATTATGCACGATAACAGTCAATAAAATAAATAGGGTAGACATTTAATAGGAAAATGTTCAAGTTTTTACTGTTTCTCGAATTTACTGTAGGTATTTTACCATAATTAATACCTACTGTTTAAGAAAATATTAAATAGGTTCAACTATAAGTAGGTATATTAAATTTAGGCAGCTAAAGATTTAAAAAAATAATCTCACCAAGGCATCAGATCCATGTCCTTCCAGCGAAGTTGGAAATCGTACGTCGTTGACATCAACTTGCACAATATTCAAACCTTTTCTATTTAAAACTGACATCGTTATAACAAATATACAATTAACAAACAATACTTAGTTAAAGTAAATATTAATTTAAAACCGTAAGCGGGTGAAGCGCAGCGCAATAGTGAACAAATTGAGACTGCTCAAGTCAGAGATAACCTCCGTTATTTTATAATATTTGGAGAATAAAACCTTGAACTTGTTTATTGAATGTTTAATACATATGTGGCATTATCATCAACATTAATACTATCTGAGAACCAAGCTCATTACGGACGATAAATATGCACCATCACACTTAATTATCTTTGAAGAAAGTAAATTCATTTATACAGTGTATATTATATAACTGATTATGTTTAAAGCGTGGTTGGGCCGCGGATAAGATGCTTTGCTTTAAAAAAAGAGGTTAGCTTCAATGTATTAAATAAAAGTAGGTAGGTATTAAATAAAAATGTGAGCAAATATGTATGTATAAAAGATTTTATTTTTTTATTTAAAATATTTTAACGTGCGTTTGGAAGCACCATAGTATTTTATAAAATTTTGCATTATGACTAGACTATACAATATAAAAAGATTTGTAACAGGTATCTTAAAATATAGATTACTCAAAATCTTATATAATGTAATATAAACTCAATTCAATTACCTACAAAAGCACTAGATAATATTAAAATAATTCGCAATATTTGCCTATTTTTTCTAGGTGTTCTTGTATTTCACCCATATTTAAACGCTTGTATCAACTTCACCCTGTTTTTTTTCAAATCTTATGAGATCTTTTCCAGTTTTTGCTGAATCCAATTTGAAAATTCGCACATAAAAACTGAACTAAGGGGCCATCCATAAATTACGTCACACGTTAGGGGGGAGGGGGGGGGGGGGGGTCGTTGAAGTGTGACATTGTGTGACAAGGGGTGGGAGGGGTTCCTAAATTTCGTGACGTCACATTTGAATATCAAATAATTGGTATTCATAGGTAAATATTAAAAAAAACAATTAATGGAAATAAAACTTATTTCCGAACTACTGTTTAAATTAAATAATTTCTAGGTGTATAATATGTGACGTCACACTGGGGGGAGGTCTCACAAATGTGACTAGCTGTGACAAGGACGGGGGGAGGGGTCAAAAAGTCACGAAATTAGTGTAACGTAATTTATGGATGGCTCATAATAAAACTATTCAACTTTTATTAAAAACTTCTAGTTTAGGCTAATTTTTAAATGGTTTTATATAGTTTGCTCCGTTTGTTTTTGTTTGGGTCAATTTTTGCAAGCCTTATTAGACCTACTTCCACTTATATTGCTTTAGTTCAGATTTCAGATAACAATGCATTTTTCTGATAAGCATGGCCTGATATTAATGGTTAAAAGCAGTCCCAATTTATTTTTTTAGTATCTACATTGGCACAATAAAACCTTGTATTTAGTTTTTTTTAAATATTAACTTGTTTCTTGACGAGGGTCTCTATTTACTTTACTAAGGACCAGTAGACACTTAATAATAATTATGATATGTTTTGTCCATACTGATCTATTATTAAAAGTATAAAACTTTGAAAAGTTATATTTAAAACATAAATAAATATTTGTGCATTTTATAGTGTGTTCAAGTCAACACCAACTTTGCATCTAAGGACTAATTATTGTAAGACATATTTCCGTTTCATACCTACATGACTTAATGTAAATACATATATAGACATTTAATTCTTAAAGATCCGCGTGATCGCGGTACCTTTGAGTTCGAACGTGCTGGAACGTTCCCGGTAACCGACGGGTTAATCAAATACATAAAGTAATTATAATAAGTCATTATATTACTAAAAAAATATCTAGTCTGTTTTTTAATTCCGGAAAGCAAATTACCACTTCCAGTATTGCAAGTTTTTATTGTTTTCTAAATAGCGATTTGTCAATCAGTAAAACGTAATCAATATTTTCCGATTTTTGTGTTAAAAACTAATATCGAGGTAATTAAAAATTAACACGCAACTTATGTCATAAGCCCCAACCCAGAAATTCAAATATAATAATTTCTATCAATCATAATTTTTTCGATTAATTTAGTAGAAATATCAGAAAAGTCCACCATCCTAGTAGTCTCTCATTACGTTACGTAACGTCTATTGGACTTTATGACTAATTTAATCCATCAATAATCTTAATTATACAATATAATACAATAAAATTTACCGGTTAAACAAATAAATATCTTACGATTCATGTAACCGGAATCATGAAAACATCACTAGCAAAAAACAGGCAACATTATTTTTGCATTTGACATTAGCATGTGTCAATTCACTTTGCAGAATTAAAAAACAGTTAATAATTATGTCAATGATACTAGGTTTCAAAAAATATTCTTGCTTTTTCTATTTAAGTAAGTAAATATATAAGGTTTTTAATTTTAAACATTTACCATAGTAATTTTCAGTGGAAAGTAAGTTTAAAATGCAAAGATTTGTACCCAAAAATAGTAGAGGCCTGCATCATCAGCAGGGTAAACCTCTAATGCCTCTATGCTCATAGCCTATGTTAATCCCACAAATGCATAAAATGGAATGAATTGTTAATCTCAGAACTGAATTCTCAAGTTCAAACTAACCCAACAATTTAAAGCTAATACAAATCACAATGTTGTACACCTTATTTTATTATCCACTTGAATGTACTTGTTTTTAAAGAACTGTTTCAATTTCAATTCCATTGAACAGATATTTAGCTATTGTTTGCTCTTGTGGTACATTGCGGCTAATTCCTTCACAAGTTCTCTTTCTCCATCCTCCCACAGAACATTTGCTAGTTTTCCAAGAGTACCATCATCATCATTTCTCACCCATTCTAAAAGAAGCTTGTAACGTGCCTGAAAATGAGAACAATAATTAAAATAATAATAATTAAATCAGTGTTTATACTACTTTCTCAACTTAAGTACAAATGTCAGGTCTTTGAGAAACATAAATCATATGTATATTCACTTATTTCATAGGTGCACTTTGCTGTAGAAATTGTAATAATTCTTACAAAACTTTCTAGATTGTTATCATCAATTATTGAAATTTATCAGTAAATAAGTGGCAACATGCTATTATTATCATTTATCTGAAAACCTGATAGCTGATAATAGACAAATATGCAACAGTCATTTTTAATAAGAAACAGTAAAGTAGCTGAAGTCAAAGCTTAAAATCTTGCCTACAAAAAGTTAAAAGTCTGCAATGTTTACCTCTGAAACACCCATCTTTGCTGTATCAATTTCAACAGTTTCAATTCTGCCTTGTTTGAAACCCAATCTTTTGTACACACTGTACCAATTCTTGCCAAGGTTCTTTGATATGTAATCAATATAATCATGGTCAGGCTGAAAATATAAATAAAAAACATCAAAATAGTTATTTATGTAAACAAAAAATTTACATGATCAACATATTGAATTCTAGACACTACCAATCGATTTCAACAACTATTCTTATCAGAAGTATTTCATTATAAAATAATTATCTTAATACCTATATAGTATCTTAGGTGACCTGAAAAACAATGAAAGCAAGCATGATATTCTTTTCCTACATGTAAATCCTATAACACGTACATGCAAGACTTAGTGATGTCACTGATATCCACAATGAACTTAGTGATTCATAACATGGTTTAGCATTTTGTATTTTCAATGCCAGTGTGGTTGAAGACAAACAAAAGTATAGCAAACTGTTAGTGCATTACACCAACTTCTGTCATGTGGAGATAATGATTATCCTATTTTTCACAATCAATTCCTGAACAATAATTACTTCTAATTTTAATTAATAACTAAAATATCTATTTAGGATTCCTTGCTTGATGTCAAACGTATAAATAATATAAATAATTTATAATAATTAATGAATTGTTTTATGGGGCATAATATGTGTCTAGGACATTGTTTAATCAATAATTTACATACCTGAATCTCTGCTTCCATTAGAAGGACTATTAAGTTACATTTTGAGATGGGTTCATCATCGGAATTGTCAGCGTTATCCTTTCGATGTTGGTTATTGTACTGGTTGACGTGGTAAACATATTCATCACCCCAATGGATGTCTTTAGAGTTCACTATGTTGATCACATTTCCCGTAGCTGTAAGGAATATTAAATTCTAGATTTATTTTTATCCTAAATTACCTTCTTTTTATCTTTGTGCACCCATAATTATGTTCACTAATAAAAAGAATTAAGTTTATATTCCTATGTATATTTAGTTGTAAAACGAAATAATAAAGACAGCTTAATGAACTACAACTCACCCTGTGTATTAACGTTACTACTTCTCGAGCTGCCTTCGCTATTCCGTCTATCTTTGTCCTTATCTTCCGAAGAGCTCTTACTGAAGAAACTCTTCTTTGGCGATTTCTTTTTCTTTTTTTTCTTATCATCCTCTTCAAACACTTCTTCTGGCGGATCTGTAAATTCTACGTTTTCATTGTGCGCCTCAGCCGCGGGACTTTCCTCAAAGAATTCGGTCGCCTGTGGTCGCGGCGGTCTTGGCATCGCGTCCGATTTAAGGTTCCGAAACATTTCGAAAAACTTGAAACTGAGTTTACTCGCCATGTTTATGGGATTTAAACAAATATGATTTACCAATTAATAATATTTAGATTTGAACTGCAAGTGTAAAAAAGAGTTGAAAAGTAACTCACAGAAATAATCAGCTTATCAGTCACTAATGACGTAAATTGACATCAGTGCAGTGTTGCCAATGAAATTTTTTGGAAGGCCGTGTACATTAGATAAAAAAGCCGTGTTTATATGGAAAAAGATCAACTGTGGGCCGTGTCCACAGCTGCCAATATATTACGCTATCCAGTTATGCCATACCATCGTTTCAGCGCTCGGACTAAAAAAAACAAGGTCATCGGCCGTGAATTTCATGTCCACAAAACAAGGAACACTTTTCATGAGCCTAGTGGCGCTGTTTTAAGGGTTTTAACATTCGTTATATGTCTGCAAAAATAATAAATAACAAAAAGATCGTAGAATTTTCGAAAAGCCGTAGAATTTGCTACGGCCCTAGAGGGTTCCGGCGCGGCGGCCGTAGACCGTAGATTTTGTGATTTTTTGGCCTGAAAGCCGTAGAACACGGTAATTGCCGTAGCATTGGCAACACTGATTGACATTGACGTATCATGTATACACAGATTACACAGAACATACATATCCTAAAATCTATGGCCACGGTGACCGGGACAAAAAAAATATTTTTGTCTCTGTCTTTCACGTGGCTTTAGTAACTGGCGATCTCGCTTTGTCAAATGTATGGGAGAATCTACTGTGTGCTTAGTGCGAGTTTTCCGTAACATAACGGGCTCGCTACGTAAATGCATATTTGTATGGGATCGAAGCAGAGCCATCTAGCGGGAAAGTGAAGAAAAAAAATGCGCGAGTGCGAGTTTCATGCGCTCACGTTCACGAAAGTAAAGTTCACAGTGAAGTTATCTGTCAGTGGTTATTGTATTGTTTCTCGAACATTGCGCGAGTGCGAGTGGCTTTATTTGACAGTTCCAATACGTAGCTTGCGAAAACTATGGGACCACGTGACCGAAAAGTTTTCACGCGAAATTTACTAGTGAAATCATAAAAAGATGGTTTATTATTTTAATTAAACTTTTTTTCTGTTTCTTGAAAATTATGGCTGGACATTTATAATTGCTCGGAGCATGTTTGCGGCCACTAAATCTTAAAGTGAATAAAATTATTGATAAGTAGTATTTGTATTGTTCATGCAAGAAAGAATTTCCGGTAATCCAATCACAGAGTACTTAAACACTACGCAATCACAGTCACAGAGTACTTAAACATAAACACTAATCCAATGGCGAATGTCACCAAGTTTTTAAAAAGTTTATGAAGATATTTTTAAAGAAGATAACTTTTAAACTACTTGCAAGGAACTTGATAAACCTAATATTATTGTGTCTTGACTTGGACTCTTGGAAATTAAAAGGTACTTACATTACCTACACAATTAAGATTTAAATAAGTTTATTTACAATTGTCTACAAGTATGAACTCAATGAATTATTTTATTATGCAACTTAATATTGCCAAAGGTGACAATATCGTTTGCATTGGAGCTCTCAAGGATCAAGGAAAATATTTATTTAATAATGACATATTTGATAAACCCATAAACTGAATACCCAGCTGCGAGGCAAGCGGTAACTAGATACTAGAAATGCAATTAACATTCAATATATTATCTACTTGGGACTATATTATCATTATGACGTATCAGCACCTACACTTTTGAGATCCTAAATTATATCTATGTTCTTAATGTTTTAGATTTATTGCCAAGCCAATAAACCCAGCAAGAAGATTTATTGATAGTACTTCACTATAATTATGCCATGCCATCGTAATGTGCCAAAATGATATTAAGGGCCTGCTTTGTTTTAAAATAGATAGAGAATAATTTAATAAGGCATAATATATTAAAATGTTTAATTTAATATATTTATGTATTATATTTTACAATTATATATTTAGCCTTTGTTATAAAAGATTTTAATATACTGCTGAACAAAATAAAATTGTCATATAATATTTTTATTAAAGGAAAGGTGTTGAAGAGCAATTATAAAGAATACAATAACAAAAGGGGAAGATTGAATTACAACTAAGACTATTAACATCCAGCTGAATACTGTTGTCCGGAGAAGAATTACAAAAATATTATATTAAAAATTATTTACCGTTCAACGTTTTATTTCCACTCTTTAAACCAAAATTACATAATAATAATTATGCTGTAATGCCTTAATAATTTCATATTCAACATAATATGCCTCCTAAAATAAAATTATCAAGAAAACCACAATCTGTCTTTTAAAGTTTTATTTCTCCCACATAATGTTATACCTTCAATTCCAATCTCAATAGAAAACCAATGAGTAAATTACAATGGTCACAGACTTCACATTTCATACACTGTAATATAAATTAATGATTATATTTGTAGCGGCCTTATTTTCACATATCTTCTCAATTCTCAAATCCATGTTGCTGTGTTTATACTTTTACTTTATATACGTATTTGTTTACTCGTTTACTCTTAAATAACAATGAGGAAAATGTTGCATTGCTGTTGTTTTGTTGGAAGTAGTAGTCTGCGCTAGTGCTGTTGAGACAAGTTTGATACTCTGCCATCTCTCTTGATTTGTACCTTAAATATAAAGATATAAATAAATACTAGGAACATAACATTTCTTACTTTGTACACTTCCTCATATTGTAATATGTTAGGTATCATAAAAACTTTCATTGTTCAAAATAGACATGATTTGTCCATTAATTGTTGTTTGTAGTGAATAAGTATTTACAGCCAAAGATCACTGTGCTTATACATATAAATCCTATTAAATAAATATTACACCAATCGTGAACTTGTTAATTATTGATCTGAGCTTGTTAAATAAATAATAAATTTCATTCACATAACCTCACCACACAAAAACTTTTCCATATCAAATGTATCACTGTAGCTATGTTCATTAATTAATATTGCCTGTTTTCTCGCTTAAAATGCCACAATATAATATGATTGAGAAGTAAGTACTGAAAAAAATAATATTTAATATGAAACAAACAACCAAAACACTAATCTATAGCACGTTAAGCAAGTAAACTACAGTATAACACCACTATTTTAATTGTAGCTTGATATCATTGCTCCAACTAAATAAATGTATTATTTTTAATTTGGTTGGGTTCTTTCACGATGTTTTAACGAGATTTAACGACGGTTTTGCTGCCAACATAATAATAGATATTTTCAATGAACAAACGTGGATTGATACGAGTCACGTTTTGGAACTGGCACTCGCAACTTCTCGTTAGGCATGTACTGACGTTATCGAGGTAGGTGAACTTTTCGATGCAACTCGCACTAAGCACACAGGTAACGTTTCGGTAAGGTAAATATGTAGGTATTGAGAAGGTATTGGTAACTGCGTAAGTATTCATAGGAGGTATTCGGTAGGTATAATGATAGCTGCGTCAGGCAGCTACAACTCCGTTACTATTCAGTTTGTACCGTTAAAAAAGGAAAATACCTAAGGTAGAAGATACCTAAACTTATCAATCTGATCATAACCTTACTAAGGTACTACCTAATAAATAAATTAAGGATTGAAATTGAATCTGAAGATTAGAAACACCCACAACATAAAACAGAATTTTACGCCGTATTGGGGCGGCTTAGAATACTAATCCCAGTCCCTCGCCGGATGGGTATCGTAAGAGGTGACTAAATCCGGCCGGCTGGTGGTAGGCGCTGATGTCCATGGGCGACGACCGACGATAGCCATTTACCATCACGTGGATCGTAAACTCGTTTGCCGGATATTTTCGTAAAAAAAAACAGTCGCACACATCAACATACAAAAATTCAAAAAAAGAAAATTGTGGAATGTGTTGCGTTAATATACCCCTCAATTATATTCCATAACGATCAATTACTGTTTTATTATTAAAATCAATGATAATGTATGTGGTAAAATATCTTTAATTAAAATCGACTCCATAATTCGACGGCCCACATTGACAACTCAAATGCACAAATGTTGCATTGCTGTTCTTATCGACATTAAAAAAATGTTCATAACGATATTTTGCGTGACTTTGAAAATCAAATTAATATCTTAGGCCGGCGCCAGACATAAGTTCAAACATGTGAACATTGCATTGTATGTGTATCACGGGATTTTGAGTATATGTTCAAAGTTTGATCAAAGATTTTCACTTTGCCAAGCGGTGTCGGTTTTTTAGCGCACATCAAAGCGTTCAAAGTTGAATGTGTTCAAATCTTTGCGTAGCCTGCCACACTTGCGCAGTGTTGCCAATGCTACGGCAATTACCGTGTTCTACGGCTTTCAGGCCAAAAAATCACAAAATCTACGGTCTACGGCCCGAACCCTAGGGCCGTAGCAAATTCTACGGCTTTTCGCAAATTCTACGATCTTTCTGTTATTTATTATTTTTGCAGACATTTAACGAATATTAAACCCTTTAAACAGTGTCACTAGGCTAATGAAGAGTGTTACTTGTTTTGTTGGACATGAAATTCACTGCTGATGACCTTTTTTTTTTTTTTTTAGTCGAGCGCTGAATAGCATAATATATTAGCAGCTGTGGACACGGCCCACAGTTGATCTTTTTCCATACAAACACGGCTTTTTTATCTCATGTACACGGCCTTCCAAAAAATTTAATTGGCAACACTGCACTTGCGCAAAGTCCAGTTGCGGGACAGCTGCGATGCCTTTCGGGTCGTGTGCGGTAGGTAATTGACAGAATACTAAATCCGAACAAAACTACTTGGTATGCCGTGATTATGACTTTAGATCATCCTTCCATATTTTGTTATAACTTATAACTTTTATGAACCATGACCGTACTTTTAAAGTATAATGCACACCAAGTACACCAAATTTTTTTTATTTTTACTGTTTACAACAATTTTTTTTCTAATGTAAAACGGTTATGTACTTGTTTTTCGCATGTAATAAATAATTACAAGCACTTAAATAATAAAGACATCCACAAAATCTACGTCCATCTTGTTTGACGTCTACCAGCATACTGTGAAGAAAAACGATTGCAAAACATGTCTGGCAGGTTGCGCAAATATGTGTTCAAAGGTCTTTGCAAAGTCCCTCAAAGCAATGTTCACATGTTTGAGCTATGTCTGGCGCCGGCCTTAAAGCTATAGGTATCCAGTTTTTGGACCTAGCAACACTAAGTTTATGACAGTTCGACATGACAATCAAACTCAACAAATCTGCAGCTTTAATCTAGTCTAGTGCAGTGTCTCAAGTGTCAGACCATAGATTTAGAACCAGTGTGCTTAGTGCGAGTTGCATCGAAAAGTTCACCTACCTCGATAACGTCAGTACATGCCTAACGAGAAGTTGCGAGTGCCAGTTCCAAAACGTGACTCGTATCAATCCACGTTTGTTCATTGAAAATATCTATTATTATGTTGGCAGCAAAACCGTCGTTAAATCTCGTTAAAACATCGTGAAAGAACCCAACCAAATTAAAAATAATACATTTATTTAGTTGGAGCAATGATATCAAGCTACAATTAAAATAGTGGTGTTATACTGTAGTTTACTTGCTTAACGTGCTATAGATTAGTGTTTTGGTTGTTTGTTTCATATTAAATATTATTTTTTTCAGTACTTACTTCTCAATCATATTATATTGTGGCATTTTAAGCGAGAAAACAGGCAATATTAATTAATGAACATAGCTACAGTGATACATTTGATATGGAAAAGTTTTTGTGTGGTGAGGTTATGTGAATGAAATTTATTATTTATTTAACAAGCTCAGATCAATAATTAACAAGTTCACGATTGGTGTAATATTTATTTAATAGGATTTATATGTATAAGCACAGTGATCTTTGGCTGTAAATACTTATTCACTACAAACAACAATTAATGGACAAATCATGTCTATTTTGAACAATGAAAGTTTTTATGATACCTAACATATTACAATATGAGGAAGTGTACAAAGTAAGAAATGTTATGTTCCTAGTATTTATTTATATCTTTATATTTAAGGTACAAATCAAGAGAGATGGCAGAGTATCAAACTTGTCTCAACAGCACTAGCGCAGACTACTACTTCCAACAAAACAACAGCAATGCAACATTTTCCTCATTGTTATTTAAGAGTAAACGAGTAAACAAATACGTATATAAAGTAAAAGTATAAACACAGCAACATGGATTTGAGAATTGAGAAGATATGTGAAAATAAGGCCGCTACAAATATAATCATTAATTTATATTACAGTGTATGAAATGTGAAGTCTGTGACCATTGTAATTTACTCATTGGTTTTCTATTGAGATTGGAATTGAAGGTATAACATTATGTGGGAGAAATAAAACTTTAAAAGACAGATTGTGGTTTTCTTGATAATTTTATTTTAGGAGGCATATTATGTTGAATATGAAATTATTAAGGCATTACAGCATAATTATTATTATGTAATTTTGGTTTAAAGAGTGGAAATAAAACGTTGAACGGTAAATAATTTTTAATATAATATTTTTGTAATTCTTCTCCGGACAACAGTATTCAGCTGGATGTTAATAGTCTTAGTTGTAATTCAATCTTCCCCTTTTGTTATTGTATTCTTTATAATTGCTCTTCAACACCTTTCCTTTAATAAAAATATTATATGACAATTTTATTTTGTTCAGCAGTATATTAAAATCTTTTATAACAAAGGCTAAATATATAATTGTAAAATATAATACATAAATATATTAAATTAAACATTTTAATATATTATGCCTTATTAAATTATTCTCTATCTATTTTAAAACAAAGCAGGCCCTTAATATCATTTTGGCACATTACGATGGCATGGCATAATTATAGTGAAGTACTATCAATAAATCTTCTTGCTGGGTTTATTGGCTTGGCAATAAATCTAAAACATTAAGAACATAGATATAATTTAGGATCTCAAAAGTGTAGGTGCTGATACGTCATAATGATAATATAGTCCCAAGTAGATAATATATTGAATGTTAATTGCATTTCTAGTATCTAGTTACCGCTTGCCTCGCAGCTGGGTATTCAGTTTATGGGTTTATCAAATATGTCATTATTAAATAAATATTTTCCTTGATCCTTGAGAGCTCCAATGCAAACGATATTGTCACCTTTGGCAATATTAAGTTGCATAATAAAATAATTCATTGAGTTCATACTTGTAGACAATTGTAAATAAACTTATTTAAATCTTAATTGTGTAGGTAATGTAAGTACCTTTTAATTTCCAAGAGTCCAAGTCAAGACACAATAATATTAGGTTTATCAAGTTCCTTGCAAGTAGTTTAAAAGTTATCTTCTTTAAAAATATCTTCATAAACTTTTTAAAAACTTGGTGACATTCGCCATTGGATTAGTGTTTATGTTTAAGTACTCTGTGACTGTGATTGCGTAGTGTTTAAGTACTCTGTGATTGGATTACCGGAAATTCTTTCTTGCATGAACAATACAAATACTACTTATCAATAATTTTATTCACTTTAAGATTTAGTGGCCGCAAACATGCTCCGAGCAATTATAAATGTCCAGCCATAATTTTCAAGAAACAGAAAAAAAGTTTAATTAAAATAATAAACCATCTTTTTATGATTTCACTAGTAAATTTCGCGTGAAAACTTTTCGGTCACGTGGTCCCATAGTTTTCGCAAGCTACGTATTGGAACTGTCAAATAAAGCCACTCGCACTCGCGCAATGTTCGAGAAACAATACAATAACCACTGACAGATAACTTCACTGTGAACTTTACTTTCGTGAACGTGAGCGCATGAAACTCGCACTCGCGCATTTTTTTTCTTCACTTTCCCGCTAGATGGCTCTGCTTCGATCCCATACAAATATGCATTTACGTAGCGAGCCCGTTATGTTACGGAAAACTCGCACTAAGCACACTGGATACCAAATACCAATAGGAAAGAATAATACAACAGCCTAACTTATATTTCAAGCTAAGTGAAACAAACACCTCAAGGGAAATATATTTATTTGCTTTGACGTTCTGTTAAGAAACGAATGACGTCTGTTTTAAGAAACAAGATAAGCGCAGTCCGTCAGCATCTTCCTCGTTCCTCTTCATCAGTCTTCAAGCCACAAGATCTCATCTTCGAAGCACCCGGCACCCGGCAGTTATCTTCGTAGGTATATATCTTCACGCCCGTGTCGTGTGTCCGCGCTCGCAGCTTGCCGTGAAATGTACACCCATTTGAGCCTCGCGCAATATTTATAACATCGCCTGATATGATAAAACCAATTCCATGATAAAACGTTAGAGGACCTTCACTGAAGATCCTCTACATTGGTGACCTCCGAAGAACATCTGCACTCTAGAAGAAGACCTCCTTCTCAGAAGAATCCCTGCTGGACCAACCTACGCCGGTGACTCTCAAGCAAGTCACCCGTCACGAGGAATCCCTGCTCGACGAACCCCTCGTCGAAGCCCTGCGAAAGACACCCTGCTGATCCGTCCCTGCTGAAGTCACGTTTCACACTAGGCCTACCTACCTACCGTAACCTGTCGTCAACCCATCGCCATGGAGAAACACGCACAGCACGCCGAAGCCACTTCCCAGCCACAGACCCAATCAGCATGTCCACAGCCGCAGCAACCCGAAATCGCTGGAATAGCTCTTTCTATGCGTATCCCGCCATTCTGGAGAGACAAGCCACGACTATGGTTTATTACTTTTGAGGCAGCGACCAGCGAACTCAAAAGAGGACAAAACCAACTCGCCCAGATGGTTATTGCACAGCTGGAGAAACAGGATATTGAACAGATTTCAGACCTGCTATACGACCCGCCAGCTACAGAGCTATACACCACGTTGAAGAATCGACTCATATCGGCTTACGAAGAATCGGACAACCGCCAACTTCAAAAATTACTATCGGAAGTCGAGTTAGGTGACCAAAAGCCTACTCAACTACTACGACGAATGCGAAGCCTGGCTCGAGACAAAGTCCCAGATTCAACTCTCCGACTCATGTGGTCAAACCATTTACCACCACACGTCCGTTCAGTACTTACCGTCAGCGAATCATTCTCCACGAAGACATCGCTCGACGAACAAGCACTTCTCGCCGACAAAATGATGGAGAACACGAACAATAACATCTCAGCCGTCGATTCATCAAAAAATCCTGAAACGCAATTTTTAATTGAAGAAATTCGAAAATTATCAATTGAAGTTGCCGCTATCAAGAATTCACAGAATAATTTCCATTCATTCAAAAATTACAACTCGTCACAAAATAGTACTACGCCGCACGCCTACAATAATAATAGTCGAAGACCGTTCGCCCGCCAAAACCGATATCGATCTACGAGTCGCGACACGTCAATACCTACACGGCAGCGAAGCGAGTCAAGATCGACCTACTGTTATTATCATCGACGTTTTGGTTCAGAAGCCCGAAAATGTACGAAGCCATGTACTTATAAGCAAGAAAGTACTAAGTCGGAAAACTGAATCATACGCTAGCCGCGGCGGAACCTAGCGTATCAGATACCGCCTACCGATTACCGCCTATTTATTACCGACAAGAAAAACAACATGACGTTTTTAATCGACACAGGAGCCAACATATCCGTAATACCTCCGTACAAAGGTCAACAACAAAGCCCTTTGAATTTTCAACTTTACGCGGCGAACAACACCGTCATACCTACCTACGGAGAGAAAACATTGGAACTCGATTTTAACCTACGTCGATTATTTAATGGAAATTCATCGTCGCGAAAGTGAGCAAGCCTATTATTGGAGCCGATTTCCTACGACATCACCAACTCATCGTCGACTTGAAAAATCAAAAATTAATAGATGGTATTACCAACCTATCATCGCAGTCATACGTAGAAGCATCAAACATACCTACTATTCGAAGCGTCGATATTCAAGATAAATACCACAACATTTTATCGGAATTCCCCGGTACTACAAGAATTTCATCAATGAAACTTACATCCATTCATAACGTCGAACACTATATTGAAACTACGGGAGCCCCGTTACATTGTCGTGCGCGCCCAATCGCCCCACATCGTTATGAAATAGTACGAAAAGAATTCGAGAATATGATTGAACAAGGTATTTGCCGTCCAAGCAAGAGCCCTTGGTCATCACCACTTCATATCGTACCCAAAAAGAGCGGTGACATCAGAGTTTGCGGTGATTATAGAAGGTTAAACGCAATCACAACGCCTGACAGATACCCAATACCGCGTATCAAAGATTTCACGTATCAGCTGTCACAAAAAAATATCTTTTCAACTATTGATCTCAACCGAGCGTATCAACAAATCAATGTTCGCGAAGAAGATATACAGAAGACCGCTATCATCACTCCGATGGGACTATTTGAATTTCCCAAGATGCCACCTGGACTACGGAATGCAGCTCAAACTTTTCAACGTTTTATTCACGAAGTTTTACAAGGACTGGATTTCGTTTATGCATTTATTGACGATCTTTTAATCGCAAGTTCCGACGAAAAAACGCACGAACAACACTTACGTACGGTGTTACGCCGATTGGAAGATAATGGAATCACCATTAATCCATCTAAATGTGTATTCGGACAACCTGAAGTCAAGTTTTTGGGTTACTCAGTCAACAGCCAAGGAATCAAACCGCCTGTCGAAAAAGTAAAGGCAATTTCACAGTTTCCGAAACCGACAACTATTGAAGAGCTTAGGCGCTTTCTCGGAATTATCAATTTCTACCGTGACCACATTCCGAAAGTCGCTGAACTTCAAGCTCCACTCCATGCCTACCTCCATAATTCAAAGAAGCGTGATAAAACTATAATTCAATGGACCGAAGACTCAACTAAGTCATTTGAAGCGTGTAAAACTGCTATTTCAAACGCTACTTTACTCGCACATCCATCTCATCACGCAAAGCTCGCTATCTTCGCCGACGCATCTGATCTATCCGCTGGAGCCGTTTTACAACAATACATCGATAACGAATGGCAACCACTGGGATATTTTTCAAAAAAGTTTTCAAGTACACAGCGAAACTATAGTACATTCGATCGAGAACTACTCGCCATCTACATGTCTATAAAGCATTTTCGAAAAACTTTTGAAGGACGAAGCCTCATCATCTTCACTGATCACAAACCGTTAACTTACGTACTGCAAAAACCTCCTTCAACTTCAGAGACACCGCGCCGAGCGAGACAACTAATCTTCATTACCGAATTTACTACGGATATTCGGCACGTTAGCGGAAAAGATAACATTGTTGCCGACGCATTGAGCCGAATACCTATCGAAAGTATCTCATGCGCTACCGCTATTGATTTCGAGAAGATCGCAGAAGCTCAACAGGAAGAGAAAAGTGCCATAGATCAACTTTCAAAACAGAGTAATCTATCACTCAAACTAGTTACTCTACCAAATTCACAAAAATCTATTTATTGCGAGACATCAACATCGTTCATTCGACCATACATACCAGAAAAGTATCGACAACTCGTTTTCAACGCGCTACATAATGTCAGCCATCCTGGTATACGAACAACTCGAAAACTGATAACGCAAAAATTTTTTTGGCCGTCAATGAACACAGATGTCGCAACGTGGGCAAAACAGTGTATTCCATGTCAACAATCTAAAGTACAGCGCCATACAACGAGCAACATTACATCGTTTCCATCAGCTGATCGTTTTCAACACGTCCACATCGACGTAGTTGGACCGCTTCCACCATCACCCGAAGGCTACAGATACCTGGTTACAATGATCGACCGAGCAACTAGATGGCCAGAAGCCTTACCAACTGATGACACGTCCGCCGACTCAATCGCTAAAATATTTTATGAGCACTGGATTATACGTTTTGGTTCACCGAAGTTGATAACAACCGATCAAGGAAGAAACTTTGAAAGTCGCCTTTTCAATAAATTACTTAACATCATGGGAACTCAACGAATACGTACAAGTCCGTATCACCCTCAGTCAAACGGTATGGTAGAAAGATGGCACCGAAGTTTGAAAACCGCACTGAAAACTCGTCTATCAGAACCAGTGGCGTAGCTAGCCCTTCCGGGGCCCCGTATCAAAATTTTGCCGGGGGCCCCCTCTCGACTCGAGGGTAAAGATCTTTCTCAAAAGATATAAAAAAGCTAGCGTGAATTAAAACAAATATAATATACTAACATCGATTAATAAACCACATACAATCAATACTCTAAAATTTTAATCTGGGGGCAGTTTTGTTTCGTTTCGGGAGATCCGAACGCGAGCGCAGACTCACTAGCCGATGTGATACGACAGGGCATCATGGTCATTGTCAACGACATGGTCATCCGCGTGCACGCTTATTGATCTATCCACCTCAGGGCTTAATAGAAAGTTTAACGCTGCCTCCTGGTCAGCAAAGAAGCAAATGACTAAAAGGTAGGCAATTTAAAGTTCATCGGCAGAACTGGCTAGCGAATGGACGATTACCCCTGTGGTAGTCGAGAATTCTGGTCGCTAGCTCAAGCTGCTTCTGTCGATCGTCTCTTCTACTACTGCGTAAATCGGACGACTCCGTGGTCCATACGGCAAAGGGGAATGCAGAACTTCTTGGCATCCTTTTTGCCGCCAACTCAACTCTTGATGATAGAGGGATCGCCTCCGTCTAAAAACCTGTGAGAGCTTGATACCAAGAAGTTGAGAGGACCAGACGGTATTCACGCAGTGGTGTTAAAGATGTGTGCTCGCGAGTTGATTTCAGCCCCGGATCTAGGGGGGGAGGGGCAAACCGGGGCACCCGCCCCGGGCGGCAATTCAGGGGGCGCAAAAATCATAATATAGTATGATTAAACATAAAAAAAACTTGCTGCACAAAGCGCCTAGCATACGGAAGCCTGGTAGGGAGAATAAATAAATCGACGCTTGAAAGGCAAAATTTACCAAGCGACATTTGGGCGACATTGAATTATAAACCTTATATAAACATCACTAAATTAACAAAAAATTCTGCGTCGGTTGATCATATTATGATCAATTTTTTGTGTATAATATGTTTTTATGTGTATAATATGTTGTTATTTTTTGTGTATAATTGTGAATATTAAGTGATAATTTAGTGATTTTTATAAGGTTTATAATTCAATGTCGCCCAAATGTCGCTTGGTAAATTTTGCCTTTCAAGCGTCGAAATTTATTAAAAAAGAGTTCTTATTGTCCCATTCACGAAAATGCCAACTATTATTAATTTATTTGTGAGTTTTTTTTTATCTTATCTCTATCACTATCAAGTTTCTGCCCCGGTTTGAAAAAACTGTAGATCCGGGGCTGGTTGATTCCCCGTCTTAACGTGCTTATTCTTATTCTATCTTATGCCACATGATACGTCTTCGTGGAAGGTTACCCTTTTTCATTCCACCCACATAATGGGCGATCTCAGTGACCTGGCTAACTACAGGCCTATAGCGATAAGCCTATAGCCTCCCTGCTTGCAACGGTAATGGAGCGCGAGATTAACATGCAGCTCCTGGGATATCTGGAAGATCATCAGCTGATCTGTGATCGACAATACGGTTTTTGCGACGGTCGTTCAGCTGGTGATCATCAAATTTATCTTACGCACCTGTAGGCATCGTCAGGCTATTGATCGCAACGGAGAAGCATTGGCAGTCAGCCTAGATTTCGCTAAAGTCTGTGACCAGAACTGGCACAGGGAGGTCTCACGAAGTTAACATCTTACGGTCGCTGTGAAAAGTTATGCAGTTGGATAGTCAGCTTTCTATCTGAGCGATATATCAAGGATGTAGTAGATGGTTGTTGCTCAGATATGAAACCTATAAAATGCGGGTGTTCCCCAAGGGTCTGTGGTATCTCCTACGCTGTTCATTCTGCATATCAATGGCATGGCATGAGTGGCAGCTGTTGCTATGCAAATGACAGCACAGGGGATGCCTACTATACAGCCCCCCTTAATTCCTCTCAGTTGCAAAACTTGCAAGTGGCGGATAGCAGGCTTAAAATTGTGTCTGAAGTCGAGAACTCTCTGAAGCAAGTGTCGGAATAGGGTTGACTTAATTTAGTCGAGTTCAACCCCACGAAGACACAAGTTGGCGCGTTTACCACTAAGAAAACCCCATTTTTCATAGTACCTCAATTCCAGAATACCGCACTCATCACTAAAAGTGTTGTAAGAGTATTCTGGGAGTCAGTAAGGGATTCTGGGAGTTGACATCTCGAGTGATGTGTAGTATCAGCGTCATTTGGGAGCCAAGGCTAAGTTGGCGTCCAAAAAGCTTGATGTTCTAAACCGGGCTAAAGAGTACTTCACTGCGAGCGAGGCCTGCTCATGCTGTACAAAGCTCATAGCCGAATTGAAGTTTTATCCACGCCGATGAGACTCGTGGAGAACTTCTACGGTCCGATTCTCCCGATCATTTTTACCACGCACGTCTCAGATCAACAAATAGATGCACGTGTTAACTGTAGAATGAGCTGTGCTACGTGTAGAATGAGCTTCCTCAGTTCCGGAGAGCATCATGAGTCGTGTAGAACGTAATTTTTTTGTACATTAAATATTTTGTTTAAATTTTGATTAGGGCATTTAAATAACAGATTAGAAGTTTTTCTTATTATTATCTGTACTGCCTGTTTGTCTTCAATTCGTCTAGTTTCCAGATTTAGAATCATGGCCTCTTAAAGATAAATTGCATGATGCTAAAGTAATTAGGTAATGCATTAATACGATGAAAGATGGTCCAGAAAGTAATTTTATTGTTGATTTCACTTTTCAATGAAGTATCGATGCTTTCCGGAACATTTTCGAATTATAATAATTAATTTCCGGATCATTTCACGAATTTTTTCTAAGGCGCTTTGGGGGCCCCCTCAGCCCCGGGGCCCCGTATAATTGATACGGCTGATACGGCGGTAGCTACGCCCCTGATCAGAACGTACTAAGTGGATAGACGAATTACCTACAGTACTTATGGGTTTACGCGCAATACCTCGTTCCGATTCAGGTGTTAGCGCCGCAGAACTTACCTACGGTTACAACTTACGTTTACCATCCGATTTCTTCACTACTACTATAGATAAGGAACAAAATCTCGACTATGATTACGTCACACAGCTACGTAATACAATAAACTCGACGAAGCCATCCTTACCTACAATCGCACATAGTAACAAGAAACCTATTTTCATTCACAAGGATCTACAAAACTGCGAGTATGTTTTTATCAGAATAGACGCCGTAAAAACGCCTTTAATGCCTACGTACGAAGGTCCATACAAAGTACTAGAGCGTAATAACAAAACATTTAAACTTTTGTTACCCGAGAGGCGATCTGCAGTTATTTCGATCGACCGTCTCAAACCCGCCTACACAATCAGTACTCAAGAGGACTCAACATCTGAAGCAAGCACTCAGGATACCTCAGCTATATACTCACAGTCACCAGCGAAAACCAACGATGGAACTACAAGTACCTGCACAAGCTCCAGTACATCGTCAAGCCCAGTTAAGTCATCAATTCTGAAGACCACTAGACTTGGACGCACTAGCAAGCTTCCGGTACGCTTTCGCTAGGGGGAGAGTCATGTAGCTGCCTGACGCAGCTATCATTATACCTACCGAATACCTCCTATGAATACTTACGCAGTTACCAATACCTTCTCAATACCTACATATTTACCTTACCGAAACGTTACCTGGATACCAAATACCAATAGGAAAGAATAATACAACAGCCTAACTTATATTTCAAGCTAAGTGAAACAAACACCTCAAGGGAAATATATTTATTTGCTTTGACGTTCTGTTAAGAAACGAATGACGTCTGTTTTAAGAAACAAGATAAGCGCAGTCCGTCAGCATCTTCCTCGTTCCTCTTCATCAGTCTTCAAGCCACAAGATCTCATCTTCGAAGCACCCGGCACCCGGCAGTTATCTTCGTAGGTATATATCTTCACGCCCGTGTCGTGTGTCCGCGCTCGCAGCTTGCCGTGAAATGTACACCCATTTGAGCCTCGCGCAATATTTATAACATCGCCTCGCGCTTGCGAAGGAGAGCGGCGATGTTAGAACGAGATGGCAACACTTAGCGACAGATATAGCGTTATTGTTACAGGAGTGAACGAGACGGCATGCAAATAATCATTGTTAATTTTATTACCCTTTACACGTGTTTTATAATCCTGTTTCTTATTGGTCTTTATTTTTCTTGTAAATTAATGTAGCTATTTCTATTGGTCATTCTTCTTTACAATTTCTGTATATAAACCAGTTTATTTTTACCAAAAATATATTCCTCCGATAACCAGCAGAAGTATTACTTGAAGCAACCTTCTTGATACAACATTAGTAGACCTTCAACCGAAGATCCTCTACAGAGTTTTACGATTTCAAATTATTCGGATTATAATGTGCAGTCGGTCCAATAGGTCATAACTCAAAACTTCATAAGACGTGTAGTTGGCGTAATAATTACGCCAATTAATAATAATTAACGGTATACCTACCTAGTACTAACTTTTTGTTTTTTAATAGTTTTTTGCCAGATTTATTGTATGAATTATAGATTAGACATCATCCTGCAAATAAGGTATCATGTCTTATTTAAAATACGGTAGTTACCGACACCGTAATAACATCTTTAAAGTAGATGGTTTTATGCTGAATACGGTAGATCCAAGAACTTTCTTGGGTAGATCTACCGTAAATAAGTGGTAACAACAATCTTTGTATTGTATGTATAGTATAATCCATAATTCGACCAAGAACTCTAGGTAAAGCAAGCGTAGCCGCGAGCTATTGATATAGTTTTTAATGGAATAAGTAGGATATTTTAGTCGCATGTATTTAAATTAATTACCTAACAAGTGATTCTAATATCCAGTCTTGCTGTTTTACGAGGAAGGTAACCTACTGTAAACTTAAGCGCAAGGACTATGTTTCCCGAAGCGAAACGAAGTCGGTTTGCTAGACATTCATAATTAAGTGTATCAGAGGTCATTGAGAGTCACAAAAAGTCCCAATATATTATTCTAATTTTAAAACTCGTTATTTTATTTATGATTGACTGACGATTAATGTCCATTTTGACATTATTGATAAATATTTTCTCAAGTTCAGCCGAATTATTATTTTGTATAAGCAAATAACCGAAAAAAACAATATGAGCACAAGTGATGGTTCTACGATGTTTTACACGTCAAGTCCTTTTTCAAACTTGTTAAAAGTGGCCTTCTTCGAAACAGTACACGCAAAGTCCAATCCGTGTTCGCAATCGAATTCTCCTCGAAAAGATTCGAGTCCAGCGATTCCGCCTTGCCCTGCGGACAGAAATGCGGGTGGCGATGCTCCATTACCGTCCGTAAAGAACTCATGTTCATGTCCAGATAATGCCAAGTCAACGGCGGGTGATCGCGGCAAAACTGGCGCCGGAGTGTCAGGTTCCCGCATCGGTCGAATGAGCGAAAGGGATAAAGACCCGGACTCGCTGCCGGCAAGCGCGTCTAACCCGGGCCTGCTTCGCTACATTCACCACGCAGCGCGCTACAGACTGCCGCAATGTTTCGAGGGCGCTTGCATCTCAGTGAAGCAGAGCTCGAGCAGCAACTGGGTGATGGGTCATTCGTTGTCGTTTAGCTCGGTTTCTCCGGGTGGATACAAGGTTTTACTTTCGTACGTGGACAAGAGTAAGCCGGTGGCGCTTCCTTACTTCGTGATGGAAGCTGCGCCGGGGGGACAGATGAGTTGCGAGATGCGCGTGGGACCCACGCAGGGCACTCGTGCTACGATCGTGGCTCAAATAGCCGATGCGGAGTTCTACAGCTTTGAAAGCATTTTCGACGCTTACTTCAATAATTTTACCGCTTCTGTTATTGCTGTAAACCGAGAATTTATTGCTTTACATTATTTACAGGTATGTAAAAACTTCATAAAAATAATTCAACTTAACAATGTTTGGTATTAACCTATTAGTCACATGTTTATGATAATACATAACTGTAGTAATAAGTAGGTAATGTAGATCACAATGATTTACATTTTTTGTCGTAATAATATTAATTTAAATAGTCCCCACTAACCTATTAACTTCAGTATTTCGTGTCTACCTATTACGTTTCAAGAGATAATAAAGCCCTGTGACCATTCGGACTGTCAGACGATCTGTCCGTCCGACAGCCATGTCTTACGAATAGAGTCCCGTTGGCAGTTTGGCACCCTTTGTGGTCAGAATCCTAAATATACATGTTACAGGCAATCACCGATCGGCTATCCCTGGGCGCGGAGATCGTGGCGCGAGGCCACGCCCCGGAGCTAAGCTCAGCGTCGGGCGCGGGCCGCTGGGCCACTGAGGACCACTCGGTCAGTGCCACGCTCGGCAACCGGGGCCTCGACCTGTGCTACGTGAGGGCCCTCAAACCTTTCCTCACTGTTGCCGCTATGCTCGAGGTATGTGATGTATTTAATTTATTGAAGTGAAAACTTCTTTAGGCACGTTGAGGCATTTTTGAAGTGGGATGAAACCATACAGTTCGCGACATGTCAGATTTTAGTCGGCACTGACGCCACTGTATAATAATTTTCCATAACGCCTAGACCCTTAGTGTTAGAAAGCTGTAATAAGACATGAATATACATATTTATTAAAACTCCAAAATCGTAAAATAAAATATTTAAAACATTTTTTTCAGGGTACCTCCCTCCCATACGGGTAACATGGGGATGATTTTATTTTTCGTCACTCATCCTATAGTGTTGTGGGGTATCGTTGAAAAGATCTTTCAAAAATATTATAGGTTTTGCTTAACCCGTTTTTCAATTCAGGAGCCTGTTTGCGAAATATTTGCCAATTTTGCTTAGAATCAAGTGTCAAGTAATTGTTCAAGTTTTCACTTCTGTCAGCAGTCCCGGAGTGCCTTAGATGTTTTTTTATATAGTTGTTTAAGTACTTGCTATTTTAATTGTACATTTTACCTTAAACTACCAATAATGGTTAATATTTTACGATTTATCTACAACAATGGGTATTATTGTTCAGCCAAGTAAAGGAATGATCGACGCGAGTTATAGGTATGTTTAGGGATAGGCCGCTAATGGTTGTACAAGCTACGCTATGATAACTTATGAATACAAATTAATGCTTCCGTATCACAAGGTCCTAAAAGCAAACTGACCTTATAGCAAAATTGCCTATTATCAAAAAGTCCTATGAGCACTTGAGCAGTAGGTATGTCCTATTGACAGAATGACCCCTAAGGAAGTTGACATGGTACAGTCATGGCATAGTCAGTCCCTGATGTTGCTGATGGCGACGATGGCCACTTACCATAAGATGGATCTTCAGCTCATTTGTGGGCTAGTTCTATAAAAAATAATCATCATTAATAGTTGATTATTCGTCCATCAGGTCGGGTTTGCGATCCGTCGAGCTGTAGCCACGCTGGCGTATGAATGGCGCACTGAGAAGTGGACGGTGCGCGGCTCCGTGGACTCGGACGGGCTGGTGGGCGCCACGCTGCAGCGCGCCCTGGGCGGCAAGCGGGCACAGCTCGCGTGCGCCCTCTCCGCCCTGCTCAATCATCCTAACGACAAATTCAGATTAGGCTTCGGTGTTACGGCCTCTATCATTTAGTCACCCAATTCACTTAATTTTCTGGTCCATAAGATAAAATATCTAACTTATTGGAGGACACGACGACACGAAAAGTAATGTTTCAAAACAATTTTTAACTACAGTATGTCATGTCGTCTAATAAAATAATGGACACTTTTATAACTCGCGCAGTGAATAATAAAATGTCATTGATATGTTCCTTCCAAAGATTTGCCGTTATTTAGATTCGCTATTATAGGCCCGGCTTCCCGAAGCGAAGGTAGGCTGAAGAAATTGTGGCGTAGCGCTTGCTACGAGGCCTACACATGTATGATATTTTGTTTTTATACTCAAGTAGAAAGAATCAAATCAGAAATTTTAGTGTAGAATGTAGATACATCTACTTACCTACGTAAGAGTTCATCACATTATTGGTACCTATTACTTTGATGTTAAATATAAATAGTTCAGATGCTACAGGCAGGTGCTACACACGCCTTGACGTAGCATTGCATTAATAATTTTAATACGCAAGACTGTTATGCATAATATTTATTTAACTAAACAGCGCTTGCCATTTTAACTATTATCATAATTATGTCTTGTTAATTACTGTTTTATTTTAGATGTAATCTTAGTTTTATTAAGTTCTTTAGGAATATATTGTACACTGTTGTATTAGGGCTGATATTATTTAATAAACACTTTTATCTGTTTTATCGTCTTAATACTTTTGCAATAAAAATACATTAACACTAAAACACCATTCACTAACATTACACCACATTAAACTGTCACAATTGTAAAAAAGATAACCTCCAATAAGTCGTAAGATTCTCGTAAAGATTTACATTGGCACACACGGATCCTAAAAGGATCATATTAAAAATTCATTTTCAATATAACGATAATGTAGGCGTGTATTATTCGCCGTCGGACGCTTCAGTGTTCCGTCGGCGAGTCTCGTGAGCTGGGCGCAGGCGCGAGCTATGGGCGGAGTTTGTGAGACGCCCTAGGGAACATTACGTAGCGAAATAGTCCTGTTTTCCTCGATATAAAGTTGAGTTTACTGTAAATGTGGTGTTGATGTCCAAGTGTGGGCGGATGAACCGCCTTCGCTGCAGTGTGTGTTCCGTAGAGCGTGGCGAGCGATGGCCGCGCGCGGGTCCGTGCGCTCGAGGCAGTAATGGTTATGGAGCGGCTGGCGGACTTCGTCAGCAAGTCGCTGGAAGGTGGCGAAGCGCCCGCCCCGCTGCCGGAGCCCGGCGACTCCGAAGACGCTGACGAGGAGGTAGACATCACCGCGCTAGAGGAGAAGGCTCCTCCAGCGAAACGGCCGCGGAACTGGCTGGTGTCGCCGGTGCCCGTCAGACACTGCAAGAGGGAGGCTGATGAAGATGATGAGCATAAGCAGGGTTAGTGGTCTAGGGTTAAAATCATATTGACTGTATTGCAGTGTTTTATTGTATCTACCATCTTCGTTATACTTGATTACGAAACTGACAGTGATTTATTATTTACTCCCAAGTCGCCATCATCCATGAATAAAGTCAACAATTATACATATACCTAATGCCAATGATAATGCAAGTTTCAAATCTTATGAATCATTATGCTGTAATGTGACTTTAAGAATTTTATGAACTAGACATTTCCTTAACATACTTCTAGGTGATAGTTATTACAATTAAATTTTCGGAATATGTCTGGCTCCTATTGTTATTGAAATAATACATATACCGCCCGGGAGTGTTTACACCACACCTCATGAACTAAATAGAAGCGATTAGGAATATTTTTACAAACTTTTATTTAGTTTTACTTGCATAATTATAATATAATCTTGCAAGTTTGTTCCATTGAACTGAAAATTTGTATACATATTTGATCGAAAACACAATAACTATAATGAAGTCGTAGAGCTGGTCTTTAGGTGTTACCGGGAGGTGGTTATAGGAACTGATGATACAACCGAAACCTAACGAGTTTGGGTTTATTTGATTTTTCTATTTTAAGCTTAGTTAGGCCATTGAATAGATGTGGCATTCAGAAATAAGCTCGCCATATCGCACCGTACCGTGATATGATATTTTTGTTTTGCTAATAAAGGTTAAATAAATAAATATGTTTCGGAAAGTCGTAACTAATGTACAGCAATACTTTAAATATCTAAACTTATCCTACAAAGGTGTTACAGAAAGATGCAAAACAATCATTTTCTGTTTGTATTTGGAATCTGGTGACTTAAAATGTCTTTCCAGGTTTGTCTGCATTTCTACTTTCTATTTTCTTCTGTGAATATTTTCAACTACGACTAGCTTGTTAATGTATAATTCTTCTAAAAACATAACCGACTTCAAAATTTGGGATAACTCAAAAACAACTCATCAGATCTCGCTCAAATTTAAATGAGACCACATGACGAGCACCAGCTTTTGAATATAAAAAGAATCATCAAAATTTGTACACTCAACATACACCCAGTAAAAAGTTATGAGGTAATACACAAAAAAATAGTCGAATTGAGAATCTTCTCTTTTTTTTTGAAGTTGGTTAAAAAGAGCACAGTAATTTATTCATATATCAACCTGTATCGGGAAACCAGATTCTTATAAATTAAAACCCTCAAGAGTTTCAATCTTGGTTTGAAGTTGAAACCGTAGCAATAGTGCTACGGTATGGCTACGGTCTACGGTCATGTTACGGGGAAATTCATCGTTGACATTTTGTATTCTACGAAAGTAAAAATTCAAGGCTTGAGTGTACCAATGTATGAATACTAACAATTAGAAAGAAATTCAAAAGGTTTTCAAAATATCTCTTATTATAGGTTATACTACTACTATCTTCGACTTAAAAAAAAGTGTGCGTGTGGATTGAGGGCTCTTTTTTAAAATTTACTCAGATTTTTTCAAAATCAAGGAGGAATTTAGGAAAAAATTGTGAAAACATCGTGGTGAAGATAAAAAAATTGTGCAACGTATGGTAAAAAAGTTGTGGTCGATTAACTGGAGCTCTCAATCCGCTAACCTAAGAAATTACTGTAACCTCGTATCTCAAAATATACTACGTGTATGCTTAACTATTTTATATGGAAAAATTGTGCGTAATTTGTGAAAGCTATTCACAATTTCTCAATTGATTTTAACGGTTTACTTTGATTTTATAAAGGTTTATTTGGAGCTCTCAATCCTCCAATGTGTGGTTTGAGTGTTCCCAAAATTCTCTAACTTCGGCTGAATATTTGTTTATTTTCTTACTCCTATTTCACGAGTATAATTAAGAGTGAATTTGTGAAACAAAAACCGTGACTTAAAACATAATAATTAGAGAGTAAATTAAAAAAATACTTTCTTATAAATGTCCCGTCTGAGAGCTCCATGTTTTAGCGTTTATATATTGAACCCGAGCTTTTATAGAAATGATGGATACATCAGAAATTGTGAAAATGTTGTCACTAAAATTTAACACGATTAATTTTTTTGTGAACGTTTGATTTAAAAAATAATCCACAATATTATATTTCCAAGCGACGAAATCGTGTAGGGTGGACATAGTATTGTCGGACACATTTTTCGTCTACGTAATTACGCGTTTTATGGTTCCAAAGTAAAATCGGAACCCTTATAACTTTCTGTCCGTCCGTCTGTCCGTCTGTCTGTCTATCCGAAGCAAAGTGGCAAGATCCTTAGTGCTAGAAAGCTGTAATTTATCATGGATATACATAATTATTAAAACTCCAGAATCGTAGAATAAAATATTGAAAAACATTTTTTTTCTGGGTACCTCCCCTACAATTAACGTGAGGATGAATTTTTGTTTTGGGTATCGTGAAAAGGTTTTTCAAAAATATTATAGGTCTTCTAAGACCATTTTTGGAATTAGAGGTCCATTTGCACGAAATATTTGGCTTTAAAGTGCTAGGTTTGGTTAGAGTCACGTGTCTCTCCCCCCACCCTTCCTGCCGGCTAAACGGTCGGAGTTGGACGATATACATGATGAATTTACAAGGAAAATTATAACAGTTATGTTAGCATTAGTTAGTGAGTAATAGTCGATAAATTTACTGCTTTGGAACCCAACATTGCACGTGGAGTGATTTCCTGTTTTTATTCCTGTCATATACAGCAATAACAATAAAAACATTATTTGTGCTATAAATATTTTTTAATAATAAACATTTTGACATTATTTTGTTTTTTCTTCTTTTACATGCAAAATTTTAAAAAACTGAAAACGTAACCCGGAGCGGTATGACATGGGGTTCTTCAAAAAAGTTGTAAAAAGAGTTCTTCTTCAGGGCCGGCGTTGCAGTGGCG
Source organism: Thymelicus acteon (assembly GCA_951805285.1). NCBI lineage: Eukaryota > Metazoa > Arthropoda > Insecta > Lepidoptera > Hesperiidae > Thymelicus > Thymelicus acteon. The sequence continues at coordinate 7,321,333 of OX638213.1, read as the reverse complement.
ATTCCTCTGGTATTGCTCATATCCATAGGCGACGGTAACCTCTTACCATCATCAGTATCATCATCATCATCTTTCCATCAAAATTTACAGAAATGCCTTACCTTAAATTTCATACTCATATTAAAAGCATTCTTATGACGAAAGGATATTACAAATTAGATGATTATTTTAAAGACAAGTCTGCTTGGACATGAGTTTTATGAATATAGATTGTAGTAGATGATAAGTGCTATCTGTAACTGTGAGCAGGAAAAAAAAAACCGGAAAATTCTTGCCGCTTCTTCTCTCGGGCCCTCTCACAGTAGGGCCTTGTTGAAGCATTGGCGTAACTTGCATGACTTTCAAAAAGTGTTTGTGAACTAAACCAATTTTGAATAAAAACATTTGATTTGATTCGATTTTGATTTGGTTTGAATAATTTATTAAGACTTTGTTTTGTTGTTTTATTTCTACATATAAAGATGTTTACGTTTTTATTTCCTGGATGTTGTGCTGTTAAAAGCCGTGAATAAATATTTTCATTTTTTTCTTTCTTTCTTTCTTTCATAATTAATGTTTCACTTTTTCTAGTTTGTTTTGTAATAAAATATTTATATTTAAGTACGTTTTACTTTCTTTGTGTACTATATGCATGGTCACCCTACATAATTTTTCTATTGAAAATATAATAATGTTGATTATTTTTAAAATCAAACGTTCACAAAAAATTTAATCGTGTTAAATTTTAGTGACAACATTTTCTCAATTTCTGATGTATCCATCATTTCTATAAAAGCTCGGGTTCAAGAAATAAACGCTAAAACATGGAGCTCTCAGACGGGACATTTATAAGAAAGTATTTTTTCATTTACTCTCTAATTATTATGTTTTAAGTCACGGTTTTTGTTTCACAAATTCACTCTTAATTATACTCGTGAAATAGGAGTAAGAAAATAAACAAATATTCAGCCGAAGTTAGAGAATTTTGGGAACACTCAAACCACACATTGGAGGATTGAGAGCTCCAAATAAACCTTTATAAAATCAAAGTAAACCGTTAAAATCAATTGAGAAATTGTGAATAGCTTTCACAAATTACGCACAATTTTTCCATATAAAATAGTTAAGCATACACGTAGTATATTTTGAGATACGAGGTTACAGTAATTTCTTAGGTTAGCGGATTGAGAGCTCCAGTTAATCGACCACAACTTTTTTACCATACGTTGCACAAATTTTTTATCTTCACCACAATGTTTTCACAATTTTTTCCTAAATTCCTCCTTGATTTTGAAAAAACCTGAGTAACTTTTAAAAAAGAGCCCTCAATCCACACGCACACAAAAAAAAAACAACAAAAAGCCAAAAGGGTAAAAAGCCAATTAAACTGCAACCGATTTCACAATTCACATAATTGTTTGTGTTTTTTTTTATGGGAATAGCCGGCAAACGAGCTGACGATCCACCTGATGATAAGTGGCTATCGTCGCCCATGAACATCAGCAACACCAAAGGCATCACTGCTGCGTTGCCGGCCAAGAAAGAGAAAAGAAAAAGAAAGAAAGATCTGGCTCTCAAGCCCCCAGCCGGAACACGACGAGTTGTTTAGCGGCTGACTCATGCTCAAGGGGCTTTATTCCCGATTTGCGGAAAAAACATCGAAAACATTTCATCGAATTACAATTAATCGAATTGACATTTCATCGAAATCACAATTAATCGAATAATCATTTCATCGAAAACACAATTAATCGAATTAATATTTCATCGAAAACAATTAATCGAATGTCATTTCATCGAATGACAGTTCATCGAATGACAATATATCGAATTACAATATATCGAACGACAATATATCGAATGACAATATATCGAATGACAATATATCGAATGACAATATATCGAATGAGAATATATCGAATCACAATTGGCCGAATCGAACTTCGAACACTAAATACACAATCCCATACAAAAATAGGCTTGAAAACTGTCCGAGAACTGTGTTTATGCACATCTGGTTGAAATAAAAATACGTTAGAACAATTTCAAACTTTTATTCATGACTTAAAGTTGTATTCACAAAACCATGCACAAAAAGCAATTTTTTACGGCTGTAGCTGATCAACATCCATCATAACAAGTTCAACCTTATGCGCAAGATTTAAGATTTGATTTGATGAATTTGAAATAAGACCACACAATTTTTCGTGGTCTAACTTTTGTGGCCATTTGTGAAGCGCCTATCGGGAATGTAGGAAGATTATAGATCGATGGAATCGAATGATATAATTTTCATATGATCATTATTAAATATTTTTTTATTATTTCAAACGGCACACATCATTGAAAGGCAGCACTAAGACGTAAGCAGAATGCAACATGCAGCAAGCACAGTTTCTGTCACGGCTCCGGCGCTGCGGGGCTCCGGCGGTCCCACGCGAGCTTATCGTCGCAGATGCTTTTAATGCTCACCACCGCAGCTTCGGCTTGCTGGCCGGCTTTGCCGGCCAGCCTCAGCTGCTGCGGCGAGCATTAAAACCACCTGCTCCTTAGCTCGCGGGCCGCCTCGCCCCTCCGCGCCTACGCGGGTTTACATTACACTCTAGGGGTAGGGCAAACAAGACTACGTGGAGTCGGTTTTACAGCGATTCGTTTCTGTCACTAACGTAAACATTTAAAAAAAAAATGATTCAAGGAAGAAAGTAAACCTAAAATTTTTATGTATGGAAAAATGTTAAATTGTTATTGATAAAAAAATAAGAAATACAAAAAAGTTATAAAAAAGCATAAAATTGTTTCTGTTTATAATAAAATCTTTAAATCTTTTAAACAAGAAAAATTGCAATTCGAGGAATTATCATTCGATGAACTGCCATTCGATGACAGTTCATCGAATGGCAGTCCATTTGATGAATCGCCATTCGATGATTGCCATTCGATGAAATGACATTCGATGAAATGACATTCGATGAAATGACATTCGATGAAATGACATTCGATGAAATGATATTCGATGAAATGACATTCGACGAAACGTAATTCGATTAATTGTCATGCGATTAAATGGTTGTTCTACGTAATGCTATTCGAAGAAATGTCAATCGATGACTTGGTTGTTCTACGTTTTGTAATTCGACGAAATATTTTTTCGATGTATTGTGTTCGGCGAATTGTAATTCGATGAAATGTTTTCGATGATTTTTCCGCAGACGTTATTCCCACTAGTTCTACTCGTTAGTCCTATCGTAGAACTAGTAGGATTTTATTTCTCACTAGTTCTACCATCCGACTAGTGGGAACAAAAGCCGTATCTATCGCTTTGTTCCTACTTCTATTCGTAATTCCGATCGTCGGACGAGTGGGATTTTTTTTTCTCATTAGTTCAACTGTCAAAATAAATTATATTTTTTAAAATAAATCTACTCAAAAGGGTGGTGCAAATGGATCATCGTCTCATTTTCATACTAGGTCATTGTCTTTCTGCCATAAATAGTATTTTAGCGAAGAGCGTGCCACTCAGCATTCAACATTCAACAGCATTCAACATTAGTATCCTTGTTGAACGTCGGCTCGAATTGACGTATGCCTTCGACAAACCACCGTTTTCAATAATCTGTCTATCCGTAATCCAGATAAGTTAGTGGCTTTTTGGCAGTTGCTAAGCAACTGACTTGAGGATTATGGACGGATAAAATATTAGGAACGGCCGTAAGCCGAGCGGCTTTTTGTCGAACATACTTGATTTTGCCGTCTGGCTTTTCCGAATCGTATATTATGTGTGTAGCACGCCTAATGAATGTGAGGTGATGATGAGATGAGGTGTTAGAAAATTTACAAAATCTCTTCTATTTGATTCCTCCTTTATTGGACGTAAAAATATGATAGAGTAAAATTCCAAACAGCTGTAATTAAATCCTCAAATGGACAGTTGCTGTTGGCTCTATCGGCGTGCCGAGGCCCGAGCCGGCGCGAGGGTTCCGTTCAAACTTGTAGAACCGTACATAAATGCTTCTATGTAAACTGAATTGAGTAAAAAACTTTACCTTTGGAAAGCTGTCATCCCGTCATCCCGATACACCGACATACGTAGCGATCAATTCATCAACTACAAATAAGTAAAAGTACTTTCTTGGGATGTGAGAACAATATTCCGATTTTTGGATTTTTACTTTAAATAGGTACTTTTGACAAGTAAAGGACAACATAACATTGCTTGGTCCTAGAAATTTCAAATGTCATCAAAAATATAAAATTAAATGTGCAATGAGAGCCAAGTTCAAAAAAAGAATTGATATCTAAATATTTGCCAAGTTATGTGTTGAAAATCGTAAAATTTTTGTCACAAGAACATGTAATTCAAGCTCTACATGTGACTTGACTAGTTTTCACGTACCTACAGGCTATAGTATATTTGTATAATTTTCTTTAGTGTCTAATCTTCGTTAAGTCTGTTAGGTTGATATTATAATGTACTACATATGCCTTTTATTCCTTCATCTGAGTACATATGTTACTTTTGTAAAATTTGGTTTGTTCGTAGCTAACAAATGAAAACTAAGTAAAAGTATGTGGAGACTTCAACATTAACATCTTGGAAAATGTTTAGATCATACAACTTGTCCAATTTGTTTTTGGAACCCACGAGAATAACGGCGACTAGCGCTACATGCATAGATGATATATTTACAAATATAACTCCTACTAATAAAAACATAATAAATAATTTTAATTCAGATCATTGCGGACATTTAATTCAGTTTAAAAATTTAAGAAAATCTATTAAAAAATGTAGAAAAACTGTTGTACCAGTAACTTTAAATCGAATAAAAGAAATGAGAAAAGTTCTTATTAAACAACTCCCATTTTTATCTTCTATATTAAGCCCTAATGAAATGTAACCTATTTTTCTATAGATTCGGAAATTTGTTTACTTCAATATTTACTAAAAAGTCCGTTGTAACCGCGGTTTCCTAACGGACCAACTACGTACGCACAACTAGTGGAACGGCACAACTAAGTGTTCCCATCGGTACAACTACATTATTGTCAATTAATCGCAGTTTCCTAACGGACCAACTACGTACATACCACAGAATACTTATACCCTAGAGGTACATACGCACTACTAGTGATATGGCACAACTAATTTGTAAGTGTCTTTGTGAGTTGTATTGTCCATGGCACCCACAACACAGGGAATCCTAGTGTGGGTATAAGATTGAGTAGCGTTAAAAAAAATAATAAATGATTGTCTTTATCTATACTAATATATAAAGAGGAAAGATTTGATTTTTTGTTTGCATTGAATAGGCTCCGAAACTACTGAACCGATTTCAAAAATTCTTTCACTGTTGGGAAGCTACACTATCCCCGAGTAACATAGGCTATATTATATTTTTAAAAAATTAGGGATCCTTAATAAAACTCCAATAATGTAACCCATGGTGTAAAAAAATAAGTAAACCGAAGCAAAGCGAGGGCGGTTACTCGTTATAAATAAAGAGGAAAGATTTGATTGTTTGTTTGCAACGAATGAACTCAAAAACTACTGAACCGATTTTAAAAATTCTTTCACCATTAGGATGCTACATTATTCTTGAGTAACACAGGCTATGTTATATTATCGAATTTTTGGAAATTCATCCCCTAAGGGGTAAAAATAGCGGTTGGAAGTCACTTTCATACAAACCAACTTCGTCAGTTTTAGAGTTATTTTAAAATTGTATTAGCTCAAAATTAGAAATAAAATTTAATAATAATGCGTTGGCAATTTCGTCAATTTTGAAGTAAGAAGAGTGAAAATTTGTATTTAAGCTTGTATATAAAATTAACTGTATCACGGTTTTCTCGAAATTCATCCCCTAAGGGATAATAATTAGTCACTTTTGAACTCAGAAATGTGAAAATTAATGTGTAAGCTTATAGTTAGAAACAAAAATTAATTGTTATAGTTGTAACATGGGGAGAGAAGGGGAGCGGGAGCGGGAGAGGGAGATGGAGAGGGAGAGGGAGAGGGAGCGGGAGCGGGAGATATGAACATAAAAACTATAACGGCTAAGAACGATTTTAATGATCTTTGATTTGTTACATTCTTAGGCGATACGAAGTTTGAACGCCTAGTCAGCTAGTTATGAATAAAATTACTGTAATAGTAACATAAAAAACTCTTTTTTTATTCAGATTAAGAATCTCTCGATTTCTCCCGATTTTTAGCTGGCAATCTTACCGATTTTTAATATTTAACTTTTGCAACATTGCGCTCGCTACTGCGCGCAGAGTATGATTTCCACGCAAAAATTTCGACCGAGATTAGCCCCGTAAAATGTATGCGGCATCCCGGTATTTGTGGATGCTGGTATCCCGGGATAGCATTTTCTAATCATCCTTTATTTTTATTATTTTTTACTTACAATAAGTTAATGTTAGTTACTCATAATTTGAGTCATGTTTAAGAAAACTTTTCATCCCGGATAATCTAAAGGTTTCCCTGGAAAACAGGATGAAAATTTGTATGGAAAAAATTAAAAACATCATCCGATTTGCTTCAAATTTGCAACAAACATTGAAGTATTATTACTAGCGTATAGAACCGACACCGCGAACACAATGTATGTTCCAATGAATTGGCGCCGATCGGCTTCAATTTTCAATGGATTCGTTCGATTTTGAAAGGAGAACGGGGGCTCAATTTTGAAAATAGAACCTCCCAGCGGGACACACATTTTGTTCGAGATGTCTGTTCTATGACATTATACTATAATGATACCTGACCACAATCCCACCTGATGGTAAGTGGAGATGTGGTCTAGGATGGTGAGCGCACTTTTCTTGAAGACATCTACGTCATAGGTGGGCGGGAACGCAGACGCAGGCAAGCTATTCCAATCTTTCGCGGTGCGCATAACGAAAGACGATGCGAACCGCGACGTCCGTACCGATGGGATGTTCACCACGAAACGTTGAATACCCGCCGTGCGTCGTGTCGTTCGATGGAGGAACGGGGAAGGGGGAATTAATTCAAATAATTCCTACGCACACTCTCCAAAACGTGCCCTGTAGAATACCGAGAGGCTGCTCTGCGCCTGTGCTCGAGACTTTGCAGATTGGTCTCAACCATCTCTTCGCATGCCTCTCCATCGAATCCAAAGCAGAAAGGAGGATGGGTTGCTCGCGTCTGTAGGAAGTTACTTGGATACCGAATACCCTACACGTGTCCCCTGGGTAGTGCTAAACGAGCAGCAACTCCGGTGGTAGGCCACAACATCGGCTGCCGGCTTAGGTTACCACCCATTAGACAAAGCCATGCCGCCAAGCGATCCGTCTTGTTCCAGCGTGATGTCTAATGAAGCCGAATGGAGGATGGGTCTGAACAGTTGCTTGCGTTGATGTACCGGTTGTGACGGGTTGGTGTTTGCTGTGTCGGGAACTTAGTCGCGGAGGGCAGCGAGATCCGAAGCACGGTGCACCGCTGGCCGACCGTAGACAGTTGGGAGCCCAAGTAGTGGTAAAGCCACCCAAGAAAGGCTGCCATTTGCGAAAAATCCCGGAGTGGCTCCATCATGCCGGTTGGCGACCGGATGAGGGGACATGATGGCGATCTCCGGGGGGATTCAGACGTCCCCACGGTGTCCAGACTAAGCCCCCAATAACATAGTGACTCTAATTCTGTCACTTGGTTTACGACGCAACGCCTCGTTCAACTGCCATCCTCCATCCTATTCACTCCCAATTTTAACCTAATGAGAAAAAGAGCAAGAGTAAACGTCATTTACAGCGGTTGCACGTCCCCTCGCTCGAAGTGCATTTTACCAAAATCCGAGGTATGCACTCTAACCTCACCTCAGTCCACCACCACGTAGAGACTGAGAAGCCGCACTTGCTTTTTTTGACGGAGACACAGATCCGATGTCCATTGAGCGCGGCATACCTAGACTACCCTGGTTACACATTGGAGCATTATTTTCACCCTCGCGCCGGAGTCTGTGTGTATGCCCGCAATGACATCTGTTGCCAGCGCCGAAGACCCTACTTTCTCCACCATTTGGGTTTTGGTAGACACAGGTACAGACAAAGTCTTGTATTCTTGTGTCTATCGTTCGCACAGCGGTGACCAGGAGACAACTCGTCTATTTGAGCACCTTAGCGTGACGGCTGATGTGGCTTTGCAACGGTACCCTACTGCGCAGCTGGTTTTTCTGGAGGATTTTAACGCCTGTCATCAGGACTGGCTGTTCCCATACCAGAAAACCGACCATGCAGGGAGAGAAGCGAGGAACTTTGCCTTATCGCTTGGCCTCTCCCAGCTGGTAAAGCAAGCGACTAGGGTGCCCGATATTCATGGCCACACAGCAAACTGCCTGGACCTTCTGCTGACAACCGATCCAGACAGGTACGTTGTTCAGGTTTCCTCCACGCTGGGAACCTCCGACCACTGTCTGGTGAAATCTGTTTCGTCGTACTCAACCCCCGAATATGACTCGGGAGGTATTCGGCGAGTATGGCGTTACAGGTCAGCAGATTGGGATGAGATGCGACACTTTTTTGCATCTTATCCTTGGCGACAGGTCTGTTTTTCTCCTGGAGATCCGTCGAATTGCGCGGATGCTATAACCGATGTGGTTCGTTAAGGGATGGAGTATTTCATTCCTTTTTCCAACGTTCTCATTGGTAGCAAAGCTCGCCCATGGTTCAACGCCGAATACGCTCAGGCTGAGAAGCGTAAACATTCGGCGTATCTTGCCTGGGTTGATGCTCAAAGCCGCAAAGCTCCGGATATTAGATCTAAGAAGAAAGCCTTTAACCTTGCCGCGAAGTCCAACAAAAAGGCATTACAGAAAGTAGGTATCGACTGCATTAGACATATCGGCGTAAAAGTCTCTCGCCAGCCATGTGGCAGTAGAGCTTTTTGGTCCCTCGCCAAAGCGGCCGAGACTAACTTCTGTCGTCCCACCCTGCCTCCGCTGGTGAAACCAGATGACTCTCTGGCTCATACAGCTGAAGAGAAAGCGAACCTTTTCGCTTCTCTGTTTGCTGAGAACTCACGTCTAGACACTAGCAACATCCATCCACCACAGATACCTAATTGCGGTACTTCTATGTCAGAAGTCCGCATTCACAATAAAAAGGTACTTAAGACCCTGCGAAGTCTAGACGTGAAGAAAGCCAGCGGACCAGATGGTATTCCAGCGATAGTACTAAAGACATATGCACCCGAGTTGTCTCCTGTGTTGACACGCTTGTTTCGTCTCTCTATCGAGACTGGGATAGTTCCTAGATCGTGGAAGCTTGCCAACGTGCAGCCTGTGCCTAAAAAAGGCAGTCGTGCTGACTCCACTAACTATCGGCCTATCTCAATAACCTCCTTACTCTGTAAGATTATGGAGCGTATATTGAACTCACGGCTCATGGCATACCTAGAACAGAACGATGTCCTCAGTGACCGACAGTACGGTTTCCGCCCAAACCGGTCGACAGGAGATCTTCTAGCGTATGCCACTCACATCTGGAGCGAAGCCCTCGAGAAAAATGGGGAAGCACTTGCTGTTTCCCTTGACATCTCGAAGGCTTTCGACAGCTGGGTTTGTCACACTAGCCTTATGAGCAAACTTCCTGCGTATGGCCTATCCCCTGGCCTGATCGACTGGATCAAAGACTTCCTGAGTGACCGTTCATTCCGAGTGGTTGTCGGAGGTTGTTTGTCGCATTCAATGACAACCAATGCCGGAGTTACTCAGGGGTCTGTTCTCACTGCAACGCTATTTCTGCTGCACATTAACGATCTGCTCATGCCTATGCCATATCTATGGGTACGCAGACGACAGCACGGTTGTGGAGAGATACCTGCCAAAGGGTCGGGCCAGTAAAGACCATATACAGTCTGAAAGAGAGGCTATGGTAGAGCGTATGAATCTTACACTTCAGGCAGTCTCCGAATGGGGCAATGCCAACCTAGTGGGATTAAACGCCACAAAAACACAAGCGTGTCTATTCATCGCTAAAAGGAGTCCGATCATCTTGACTCCTACTCTTCGGAATGTATCCCTGAATTACACTGACCGCCTTCAGTTATTGGGCATTGAGATATCCTCGAACCTTAACTTTGGGCGGTTCATTGAATCCAAAGCTAAAGTAGCTGCTAGGAAGCTTGGAGTCCTAGCGAAAGTGCGGCGGTACTTCACACCACAACAGCTTTTAACCTAGTATAAAGCACAGGTTCGGCCTTGTGTGGAGTACTGCTGTCACATTTGGGCTGATGCTGCCAAATGCCACCTGTCAGCATTGGATTCAATAGAAAGGCGTGCTAAGAGGCTTACTGGTGACCCTAAATTGTTTGAGACAAATCTTCAGAGTTTCGAGCACAGGCGCAGAGTTGCCAGCCTCTCGGTGTTCAACAGGATACATTTTGGAGAGCGTGCGCAGGAATTACATAATTTGATTCCGCCATCCCCTTTCTATCATCGAACGTCCCGACGCACGGCAGGTATCCATCCCTTCGTTATTAACATCCCCCCTGTACGGACGACGCGCTTTGCTTCACCATTTATTATACGTACAGCGAAGGATTGGAATAAATTGCCCGCGTCGGTGTTTCCGCTCGATTATAATGTGTCTTCAAGGCAAGAGTAAATAGGCATTTACTAAGTTAATGCGTTTTACCATCTATGACTACATCACCTCTTACCATCAGGTGGGATAGCAGTCAAGCATTAAATTATAAGATACGAGTAACCGCCCTCGCTTTGCTTCGGTTTTCTTATTTTTTTACACCTTGGGTTACATTATTGGAGTTTTACTAAGGATCCCTATTTTTTTTTTGAAAATATAATATAGCCTATGTTACCCGGGGATAGTGTACCTTCTCAACAGTGAAAGAATTTTTGAAATCGGTTTAGTAGTTTCGGAGCCTATTGCAAACAAAAAATCAAATCTTTCCTCTTTATATATTAGTATAGATAAAAAAAGAAAGGTGACATTTGGCTACACCTGCCCAAATTTGGGAACATTACTCTACACACGGCTTTTTTTTTAACTTTTTAAGTGCCTATTCTCTGTAATACATCTGTAATAAATGTACACGAATATTTTGATGCTAATTTCACTTTACTACAGGAAATGACATAAAGTGACGTTTAAAATTCTCTTATAGACTTATTTAATTTATTCAAAGATATGACAGAAGTAGCCAACATCATAGATAATGTCTGAAGAGGTTCTTATTAATCGTATTTATCAGATTGTACTTAGTTGTACCGTTAGGAATGGTTTTAGTAAAATAGTTGTGCTTAGTTGTACATAGTTGTACCGATGGGAACACTTAGTTGTGCCGTTCCACTAGTTGTGCGTACGTAGTTGGTCCGTTAGGAAACCGCGGTTGTAACCGCTGATGCAATGGTCTTTAGTAAATGGGCAACATTGGAAATTTACAAAAAAAGAGAAAAATTGTACGAATTAAATGCAGAACGCCAATTTAACATTAGTGATGAGTTCAAACAGTATGTTCAATTATTCTCCAAAGAATTTAAAAGAGATTGCATAAAGTCCAAACACATACAAACGAAAATAAAAAACAGTTCTAATGTAATAAAAACCACATGGCAAATAATTAACGAAGAAACAGGAAAAAATACGCAAAACAATTATGACTTTGAACTCAATATAGAAAATAAATTAGTAACTTTAGATTACGATGTTGCGACTACTTTTGAAACCTTTTTCACAGATACTCCTGTTTCTATTACGAAGCATTTGAAGTCTTCACCACAAGCTGCTCTATCATTATTGGAGATTAGCGTGCAAGAATGTAACAATAACTTAAGTTTTAGCCACATTAGCTATTGACATTATCAAATCATTTTTTATTAATAATAAGAAAACTACACCACATATCGTGGGGAATTTCCGTTAACGTTGTTAAGTCTCTAATTGATGTTGTTGCTCCCGAATTAGCATTAATATTTAACAGTTATATTGACTGTGGCGTATTTCCTGGCTTAATGGAATATAGTAAAATAATTCCGTTATTTAAATCAGGCTGTACTAGTAACCCCACAAACTTTAGGCCAATATCGGTACTACCGACATTTAGTAAAATTTTCGAAAAAATAATAAATAAATAAATAAATAAACGCTAACACACTCACACCCCCGCAGTAGGTTATTACCTGTGTCGCGGGTGGCATGAACGACACATATAACACATCACAATCACACCCATGACCCGAGCACAAATATTTATCTGTCACATAAATATCTGCCCCGGCCGGGAATCGAACCCGGGACCCCTCGCTTCGCAGGCAGGGTTGCTACCAACTAGGCTACAGGGTATAATACTCATGCAATTACTTACACATTTTCAAAAAACGATTTATTGCTTATAAAAAGTTCGGTTTTACTCGGGGTCGCTCAACAACCGATGCTGGTGTTGAGTTAATGCAAAAGATTTTCGATGCCTGGGAAGAGTCACGTGGCATTTTCTGTGACTTGTCCAAGGCTTTTGATTGTCTTGTACATGACATATTAATTAGGAAACTACGCCACTATGGAATTAGGGGCGCAGCACTAGAATTGATGAGTTCCTACTTAAGTGACAGAATTCAAAAGGTAGAAGTGAATGGTAAGCATTCTCCTGGATCTGTTGTAAAAATGGGATTTCCATAGGGTTCCATTCTGGGGCCTTTTCTGTTTCTCACTTATATTAATGATCTCCCTTACCTAGTCAAATATAATAATCATGAGATAGTTCTATTTGTAATTTATAAGCTGTTTTCGAGAGTGCTCACAAATCGCATTGCACGCAGGCTTGACGACTTCCAGCCTCCCGAACAAGCAGGATTCCGGAAAGGCTACAGTACCATGGACCACATTTTTTTTTTTTTTTTTTTATGGAAATAGCCGGCAAACGAGCTGACGATCCACCTGATGGAAAGTGGCTATCGTCGCCCATGGACATCAGCAACACCAAAGGCATCACCGATGCGTTGCCGGCCAAGAAAGAGAGAAGAAAAAGAAAGAAAGAACTGGCTCTCAAGCCCCCAGCCGGAACACGACGAATCGTTTGGCGGCTGACTCATGCTCGAGGGTGGTAGCTATCCAGGCGAACCCCATGGAGAAATAATAATAGTAATAATGGTATTAATTAATAATTAAAATCAATATTACTAATATAATCCCTCGAGGGGTCCTACCACCAGCATACATACACACACTGCGGCAGATTATACAGAAGACCGAGGAGTATAATCTGCCGCTATGTGTTGCCTATGTGGACTATGAGAAAGCCTTTGATTCTATCGAGACCTGGGCAGTACTAAATTCTCTTCAGCGGTGCCGGATCGACTACCGGTATATCGAGGTGTTGAAGTGTTTATACACATCGGCCACCATGACCGTCAGAGTACACAACACAGCAACGAACCCCATCCAACTGCAGAGAGGTGTAAGGCAAGGGGACGTCTTATCCCCGAAACTGTTTACCGCTGCGTTGGAAGACGTGTTCAAGCTGATGGAGTGGAAACGACGTGGCATTAACATCAATGGCGAATACATCACACACCTGCGATATGCCGATGATATAGTCATCCTGGCGGGATCCATGGAGGAACTTGGTACAATGCTCGGGGACTTGAACAGCGCCTCACAACGGGTGGGTCTTAAGATGAACATGGACAAGACGAAAATTATGTCAAATGTCCATGTCACACCCGTACCGGTTGTTGTTGATGGCGCTGCTCTCGAAGTTGTAGACGAGTACATTTACCTGGGACAAGTGATCCAAATGGGTAAGTCCAACTTCGAGAAAGAAGTCACTCGTAGAATCCAACTCGGATGGGCTGCGTTCGGGAAACTACGTCATATCTTGTCGTCCAAAAAGTTACCTCAGTGCCTGAAGTCGAAGGTGTTCGAGCAGTGTGTGTTGCCAGTGATGACATACGGATCCGAGACGTGGTGCTTCACTATTGGCCTAATGCATAAGCTTAGAGTCGCCCAGCGGGCTATGGAACGAGCTATGCTCGGTATTTCTCTACGCGATCGAATCAGAAATGATGAAATCCGTAGACGAACGAGGGTGACCGACATAGCTCAGAGAATTAGTAGGCTGAAGTGGCAATGGGCTGGCCACATAGTTCGAAGGACCGATAACCGTTGGGGAAGAAAGGTCCTCGAATGGAGACCACGCCTCGGTAAAAGGAGCACAGGACGCCCCATGACCAGGTGGACCGACGACCTGAAGAAGACAGCGGGTATCCGCTGGATTCAGAAGGCTCAGGACCGGTCTGAGTGGCGTAGATTAGGGGAGGCCTATGTCCAGCAGTGGACCTCAAAGGGCTGATGGATGGATGGATGGATGAGTTCTATTTGCTGATGATACGTCACTTTTTTTTAAAGTTGATCGTTACCAATCAAGTTATGACGAAGTAAATAATTGTCTTAATTAGTTAATAAGCATTGGTTCGAAACTAATAATCTGCTTCTTAATGAAAAAAAAAAAACAAAATATATAAAATTCACTTTACCTAACATTAAGCAAATGAAAACCACTATTTGGCTTAATAATGAGGAATTGAGTTTCGTGGATACAGCAGTTTTTCAAGGGATAACGTTAGACGCTAAACTTCAATGGATGTACTTTGTCGAACAGACTTAGTTCTGCAGCATACGCGATTAAGAAGATTCGACAGTTGACGGACGTAGAAACTGCGAGACTAGTATATTTCAGTTATTTTCACAGCATTATGTCGTACGGTATACTATTGTGGGGTAGAGCTTCTGAAATTAATTCTGTTTTCACACCGCAGAAAAAAGCTGTTCGTGCTATTTATAACATGGGACCGAGAGACTCCCTAAAAATAAATTTAATGAATTCAAAATTATGACTGTTTTTAATCAAAATATATTTGAAAATTTAATTTATGTTCATAAAAATATTAGTAATTTCACCAAAAAATCTGATGTCCACAATCGAAATACTAGAAATAAAAATAAACTAATATTATCCACATCTAGGTTAAGTAAAGTTAGAAGTTCATTTATTGGTCACTCTGTACAATTTTATAACAATTACTCCCGGTACACATAACAGTCCAGTGCCGATAGCTCTAAAAACGGTAAAAAGTAGAAGAAAATTATAGTAGAATGAAACGTATTGCAAAAGGAAGAGACTATAACGAAAATTATAGGAAAAATAAATTACGGGCGATCTGAGATCGGGAAGTAGGGGGAGGGGGGTTTAAGGGTAAAAAACGGTTTATCTCGATTTCCGGAAAACCTACAAGTCCTATTGAAAAAAGTTAAATGGCAAAGTTGTAGGTAATAAAAACATCTACAACTTTTGGATTTACACTTTTTACATAACCTCAAAATTTATGTAAAAAATTAAAAAAACCACGTTTTTGGTTTTTTATGTTTATTTTTTACATTTTTTTTTCTTTTCACGAGATTTGGTGAAAACTTACCTTTGTATGTCCTTAACATACTGTAATTTTTTTGATTCAAAAATATATTTTTTCTGGATCAGGTCAACCTCTGGTATTTAAAGTAGGTAGATATAAAATTTGTCTTTTAGACTACGTAATTTGGACACATATTTTAAAAGGTATGACGATGAGAAAGTGAGTGTGCGCTAGTATTTTGATTAGTCCATACAAATAAAAAAAAATCTATCTTTTACAATATAGTTACTACTTTACCTACTTTAGTAACATCGATGACTATGTCCATATTTTCTTCCTATTGCAAGTTGTTGGCATAATATTTTGCAAATGGTCTGAGCTCAGAATCAGTTCACATGTTAACATATATTAAATTATGTAAATACTTACGTTTTACCTTCCATAATCACGAATGTAGTTTTCAAAACAGCTCATAAAATTTAAATTGAACACCGAGATAAAATCATCTTTTATTAATGAAAACAAAGACTGAAGCGGTTTAAAGCTCGTTCGTTCGCTTTAGGAGAAAATCCGACAAAACAGTTTTCAATCAAATAAATCACGAAGAGTTTAACGAGAGTATTTTGTGCAGCCTTCGACAATTAATCACTGTTCAGGTCTTAGACGTTTAAGGAGCTGGAATGCCCCCGGGACGAAAGGGGAGAGGGTGTGGCCCGCAGCGCCGCCCACAGTCGGATAATCCCTCCATTTACATAATTGCTGTATAAAAACGAGCGCTTCCCAATTTGCTAAATTGCTTTAAACGACACACTTAAGCGTATCGCCTGCTCGTTCGTCACGCCCGCGACACGCTTGGGTGCCATCGTCCATCGTTCTATTTTGGTGATGGTGATCTTGCAATCAATTATCTGGATTGGTCCATCCCCAAGGTATTCTCCTTGGAGTATTTACAGTGAACTTGTTGAGCAATGGATGTAAGAAAACAATGCCACTAGCAGTACGTTACGTTTCCGTATTGAGGCGGCTTAGAATACCAAACCCAATCCCTCACCGGATGGGTGTCGTAAGAGGCAACTAAATCCGGCCTCCTGGTGGTAGGGCCCCTCGAGGGATTATATTGATAATATTGATTTTGATTGCTAATTAATACCATTATTACTATTTAATAATAATAATAAAAACTTTATTAAAACAAAATTGTACAAAGGCATAGGGTTGAGGTTCGTTTGTTCCACACTAGGATTCCCTGTGTTGTGAAAGACCAACACCTTATTATTATTTCCCCATGGAGTTCACCTGGATAGCTACCACCCTTGAGCATGAGTCAGCTGCCAAACGACTCGTCGTGTTCCGGCTAGGGGCTTAAGAGCCAGTTCTTTCTTTCTCTTGCTTCTCTCTTTCTTGGCCGGCAACGCATCAGTGATGCCCTTGGTATTGCTGATGTCCATGGGCGATGATAGCCACTTACCATCAGGTGGATCGTCAGCTCGTTTGCCGGCTATTTCCATAAAAAAATCTTTAATTCTAAGTTTGGGAAGCCAGTTAGCAAACGTGTCCGTGTTTTCCTTTACGACTGGTAGCCTGTCTGTGTTACTCCTGGTTGTGTATATATGGTAGTTTAAGACACTTGCTATCATGGTAACCATATTTCAGTTTAACAACGACAGTTGTATCGCACAAAATAACATGGAAACTTGGCATATCCACTAAAACCGATCAAAATAATTAACTCACCATCATAAAGGGACAATTTGGAATGAATTTTTTACCCCATCAGAGCGCCTGGAACTTGGTGATGAACCACCATCGTCCACTGTCTAAGACGACTCAAAAAAATTCATAACTCTATCTCTATCGACTAGCTATTACCACAGAAGAAATAATAGTACTTATATCTAATCTATTACCATAAAGTAATATGTTTGACCTACTTATGGGTATTCTGCTAAAACATTTTTCCTTTCCTTTCCTTCTTTTAAATTGACATCCAATCCATTTTTTTAATGAAAATAGCCGGCAAACGAGCTGACGATCCACCTGATGGTAAGTGGCTATCGTCGCCCATGGACATCAGCGACACCAAAGGCATCAGTGATGCGTTGCCGGCCAAGAAAGAGATAAGCAAAAGAAAGAAAGAACTGGCTCTCAAGGCCTCAGCCAGAACACGACGAGTCGTTTGGCGGCTGACTCGTGCTCAAGGGTGGCACCTATCCAGTAAAGCCCATGGAGAAATAATGATAGTAATAAATAATTGAACTGTTCAAGAATATAATATTGAATGTGTATTTAACCCTGTAACAGTTTTATTGTTGTTGGTAATGTTGATGTTGTCATTGTTGTCACTTAGACGTTGAGTTAAAAAAGCGTTCCTCATCAGATCTATCGGATAAGTCAAACGGCGTGGGCAGCAACAGCGGCAAGCAGCGGCGCTCGCGCACCAACTTCACGCTGGAGCAGCTGGGAGAGCTGGAGCGGCTGTTCGACGAGACGCACTACCCCGACGCCTTCATGCGGGAGGAGCTCAGTCAGAGGCTTGGGCTCAGCGAGGCGAGGGTGCAAGTATGTTGCTTTTACAAACTATAAATAACCTATAAGCAATGATGTTGTATGTATAGTTTACTTGCAATGTAGGTATATGTATGTTGGAATGACAATGTATTTTAATTATAGTGGTAACCTGATAGTATACGTTGGCTCAGCACAGCGGCCAACAGCACACACATAATTTTAAAAGCTTGTTTGATTGCTGTAAGTCTCACCAATTTTGAAATATAGCGTTCGCGTGGGTCAAAATGACGCATGATTATCTTTTACGTGACTTAACATTTTAATTTATATGGATAACAGTTTTGTTTATTGCACTTTATCCTATCTGACATTCGATTTATATTGGTATTGTCTTTTTGTAGATATCGTATCGGAAAAATATTATAATGGGGAGTAGAAATTTGAACGAAGACAGAATCCTGTGTGCTCTTTTATGGAGGCCATACACGATCAAATGTACTTGATGAAGCGTCAAGCGAACTTGACGCGGCATCCAGTATACTTGATCGTGTATGGCCGTGCGTTAGCTATCTGGTCATACATCTATCTCATGAACACTGGTTGCCGCGTCAAGTCAAACTGCAAATTTGACAAGTCAAACTGCAGACTTGATCAAGTATCTATGTTACCGGATATCTGTATAACGCTGGTATTCAACACAATTCCTAGGAAATGTGTATAATACCTGGGTCGTTTTGGCAATGTATTAAATTATATGAATATTATCACCATTACATAGTTTGCCTAGGTAATGTATACGTTTCTCAACTACTGTACAGAATACCTGCAGGTCCACCGACAATGAATAAAGTTAGATTTGGGTATGTGTAGTCAACTTGGAACCTGCATGAATAGATATTTTTTTATACATTTTAAATTAATGCTTGACCGAAATCACACTTGATGGTAAGGAGAGATGCAGTCTAATGGCTCCTACACTACACTGCTCGCCTACGCAGCTTCGGATTTTTCAAAATTGGTGACAGAACCGACTTAGTCAACCCCGACCCCACGTGGTACTAGTCTGCCCTACCCCTAGAGTGAATGTAAACCCCGGAGGTGCGGAGGGAGAGCAGCCCCCGCCCGCTGTAACTAACTGCAGGCACCATGTGAGCCGAAGCTGCGTAGGCGAGCATGGAGTGCCTGCAGTTAGTTACGCAAGGGCGGAGGGGCTGCACTTCCCGCAGCGCCGGAGATGTTTGGAAGCCTTTTTGTGTATCAAAAACCCCTAAATTCTCCCTAAAAGTGCATATGTCACCGGAAGATAACGAGAACCGCTTTACAAACCTAGGTTTATAAACAATATATAACTAAATGAATATTACTCTAACTGAAACATTCGCTACTTGAAAGTTAGCCTTTTGAAAAGTGTCATTATAAAAGGCAGACCAAACGTACAGTTGGCAACTGTTAGATTGGGAAATTAAAAAAAAATTGTGATAAGTTGGCAAATGATTATTCGGCGAAATAAAATTCTGCGAAAAGTTAGTTGGCAAGTGATAATCGGCCAAACAATTTTCGGCGAAAAGGCAGCTTAGAGAACCGTCTTTTACACACATTACCAACTACGCATGGAGTATTGTATAGAATGCCTGGGCTAAGTATGAAATAAATAATATTCAAAACGTTACCTGAACGTTTTAGATATTCTATACATTGCCTAGGTATTGTATAGAATGCTGAATTATACAGATATCCGGTAACATCTACACTTGACCGTGTATGGCCTCCATTAGAAAATGATGACGAGATTGCCTGTGAAGAAACTGACACTGAGTTATAGTCGAATCACTAATCCAATGGACCAAAATATCGACAGAAACTAATGTCACTTTGTGAAATACATAATATTGCCATAGTAATATCTAGTGACTTCTTGGTCCCTAAAAATACATGTCTCAAATTGCTTAGAGCAGTAAATGAAACAAAAAAATTTATCGACAGCATGGATATGTGCCAAAACTGTCTTTGACTTTGATTTTTATATATCTATTTTTTTCTGTTACAAAGTATATCTTTATTTATTAGTTTTTATTTAAGTTAAAACGGCTGACTACCAAACAACAATATGTGACTCCTAATGAAAGAAAACAATTTATCAATGCATTGTTGATTATAGAAGGGGTTTAATGTTTTTGTTTTTTACATAAATAATAAATATTATAATATTTTTACTTCATTTATGTATAACTATTTAATTACAGATATTTTTTTTAATAAATAAGGAAATTTGGACATTTCATCAAATTAAAACTCATGCGTCAATTTCACGCATGATTATCTTTTACAAATCTTTCTAGGGTTAAGTATATAAATAGCAGACTGACACCTAACAGTAAATGCGTGCGTTAATCAGTTTATGTCACGAAATGAGACACGATGGTTCGCATTCAACGGGATTTTTTTTGAAATCTGTCAATTTTACTTAGGCCAACGTCTTCATGACTATGGCCATTACCTCTGATAGTGTGAGAGAATACCACAACCTATGGGGTTGACATTTATATTGCTAATGACTTCCATTACTATTATCTTCGTATATTTAATATTTTTTAATAATAACGACAAATACAAATTCTCATCGAAAAGCGAACACAGAATCATAATAATATTAATACGAAAACATCTCACATCACACTAAAACCGATCGTGTGCGGTATTAATTAAATGTTGTTACCTCGTACGTCGTACCCCTGGGCGGCCACTAATGCAGGTATAACTCATTACTAAAGCAGGTATAATTATAACTCGAAGGCCAACGAGAACACCTCTATTACGATTAAAAAGCAATATGAAACCAAGTGATTTCTGTCAAAAGAAGTAGTTACCAATTAAGTTAGTGTTATAATTAAGTTATCATGTACGAACCTTGGTTGTACCTGTTAAATGACCATAGAAATAATATAAAACAGAAAAATGACTAGAAAGGAATTAAGCATGTGGCTTTATTTAAGAATTTCTATATTATTTCGGAATACTTACGGTAAGGGTAAATACTAATACCAATAAAAACAGAGACTTCATAATAATGACAAAAAAAATTAATAACTATTTCAAACAGATCCAAAATCACGCTCCAAATTACTTTATAATCCTCTACAAACTACACATTTCAATTCAACTCACTTATCGTATGTTCGTATGACTGTTCGGACTCCGACCCTTCATTACTAATGCAGGTAATTAGCTGCGAGCGGCGCGGGACCGCGTTTATCGGCTATATATCGTGATTAGCTAGATCGGCGTTAAGTGGCGTTACGAGAACTGTCCGCTAGAGGGGGTCGCTGTGCAATATATACGTAAAAGCTCAATCTTAGCCCCAGCAGTACGTCTTCACTAGTGTCAAGGCAAACTGCCTCTTTATTGAAACGGTCACACTTTATTCGGACGATTGAATAGTGATTATAATAAAATTGTAGAGTTGGTATTTATTTAGCTTTATGCATGTTTGAAATGCTAGGCCTGTTATGTCCGTCAGTAGTCGTGTATAAAGTAAATGCTATGAATTTGACATAACCGTATTTATAAAGAATTAAATTTGAAAACCGACTGATTTTGTCGAAAAGGTTTCATCACATCTGCCCCTCATCTGCCCATCTGCCCATCAGACCCTGTAGCCTAGTTGGTAGGGACCCTGCCTGCGAAGCGTGGGATCCCGGGTTCGATTCCCGGCCGGGGCAGATATTTATGTGACAGATAAATATTTGTACTCGGGTCATGGGTGTTATTGTGATGTGTTATATGTGTCGTCCATGCCACCCGCGACACTGGTAAATAACCTACTTGGCGGTATGAATGTGTAAGCATTTATTTATTATTTACTAGCTGTTGCCCGCGGCTTCGCCCGAGGTAGAGATCAATTTTTATAAATGCCGCGGGAACGTTGAACTTTTCCGGAATAAAAAGTAGCCTATGTTTTAATCCAGGGTATAGGCTATCTCCATTCCAAATTTCAGCCAAATCGGTTAAGTAGTTTTCGCATGACAGCGTAACAAACAAACTTACATTCACTTTTATTATATTAGTATGATTTTTAAAGCAGAATAGCCTACTTCAGGCTAACTAGTTGAAGTAGTTGACGTGCTTAGATTATTGCTATTTTTTCAATTGCAGGCGGAACACTTTCACTGTGATAAGTAGATTTATTGCTATACTTATAATTATTAACATTGCACCCCACGCTAAGTGAAGACTGCTGGACAGCTGACTCTACCATAATTAGCACTTTAAAACGTTATATATCGTAAATTAATTCCTGAATCCAAAAATAATGTTCGCAAACTCGTAAAATTTATTTATAATACAACATTAGAAACCTATCCAGCCAAACCCTAGAAAATGGGGTAAAGTAGACGAAAAAATAATAAATTCCCAAAATTTTTTATATTTTTTTTATTTTATTGTACCACTCTGTCAACCAAATCAGAGCTTCATATACAAAGAATATCTAAGGCGCGGAATGACATGACAAAACGATAAGGTTTTGACTTTTCGATTTTAACTAAAAACAAAGTAGACTTTGTACTTAGATTTAACAGTATAAATCTGAATTTTACCAAGAAAAAATAATAAAATTACTCAAAAAGTACTCGTCAGATCTATCGCTAATTTAAGTGGGACTGTGGGACCACATGACAAGCACCAGCATTCGATTAAAAGAACCATCAAAATCGGTTCACCCACTCGAAAGTTCTGAGGTAACAAACATAAAAAATACAGTTGAATTGAATACCACATCCTTTTTAGAAGTCGGTTAAAAATAAAATCTAATAGTAATTGCTACTTGAGCTGTATGCTTAGGCTGAGTAAAGCTTATATATCCAATTTATACATTTATTTTCATGGGCCTACTTTATTTTACCTTGTTTTGTCAATGAACTTTAAAGTAATTCATACATAATGTTTAATTATTAAGTTACTTAAACACTATATTGATCATCTGCACAGCTTTGATTCCTCACGTCAAAACTTAGGCCTGGAAGAATGCTCTTCCATGCTGTTTTACCGTATTGGTGGCAATAGGCATGATGACAGTAAGTAAAAATCACTAAAATTATGTATTCATTTAATGAAACCCTATTAATGGATTACAAAACACGCATTTATCGTATTATTATTAGCGAGATAAACAATATTATTGATAAAATAAAACTACAAAATACGGCAAGCCGCCATCTTGGCTAAAACACCAGTCAGTCTCAATTAGCGCAAATTACGTCACACGTCACTTAAAACAAATGAATATCACCATACTAAAAATGTCGTATCGTCTTTTGTTTTCCTGAGGCATGACGTCACCACCACGCCATGACAGTTTGAAGCGTTTTGGTGCGAATTTTAAACTTATGATTTGAAATGCATTTATTTTAGACTAACGACACTACCCACGACACAGGAATCCTAGTGTGGGGCTATGAGTTTGAAGCGTTATAAGTGTGTAGCGTTATATCTGAAATACATAAGCATTTGTTTTATAATATTTTTACTAGGTCTGACATAATTTAGAATTAGTACAAATTGCGTACAATATGCACAAATGTTTAATATCAACGTGGGTGTTTACATGTTTGCTTGTTATTTAGTCGAATTGTCTAATGTAATCAGAGTTAATGAATTCGCCCCTAGTTAGCGATCGGTCGGCAGGCGCTGTGTTTGCACTGCCTGCTTTGCATGTATATTGCGCAATACAAAGCACTGTCGCAGATTTAATTATACTACTTCAATGTACATTCACTGAAGATAATTAATTTGTGTCCGAAAAAATATGTCTGTTCAGCGAATGGGATTTTACTAAGTTAGCACTGAACATGTATATACCTACCTGTTATCCACGTAATCAGTATTTCCCGTGGGGTGGATATGGAGTTAAATACTACCTTATATTTAATAGGGTAAGAATAAAGTTGCGTTCAGATATATGGTAATTTCTGGTCTCAACACGGCTTATTAGTTGCAAGATGATCTCTTTACAATAGTTTTAATCGTAACAACCCCTAATATACGTATCCCACTGCCAGGGTCTTCCCAAATGACACCATAAAGTGCTCCCTCACGTGGAGCATTCGCCTGTAATGTAACTTTACAGAGTCGAGCATTGCATCAGTGAGGGAGGAGAACTGAGCATTGCAGTGCGCAAACTGTAATGTTACAGATTCGAGCATAACGTTGGTGAGGGAAAAGCACCGAGCATTACAGTGCGCAACTTGATGATACAATGTGTAATATAATGATACAACTTGTAACATCAAAATCGAAACATTACACTCGAATGCTCGTCAGTCAGGGAGGCAATACTGTAATGTAATGCTCAAAATCAAATCTGAAACGTTACATTACAGGCGAATGCTCCATGTGAGCTCCCTCACCTTAAGAGTATGAGAGGTTAAAGGGCTTCTCACATTACACCTTCTCGAGGTCAACTCCACTTCAACTCAAGAAAGTATTGAAATATGAGCTTTTCATGTTCCTTAGTATACTTACTCGTATTTTGTAAATCATCAGAAGCTAATAAACATTATCATAATAAATAATTATTAGCATCCTTGAAGCACGAAGTGCATCGCGTGAATATGCATGCTGGTTTTGTCGCATAAAATCAGCAAGGAGTATGTCACTGTATAGAGTTACGCGTGTCTGTTTACCAAAGCTCGATACAAACGTTTCATTTTTTCAATTTGACGACTCGTGTGGTGCAATGGTTACCATGCCGGATCGCCGCGCCAAGGGCCCTGAGTTCGATTCCCAACAAGCCGGAAAGAATGATGAGTTTGAATTTCTGTTCTCGATCTGGGTGTAAATGTCCTTGATCGTGTGTGTTGTAAATAATACCATATAATAATAATAATACTAATAAAATACTACTTAATAACATGCTCGAAGTTTGGTAAAGTTATATGAACTGTTTTACATGTAGTAAACGTATACTCCGTTTTTTACGACGAAACTTACAATTTAGCATTACTAAACTTTTATATAGTGGTACTAACTTTATACCTACTACTACTACTATAGAACTAAACTTTGATAGTAGTACCACAGAAAAAAATAATAGTACTTATAATAAGTAGTACTAAACTTATACTTTAGTAAACAAACTTAACACTGTTTTTTACCGTTATTAATTGTAATTGAAAAATAGGGCAGACACAAAATGATAATAATTTAAAGATGAATAAACATTTCAAGCCAAAACTAATTTCTGTTCGCAATCAACATATTTTTTATAAATTAAAATATCCTTTTATATTAGTGCTAAGTTTGATTACCAAATAATTTTCGTCTAAAAAATGGAGCATAATAACAAACGCCTCACAATTTTATTATAGTACACTGATTCTGTTGTTAATAAGCTTCGTTTGAATACTGACACTGTAACGACGGTTGACATCATTATATTCTGGCAAAATTAAGTGCACATAAATTCTTTAGCTGCGCTTCATACACGTTGTATTTTATTTTAATGTTAATTCATTATTCGTGTGTTAACTATACGATATACGTAGCTATTTGATATGCAGCTATATGATAAGCAGTATGTAGTGTGCAGTAAAAGGTATCAAATAATTTAAGGAAAATAAAATCACTTTAATATAATTAACGTTTCTGAAAGACACTCGTGAACACGCGGCTTTTACTCTACGCCGTAGCAAGTGGCGTAGCAATGCATTAACGAATAGTCCCTGCTGTTTATATACGTAAATAAGTACTCTTTTATACCTAATGTATATATACACATCTATATCTATATTCCCTTAGTTAATAAATATTTTAGCCGAATTGGGGCGGCTTAGAATACTAACCCCAATCCCACGCCGGATGGGTGTCGTAAAAAGCGACTAAATCTGGCCCGCCAGTGGTAGGGGCCCTCGAGGGATTATACTGGTAATATTGATTTTAATTGTTAATTAATACCACTATTATTATTTCTCCATGGGGTTCGCCTGGATAGCTACCACCCTTGAGCATGAGTCAGCCGCCATACGACTCGTCGTGTTCCGGCTGGGGGCTTGAGAGCCAGTTCTTTCTTTCTTTTTCTTCTCTCTTTCTTAGCCGGCAACGCATTGGTGATGCCTTTGGTATTGCTGATATCCATGGGTGACGATAGTCACTTACCATCAGGTAAGGATCGTCAGCTCATTTGCAGGCTATTTCCATTAAAAAATCACTATATTGAGAACTAAATAGCCTCACTAGGAGCCTCACTTAACAAATAATCATTATAATGAGAACTAAGTAGATTGTACTTATTTGTTTTTACGGTTCCGTACCTCAAAAAGAAGAAATTAGAACCCTTCGAAAAGTTTATAGGAGACTTTACCTTCCAATCTACTAGTTAACTCCTACCGCAAGTCGTCTTAAGGAACGTCGCACTAAAATACGCTACAACTTCAGGTTTTTCAGGTTCAAAACGAAGGTTCTTCAACGGAAAACCGTCTTCAGGTTGATAGACAACCTGGTTAGGGAGCATTCTAAGCTTCTTTCCAAAGTGACTTACCCATACTAACCGCTTTCTGCTTTCAGGTTTGGTTCCAAAATCGGCGAGCCAAGTGCCGGAAGCATGAGAGCCAAATGCATAAAGGTAAGATGCTGTAATTTTAATTCAGGGGTGTAGCTACCGCCGTATCAGCCATATCAATTATACGGGGCCCCCAGCGTATAGGGGCCCTCACTAAATGTTCCAAAAAAAAAGCTCGCCAGCGGCCTACAACCGCTACAGTTGGCACTCCTTTTATATTTGACAGCTAACATTGAGGGGGTCCCACAACAAATATATGGGGCCTCCTTAGGGCTAGCTACGCCACTGTTTTAATTTATAGTATTTTTTATAATAACTTTAATTAAGTGGTGTTATGGTAACATAAATAAAAAGTCTTCTTCGTAGAAACGTAGTCCCGTAGCATCGTAGCATCGTAGCACCGTAGAGTTACTGACCAAGAAACAACCGATAAATTGGGTTAATTTTTACTTGGCTCTCTGGCATTGCAAAAAAAACACTTAAAAATATTTATTGGTTTAAATTAAGAAGCCTGGTCTCTAAGTATACCTACATCTACATATTAGTTTTTTTCTTTCTTTTTCTTCTTTCTTACTTGGCCGGCAACGCATCAGTGATGACTTTGGTGTTGCTGATGTTCATGGGTGACGATAGCCACTTATGTACCATCCGGTGGATCGTCAGCTCGTTTACCGGCTATTTTCATAAAAAAAATAGTTGTCGTCTTGTCGTAGCAGCATTAGGGACGATAAAATCTGTTATGATTTTAATTTGTGGATATCTAAATCTAAATATTATTCCCTACCTTTGATTATCCCAGCTTTTTTATCCATAAAACTCCATAAATATCCATAAATTTATTTTATATCGGCCTAACAATATAGAAATAGTAACTAATAGAATTTTAATGTGTAATGTTAGCAGTAATACGATTATTTCATAACATGAATAATCGAGTGTCGTTAAACTTAAACTAAAATTTAAACTCAATTTGCATGATGAAGATAATAGATGTGTTCGCTCCCCAATAAAAGATACTTTGTGAATATTTCTTACTTTAATGTAGTAGATTGTAGAATCACAAATGATATTAGCAAATAGCTCTCCACCGCCATCGATCGCTCGGATGCTCTGAATTCAAGTGCATACAAAGTGTATCAATATTACAGAGATAGCTGTAATGGAAAGGCTACAATACTTCCATTAAAGGATATTTATTTCCTATAATAGCTGGGCGTAATTAATTATTTTTCATTATATAATAAATGATCTAGATCTTTTCTTCTCTCATTGTTGGCTTCAACGCATTAATGGCCCACTACTGAGCACGGGTCTCTTCTCTTGAGGAGGCCAGAGCATATCTGCACACTCCACCACGCTGCCCAGTGCCGATTGGTGGAGGACTTCTCACATTATTTTGGTCATAATATGTTGTGATAATTTTTATCACAACTCTCATGTCTAGTAAAATATTTGATGATTTATACATTTCTATATTCGTTTAAACTTGGTCAACGAGTACGTAACCTACAGAAGGCAAACCACCTTCTTATATCTACACATCTTCATTTTTTATCCTCAGCCAGCAACTACAAATTTATCTACTTCAGTCGGCAAAGCTAAGGCTATTATGTATTCTCCATCACTCCGTCTAACTCGATTACAACTCCCGCCGGCGCCGGTCCGACTCTAACAGTTTTTTAATTCGACCATAACTCACGCGGATGAATAATTAAAATGGCGAGCCGAGGCGGCAATCCGCGCGAGATTCGCAAAAAACGGAAAGCGATACGGTACACGTGAGGTGATAAATCCAGGGAATTGCACAACGCACTTAGCGAATCACCCAACGGAGATTCTGGGACTGCGATCTGCGGCCATCAGCGGCGTAAAAATGCAATAAGCATAACTGACCAAGCGTTACCAATGGTAGTAGTTGTCTGTTACTCTTACCTGAGTTTTAGGTTAATTGAAGTTTTTCATAGAGTCATTGGTTCTATGCAAACTTGAAAAATGATGTAATCGCCAAAATACCAAACTTGAAATCAACTTGTCATTTTCAGGCATTATATCTAGGTAAAGAAAGAGATCTAGGTTTAAACCCATAAAATTGTCAGCTATAAAGCTTTAAATCAGTATACATATTCAGACGATTACTTACTTAACCATAAAAATATCAAACACGGATTCTATTACGAGAAACTGAGCATTGCCCTACATTCCCAGTAACACAAAACGAGAAAAATATGTCAATACTAATAGCGTATCATCCGCTTAGTGGCAAGTACTGTCTCCGCTTGTAACGTCACATTGGCAAAACGGAGACGACACGCGACCGCGACGCGCCCGTGGATCCCGTGATAACACTACCCGTGATTGCGAGAGCATTGAGGAACCGCTAAACGGAGCGTAAAGCGGAAAAAAGCCTCTCTCGGAATCGAATAAAATGATTCCCCGCGGGAGTCATTCGGACGCAATCCGCCGTCCCCTGCTAAATGTCTTATTAACTTATGTGCCCCCGCCCCGCGCCCCTCACCCCGCGCTAACACGAGAACAATCATGTAAAGTGAAATGAAACGGTTATTTGTTATGTTTAGCCGCTCTTGGCCCCTTTGAGCAACCGTCGAGATTCCAAATCACGTTATGCATTTATGCGACCGCTTATTTTGATAGTCACGTTCATAGATGAATAGAATTCTTCGATATTAAATACACCAATCAAGCAACCCATTACTGTTAAGAACGTAATATTATTGTAGAATGGATGAATAAAAAATTAAGTTCATAAGTTACTTACTTAATTCACAAAATACCACGAGATTAAATTGTACTTACTAAGTACGCTAAATTACATAAAAAAAAATCTTCTTGATACACTTGTCCTTTGAATGTAGAAAATACGAATTTCTTTTTACGTTCTACGGCTTCTACGCACTAACAGAATAAATCTTATAGCGCCGGCGCTGAATCTCGATGCAATTAAGAATTCATTTTTAACGAAGGAATGAATCTCCGCCGCGCCGGCAACCATTATAAGAATTGTAACGGCCGCGGAGCCGCTGTGAAATTCAAAAAAGAATACACCTAATTGTTCCCCTGTTCATGAAATTGTAAAGTTATTCCGCACTGCGAGGGTTGCGATGTTTTATTGCGCAGAAACCGCTGTAAAGATGTTCCGAACGCTTTAAAATAAGCGAGAGCGAGGCTCCCCGCGCCTGCTTACCTTCTAATTCGATTAAATTAAACAACTCAGAGTTAATCAAATAAATGCACGGCGGCCGCCCGGGCGCCGGGGCGAAGGGCGAGCGGTGGGGGCGCCGGACGTGCACCCGCTCGTATTTATGTCGACACTTCTCGAAAGTAATTCGGTGTCAAATATGGAAATAACTCATACACGCAGGGAGCATCCATTTTGATAATGCCGACGGGCGACGGGAGCCGGAGCGTGCTGATTTACAGAGAGACGCGATGCCTCCCCTCCCCCCGCGCCCCCCGCTCGCCGCCCCACACCCCGCGCCCGCCCGCTGCACATATTATACCTAACTTTATCGTAACATTCGTTTGTTTGCTAAATTGCTTGTGAATTAATACTAACCTTGGTAGTCCAGTTACAATTTACGGTATATTTTAAACTGAAGGCCGGTATTGAAAAGTAGACATTGGCATTATTTACGAACTAACAGTAAGTTATAAACAAGAGATTTTTTATGTAAATTGTTGGCATACGAATATCGAACCACCTAATAATAGTGGTTAGTGCATTTCACAATGCATATCCATGAAACACTAAACGCATCATCACCAATATAAGACACCGCGGCTGAAATGGTTTAGGCGCAAAATGTCCGATTCGCATAATGTCCGATCGCCCTATTACGTATGGAACATTTTGTCGGTCGATTAAAAAAAGAGGGCAGCTTTAGAGCCAGGCGGGAAAAAAACCCGTGCCGATATGTAGTACCATCTGGTTTAAACTGGGTAGTACAGAACCTAGCGTCGGTAGAGAGGAGAACATATCCTCGTCTTACTCTACGATGGGTTGTTATCTGCGACGACTCTACCATCGCAGAATCAACTTACCTGATGAATGATGCTCAGTATCGGAGCAAAACATGTGTTGATGCTACGTGTACGCTAGTGGTGTACATACATATACGTATATTGATACATATTTTTAATTATTGTAGTTCATGTTTCCGTTGTGGGAGACCGGTGCTACGAATGTCTTGAAAGTATATACCATCAACATTAAGACATTTTTAATCGCGAATTGTTGCAAAGTAGAGAATACTTTACTTAATAACAATGGATTTCTGCAAAGTAGCGCCTAATACCACAACTGAGACTAAATTAACTATCCTCATTTATTGTTAATTAGCGTGCACTACGATCTTTATCTTGGACTCCAAAATGGATGGAACCTAACAGCCTAACATCCTGTAACCCTAAACATGATAAATCACTTTAATTATTATCGTTATAATTAAATTCATGTATCAGTTTACTTATATGAAAAGGAGAGTTAAGACTAATGACTAACGCCCGAACTCAGAGTCACTAACGGTTACTTAAATCGCTCCTTAGTAGAGAATCACAATACAAATTATGTACTAAGAAGCGATTTAAGTAACCGTTAGTGACTCTGAGTTGGGGCGTAAGTTATAACAATAGGAATTAATTAACAATAAGTAACGTGATCATAATGACACAATTTAGTAGGCCCTACAATGTGTAGCATTGTAGCTAGAGCACGTTGAGCAATCAGTTCCGGTTGCATTAGTAATACAACTGCTGTGCTGTGCTGAGCCAGGCAACGCCAGGCATATGCTCTCTAGCATTATGGAGCAAGTAAAAAAATAAAATAAAATAAAAAAGCCTTTATTCCACCAAATTCTTAAAACAACAATTTCATCATAATACATTTTTACTTAATTATTAAATAGTTATATAATACAAGTAATTTAAAATTTCATTAATTATTAAATTTCTCATAATTATAATAAAGTCATAATTTATTTAATTATTATTTAAATTCATTATGTTACTACACATTTATTATTAATAGTTTATTTATTGTTATGTATATGTATATGTATATGTATATTATTTATTATTTTTATTATTATTTGGCAGTCGCCTCTTCGGCGTAGGCCTCCCCCAATTTCCTCCATTCTTTCCTGTCTCTGGCTAGTCTTCTCCAGTACCTTCCGCATCTTTGCTTGAATATTATGGAGCAAGTAGTCGTATGATAAATTAGTATAGTACTCGTATTAATGGTTCGCTAAAATAATCATCTTGAAATGATTTAATTTAACTTACCGTATTTATATGGGTCAAATCAACCAAGATTAATAAAATGAGATGTACTTCCTCCGATCCTAAGGATATTTTACAAATTGCTTTAGTCTTGACGACAATATGCAAAATTTTAATAAGCATGACCTGATATTACACTCAGGTTAGGTTCTAGACGAGTAAATTCGTTAATAGCTAACAGCACAGTCACTATCCCAGGACACAGAACAGTATTTATCCCACTAATCCCAATGAGTTGTCCCATGGCGTGGACAACTGGCACTACCAACAGATTGTCACTCAAAGCCTGGCTTATTGTAGCAGACAATCCAATAGACGGACCACTTGATTTTATATGTACATATACGGTTACAGCTGTTTATAGAGATAACAAAGAAAACAGTATTTATCCCACTAATCTCATTGATTTGTCCCATGGCATGGACAACACTACCAACAGATTGTCATGTCACTCAAATTATGAACTCTTTAGGTTACTTCGATGTCTTTAGTAGTTAATTATTGTACATAATAATTGATATCCGTAATGGAGGCCATACACGATCAAGTGTATTGGATCAAGCGTCAAGTAGACTTGACGCAGCATCCAGTATACTTGATCGTGTATGGCCACGGTATAGCTATCTGGCCATATATCTATCTCATGCACACTGGATGCCGCGTTAAGTCGAACTGCAAATTTGACAAGTCAAACTGCAGACTTGATCGAGTACACTTGACCGTGCATGGCCTCCCTAATGTAATGTTCCTAAAACGGGCTATCAAAGGGAAAATCTCAATTTCCAAATAAGTAATCAAATGAACGAATCCTTTAAAGAAGCGGGCGTCGGAACACCTTAAGTCGGGAAGATCCGCGCTAATTTATTAATTGCGTTCTTCTCCCGCCGGGTGGACTATAAACAACGAATCTCAGTTAATTTACGAGCAAATGATGCTTACTTAAATATCAATTTAATTAAGTGGAGTTCGGGAAAGGATCTAAACGGATTTACAAGGAGAGTAATAGCTCGTTTGTCTCTGTCAATCGATCGGATGGAGGAACGGTGTCAGGGGGGTGGGTGTACTTCATTGTGATTTGTGGTTTTAAAATTTTAAAATGAGATTCTAATTTCTACATAATGTACCTAATGTAACTAACGGCACAAGGAATATCCTTCGTAATATTGTTATTACGGATTTACTTCTGTCAGCGTGACGATGTAAATTAAGGTCTTATCGGCCAACAGCAACTGTATAATATATTCGAAAAAAATATGACTACCCGCAAGGGACCTATGAATTATGACTTTGTAGAGTGAGGCTCTCTGGGCAATCTGGGCATGCTGTTTAATGCCTGAGTTAAAGATCGGTGAAAATACACCTGTGTATGTAGGATTGTGCATGGATAACGGTGACTGCCATACGAAGGTTTGCGTCAATAAAACACGTAGAAAATTATTTTTATCTATTTGCACAGGTCTACTAGTAGGTGGTGGCGGGACACCACTAGAGCCATGCAGAGTGGCGCCCTACGTGTCGGTGCCGCGGCTGTCGGGCGTGGCCGCAGTGCCGGCGGTGGCGGGCGTCCCGCGCGCGCCTCAGCCGCCCCTGCCGCCACTCGCACCACACCCACCGTCTGCTGCCTTCGCACCATTCGATTCGGCGCTACTCTCGGCTGCTGCACATCAGGTTAATTTTTTAAGCATAAAAGAAGTAAGAAACGCCTTAATTATAACTTGTGTTAATGTTTTAGGAAAGTGGTTCGGAGTTTGAGAGACTGCCAGTAGCAGAAAAATGAGAGCGTCTCAATTTAATAACCTCTATGGATACGCATAATAATACTTTCACCATAAGCATTGACTTAGCAATAGCTACTTTAGTACTTAACACCACAAGGTGGCGACACCTGTAAATTTGCATGAGAATGCTAATGAAGCAGTGAAGAAAAGAACAAACTCCATAAACCTAATCACAAGTTCAAAATTTCAATAATTTTTTCTTTTTCAAATCAATAAATACCGGTATGTTGACGCAGTACGCGAGCGCAGCAGCGGCGGCGGCGGCGGCGCTGTGTCCGCCGTACGCGGGGCTGGCGGCGCTGGCGGCGCGCTGCCGCTCCTCGTCCATCGCCGACCTGCGGCTGAAGGCGCGGCGCCACGCGGCGGCGCTGGCGGCGGCCCGCGCGCCCTCGCCGTCGCCATCCGCGCCCGCGGCCGCACCCGCTCCCGCCGACATATAGCCACAACCTATCTCAAGCGACTCGAGTACACCCCGATGACTGTGTCTTTCTTAAGTAAGGTGAACATACTCAATGAATGCTATCAGTGACGGTGTTTTAAATAACGAAAATTATCGTACTTATAAGATATTTGACCAAAGATAACTAAACATTAGCTGTAAATAAATAAACTGTGATAAGTGTAAGGATATTCGAAAGAGAGACAGTTTTCTTCTATCAATATTATAAGCTCTAAGAAATTTGTTATTATTAAGTATTGAACAATATTATCTAACGCTTACTTTTCAAGTCTCCTGTCTTGTAAATAAAAATTATAGATGTATGAAATTCGACTCGGATAGTACCTATCTTCGTGCAATTTAGTGATAATACTAATTAAATCTGTTCAAAACTGTAATAATATGATACAATATAATAATATAAATATTTAATATAATCGTATTCACGTATTAAGCATATGAAGTTTTTTTCCACTACACACACTACCATACCTAATTAGCGAAAAGCGAAATTATATTCTCGAAGGTTTATAGTCAGTCAGATTTGTCTAATGCATTTGGGGGATGGCTCTCGTCTGCGGAAAAATCATCGAAAACATTTCGTCGAATTACAATTCGCCGAACACAATACATCGAAAAAACATTTCGTTGAATAACAAAACGTAGAACAATCAAGTCATCGATTGACATTTCTTCGAATAGCATTACGCAGAACAACCATTTAATCGCACGACAATTAATCGAATTACATTTCGTCGAATGTCATTTCATCGAATGTCATTTCATCGAATATCATTTCATCGAATGTCATTTTATCGAATGTCATTTCATCGAATGGCAAATCATCGAATGGTGATTCATCAAATGGACTGCCATTCGATGAAATGTCATCGAACGGCAATTCATCGAATGACAATTCCTCGAATTGCAATTTTTCTTGTTTAAAAGATTTAAAGATTTTATTATAAAAAAAAAAACAATTTTATGCTTTTTATACCTTTTTTGTATTTCTTATTTTTTGATCAATAACAATTTAACATTTTTCTGTACATAAAAAATTTAAGTTTACTTTCTTCCTTAAATCTTTTTTTTTCAAAACGTTTACGTTAGTGACAGAAACGAATCGCTGCAAAACCGACTCCACGTAGGTAGTCTTGTTTGCCCTACCCCTAGAGTGTAATGTAAACCCGCGTAGGCGCGGAGGGGCGAAGCGGCCCGCGATCTAAGGAGTTAATCGAATTAGGAGTTAATAAAACAATTAATCGAATGTCATTTCATCGAATGACAGTTCATCGAATGACAATATATCGAATGACAATATATCGAATCACAATTGGCCGAATCGAATGATATAATTTTCATATGATCATTAATATATATTTTTTTATTATTTCAAACGTCATACATCCTTGAAAGGCAGCACTAAGACGTAAGCAGCATGCAACATGCAGCAAACGCAGTTTCTGTCACGGCTCCGGCGCTGCGGGGCTCCGGCGGTCCCACGCGAGCTTATCGTCGCAGATGCTTTTAATGCTCACCACCGCAGCTTCGGCTTGCTGCTGAGGCGAGCATTAAAACCACCTGCTCCTTAGCTCGCGGAACGCCTCACCCCTCCGCGCCTACGCGGGTTTACATTACACTCTAGGGGTAGGGCAAACAAGACTACGTGGAGTCGGTTTTGCAGCGATTCGTTTGTCACTAACGTAAATGTTTTGAAAAAAAAATGATTCAAAGAAGAAAGTAAACCTAAAATTTTTATGTACAGAAAAATGTTAAATTGTTATTGATCAAAAAATAAGAAATACAAAAAAGTTATAAAAAGCATAAAATTGTTTCTGTTTATAATAAAATCTTTAACTCTTTTAAAGAAGAAAAATTGCAATTCGAGGAATTGTCATTCGATTACAGTTCATCGAATGGCAGTCCATTTGATGAATCGCCATTCGATGATTTGCCATTCGATGAAATGACATTCGATGAAATGACATTCGATGAAATGACATTCGATGAAATGATATTCGATGAAATGACATTCGATGAAATGACATTCGACGAAATGTAATTCGATTAATTATTGTCATGCGATTAAATGGTTGTTCTACGTTATGCTATTCGAAGAAATGTCAATCGATGACTAGATTGTTCTACGTTTTGTTATTCGACGAAATGTTTTTTCGATGTGTGTTCGTATTGTGTTCGGCGAATTGTAATTCGATGAAATGTTGTCGATGATTTTTCCGCAGACGAAGTTCATAATAATTATCATAGAAATACATTATCATCGGAACCAATGCAATTTCAGAAATTTCAACTCCGTAGAATGAGAGGAAGTTGTTCTAATTCAGCTTGCAAGATTTAATCCATACTATTACGTGCTAATAAATTACGACGACTAAAAAAGTAAGTAACTAAAAAAGAACGCTAAATAACAACTTGTAAAAAAACAATGCACGAAAAAAAAACAATTGTTAATGGAGTCCCATGCGCAGAGTACTAAATTAAAACAAATGATTAGTGTAGTGACAGTTACATCACTACTAACACGCAATAAACGACCGCACTGATGCTGCGCTGATCACACCGATACAAATGACATGACGGCGGTAGTCGGCGTACACTATGGACCCCATGCTTTATGCTCTATCAGGATTTAATATCGATAATATTGACCAAAAATTCAACATTTTACGGTCTTATAAACGCTTAGTAAACCTATTACGAGTATAACTAGCTATTGTCAGTGAACGAATATATTGGCTATTGCACTGCTATAATATGTTTTATCTTTATCGATTTTTATAAAAAATTGAAAATAACAAAACACTTTATAAGCCTTCTATAACTTTGCTTGTTTTTTTATGAATCAGAGGGTAATGACTATATCTTTACTTGTTTATATTATAGAATATTTTTAATACTAATCGGTAAAAGAATGAATCAAAATATCAAGAGAAGAAAAGTCTCTTATTTATGTATTTATTATGTCATACTCTTATGTCTCATGTCTTAACCGGACTTAACCAAAACATGTTGTCAAGTGATGAGTTTTTCAGCTTACTTTCAGCTAGCAAAGTGCGATGACTAGACAGACATTCATACCTATATGGTAATAGAAAAAACGAGGTAACAATTACTACCCTAATTTTTTGTTACGTTAATTAATATAACTATTATCTTTTGATTTCCAATTAATGCCAAGGTTTCTATCGTTGTAATGTCACTATTCGTTATAGGATTTTTTTCACAAAATCATTTTTATGTAATACATGATTTTAAAACGCTTCAAAACGCTTCACACTCATAGCCCCACACTAGGATTCCCTGTGTCGTGGGTGCCATGGACAACACACTAGACAAGGACATTCACATCCAGACCGAGAACAGAAATTCAAACTCATCATTCAAATTTCCGCCTCGCTGGGAATCGAACCCAGGACCTTCGGTGCGGTGATCCGGCATGGTAACCATTGCGCCACACGGGGCGTCATTTTAAACTTAACTCATCGTGGACTGAACACATTTTTACTATGATACGGGTACTCACGATATATATTCTATACGCCGATATTTCAACCCAGTTGCAGGGATCATGGTCACGGCTAGACGGCATTTTTATGTATATGTTAATACAAATAAATTACGTACTTGTATTATTTATTTCGTGCTACAGTTATCCCAGTTTTCATTGAGCAATGCGGGCCCTACCCATAAATCAGGGTGTCGGGCGGTGGCCCGGCGGGGAGCGTTATTGTTTCTACATTTGTAACTGATTGATGGAGACCAACGGCGGACAACCCACTGCTTTGCAAATAATGAAATAATCCATCCACATATCATCCACCATTGAATACTTGATGTATAATGCTCAGATGAAAGACCATTTATTCTTTCATCTGAGGTATAATGCATCTACAAACCCAGGCCCGGGTTTGACATTAAGTCTTTTGTCAAAGTCCAAATTTTTTTATATTTTTAAATAATTTAATTGTACTAACGAATTTTTGTTTAATCCTAGAAGAGACTAATTTGGACAATGAAATGCTGTTATTTTGTGTATCTACGCCGCGCCGCTACTCTTCAGTATCACATTTTACGGGTTTGTACTGTGTAATTAACTACAATACATTTTTGGCGCGTGACGAGTTAGAACAAATTTTTGGGGTGACCAATTGATCCCTATATCATCACTAATGTAGGTGTAACTACATCACTGTTGCGTGGTTCTCCTCAGTCACTGGTGTAACCTGTAACGCTCGAATCTGAAAGGTTACCTACATAACAGGTGAATGCTTGCGGTGAAGTACTGAAACAGTATATAGTATCCACACTTTATTCACGTTAATATTACGCTTGCTTTTTACGACAATGTTAATGGCTAGTATAATGTCCCATTCGACCACTCCCTGATAGTAAATGATCGCTGATGGACTATCGTTACAGCGTTGCAGATCAATAAAGAAACGACGGTCAACGCTTGTTCACTGCAACTTGTTAAAATAACACGTTGTAGCTTCTTAAAATAACAAATAAGCGTTAGTAAGTACAAATCTACTGGCCATGATTTTTATTTGTGCACGGTATTCTTCACATCGACAGTAACATCAGTAACCCTACAGCACTGGCAGTGTTTGCGCAAACTGTTAAAAAAGCGCCGCCCTCGCATCGGGGGCGCCCAATTAGGGCGGCGACGCTGCTGATTGGCCGTAATCGCGTTAGTATCGAGGACAAACAGTCGCATGCAGCGTCTTGGTAAACAAACGATACAGACTTGCACACGCGAGGGTTGCCGAGGGTTTCTGTCGAGCTCTGGCTGGTGAATGGAAGTGCGGTTGTAATATTTATAGAATATAAAAATCCTTTCGTGTGGCAAACTGTTAGTGATGTATTTGTTGTTCCATTGGTCGATTGGCGAATCATCGGGTCAAGTTCGTTTGTCAGCTACCTGTTGCATAAAAAATAAGCTGAATATGACCTTCTTACTTCAAAGAAACGATCATCGGAAAATAAGAATTTCCCTCAATTCTTCGTGGATCCCTTCATCAGAATAATCTAAATTTTACTAACAAAAAATAACCGACTTCAAAGTTACTCTAAAACTACTTGTCAGATCTCATTCAAATTTATGTGGGATTACGTGACAAGTACTGCTTTCGATTAAAAAAAGAACCATCGAAATCGGTTGGCGTGATATTGAGTTATTCGTCCATTTGTCGCGCTTACTTAATACTTTAAGACTTATATGGTTTTATCATGGATGCCATTGTCATATCTCAATAAAATTTATATGGGACCACATGACAGCCACCAGCTTTCGATTAAAAAAAGGATCATCAAAATCGGTTCGCCCAGTCCAAAGTTCTGAGGTAACGAACATTAAAAAAAATACAGTCGAATTGAGAACCTCCTCCTTTTTAGGGTTCCGTAGCCGAATGGCAAAAAACGGAACCCTTATAGATTCGTCATGTCTGTCTGTCTGTCTGTCTGTCTGTCTGTCTGTCTGTCTGTCTGTCTGTCTGTCTGTCTGTCTGTCTGTCTGTCTGTCTGTCTGTCTGTCTGTCTGTCTGTCTGTCTGTCCGTCCGTATGTCACAGCCACTTTTTTCCAAAACTATAAGAGCTATACTGTTGAAACTTGGTGAGTAGATGTATTCTGTGAACCGCATTAAGATTTTCACACAAAAATAGAAAAAAACACTAAATTTTGGGGGTTCCCCATACTTAGAACTGAAACTCAAAAATGTTTTTTTCATCAAACCCATACGTGTGTGGTATCTATGGATAGGTCTTCAAAAATGATATTGAGGTTTCTAATATCATTTTTTTCTAAACTGAATAGTTTGCGCGAGAGACACTTCCAAAGTGGTAAAATGTGTGTCCCCCCCCCTGTAACTTCTAAAATAAGAGAATGATAAAACTAAAAAAAATATATGATGTACATTACCATGAAAACTTCCAACGAAAATTGGTTTGAATGATATTTAGTAAGTAGTTTTTTTTTAATACGTCATAAATCGTAAACTGCAAAAAACATTGATCAAAGTTGCAACGAACTACAAGAACTTTTATATTATGTTACTTGCTGCTACGGAACCCTTCATGAGCGAGTCCGACTCGCACTTGGCCGCTTTTTTTGAAGTCGGTTAAAAATACGAAAAAATTTATGGGACCGATCTGGAAGCATACCTACCCTTTCAGATGAAACAAAAATCTTCCAAATAAGTTGATAAATTACGAAGTTTTGAGGTAACAAACGTAAAAAAACAACCTTACTTTTTTAAGTCAGGTAAACAATATAAATAGGCATTATAAGAATTTATAACCACCAACCGCTCGCGATGGAGAATTTTAATATTAATTAAAAATTGTACTATGATAAACACATCTGAAGAAACTTTAATCAAATAATTTATTTTATTAAGCATCCATCCATCCATCAGCCTTTAGAAGTCAACTGCTGGACATAGGCGTCCAGTAACTTGAGCCACTATGACCCGTCCTGAGCCTTCTGAATCCAGCGGATGCCCACTTTTCTTCAGGCCGTCAGTCCACCTGGTCGGGGGGCGTCCTGTACTTCGTTTTCCAAGACATGGGCGCCATTCGAGGACCTTTCTTCCCCAACGGTTATCGGTCCTTCGAGCTATATGGCCGGACCATTGCCACTTCAGCCGGCTGAGAGCGACGCCGCGCCGTCAACAACAATCGGTAGGTATGCATGTGACATGGACATTCGACATTATTTTTATCCCAGCAGTATAACTATGTCATCGGCATATCGCAGGTGTGTGATGTATTCGAAATTGATGTTAATTTCACGTCGTTTCCACTCCATCAGC
The DNA here is from genome assembly GCA_951805285.1 of Thymelicus acteon. Taxonomy (NCBI): domain Eukaryota; kingdom Metazoa; phylum Arthropoda; class Insecta; order Lepidoptera; family Hesperiidae; genus Thymelicus; species Thymelicus acteon. Next base: position 7,280,560 of record OX638213.1, on the reverse strand, counting down.
TTGAACACGTCTTCCATCGCAGCGGTGAACAGTTTTAAGGATATAAACCTTCCCTTTGCCTGACACCACTCAGCACCTGCAGTCTTCCAAGGTAGTTCCAGTATCGATGACGGCTTCAAACAGTTTTTGGAGCGCCACTAGGAGGGGTTTCCCTCAGCTCTTAGCAACTCGGTAGTGATATCGTCATCTCCCGATGCCTTGTTTTTTTAATCTGTTTTAGAGCCTCTCTTAAGTCATACAGGCTGACGTCCGGGATATCTTCTGTGTAGTGCCGGGTCAGTTTAGCCCGCTCGACCCTCTTGTGGGGAGCTGGAGCTTGAAAGGAGGCATACTACCGTCCGTAGTATATCTCAGTTTCTCTCAGAACTTTGGATTTCAACGAAACCATGGTGCTGAACTCGGTCTTTTATGGTCGGTATTTTATTATATTTGTTGCTAATTATCATAATTATATGTTAATCCTGATTGATAGCGAGCTACTGTTGCAATGTAGCTTTTTGTTTTATTGTATTTGTTTTACTATGATTATCATGAAGACATTTATTGAAAGTAATTTTGATAAACGTATAAGAAACTCTTTATAAACAAAGCTAAATGAAAACTGAATACTGTTTTCTGTTTTCTGTATAAAAGGACAGACAACCGATGGCGTCGCAAAATCCTCGAATGGCGGCCACGTCTTGGAAAAAGGAGCACTGGTCGACCCCCGACCAGGTGGACTGATGACCTAAAGACGACGGCGGGAAGCCGCTGGATTCAGAGGGCCCCGGACCGGTCGGAGTGGCGCCAATTAGGGGAGGCCTATGTCCTTTATTGACTTTAAAAGGCTGTTAGATAGATAGTATAAAAAGTAAGATTTTACACACTTTAACTTAATTTTTATTAAATAATTAAAAGTTCGTAAAATATACTTTCAGATCTTTTATTTGGACCAATTTATATAATTAAGATATCGTTACATTCGTCTTGATAACCCATGTATTCCTAGATAGGAGACAATAAAAAAAACAAATATGGTGACTGTGAGATTCCATTGTTTGAATTTTCAAAAAATAAAAATAAATCGAATAATGTAATAGGTATCAAATTAAAGAGCTCATCAGAAGGCTCTCAAAAAGGTGTATCATGATAGCTTTTTTGGCAGTAGGCGGTTTTTTTTAGTTTTTAATTTTAAACAACCAATATCGAAACCAATTCCGGAATTTCGGAATCAGGGTTCAATATCGAAAAGCAATTTCGATATTGAAAATAGTTCCGATATCACATGCCCTATTCCCTGTCCACAACATAGACATAATACTACTAGACTAGCTTAAGTAAGTGAAACCGTCACGCTGCGAAGAAAGGCAGGAGGTAAACCTATCCTTGTCTTACTTACGAGTTACGCGAGTCTCCTTGGTCTCTTTCTCTTTCTAATAGCGTGACGCAAAGAAGGCCCGCTTGTCTAGTCTAGTAGTATTATGTCTATGGTCCACAAATCTTAGAGACTAAAAATTAAAATGACAACCACTAATGTCAAAGTTCGAAATAATGATACCAGCTAAAGTGCGATCTTCTTTTCCGGTTTTTTTGAATCATAAAGTATGTCGTAAAAATAGTGACATATAAGTAGCGACACTTATATCAACTAGATATTTAGTATTCGGCTAAATAGTATAAAATTAGTTATATACCGAATGTAACCTTAACCAAATACTCGTTCTTGTAAGCAAAACAACTTTTAAATTTAGTTAGTAAGGGTAAATATAATTATGGATGTATGAATGATAATGGTTGCTTAAACTTGTTTTTATACTAGTTTTAGGGACTCTTAGGGACAAATAGTCGACCCACCATAAAAGCTGCGAATATTTTTCCGATTTACTTTCCGGTTTATGGGCATCACTATTTAATTTGCACCCGAAACTGGTCACCCATGAAACGTCAATTTAGTCTCTTTGTGGACGGACTTTTAGTTATATTATAATAAACGATGTTTGCTAAACGGTATTTATGAAACCTGTATTACGTTATCCAAACGAGTGTTGCAAAAGACATTTTGCTAGGCTACGGCCTACGGGCCTAGCAGAATAGTTTCGAAAACTGTATCAAAATACTGTATACTCTACTACAGCGGTGTATATTTATTGGTCCATATTCAGGAAAAAAAAATTTAATTTAAAGGACATGATTAAATAAAATTGTTAGATTATAACTAAGTATCCATGATTCCCTGAACCAGAATAACCTGGATGTGCCACTGACCTGACATCTATATTTATTTACTATGGCAAAATGCAAGATTAAATTCGTATTAATGGAGTAACATAGATTTAGAACCAGTAGATTATCCCATACATTTGACACGGCGAGATCGCCAGTTATAAAATCTACGTAAAAGACAGAGACAAAAATATTGTTTTTGTCCCCGTCCGTCACCGTAGCCGAATATATTGTACGTACTCCACATTGTACTCGTACATGTTTAATGTTTGTCACAAATGCAAACAATAAATGAGTTGTGACAAATAATGAAGAGTGAGTTGGCTATTTGGAGATTTTATACTGTGATTATTAAACTGGCTTATGACTGGCTTTCAACTATAGTGCGACCAACTTTTCTGTGAACTGAGGGAGGGCGCTGTCGAACGCATTGGACCAATCACGGACACAATTCGAGACGTAGTAAATTACAATGAATGAACACAAAGAAATTTATGAATGGGCCGTTGTAGTTCCAATTTTCGCCATTTCAATGACATTACATCAAAGTGACAGTAGTGACAATGACACTATTGACAGTTATTTGACGCTTATTTGACGCATATCAACTTACTAAACGTCAATTTTGTTGAGGCAAATTTTTAAATGATAGCATTTCAGAGATGAATAATTTTGAAACCAAAGAGCGTATTACAAAATTATGGCCATAAAATTATTACAATATAAACACTTCCAAATAAAAAGTTAATTTATAGAATGTGACTATTAGTGCTCGATGCAAGTCATTAAAATCTGTAGTTAGATTAGATCTCAATCTCAATGGTGTTATTGGTGTTGAGACATGATCTAAAATAAATTTTACCGGTGCGACGCAAAGTGAAGGTGAATCTGAAGGTTTGAGCATGAGGTCACTGAGACATTGGCTATTAACGAATATGTCTATGAATTATGCCTTCGGATTTTCTCTGTTCCTCCTTCTCCTTGTAGGTCTCAACATATATTTCTTTTACACTCTCAATACTAAAGCTAACAGACCTTCTTCATTTAATGTACCTAGTCTCAAACTTGACCTTACCTCGAGTGTGTTCAAAGACATATACGACTATCTGAACTATTTGCCGCCACAGTACAAAGTAAGAAATCAGAAGTTTATACCAATACAGAAGAAGCTCTTGAGTTCTTTTAATTCAAGTAATGCTGCTAATTCACATACCATTTGGCAAGAAACTGAAACTGTGAGTATAACACAATCTTTCAATATTTTATCAATTAATTTTTAAACTATAGACAGAGGACCTTAAATTTTACACACACAACTAATTATATCATGTATGCAATATGTACAGAGTTATGATAATTTCTCTTTACCGCTTTAATCTTTTTACCGCTCATCGTGTTTTTTTTTCTGTTTGGCCTAATGGTTAGCTGGTAGAGAATGCACTAGCATTAAGCTCGCCATTTGTCCGTTAATATTTTTATATTGTGGTCAATAAAGTTTGCATAAATAAATAAATAAATTATTATTACTCGACGCCTCAAATTTAAAATATAAATGAAATATTGTAAAATATTTTTTTATTTAGTTTACAAACCATTATGATTATATTTTTAGTGGTCAAGTGAAGATTCACTGTTTCCTCACGAAAATGGAGCCCCGGGCCGAATACTGCAGGCAATAAAGTCTGCACAGATATCACTTGTGGACAACGCTCCTAGAGGAACACAACTAAAACTGTTGCTTGGCCTACAGGTAAAGTTATTTAAATACCAAAATATAGAGATGTACAATACCCACAATGTACTTGTGACAATGAATGATGGTTTGTTTATTTTACCTCAACAAAACAAAATAAAGTACTACCCCTTGTTTCCCGCCTAATTGTACTATCGATCTATAAGTTTCTAATAAGACATTTTTCTCACATCTGATTTCATATCAGGTGGGTTTGACACTTTGAGCTTGATTCTTGGTTCTTCTAGAGATAAGCTGTGGTTAAGCTTAGGTCATCACTGCAGTGTATGTGGGCTCTACAGCCCAAACTACACTGGGTAGCTAGCTGCAGACTGAACAACAAAGTAAAAACGGCAACCATGTGGCTAACTGTCAGGGAAAAGAATCACTATAAGTGACTGATCTGGTTGTGAGTCTAATTCAGACAGGATAGACATATATATATATATATATAGACTCTTAAACATTTATGTCTGTTATAGACTACATATATAATTATGAATTTTATGATTAGAAGTATTTATTCTCAAGTTTTTTTGTGATGTCTCCATGATGAGTTATGTATATCTCTACCCATAGTATTACTAGAAAATCATGTAAGTTATTTAAAATCTGCTCCAAAAAGTGGAAGCATAAGCAGATCCAAGTTGGAGTGAAGCTTGGTTGTCTCTTTTTATTAGAATCTTGTGTATTCTTATTCTTTAATTATATTTTTTTGCTTAAACAAATTAGGCTATATTCAAATCCTTCACCTTGGCTTACAACTCTGCTATGGACAGAAGAGACCTGTTAAGGTAAGAAAAGATAAAAACATTTTCCGTAGAACTTAGTGTGTTCTGCGACAAAGTTTTACATAATTGCTGTGTGTCGAGTTCTTAATAGGATGTTGTGCCTTGCATTCTTGATATATTATGCTCAGAATTCTGCTGCCATTATTGCTTCTTTGATGTCGGCATATCTCCTTGTTCAGGATTCTTAATGTTACTCAGAAGCTTTTAATAATAATTAATCATAAGCATTTGCAGAAATGTTTGTTGTTTATTTCAATTTTGTGATGATGATGTGTAAAAACAGTGTTTACTTACATAATGTAATCCATGAACTCACTTACTAGTGTGTACTCAGCAAGGTTTAATACCTTGAGCAACAATGATGGTATTTGGATATGTTTGTCTCTCTTACACCGACATTGTATCAACAAGTTACTTCATTGCCTTAAGGAACACCACCAAAACAACTGACAATATTGTCTTCCGTGGTGGCCAATCAAATTATGCTGCATATCTGTAATATGCTGAGACTTATGCATGACAATACATATATGCTACATTGCTATTCAAAAAGTAGTGGAAATGCGCAAAATTTGGGCCAACGAAGCACTTCTCAGTCACACGTGAAAATAGTAAAATCAGACTAATTTCCAGCATCGAGCGCTCTTTAGATCAATTCTCCGGGGAGGTTTAACTAAAGTTAGTCCTCTTCAAATCTTAACTAAAAAAATACCAAGTCTTTCAAAAGGATTAAAGCTAAATTATTTTCGAAGATGCCTGGTGTTCCTAAGAAATGTCTGCTGCTATATTAAGTCTTAAGTACGGCCATTTAATGTGCCACTGTATATGTTGATTGTAGATAGTAAGTGGCTTAAACTTTTATCATCTTAGATGTTATGGTATTCTAGGTGAGAGAGTGAATAAACGCACGTATTAAATAATTTTATCTACTAAAAATATGCTCAAGGATTGTTGCAAAATATAATTAGAAAATAATGAGGTTCAGCAGACTAATCGTGATATTTATAATGAGCTCTTTATTATGTACATTCTTATTTTAAATTAAACTGAATAACGCATATTTTCAGCATATAAGTACGCATAAAATTAATGCCATTTTTTATTGAGCTGTGTGGCTTCGCCTAATATTGGTATTAGATATTTAATTTAATTATATACCTAGACTTGAGAGCTCATTGCAACCACATAATCATTCATGTAACTTTTTGCTATCAAATGTTTATTTTTTATATTACAGGACAACAAGAAATTATACTTCAAGCCTAAAAGGTATCAATTGGAGCACGTGGTGAAGGGCAACATCTACGCCGGCTTCGACCGCCACAACTCGGAGGTGTTCGCGTTCTACCTGGCCATGGTGCTCAACTACAAGTGGATTGCTCCATCCGCCATCAGACGCATACACTTCGATAAAGACATCATTCCCTCTGCAACACTTGGTTTGAGGAAAACAATGATTAAGAGCGGTAATTAAAATTAATTTTAAAATTAACTCATCGTGGACTAAATAAATTTTACTATCACACGGGTACTGATGATATACATAGATATACTATGTACACCGTTATTACCATGCATCTGCAATTCCATGCAACTGGGTCGAAATATCGGCGTACAAAATATACATCGTGAGTACCCGTATGATACTAAAATGGAATTAAAAATAAGTTCCCATATTTCGAGAGTTCAGCAAGTGTTTGAATCCGCTCTTCTTATTTTAAAAAGTTGTACATACAACATTAAAGTTTCAAAATGTTTAAAAAAAATCTTAGCACAATTTTATTATTTGCTGTTATCAGGTCTTCTGAATAAATATAGATTTCGTATGATAAGTAAACTAATAGAGCAAAAATTTGATCTTACTAAAAATCAATAAATTTCTTGTTTGTGGTGATTGTCACATATTGGCTTCAACCCATTAACGGCCCACTACTGGGCACGGGTCTCTCCTCGGTCGGTTCGGGATAATCTCGTATGTTTTAAATCAGTGTGAAGTCCCAACTAGTACTATATTGCTTTTATACTCATAATAGCAAATAGGCATGATAACAGATTTTGAAATACTGTCCAATATTGTTGGGAATATGTTATAATTACAACGTTTATCATATTTCTCCAAAAAATAAGGTTTAGTATAAAATAAATACATACACTTAAATTTTTTAACTTTAAAATTCGCACCAAAACACTTCAGTTTTATGGCGTTGTTTGTGACGTCACGCCTGAGTATTAGACAAGATGTCATTGCCAATATATTCGTTTATTTACTCAGACGTGAATTAATTCACTGTAATTGGTATTGATATGGTGTTTTTTTTTTTAATTTTTTTTACGGAAATAGCCGGCAAACGAGCTGACGATCCACCTGATGGTAAGTGGCTATCGTCGCACATAGCCATCAATATCACCCATGGCATCACTCATGCGTTGCCCGCTAAGAAAAAGAGAAGTAGAAGAAAGAAAGAACTGGCTCTCAAGCCCCCAGCCGGAATACGACGAGTTGTTTGGCGGCTGACTCATGCTCAAGGGTGGTAGCTATCCAGGCGAATCTCATGGGGAAATAATAATAGTAATAATGGTATTAATTAACAATTAAAATCAATATTACCAATATAATTCCTCGAGGGACCCTACCCCCAGCGGGCCAGATTTAGTCGCCTCTTACGACATCCATCCGGCATGGGATTGGGGTAAGTATTGGGCCGTATTGGGCGGCTTAGAAGCCGCCCCAATACGGCTAAAATAGTAGTTTTATTTTATCAAAATATTATTAATCTCGCTCATAATAAAAAATAAATGCGTGTTTTGTAATCTAATAATAGGGTTTCATTAAATAAATACCGTACCAAACATACCGTAGAAAAATATCAGCGAACCGTCGTAAACATATGTACAAAGTACGAATGAGGTATTGTCATATCGATAGTAACATTAATAACACATTCCTTTACAGAGAGTGGATCGCTCTGCATATATGGAAAATGTCTTTATTGTAACATGAACGACACTATTTGCCCTGATAAGAATGGTGAAATTGAAGGAGCAGCCATCTTATTCTTGAATAAACAATTCCAAATTGCCAAATCTCCCTGGAGACGGTCGTATAGCATCAAGAAAATGGAATGGGAAATTGACAATGATTTTTGTAAGTAAGTACCCTATGAAGAATAACAGTCATAAAAGACAATTTCTCAGATATAATATACCTGCTAAAGTACCTTAGCATCAAAATAAATGATTTTTAGTGGAAAAAATCTGAAAATTTTCAGTGCATAGGAGATTACGTGAAGGCGTAATATAATACCGGATTATACTGATTCTCGGTGACATAATTAATATACCCTTTAAAATGTGTAATGGGCCATTAAAAGCAAATAGAAAAGTAACATCACAAGAGGTTAAATTTATCTTTTGTGGATTAAACGGTCCTCGTTTTTTTGATTGTCTAGAGCAATTCTTTTCCTATTTCAGGAAAGTGAGCGGCACCCTTAGCAAAAAGAGGATACTTAATTTAGTAGATGTTGCCATATTCGATTTTCTCATTCAAAATGGGGATCGTCATCGATACGAAGTGTATAAAGATAGGATAGTGTTGCTAGATAATGGTAAAGGTCTCGGGAATCCTCTGATTGATGAACTGGATATTTTAGCTCCATTGTATCAGTGTTGCATGTAAGTATCCAAGGATTTCTTTTTCTTTGATGGTTTGGTTGGTAAACGCAAGCTGGCACATCTTGACCTTCATTATACCGTATGTCTATGTTTATAAAACATATAAACAAATAATTAAGGTTTTTCTGTCATCTTTTTATTAATTTACACGAACCCAAATAAGGCCAACTTAAACTAAATGAAATGGTCATTATATTGATCTACTGTTTTAAAACCTATGTCTTGTATAAACCAAATATAATAAAAAAACATAAACGTTTACTTGTGTACGCGCGTGAAAAATTACACTTCTTTGGCATGAAAAAAAAAACAATTTCAAAAAAGCTATTTCAAAAATTAAAAAAAAACAATACATTAAAAAAGTTTTCAAAAAATAAAAATAAAAAATAAATAAAAAAATAAAAAATATATATTAAAAAAAAAAAACAATATTCTAACAATATTAAAAAAAACAACAACAATAAATATAATAATAAATTTTTTTTCAAAACCAGCGTTTTTATAAACGCGCGTGACGTTTTTTGTGACCGTCGTTTTTGTGTCACCGTCCATATTACAAATCTTAAAATTTCACTCTCATCATTTTTTCCATTGATTTCATAACGCGCCTAAAGAAGTATAACTTCAATAAAAAACGTGTTATTTTTGTTTTGTTTGTTTGTTTCTTAGTCTCGAGAACAGAGTTAGTTTTTCGTGATGCATATGCAGTGCGACGTCAGCATGAGTGCTTATTCATAAACACCACACATGCGAAATTTCACATAGTGCTAGTTTTCTTTAATCAAACTTCTTGCCGTATTGGGTTAGAATACTAACCCCAATCCCACGTCGGATGGGTGTCGTAAGAGGCGACTAAATCCGTCCCGCTGGTGGAAGGGCCCCTCGGAGAGATTGTATTGGTAATATTGAATTTAATTTATAATGAATACCATTATTACTATTATTATTTCTCTATGGGGTTCGCCTAGATAGCTACCACCCTTGAGCATAAGTCGGCCGCCAAACGACTCGTCGTCCTCCGGCTGGTGACTTGAGAGCAAGTTCTTTCTTTCTTGGCCGGCAACGCATCAGTGATGCCTTTATTGTTGCTGATGTTCATGGGCGACGATACCCACTTACCATCAGGTTGATCTTCAGCTCGTTTGCTGGCAATTTTCTTAAAAAAAAACTATATGACCAAGCCAGGCTAAATATAGATAATAGACCTTGGCTGGCTATTAGTGCAACAAATTAATTTGGATTTTCACCTATTAAGTTTGATTTTGATTCTTATATTTTTTACTTGACATTTGTAATATTCAAGAAACAAAGTTTCCGATCTTCCCTATAAATTAGTTTTATCCTCTACTTACTTCCTCTAGTTTAATTTAATGCTATGTAATTGCATAAATTGTAATTACGTAACTTTTTACTGTATTTCAGAGTGTCTTCAACAACTTGGCACAATTTAGAATTGCTCTCTGGTGGGAGTTTAAGTGAGACTATAAAATTATTATCAGCTTTGCAAGGAAGCAAGTTGGCGACAGAGGATCACTACAGAGCGATAGAGCGAAGATTAATGAAAATATATGCTACAGTGCAATATTGCATTGGAAAACACGGAAGTGGAAAAGTTTTCAAAAATGATGATTTTATTAATTAGTACAAGAAAAAATAGATAAGTGCAATGAGAAAAATAAAAATAATCTAAGTGCAATGAAAAATAAAATAATTGTTTCTGAAAATCTCTTTTGACTTTCATGAGAATATTCACCGCTGTAAGTGCTAATATATCAATTACAAAACTGCTTATTTATTTCCTATCGTAGTATTGGCATTGCATATTTGGCAACTGTGAAAGTGGCATGAAGTACTCCCGCCACTTACACTAAATTCCCGCCAAACTTTATGCGCATATTGTGGTATATTTCAAAGGTACCGTGTAATTAGGGTTATCTAAATATATAAATTGGAAATCAGAAGCTAAAGCACTAAATATGTCTAGAAGATTGTCTTTCTATGATAATGTTAAATACTATTCTCTGTGGAGCAGAATTCAAATCTATGGTTGCTTTGTTAATCTGTATTCGGCAGTGTCAAATAAGACATCCCTGGCGACAGTGTCAATATGACAATGTCTGTTGCGTGACATGTGACTTGCCATAACAAATTGTTTTGATTGTTCAAAAATTAACATTAATAAAAATGCTCCTATTCCTATCCTATTGTTAAATACATATCCAGACAGATTTTTTAGTTAGACTATCTTCATTTATTACTATACCTACTTAGTTATTACAAATGAAGCCTGTAAAGGACACATTTTTATACTTTGCTTACGGTAGCAATTTGCTTAAAAGAAGAATACACATCAACAATCCTTCAGCAGAGTTTCTGGGCATAGGAAAACTAGATGTGAGTAAGACAAATAAACATAAATTATTTACAGGCACTCTTCTTGTTATTTAAGAGGCATAGAAGACGCTCGCGCTGTTTCATTACGTGAAAGGATTAATGGCTAACCAAGTTTTAGAAGTTTTTATGCCACTCAAAAGCTATAACAGTAATAAAAAAGCAACTATGACCGACGGCCTAAGGTGCCCTCTAATGCACCGGATTGCATAATAATATTTGCTACATAGTGATCATCCACACTAATACCTACTGAGCCAGCTATTGCTTCACTTGGTCATATTTTAGAGTAGACAGAAGGATTGAGCTGAGATGTTTCTTTGTTTGTACATATATTATGGATACTTGTAGTATAATACCTCCTTTTACTAAATGTCTACAGTACCTAAAGAAGAAACAGATATGTCATTCATTACTTATATATTCTTTATCAAACATGTATGATTTTTAAGTTGAATAAAACCAATATTTCCACTATATTATAATATTTCCACCAATATTCATATTTGGTTTCGGCTTTCAACATAACAATACTATAAAAATGTCACAAATAGTAATGTAATAATGATATCATTCGAACATTATTACAGGATCACCAACTGGACTTCATGAAGTATTCAGATCACTGGAGAGGTACATCGGCGACAATAGTGCCAACTCAGAATGTGCATGTGTGGGGAGCTATTTGGAGACTCCATAACAAGGACATGCCTGCTTTGGACAAGTAAAATGCTTTGACATAAATAGCTACCAACAACCAGACCATTAGTGGTAATCTGAGCAAGGGCAGTGGCTTCTTATATCACCCACAGTAAAAACTTTTTAATTAACAGAAAAAATACACTGATTGTAGAGATTCTGTAATATTATTTAATCTATATACATATTTAAAGTAGCTGTTGCCTGCAGCTTCGCCTGCAGAAATTATGCTTGTTATATTTTCTCCCCTATGTCACCCCGTTGAAGGTTGAATTTTGAAAAATCCTTCCTTAGTGGACGCCTACATCATAAGAGGAATATGGATGCGAAATTTTAAGTTTCTAGCCCAAAGGCCAGTACATTGACACATCAGTCAATCACTTTTGCCTTTCATATATAGACTACCTTATCAAAAGCATTAAAAATAGTAGTCTAACATTGTGTGAATACATATAATATAATAAATAATAATTAGTAAGATTTTCCTAAAGTTATACTAAACGTTATCAGAAACGGATGCACCAACTTTTGTCTTTCTTGCTTTTTCAATAAGTCACACTATTGTTCTATGTTTTACAGGCAAGAAGGTGTAGATACCAACTGGTACTTTCCCAAGATAGTTAATATATTTACCACAGACGGCTCGAATGTGGAGTGCCGCACGTACCAGCAAACAGTTAACCCAGATGTGAGAAGAGCTGAAGAGCAAATACCTCATGAAAGACGGCCTTCCATTACATATTTAAATTGCATCATACAAGGTGCTATTGAATGCAGTTTACCTAAAGAATATATCCAAGAATTAAAGAAAATTCCGCACAATGGACAGGAAGCATCCCCTAAAATGATAGAAAAATTAAAGTTATAGCAAATTAAAATGATCATATAAAATTCCTGTATATAATGTAAATTCAGTAATATAACAAATATTAATCTTGATCTTGCATTCTTTATTATCTTAAATATTCAAAGTATGTATCTAAAGTAAATAATGTGCACGAAACTGAATATATTTTGTATAAAAAAAAAACATGCTGTTACATTGTAAAAATTTTACTCTCATAGTTTTTTCAAAAGCCCCATAAGAAATTCTTCAACTTCAAAAATTATTTATTTTTAAGTTTTCTTCAACTCATCTTTGAATGTATTTATAAAAACGATAATTAATAAAACGATGATATCAGGTTACATCATTATTGAAATTTTAATATAATAACTTTAATACTTTTCATAGTTGATTTAATCAGAGAACACTCTTTAATAGATTCAAAGGATGTTTACACTAACAGTAATTTAATATAAAATGTTTAAAGTATTATGGGAAACATTTAAACACCTAAAATATTATTATTTTGTCGAAATATATCACAATAAATTAAATATAATTAATTTAAAATGTTCAAAAAAGTACTCACTGTCACGTGACCTCAAATGCTATTTTGAGCTAATGACGTCATTGTTCGTATTTTATATGCAAGTTCAACCAACTTCAGTCGACCAATAGTATTGAATATCGGTTAGTGACGTGACGTGACCTTTTTGGCGGGAAATTTGATAATGATTTTTATTTATCAATTTTTATTTTTAAATTGAAGATTAGTATTATTATTATTGTTTTTTTCGTGAATATTAAGGTTCGATCTATAAAATAAAATTGAATCCTAAAATTAATCAACATCCCTATTAAAACATCTATACGTAGTACGTATACTATTTAATTGTCTTCTGTGACGTAACTACATTACCACATAGGTACCAATTTTTTTTATGGAAACACACCTGATGGTAAGTGGCTATCGTCGCCCATGGACATCAGCAACACCAAAGTCATCACTGATGCGTTGCTGGCCAAGAAAGACAGAAGAAAAAGAAAGAACTGGCTCTCAAGCTCCCAGCCGGAACACGACGAGTCGTTTGGCGGCTGACACATGCTCAAGGGTGGTAGCTATCCAGGCGAACCCCATGGAGAAATAATAATAGTAATAATGGTATTAATTCACAATTACAATCAATATTACCAATATAATCCCTCGAGGGGGCCTACCACCAGCGGGCCAGATTTAGTCTATACGTATCTAATAGTCGGACTATTATAATTATACGTATAGTAAAATTAATGCTCTTGTTTAACTTAACCAGCCAACAGTCACGTCATCGTATAAGCCAATAATCGATACTGCCATTCTGTAACGTTACAGTGTATCTATAGAATATCTTCAGACCTCTGTTTACGTGCCTCAGATCTGATACACATGCTAGTTTGAGGCACACAAGCATGCCCAAAACAGTCTTCTGAGGCGCAGGTGGAAGGGGGCAAGGGAGGAGCGTGCGTACATGTGCTCAATTATTAGCATGCTAGTTTCAAGCCACAGACATGTATCTGTGTTTCAAGATACAACATCATTGGTTTCAAGCACGGAACACAGACGTTTCAAGCATAGTTTTATTTCATTGACACCTATTGCATTATTCTGTCAATTGTGATTGAATTTTAAAGGTAAAATTGATCTCATCTGTCTGTGTCACATCTTACAGTTAGCAATACTATACAAAAAAATGATAAAATCAAAAATAAAGAAACCAAATACTTTCTTGTATTTTGCATATGGCAGTAACTTGTGGTCATTTCGTATTCACATGAATAATCCAAGTGCTGAGTTTGTTTCAATTGCACGCTTAGATGTGAGTTCATACACTATGATTCTAAATTAAGGGTCAAACTCAAACCACGATGAGGCTCTGATTTCGTCGCATTTGTTACCAAAGAACCAGACCGAGTCATCGATTTAATTTTAACAGCATTTAGTGTATTTCATGTCTGGTTCTTTTCTATCACAAGAGCAAATCTTTTCAATATAATAGATTTGTCATATTTCCCCTCCGGAACACGATTCCTGTGGTATCCACCGACTAGCTATACTAGAGTTCCTCATGGGTCCGTGATCCTGTCTCCTACATATTAATGATACAATCATGCCCGGGCCCCGGCCAGGGCTGAAGCTAGAGTCGAATTTGAGGTAGGGCAGCATTGGCTACAGGTAGGGCGGAAGTTACAAAGAATTATTATAAAATGAAATGAATGTCACAAACTGTGGTATGCTTGGAAAAGTTTGGATACTTATCTATCGCTACAATTTTTTTATCTCAAACTATGAACAAACAATTTAATTCCATCCATCCATCCATCCATCAGCCTTTGTAGGTCCACTACTGGACATAGGCCTCCCCTAACTTGCGCCACTCTGACCGGTCCTGAGCCTTCTGAATCCAGCGGATGCCCGCTGTTTTCTTCAGGTCGTCAGTCCACCTGGTCGGGGGGCGTCCTATGCTCCTTTTTCCGAGACGTGGGCGCCATTCGAGGACCTTTCTTCCCCAGCGGTTATCGGTCCTTCGAACTATGTGGCCAGCCCATTGCCACTTCAGCCGGCTAATTCTTTGAGCTATGTCGGTTACCTTTGTTCGTCTACGGATCTCCTCATTTCTAATTCGATCACGCAGAGAAATACCGAGCATAGCCCTCTCCATAGCCCGCTGCACTACTCTGAGCTTGTGGATTAGGCCAATAGTGAAGCACCACGTCTCGGATCAGTATGTCATCGCTGGCAACACACACTGCTCGAACACCTTCGACTTCAGGCACTGAGGTGGTGTTTTCGACGATAAGATATGACGCAGTTTCCCGAACGCAGCCCATCCGAGTTGGATTATACGAGTGACTTCTTTCTCGAAGTTGGACTTACCCGTCTGGATCACTTGTCCCAGGTAAATGTATTCGTCTACAACTTCGAGAGCAGCGCCGTCCACAACAACCGGTATGGGTGTGACATGGACATTTGACATGATTTTCGTCTTGTCCATGTTCATTTTAAGACCCCATGTTCATTTCAAGTCTCCGAGCATTGTACCAAGTTCTTCCAGGGAACCTGCCAGGATAACTATATCAACGGCATATCGCAGGTGGGCGATTCTTTGAAAATAAAGAAATTGAGCGGCAATTAGAAAATATCATACTTCTTTATTGTTATAGATTATGACAAGGTGCTTTTTACAAACACCGAACCGTCTTTTACTTGGCGCAGTAGATGTTATACAAAAATAATTAGTCCAAATAGCGCAAATTGTGATGAAACAATCCAAAATCTAATTACCAGTAGTGTCCCTTTTCCCCGATTTCAACAAATGATGCTGTATAAAAAAAAATATACAACTGAAGAACGAAGTTTTCTTCAACGATTTCGATAATAGACTAGTATATGCATGCCTTACATTAAAATCATGATGCAAAGAACATATTTTCGTTATATAAAATCATTTTGAATTTTGTCCCTGCATTGTTATATAATTACCATTCATTAGGATGGTCACTTCAATTTTGTTGCTTATTTTGTACTGTACAGCGCTCCTTTAGGTATAAACATTCGACCACCAATCGTGGCTCCCTCTTCGAACAAACGGAAGTGTCAAAACATGCTTCAGCACGACGTAATATAAAATTATTCCACTGCACGAGTGCTTTGTTTCAAAATATTTCTCAGTGCCGTTAAATTTTTTGAAGGTAAGTAGATATGTTTTTCTGCCATAATGTAAGTCTTAGGTTCTTGCATAGACAACTATTTTACATAGATAAATAATAAAAATAATAACAGTCACTAAATACAGAGAAATTCAAGAAAATGTGTGATTTTCTAATCACCGTTTATCTAATTACCGGACTTTACCATTCTTTTTTAATAAAACGGTAATGAGCTTGTTTAGATGGTAATTAGATAATGAGAAATTTCTAAAGGGAGTCCTTATTAGATAATCAATATGGCCTTTAGTTTATGACAACACTATGTTACATGTTGTAAAGGTATATCTTCTGTATAATTTAAACAATTTTGTACGGATGTCCTTTATAGACTTTAAAACCATCCTACCGATGTGCCCCAAAATGATTACATTTGAAAGGCAATAATGCGAAGATGGTTTGAGACCACTAAAATAGATCAATTGAGAGCAGGAGAGAAGCATTGGCTGTAGGTTTGGATGTTGCAAAGGCCTTCGATAGGGTGTGGAGTACCCGAGAATTTGTGCAAATGGATTGCCAATTTTTTATCGGAGCGGAGCATCAAGGTCGTTGTTGACGAAGTATGCTCGGACACGAAGCCCATAAATGCTGGCGTCCCTCAAGGCTCTGTGCTCTCACCTACACTGTTCATCATGCATATCAATGATATGCTTGACATCAGGAATATCCATTGCTATGCTGATGATATTACGGGTGATGCTCGTTATACAGGCCGAACAAGTCTTTCTCGGATGCAAATTGAGGAGAAGAGGATGAAACTTGTATCTGAAGTCGAGACATCTCTGGAGCGGGTCTCGGAATGGGGCAGGCTAAATTTAGTCCAGTTTAACCTTGAGAAGACACAAGTTTGCGCGTTAACCGCTAAGAAAACCCATGTCGTCATGGCACCTCAGTTTCAGAACACTCCTCTTAACATCTCCAAAAGCATTGAGATCCGTGGTGTCGACATTTCGAATGAAGTGCAATTTCGGAACCACTTGGTTAGTAAGGCCAAACTGCAAAGAAATTGGGAGTGCTCAATAGAGCTAAGCAGTACTTTACGCAGACGATAAACAAAATGAAAAAATTACATCTAACGTTATAATCAAGACACCATTTGCAGATAATGAGAAAGTTACACTTCTTTCAGCTGTAACTCCTGATAATAAACTACATTTGCAAACTGAAGTCAATATCGATGACAAGGTGTATAATATTAGTACTGTCAACATTTCATCACTGAATTCTTTTTGATCGTAATCACATAATGTAATCTTATCAATTTTTTTTACCCAAGACTTTTTTTGCTTTATATTTCAACGGTTTATATTTATTTTCATCACCGAATATTTTTTCATTATAATCACTTACTCCGTTAATTGACACATGTTTCATCACTGGCCGCCGAAACGAAGGTTTTTCAAAATGGGATTTTTTTCCAAAAATAATTGTAGGTATATCTACCTTCAATGCCCAAATGTAGTACTACTAATAGTATTAATTATGATTACATTATTGATTTTATTTGTAACTGCTATGTTACTATCCACTATTTTACTATAATTATTTACTTTTAACTATAATTATATCGATATCTCTAAAAAGAAGACTGAATCAATAAAATTGTTATTTCAAGTATTATAAAAATGATTATTTTATTATGAAAAAATGATTGAATGATTTTGGAAGTTACTTCATTTCTAATTGCCATTTTAAATTTTCTAATTACCAGTTATTTCTAATAATTACCATTCGTCTTAAATATCATTACCGTTTTCAAAAAATCTTCTTTTGTCTATAACTTTTACATTATTAGTTTTATCATTGTCCCTTTCACATATATAACAATGTAATATAATAAACTATATAAAAAATCTATAAAGAACAACTTTGGTAACAATCTTTGATGCGTTCTTTGAAACAAGCGAATATGCTTATTTTCAAATATTCACCCAGGTGTGTGGTGTATTCGCCATTGATGTTGATGCCACGTCGTTTCCACTCCAAACAAAAAAAAACAAACTCACACTCGCAGTCTCGCTTGTGTATAATCATAAGTAGGTATAGGTAGGTATACCTACGTACTCAACTTTTCGTGTAGTAAGTACTGTAGGTAGGGCATTTCTATTGATTTTCTATAAACTAGGTACCAAATTAAAACAAAACATGACGTCAGGTGAGCAAAAATTACCCATAATGAACCGTAAAACACAGTTCTTCTATTTTTGTAGGCGAGTTTTCAACGGTTTATTTGGGGTTTAAAACGGCAAAATTTGTTTTTAAACGTTTTAAGTCGGTTGATTTACATCTATAGCTTGAACACGTCTTCCAACGCAGCGGTGAACAGTTTTGGGGATATGACATCCCCTTGTCTGACACCTCTCTGCAGTTTATTAACATTGGTATGGCGTGTGAGCTGGCAATGGAAGATCGGGAACGGGCGAATGTGCAGACCGCTGTAAATAATACGCGCTACGACATTTTGCGACTGTTTATTTTCAAAATAAAAGCGAAAATGTTTTACATTTTGTATGATTGCTATTAAATTAAAAGATTATAAAATTCACAATACAGGAGTTACGAATTCATTGCTAAGGAAGTGACAGGACAAATTTTGACAGCTAAAGACAACAACTCATGATAAAATTCACTCTACGTAAGGCTTATGCATTTATCTTATACAGCCAATTTATATTTGCAATGGAATGAATATACATAATAATATTTCTATCACTTCCCCTTATTCATTACATTCTTCAAATAAAAGAAAGAATAATACGGACATCACAGTTTCAAGCAGAAAAATAAAACTACATGCACATACATAACATAATATCACAGTTTGTACAAAGTCTGTATATCCTTAACATTTATTCCATTTATAAAATGTTTATGCTTCATGGAACTTAAAGGCTTAGTTAATATATCTGCCACCATTTCTTGTGTTGATAAATACTTAACATCAGCAAAACCTGTATTTATTAAGTCTTTTATGTAATGGTATCTTAAATCAATGTGCTTTGTTCGTTTGTGGCAATACTCTTTACATTCTAATAGCTTTTGTGCACTTTGATTATCGTTATACAATACAATAGAAGGTGATTTATCAATTATTTCATTCAGAAAATTTTTAACAAAACGCAAGTCTTTACACACATCACAAATTGCTAAGTATTCGGCCTCTGTGCTTGATAGAGCCACACATTTTTGTTTACGGGCTTCCCAATTTATAGTATTATTCCCAAGCTTTATTACAAACCCTGTATATGACTTTCTGTCTACAATATCGTTAGCCCAGTCGGCGTCAGTATATGCAGTTATATTTAAGTTACCAGTCTTATAAAAACATAAGCCATAACTTAAGGTTCCTGCTAAATACCTTAAAACACGTTTAGCCGCAAGCCAATGAGACATATTAAAGCCACAACAGAACTGACTTAGCTGGCTACATACAAAAGCAATGTCAGGTCGAGTACACACAGCGAGGTACATTAGACTTCCAATTAACTCCCTATATGGGTATACATTTTCATCTAGACAATCACCATTTGGTTTATCTAATTTATTGTTAAGCATCATAGGAGTTGAGACTGGATTACATTTTTCCATTCCAAAACGCAACAAAAGTTTCTCTATATAACCTTTTTGATTTAGAGTTAAAATACCTTTAGATTTGTTACGAGAGACATCAACACCCAAACATGTTTTAAGAATGCCCAGATCTTTAACAATAAATTCCTGTTGCAATAATTTTAACAACTTATTTTTAATTACAGAGCAATTTCCTAGAACATAGAAGTCATCTACATATAAGGCTATTATGGTTAAACTTTTATCACTCTTATTTATATAGACGCAAGGTTCACATTTGCTCTGTTTAAAACCATTATTAGATAACAGCTGATGCACTTTTTGATTCCACATGCGACTAGCTTGCTTAAGGCCATATATACTTTTTAATAAGTAACATACTTTATTATCATCTGAATTAAAACCTTCCGGTAGTTCCATGAAGATATGCTCGTTTAGATCACTATTTAGAAACGCGGTCTCTACATCAAAATGACTGATATCTAAATCATATTCATTAGCTAAAGCGAACAAAGTTCTAAGTGTACTGTGTCTAACGACAGGTGAAAAAGTGTCACTGTAGTCGACGCCTTGCTTCTGAGAAAACCCGCGCGCGACCAAACGAGCTCTATCCTTACCTTCGCAGTTTTGTCTGACCTTGTAGACCCACTTACATTTTATTACATTTTTATTCTGTGGTCGATCTACGAGTTTCCAGACAGCATTTTTGAGGAGAGCATTATACTCCTTCTCCATTGCACGTCGCCATTCTTCTTTGTCCGGCGACGACATAGCCTCTTTATAAGAGAGAGGCTCTATCTCGTTGTGAACCAGCAGAGAGAGATCCCAAGAAAGATCATAATCTCCATACCTGAGTGGAGGCTTTCCACGAGTACTACGTACAGGGCGCGCAGCATCAGTTACCAAACCAGGATCCTGAAGGCCGGCACTAGACATCGCTTCCCCTCGACGTGACGACGGGACATGCTCTGACGAGCTGCAGTCCAAATCTGCATGATTTGGACTAGCAGCGGTCTTTGCTCCCTCGTCTCCAGTACAGTACTCCGAGTCCGCACCTGAAAGTATGGTAGTATTAATATCATTCTGACTAGATTCACTATTTTCATTATCACTTAAGCTAATATCACAGTTAATTGCATCATTATTTAAAATATTATTATCATCCATTTCATTATTTTGTAAAATTGTATTATTTAAATTAGAACTCTGACTAGATACATCAACAAAGTGATTAGCAATGTTTTTATTTTTACAATGAACACAAGGATTATCATCCGTGTCCTTCAAAAACTTGTGCTCAAGAAATGTCACATTCCTAGCATAAAAAATTCGCCTTGGATTTTGTGGATCTGTCAACCTATAGCCTTTAGTTGAATCACTGTAGCCAACAAAAATATATCATTTAGATTTAGGGTCTAATTTAGAACGTTTCTGCTCAGGGATTAATGAGTATGCAATGCAGCCAAAAACTCTAAGGTGACTAAGGTCTATATCTGAACCAGTCCACACTTGTTCAGGGATCAGTCCAGCGAGGGCAACTGTAGGGCTTCTATTCTTTAAATAGAGGGCCGTCATGACCGCTTCTCCCCAATATTCCCGGCTAAGACCAGATTCCTGCAGCATGCATCTTGCTTTCTCTAACAAAGTCCTATTTAGCCTCTCAGATACTCCGTTCTGCTGAGGGCAATACGGAACGGTTATTTGATGAATAATTCCTTGAGACTTAAGAAAAGATTTGAGACGATCATTACAATATTCACCGCCTCCATCAGTTCGTAGACATTTTATGTTGGCTCCGGTCTGTTTCTCAACAAGGTTTTTAAAATCAATAAAACGGGACATTACCTGATTTTTCTCTTGTAGTAGGTACACCCAACTCTTCCTACTGTAGTCATCTGTAAAGGTCAGCATGTACTTCGCACCGCCCCAACTTTTAATCGGCATCGGTCCACAGATGTCGGAGTGAGTGAGCTCTAATCGACTAGTGGCACGCTTGGCTTCACCAGAGGGATAAGCTTTTGAGACTTGCTTGCCCTTCAAACAAGCCACGCACCCAGAGAGCTCGTGTTCTTCATCCTGAAACATAAGAGCTTTCTTTTGTCGCAACGTGCACATACCTCCATAACTGATGTGTCCCAGCCGCTTGTGCCAGAGCTCTGCTGACACTAACATTGCACTCTCTTTCTCCTGAACTCCATTCTTCAGGAGACCTGAAGAGCACCTAATTGGCTGCGAAGTATTACCTGCAGGTGTGATGCTATCCAGCTTGTAAACACCATTGATATCAGCTGCATGACCATATACCATACCTGTGATGTTACAGTCCCAATCTTTATAAAAGTGACACCCTTTCTTGTCAAAAACAAGTACATAACCAGATTTAATTAGCCTACTAACGGAAAGTAAATTGGTAGCTAATTTAGGAACGAGCATAGCTTCTATTTCTATATTAGAACAAGGAATAATAAATTTACCTGATCCCTCACTATCCAGGTATGTATTATTAGCAATACAAACATGACTCTTCTTATTATTAAAATTTTGAAACATATTCTTATTATTTATCATATGACTGCTACACCCACTGTCAACTATGAAGTCAGTCCGTGTCACTGAATAGGCACAATCAGTCGCAATTGTAGCTTTCTTAGTCTTCTCTTTCTCAGCCTTCTCTTTCTTCTGCTTCTTGAGCTTAAAGCATCTGTTACGAACATGTCCACTTTTTCCACAGAAACTGCAAATTACCTTCTTCTTGGCAAAATAGGCATTATCTGTTGAAGATGTATGTTCATTCAGATGTATGGCCATTCTTCCGCATTTCTTCTTGCAGTAGTCGTGTTCTAACAAGCTCGCTTGAAAGAGATGTAGTACTGATACATGCAGTTTCCAAATTGCTGACCAAAACATCATATTCGCTTGGTAGACCAGATAGTAAAATCTCTGCTACCTCGGCGTCTTCGATGCTCCGTCCTATATCCTCTAACTGTGACACTAGGGTCATAACAGCATTGATGTATTCTTGCATGTTAGAATAATTTTTGTATTCTATATGGTGAAGTTGCCGGAGTAAGAGTACTCGCCTGTATAGTCCACGATCCTCGAATACCTTGGCTAAGTTCTTCCAAGCCTCACTGGCAGTTTTGGCGTCGCGAACATACTGGTACAAGGCAGGCTCCACACTAAGACAAATCCTTGCTAATGCTCTCTGGTCACGTTGAGTGTCTGTAGTAGTTGATTGATCCGTTGATTCCACACAACTCCAAATATTTTCTAAGGTTAATAGCATGCGCATTGAGAATTTCCAAGATACATAGTTTGACGAACCACGTAATCTCTCAATTGATATAGGTCCGGCGCCGTTGCCCGATTGAGGGGCCGGCAGCTCAGCACCAGATGTCGATGACGTCAGCATTTTGTCAATAGCGCGATAATCCGCACACTCTCTTCCTCTGCCCTTTGTTCCGATTGTATTCTTCTTGAATAATGTATTCTATATTATCTACTCACAGATTTCAGTCTTCTGGGTCACTGGGGACTGGGCCCATAACCTATTAACATTGGTATGGCGTGTGAGCTGGCAATGGAAGATCGGGAACGGGCGAATGTGCAGACCGCTGTAAATAATACGCGCTACGACATTTTGCGACTGTTTATTTTCAAAATAAAAGCGAAAATGTTTTACATTTTGTATGATTGCTATTAAATTAAAAGATTATAAAATTCACAATACAGGAGTTACGAATTCATTGCTAAGGAAGTGACAGGACAAATTTTGACAGCTAAAGACAACAACTCATGATAAAATTCACTCTACGTAAGGCTTATGCATTTATCTTATACAGCCAATTTATATTTGCAATGGAATGAATATACATAATAATATTTCTATCACAGTTGAATGGGGTTCGTTGCTGTGTCTTGTACTCTGACGGCATGGTGGCAGATGAGTATAAACACCTCAACACCTCGATATACCGGTAGTCGATCCGGCACCGCTGGAGAGAATTTAATACCGCCCAGGCCTCGATAGAATCAAAGGCTTTCTCATAGTCCACATAAGCAACACACAACGGCAGATTATACTCATCGGTCTTTTATATAATCTGCCGCAGTGTGTGTATATGGTCTATGGAGCTGTAGCCTTTTCGGAATCCTGCTTGTTCGGGAGGCTGGAAGTCGTCAAGCCTGCGTGCAATGCGATTTGTAAGCACCCTCGAAAACAGCTTATAAACGTGGCTCAGGAGTGGAATGGGCCAGAAGTTCTTCAAAAGGGCTTTATCGCCCTTCTTGAAGAAAAGCGTCACCACACTTCTGCCCCACGCTTCCGGGGTAGTTCCAGTATTAATGACGGAATCAAACAGTTTTTGGAGCGCCACTAGAAGGGGTTTACCTCCAGCTCTTAGTAGCTCGGTTGTGATTCCGTCATCTCCCGGTGCCTTGTTGTTTTTAGGCTGTTTGAGAGCCTCTCTGATCTCATACAGGCTGACGTCCAGGATATCCTCTGTGTAGTGTCGGGTCAGTTTAGCTCTCTTATCGCTCTCCTCGCTAGGAGGTGGAGCTTGAGAGGAGGCATACAACCGTCCGTAGTATCTCTCAGTCTCTCTCAGAACTTCCGGTTTCGACGAAACCATGGTGCCGGACTCGGTCTTCAACCTCGTAAGCTGACTTTGCCCAATAGACAGATCCCTGACGAACACTTTGGAGCCCTGGTTTCGCTCAATTGTGTTTTTTACACGATTTTCGTTGTGTTTTCGCAAATCGCGTCGCCTGCACTTGGAGATCTGCTCATTGAACCGTCGGTATTTCCTCATAGAGGTTGGAGATTGCACACATCGTTCTCGTCGATCCCTCATAAGACCGAGAGTTTGTTCTGAGAGAACCTGAGATCTACCACTAGGGTGGGTCTTGACCTTAGTCTTCGACCCTACCTCGTGGACAGTTGTTACCATCCTGGTGTTAAACTCGTCCACTGACGTGCACGATTCTAGGCACGCAAAACGGTTTTGCAGCTCAAGTTGAAAGTTCTCGGATCCCTGGATTTGGACGGATGTTGGGTGAAGCGTAGACTTCATCAGGCGTGACCGTTCCAGCTTCAGGTCGATATTTAATGTGCCTCTCACAAGACGGTGATCGCTTCCGGTTTTGAACCTGCTGATCACAGAGACATCATTAAATATATGCCGTTTGTCTGCCAGAATGAAGTCTAGCTCGCTTTTCGTGGAACCATCAGGACTTATCCAAGTCCACTTGCGTTGTGGCTCTTTCTGAAGAAGGAGTTCATCATGAAGAGATCTTCCTTCTCCAAAAAGTTGGCCAGCAAGTGTCCTCGGTGGTTCCGTCGTCCAATTCCGTAGGGACCCACTTTCATCTCGGCGCCGCTTTGCGTGCCCAGCCTCGCGTTGAAGTCCCCCATTACAACATTGAAGTGAGCTTTAGAGGTATGTATGGCTCTACTTATGTCCTCATACATAACCTCAACGTCATCCTCAACGTCAACCTCATCGTCGGGATGTGTCGAAGTCGGCGCATATACCTGCACAACCTTCAACGAATATCGTTTGGATATTCTGAGTGTAAAGTATGCTACCCGGGCCGACACGCTCCCAACTTACACAATGTTGTTGACGAGGGACTTGTGAACGAGAAACCCGACACCACCTTGGGACCGGTGTTCGCCCTCGTGTGATAGAACAAGTTTCCGGATTTGAGTATTATCGTGTCCTCCCCCTGTCTTCGGACTTCAGATAAACCCACAATACTCCAGTTTAACTTGTCTATCTCTTCTTCCAGCTCTTTTACCTTGTCGTCGGTCCTCAGTGTCCTGGTGTTGTATGTTGCCAGGTGCAGAAGTCGTCGTTTGGATTGGTAGCCCGATCTCTGCCGGCGATTCTTAGCACCGCCTGCCCCGCCGTTACCATAGCCGCTACCGTAACTAGAAATAGCGGGGCTGCCGGGGACTGGGGGCCCAGACTCATTTGTGACTGACATGCGGGGGTTTTAGCCGATAGTCATCACGCTTGGCTAGTGCGTGTTGGTGACCGCAGGTGATCTGACTGGTATTCGTCATACACAGGAAGATGCTGCTGCCCATCTTCTGGATTTGTCCTATTAGTCGCCTTTTACGACATCCCAGGAAAAACGGGAGTGGTGCTATTCTACAAAGTGAACCCGGACACCACAAGGGGCAATTTAATTACAATAATTTATCTTTGTTTTTGGTATTTTTAAGGTAGGGAATTGTGATTTCAAGGTAGGGCATTGCCCCACATTGCCCCCCCCCCCCCCCCCTAGCTACGGCCGTGGCCCCGGCCCACACAGACAATAGCACAGTGGACAATAGTGTGGCAGAGTTCACGGGCCAGTAGGAACAAAATTATTGTGGTATCAAAGAGTGTCAACAGTGGTATCAAAAGAAAGAGAGGCTAAAGTGGTGCGAAAAGAGAGTCTATAGATAGTGATACCAAGAGAAAGGCTTTGGAGGTACGCGTGAATCTCACTCTGTCATCTTGAGAGATACTATGCCACTATAAAAGTGTGTTCACCGCGAAATAACTACCTACTGAATAAAGAAGTTAATAAAATTTAGTAACCCAGCTTTTCAATCTGTTTAGAATTACAGATTGGATTTCTTAAGATACTCTAAATTTTGGGGTGGCCCTACTGCAACATTGGTGGCAACTGCAAATGCACATGTATGGGGAGTCATATGGCGCCTAGATTCAAATAATATGGCGGATCTTGATGAGTGAGTATGTAAAATATTTTAACATGAATGAAAACTGTTTAAATGTAGCATTCAATTAAGTATTCGTTCAGTATTACATGTGAATGATTTTTTAAATCTTTATAGGCAGGAAGGGATTCACAGAAATATATATTATGACAAATACGTAGAAGTGTTGACACCATATATGGGTGCTTTTACTTGTAGAGTCTACATACAAAAAGTAAATCCATTACCAAGAGGTGACAAGGATAGAATACCTGTAGAACGATGGCCATCGTGGACTTACAGGGAAGTCATGATTATTGGAGCATTGGAACATGAACTGCCCGATCACTACATTCATGGTTTGGAGAAGATAAAACATAATGATGACAGGGGTTGTTTCAAAATGTACTGTCTATTGAGACGGTTCTCCAGAGATAAACCCTGTGAATGCGTCATACCGGGTCGTATTCCACGGCAACCTCTTAAGTTAGATATGAAAAAGGTTAGAATACGAAAGGTTGTTAAACATAAGTGACGAATAAATAAATTCAAAATAAAAGTGGTACCTACAATATAAATAGATGTCTGCTTTAGTGTTTTTTCTCTTTTGTTACTTATTTTGAGCTTTTTGAATTTTAGTTAACAGTAAAATATTTAAAACATCTGAGTAAAAGTAAATCGTAAAGACACGAATTTTGTTTTTATTAGAAACTAGCTGACCCGGCGAACTTCGTATCGCCTAACAATTTTGTTTCTAAAATAAAAGTAGCCTAAGTTACTCCTTGTTTCATCAGCTATCTGCCAGTGAAAGTCCCGTCAAAATCGGTCCAGCCATTTCAGAGATTAGCCGGAACAAACAGACAGACAGACAAAAATTGTAAAAAAATGTTGTTTTGGTATATGTACCGTGTACCTATACATCCAAATGCACTTAGTTAAAAACGGTTATTTTAATATTACAAACAGACACTCCAATTTTATTTATTTGTATAGATTAGATATAAAAATCTCGTATGGTCGAATTCCTCTGAAACAGCTCGACCTATTTATATGAATTTTTTTGTGTAGGTATATTTGGTAGATATGAGAATAGGTCGTAAAGTATATTTTATACCGCTAACTAGATGATAAAGGTGCCCCCTATCCAGACTGTTTAATATTTTTGACGAATTTTTTTGTACTTTTTTAAATTTGGCATCAAAATATAGGTACTTATAACCCCAAATTATCACCCTCCTAGAACAACGTCTGCCTAATAAGCTAGTATTAGATAAAACTTCATCTTAACTTAGTTTAAAATGAAAAAAAAAATGTTAATTTTCATAACGTTTTATTAATATAAATATTAAAATTATAAGGTACTTCTCATTAAATTAAATTAAATATAAAAATTATACACTATCTCAATTGTTTGGTGAAATTGTATCTAAATTGAGCATATAGCACAACGCTACCCCGACACTATTTATGTACTTAAACACTCACTCAAATCACACGAGGAACACATCATTTGGAAATTATTTAATCAGTCAATAATTTATGGATAATATGAGGTAATGTAACTGCCTACGTGGAAATCACAATTAAATGTAAATACTGATGAAATTAAAACGTAAGTAGCATAGACAATAATAAGTCATGCTCGCAGGGAACGCTGTGTGAGGCAACGTTGTGCGAGACATCGCCGGCACGCCACTGTCACCTAACTCACTTCTGCGTAC